>VCII01000008.1:1200000-2400000 GCA_006030095.1 Triplophysa siluroides | reverse complement strand
TGATATTAAAAGCATCTGATGTTGACAAAATGGCAGTGAGGGACTTATGATGAGCAAACGAGAGAATTACAAATTATAATTCTGTCTTTTCATTTTTACCTTCACTAAAACATTTTCACTAATTTATCATCTCTTTTGGGGACAATTACATTTTTAAGAGATGGGGTGAAGCACGAAATGTCTACACAAAAAATGATTTGTTGGATTTACATAAAAAGGTAGTGTCAAGTGGTTCCACACAAATATGTTGAGTAGTTTCTACAATAGTTTACTAAACTTTTTTGAGTAAATCCAATCCATTCAGATTGTAGCGAAAATGTTAAATGAATTAATCTCAATATTTATCAATATTAAATTCTTATTGGTACTTTTGTTGGCATACATAAATTATATACAGACCTACTGCATGCAAGTCATAACACAATGAGCTAAATCAGATGAGAGTAAATTAACATAGTTAACTTACGTTAATGAAGTTACTTGCATTCTTTATGTACTGCGGACAAGGATGGGTTTGGTAAAACTAACAAGAGCGACTGTTAATTTGTTTGAGTGCAGCATTACAGGCTGTGAGTGTAAGTGTATAAAACTAGGATTAGATAGCAGCTGCCCCTGCGTGACACTATTGCACAGTGTGAATGAGGCCCATTAAAGATTAGTTGTATGGCTCAAAACATTGAAACTGCAAAGACAGGGTGTAATGGTTTGAGGGTTCAAAAGTAAAAATGTGTGTTTTTACGTGTAATTTCATGCAAAGCTTGACTGTACATGCACTCTATAAGCAATATGACCTTGTTTGACTTGCCTCTTTGGCAAGCTCACTGAACGTGGCAAGGGAACATCTGCTAAATGTATCATTCTTCTTAGATTGTGTCCACGTCAAGGACAAATTACATTAAATAAGATATGTCTTGGAAGTGACAATCCCATATAAGCTTTATAAGTAATGTTTGAATTTTTTATTTAGAGTACATGAAGGGTTCTCATTCCTCACATCTTGGGAAGGGCATTGACATTATTGGGGGTTGTGCTGAGAATGTTCACCAGAAAAAAGGTTTGCCATGTCCCTCTTGTAACCTTTAGTTAAAAGGAAATAATCATGCATTGTTTCTTAAGCTGTTACCAAATATAGTATAACTCATTTTAAAATGTGGTATAAGCAATATCAGAGGCTTGCCACAGCTCATCTTGTAAGCTGCAGATAAAGTTTACAAAATACTCAAGAGTCTCCTGGCAAATTTCCAGCCTGTTTCCCTTCTGCGCATTACCCAATGAGTCAAACCATAAATCTCTCTCTCTTTTTCTCTCCACATACTATTTATAAACCTCTTTCACCTTCAAAATTATTTTTGTCTCCATTGGGTAATTTTTTCCAGAATGTTCCTGTTGTGGGTGACTGTTTGCTCTAGAACTTTATCATGGTCTGTTGAAAATAAATTCAGCTCACTACTTGGCAAATGGTTTTCATATCCTATTATATATATATGTATGAAGCAAATATGTTTATAGCGTAATATTAAAACAATCATGATACAAACTCGGAACTTAAAATAAGAATAACTGCAATCTTCTTATAGCATGAAGTTTACAAGATGGAACAAATTTAATTGGCTACAACCTAGTTTTGAAACTCCCCCGCAAGACCGTTATTCCTGATGTCTTTACTATTATTTTGTTTCTTGTTGTTAGGTCAGAATGTTGTCTAGCTGTTGATACTGTTAGCAAAGGCCGTTAGGTGTTTATGGAGCACACTGAAGCTGACTCAGCAGGATGCTCTTCTGTGTCTGCCTTCTTTATTTGGAGGCCAAAAGCAAACATTTGCTCCTGTGTCTGAACTCTTTAGCATTGCTCGAATCAAACTTCCCCCGAGGTGTGAACGGCCTGAACTGGGCCAGCGGATTACAATCATGGCTATTTCAGTAGCCTCACTTTGCCTTTACTCTAAAGAGCTACAATAATGTCATCCACAATCCTATTCTGCAATTATCCATTTATAGATATTCAGTAGTGGCCAAAAGTGATGTCCAGCTTTTGACAGTTGACATCTTCATTATTTATTATTATATAGAATACTTCTGTATTATTATAGATGCTTTAAAACTGTTGTATGTATTTTGCATTGGTGTGTTTGAAGTATAAACTGAAGCTTAGCTTTGAGAAGAATTCACGAAAGCTTAGCAAAAAATGTATAGCTTAAAAAACGTTGAAAATGCATTCATGCACATATTCAATGCTCGACCTGATTTTACCAAGTGGTTGATGTCCAGGGAAATGAACAGAGGGAAATGATAAGTGAAAAACAATGGTCTATAAAGCACCTAATCCTGGTTGGAAGATGATGTTGTCCTAAGGACATCAACCACTTGGCAAAAACAGGAGAGCCCATATTTCAATACATACTTATTTCCTGTGAACATATTCTATGCTTTTTTTATGTTAGAACAAAACTCAAATACCCTGATATATATATATATATATATATATATTGCCAAATAATCTTCTTCCATATAAAGGTTTAGTATTTTGTCCATTTTAAACCAAATCATATTTTGATGTTCGCATCCAACCCGAGGTGACTATAAAAGCAAATATCGGCTAAATATTGTACTTCAATATCAATAAATTCTAAAAACAGTGATTTTATACTTATACATATTCATACATTTACTTAATACTTGTTGTTCCCCTTAAAAACTATTTTTTACTATACATTTTTCTTTAATTCAAATAATCAAGAAAAGCCAGAATTGTTAGTGATAGATTTAGAGGCAAGTACACATTTCCATGCGGTAGAAGCAAAGCACTGGAGGTGTGGCTTCTGTTGTCAAGGACGACAGCATAGCGTGGTGACAACACACACCCGCACCCTCCCACACACACGCTCTCACAGAGAGAGCCAACGAATGCGCCTGCATGTCTCACTCGCTCAGTGAATCAATTCCTCTTCCAGAAAATCAAGCTAGACAGCAGCGAGCACCTGAATGAATGGGTCTCTCCTTGGCTTGAACGCTGATCACAACCCCTGAATCTCTGAGAGAAACACATCAACTGACTGGAGTATTGAAGGAGAGGGGAGGAGGGACACCGGTTAACAGATTAAAGGACAACTCTGTGATCACATTCCTTCTGTGTCATTTCCTCCGCTCAGTTACTTGTTTCATCTGTCGGACACTGCTGTGGTTTGGGGAGAAGGCAGAACGGGTGTGTTGGTCCACCTCTCTTCTCTTTTTTCTCTCTCTGTCAGTCTCTCTGTCTTTAAATGTAAGTGGAAGGTGGGTTTGGGGGGAGTGATTAAAGGAGTGGGGATAAACGTTGTGGCCCGCGGGAGAGATGGGAAAATCCAACAGCAAACTAAAGCCGGAGGTCGTGGAAGATCTGTGCAGAAAGACCTACTGTGAGTACTGATGCTCTTTGACTAGTTATAGTCAAAATAACTTGGTTAATTGTATGTTATAAATAATTCAAAATTATTGTCTCTTCTTCCAGTATTTAGAAAAAGACCTGTTACTGTATTTACTCTGTTTTCTGAAATATATATATTCATTAATTTTATAAAGTCTACATAGTTACAGCTCTTTGGAAATGTATTGTGAGACCGCACTATTCTGTGTGTTTGATGTGTTATTCGTGCAATGCTTGTTTGCTGGATCCCTTTGTTTCAACCGACTGGAACCATTTAGTATTTCTTGTCTGGCTTCATTGTTTTCCATTACCAATCATATTATAATCATTAAGTGTGTTTTGACTTGTATCTCTATTGTTAGAAGGTACTTGAACAGCTGCCAGCAACTGTCACGTCAAGTAAATAAGGTGGGGGGCCAAATGCTAATTGTGTAATGCTAAACGTCCCCCAAGCTGTAGAAAATCTATTAGTATTATCAATATGACATCAACAGGCTTAAATTAGATTGCGGAAATGAGAATAGGCATTGAAACCTAATGCTGAATATGAATCAGGTATGAAATAGGTGGAGCTTAATTTAGAGATGGAGAAAAATGGTCTTGTTTCATTTTACAAGTGCAGGAATGCACAATGACAGATTGTTCATGTCAGGAATTGTAACAAATTTATAAATATAAATAGTTGCTTCAGTAATACTAATTATCCCATTGCTTGTGAACCTAATATAAAACACTTTAGACCTGTCATTTGATTGATCAAATTTTTATTGTCAACAACCCATACGAATGCAAAACTTGGTTAACATTCAACCAAGTTCACCACTAAACATGGATTTCAGGCACGCCCACAGCGGGAGTTGACCGATCATGTTTAATGAGCATCTTCAGAGGTTAGGCTCTATTCTCAACAGGGGGTAAAGCAAGCCTGTCATTTTCAGCTTCTTCTAGCTTGACGCGTAGTGTACAAAGACAATGGCTGCTATCAACATACAAGCTCATGAAGGTTACCATCCACATTTGTTATCACTTTGAAATTGATTGAAGGCACTCGGTCCATTTTAATTTCTTTCTATGCTTTAGGCTCTCACCTGTTAATAATGTTTTGCATAGACGTTTTACACTGAAGAATTTAGATGAGTTAACATCATATTACAAGATTCATGTAGAGAATCGAAGAACCGAGTCTTTAGTAATGCAGCCTATATTAGGGGAACTTGACACGGCTAAAACAAATATTATCGTTTCTTTTAGATGTAATGCAATGTATACATGATTTAAGGTTCAAAAATGCTGTATTTTTTTCACATACCGTTCATGTTTGTATCTCCTCTTTGCTCAACCTCTCTGAAATGCGCATTTTTTTTATAAATCACATCGCTCTGAAAAGTGAGGTGTGCTATGATTGGCCAGCTAACCAGTGGGTATGTGATTGGGCGATTACTGATAGCGTGTGACGGAAATGTGACGCCTCTTACCATATTTGGAACATCAGGTTCCAAAGCAATTGTACTGACAGGTACGCCCACCTTACTTGCGTAAAGATTGGGTTGTTTTAGTCAAATTATTCCACGAAGTAGATTTGTGGGGGTGTGGTTACATGAGGCGTTTCAGGCCGGTCTGGTTGAGCATTCGCTTTTAGATAGAATACATATTTTGTTCTGACACTTACATTTTTGCAATTTTACGTGTTTAATACAACTTATAACACACCAAAGATACAGAAAAACACGTATTCGTTTCCACATTGTTCAAAATTTCTACTTTGGTTTTCCACAGATTAGTCATATGGGTATAAAAACGACATAAGGGTGAGTAAATGATGACAGAAGTTTTTTTGTGGGGTAAATGGGCCATTTGAGTAGTCTAATGAGTCACAAAGTATTGATTGTGTTTTGTTGTATAATGAAGCGACTTCATGAATGGTAATGAAAGTGCTACTTTTGCATCCTGTGTCATAAGTCAAAAGGAACACAGTTGATGAAGGGGTGCTTGAGCCTATTGATGAATCTATGGGGTTATGTAAGACAAAACAGCTGGGAAACACTAATCTAGAGATTCTTCTTTATTCCATTGCTCAATGTTCTGTCTTTGATTCCTCCCACGATGAGGCAGCAGACACATAATTAACTTAAGACAAATGTAGAAGTCATTTACTTCCTAGTTATCACAATAAACAGCTTTCAAACATACATATGGACCTGTGCTCATGTAGCAAGTCTTCCATTCAAAGAGAATGTACCTACACACCCAAGTACACATATATTTTTAAATGCAGAGAATGAGAAAGCACTGCCATATTTGTATTGCAGTAGTAGCTTTATGTACACACATTAACAACCAAGCTGTCATCAGCCATTTAGTAACAGACCTATGTTCTAACATGCCTCAACATCTCTCTCTCTCTCTCTCTCTCTCTCTCTCTCTCTCTCTCTCTCTCTCTCTCTTTACTCCCCGTTCCATCTCAGATGTATCTCATCCCTCTTGTCACGTCCAGAAATTTAACCTTGCACTTTCAATAAATTCATTTATCGAGTGGGTGACCGTCAAATGTCTACCTCAGAGGCATGTGTGGGCAGTCTGACATCCATTTTTTACAATGTGGTCTCACACACCCACAGGCTGTCTGTTATGTTTTTTTTTCTGAAGAGGGTCAAACATTGTGTTTATCTTTGTACTAAAGTCATTGACATCTCTGTATGCCACTGATTTAGAATTCGGAAGTAACTGTTTTGTACTAGAAACCCTAGAAATCACCAACACAACAAGTGTGATTCCTCACTACCCGGGGTTGTGTACTTGACAATGAGTCTGCATATACAATAGGTGTGTGTGTCAGACAGATATACATTTGTTTACATCTAAACACAAATGGTCAGTTACATTGCTATTACATATCCTCTGGGGTGTGGCCCTCTGGTTAGATTCCCTGTAGGGTCTCTGTTGTTTTCCTCACCACACACATCAACTCCACAGGAGGTTATACAGTAAATCCTGCCAAACAAAATGATTCAATCTGATTTAGTCTTTAATTATACTTATATTATTTACTATCCATTTTTAAACAATTGCCTGGAATAGATGTTAATACTATATTACTGGGACCTAAAAATGAGTTTGTCTGAATTCTCCTACATAAAGTCATCTCCTCTCACCTGTGACTCGACCACATACTCCTTTGCCATTACGTTGAGTTTATGTCCACAAATAGCCTTAATCAAATCTCACAGCAGGTGCACCAGAGTAAGGAAGCAATATAACAGTTGTTGAGAAAGTTTGACCAAAAGTCAGAATGTGGGCCACCAAGCAATCAGCGGGGTACTGGAGTTTGATGAGGTGTTTCTATTGATGGATTGACTGAACTTCTTTTACTTTAATCTTAATAAATTGTGGCTTATAAAACAGAATGTAGATGTAAAGATTAGGTCTGAGAAACATGGCGTGCCTCCAAGATATCCCTTATGTGAAGAAAACATATTTCCTATATATTCACTTTCAGTATATGAAATCAGTTTATATATAGTTGATAATATGTTGAATAACACATAAGGAATAAACGCTACAAAAACTCGAAGCACTTGGTTATATGGAAATGTATTATTTAATATATTGCATTATATTTTCCAGTATATTCCCATATGTTCATTTCTAGACATTGTGTTCTGATGTTTTAGTGTATGGGATTTTCGTTGGTTAGCCTAATTTACAGCTGCATGTACTTCTGCTTTAGTTCCATTGGTAGGCTCATAGCAGCTTGATAGCTGTCGCAAAAGTTGAACAATCTTTTGTTTGATATTTTTGCGGGTGTCAGTCTAGCAGATGTCTTGGGGAAACGTAAAGGAGAGCTTCCAAGTTGTCTGGTGCGTTTGTTGTGCCAGCAGGATTCAGTGCACAAATAAGGTATATGGTAGGGTTCAGTTGTCCAGAGTTAGAAGTTTTTCATAACGTATTTATTTATCACACATTTCTCTAATATAACTGAGGCTCTGTGTTAGACAGTGAGTAGAAGGAAGGAATTTTTATGTATAATTCAATAGCCCAGAATCAGCACTGTACATGTCAATACATCTTCATTCTGTAATCTGTTCTATAAATGAGAGGTGTCGGGTAGATCACCCAGAGTGCAATTGCACACATTACTGGGTTATTCTGTTTTATTTGCCTGTCTGTCTGCTGGCTACCTCTTCACTTATCTGCTCCTTTGCTGTGTTATTTGCTGTCACGGCCCACAGTAGCTGTAAATGTGGGTGAGAGACTGTACATTGTAGAATGTGTGGACCTCCCTGCAGGGTTATGGGCAGATTAGATGAGATGTTTGGCGGTTTGTTGTTGGGTTATTGTGCTTTGTGAGGTTGGAACAAAAGTTGTGTACTATATTCATTTTCTTTTTGACATAAGAGGGTATTTACCTTACTGTGTTTCGTCTCCTTTTTTCATTGTTGTAGCAGATGGGAATGGATGTAGTGGATGGAGTCATGTTGGGTCATCAGCAGCATTGTTGGGATGCACCTGTGTTACAGCGTGTGCATTCACTCACTCCTATTTCTATCCATCATTTTCTTATATTTATTAGTTTTTTCATTGTTAAATATTTCATTATCCTTTATTTTATTTTATTTTAATGATGATTATTTTATTGATGATCATATTGTTTACACCCACACATACACAGATTACACATGCAATGGTTATACAGATTACATGTTTTTCCCTCAGTTACTATATTTACTAAACTAAACTCTCAGAGAAATGTGTTGACATTATAATAGCAAAACATATTTTGGTGGATTTGTGAGCACTTCAAATAATAATTACAAATGACATTTTTGACATTGTACACTCGTATGTTGGATTATTTCAACCCACCATTGGGTCAAAAGCAGAGTTTTTAAATTAACCCAGAAAATGTCTCATTTACCCAACAATGTCTTAACAACCCAGCATAGGTTAATTTATAACCCAACTGATGGGTTTGTCCATCTTTGACCCAAGCTGGTTTGAAATAACCCAACATTTTTTAGAGTTTAATGTCTATTTTTAATTCACATGAAACATGTTCAACATATTTTTTCTCCAAAAATATAGCCAAACTTGCCTATACACTCTCCACACACACTGTTTAATAATTCTCTTTCACCTAAATCAAAATCAGAGAAAGGCTGATCTTTGATTTTACACCGTTCATTTTATTTTTGTCGATCTCTTCATATCGTCCTTCCCCATTACGTTCAGCTCTACCTTTCGTTGTACATGGATGCACACGGCTGACCTTAGTAATGAGTATACCTCTATCCCAGACAAAGAGCCTTGTCTCTCTCTGTGTGTGAGAGAGAGGGAGACAGAGAGAGAGAGAGAGAGAAATGAAGGGAACACAGCTGAACAATACTCAACAGCATAGTGTTAAGATGTAAACTGTGAATAGAATGTGAACACAAAATGCTGTGGCAGAGCCTAGGCTGAATTCAGATAATATTGGGTCAGAAAATGTAGACCCATTCAACACATAAAGAAACCGAATATGCTAATGCTATATACATTGTGTTCTCCTTTGGAAAAACTACTGCGGCTTGTATATTTCTCCTTTGTTAATCGCTTTTATAAAGAGTGTGTGCAAAATGAATATATACCTCTAAGTAGAAATGTTACAGTATTTATCCACTGTACCAGAATGTGTAAGGAATAAATGTTTGTCAAAAAGCTGTGTGATGTTCAGAGGCTGTCAAATGTAATGACAATGCAGTGACAGGCCTGATGTTAGCTGTGTTGACATGGCTGTCTGCCTCTAAGATGCGAGAGACAGCTACAGCAGCTCTCCTGTCAGCCTTCCACGGTTTTTCTTTCTCCACTCGGCTCATTCAGCAGAACAATGACATTGGTTATCTAAGAGTGGAATTAAAAGCTGTTCTCAAGGGAGATTAGATGTTCACTGTTTCTCTCATTTTCAGGCACTTTTATCTAACATCTGTAGCTTGTCCAGAGTCTAACTGCTGTAACTGCTGTTTTTTGTCTTGTTCTGCAGTCACGGAAAAAGAAGTTCAGCAGTGGTAAGTTTGCTCTTTATTTTATGCTCTTTACATCTTACCTTTTCAGGAAATGTTGGCTTATTACTTTAAGGAAACATATTTTATGAGCTTTGTGTTGCTTGTCCAATGAGTTTAATGTAAAGATGTGTTGACATACAAAATAAATACAGAATACATTTCATTCATTCTTGACTGCTACGTCCAACTGTGTCACATGTTGGATCAATTGCAATCCCATTGAAAGTCAGAGTTCAATTGGATAAATGCAGAAATTGTCAACTCTCATTAAAACTGAATGAATTTGAACAATTTCTTTGTCACTGCAAACTGCTTTCAATAACAACTTTAAAATCAGGCAGAAGCCGCTATCAATAATTTGCATAGGCAGTGGGCTAAGCAAACACAAATAGTAATCATATTACATAGTGCCAACGAAGCTGCCGAATCAGTTAGGCCTGTGCTACATCACCTAATAAATATCCATGATGTAAGATCATAAGAATTGTGCGTCCCCAATTTTCATATTTCATCAAGTCATATCATGGTCATGAAATCCCAACAATGACCTCCTTTTTAAAACATAAAAAAATACGTCAGAACCAGATAATACTCATTGCCATCCTTCTCTGTTACTATGGACACAGAGTACGCTGTATTTTTAACCATTCGAGTGCATTGTTCTGGCAAAGACTATCTGCTTCTGTAGATAAAATTGTATTCTGTATTTTTTCACACTGTATATCCTGCACTTGCTAAATGCACTTCTGGTTAGCCCTAAACTACATTTCGTTACACTGTACTTGTATATGTGTAATGACAATAAAGTTCAATCTAATCTAATCTAAATATAAATTAATGGGGTTTACCAGTTTGTACACGTTTTCATGTTTACAACCTGCTTATTTTGCTTGTTACTATGGGCAGCTTGCCGCAACAAACTCTGGCAGAACCACTCAACCACACAGACTGACTCATTTTGTGATGATGTTCATTTTTTAGATGATTTTCAGCTACATCATAGTGGAATTTCACTGCATGTTTACAGACAAATTTTTGGTTATGTTCCTCATTCTCCACCGTTCTAAATTCTTAGCTCCATATGGCAACAGCTATTCTGCTACTGGCTGCTCCATGTCTCCCATGGCAGATGGGGAATGGTTGACTCTAGGCAGGGTGCCCAGTAAGGAAAGAGAGAAAGATGAGTGGAGAGATAGAGAGAGCAACAAAAGGACAGAAAAAAGAAAGTGAACCACGATGTAAAAGTAAATAAGAAATTCAGGTACTCTGTAGAATAATAAAATAACGGAGGAATTCGATTATTGATTCGGATGAAATTTGGAGGCAATCGAACAAGAGAAATGTTGATGTGTGGAAAGAGAGGAAAAGAGATATCTACTTTCGTGACATTTACAAAGGTATACCAGTCACTGACCCGTATGAATCTTGTGTGACAGTTCAATCTGACTGCAGGGGCTCAATGGACTCCCACATGTCTGATTCTTACACTGACAGCTGACATTCTGCACAGTACTTTGTAGAAACCATTCACTGGTATCTCACAAGAGATTCTGCAGCATGTGGAAGTCTGATTGGTTTGTCATTGGAGACAGCTCTGTTAAAGACACTACTGTACTGCTGTGTTGAAAGTGGTGTCCCTAGAGCACAGCATTGTGCTGATCAGATCAGTAGGAAGCAAGCGTAGACATGCTTAGCAGTAACACACACACACGCAGAGAGAAAGTTAGGTTTCCTAACGCCACTTTTCTGTATCTCTGATGATAGAAGCATGTTGTTTGCTGATACAAGAAGTAGACTTGCTTTTAAGTATCAAGCACCCACAAGAGAAAGCCTAAATAGAATTTCAATTTCTTCTTTTTTTACAAAGAGACAGTGTATAAAATACATAATGGAGGAGTTACGTCTCTTTTTCGCAGTAGATACGCTAACTGTGTACAGAGGCTAAGGGACAGATTTACTAACAGCTTGCAGCAGCGCAATCGCACCTCTTTTGGTGTAAAAAAACGACTGTCTGTATTTACTAAAGACACGCTGTGAAAATTTCACAGCTGTTTTTGCGACTCACCTTACTGCATAGGAGTTTCAGATGCATTGATTTACTAAAGTTTGGGCTTGTCATTGTAATGGTATTTGTGGCTTTATTTAATGCCCAAAAAAGCATGTCTTAACCCCTGCGCTAATTTGTGCTGCTCTTAGTAGATCGCGTTGGTCATTATGGGAATGAGATATTATGCCTGTGTTTTTAATGTGCACCTTGTTAGTAGGTCACCCACAGAAATTTCCAATTCCATCTGTGCTGTTTTGAGTAGTAAATTGAAATTGTGCTATTTTGCACTGTTTAGTAAATCTGGCCGAAGTTTCTTACACAAAGTAAAAAGTTTCTTTTTAAAATTGTTGTTGATTTTGATATAGTGTTTAATCTTGTTCTAAACTTTATTGAATAAGTTGTTTTTGACTTTTGAAACTATTTAAGTTTCTTACACAAAGTGGAATGATATACAGTGGCTTAGAAATTGTCCAATGAATTTAAAATTCATAGTCAAACACTAGATTAAGTGTGTGGATTATGTGTTGGGATTATAGCTGCAGTGTTGATTTGTTTTCATTTCTGACCAACTAGTGTCACAAAAAGTGTAAAAGGGCTTTCCAGAACACTACCACATCTGCCACTGGATGGAAAAATGTTACTAGAATTTCACATTTATTTTACAAATATTTGAAAATACAGTAAAAAAAATTAAATTAAACAAGAAACATTTTTATTTTACGGTTTATTTCTGTCACCCCAGCTGCCAGAACATTTCCTTTTTTTTACGGGATTTTTTTACAGTGTACCAAATTGATATTAAATATTGTTATTTTGGGCCGTGAGGTGGTTTAAACAAATGTTTTGAAGGTGCCACAGACACGCTTTGTCAACCCTCTGAATTTTTGATAAATCAATTTGATAATTATTCGATATGAGCATGGTACTCTTTGTGATATGTCTCCAAAACATGTGAAACATAAATTAAAATATTTCCTTGATAACAGCCAGATTTATAATTTATTTTTTCACATATGGCCGTGAAAAATTCTTTCACCAAGCTGTCGCGCATTAGCATTTCTTGAAAAAAACTTTGTTTGCACAGCAGGCCCTTTTGAGGAGCCAAGGAACAATTAGCTAATGAAGTGTTTTTAACAGCAGCATATGCTGCAGATGTGTTATGATAGAACAGTATCGGTCAACAGTGATAACTATCTCTGATAGTAAAACAAAGCAAAACTAGTATGCTTCAGAAATGGGGTCATAAATGGTAAATGAAAATTCAAACTGATGTGCCTGGAAAATAATTTGCAATTTAGGATTGACATGCCCTATAATATCCTGTGCACCCATTTTACCCTTTGGCCCGAATTGCTCGGAAATGCTCCACAATGATAGTCTTCAGATGTGTCAGGGATCAATTTGTAAACAGAAAACAATTAAAGTGGTGTTTAGGGTGACAGTTTTTTTTTCTTTGAATACCCAGACCACATGTTCTATAACACTGTTGGCAGAGCATTTTTGTGCTTGCAGTTTGCATCAGACTCCTTTACAGGACGTTATCTACTGGAGGGAACATTTTCATAATTTCTCTTCGTGATGGGAAATTTGTGGACTATTTGGTATTGGACTGTGTATATTCACATTTATACCATAATGAACTTGTTTCCACTCTCCCACCCCTATACTTTTTTAATTAAAGTTTATAAACTTCTCAATTATTGTTTAGGATTTATTCATAATGATATTGAATATTGTTATTTATTTTTTTATGCTTTGTTTTGTGAAAAACTGAGCTACATTTAATGTATTTAAAGTGATATAAACATGTTTAATAATATTATTATGAAATACACTTTAACTTCTTGAAATACAGTCTTTAACTGTTATCTTGTTTCATTTTTCCTCTCTGTGTGGCAGGTATAAAGGTTTTATTAAAGACTGCCCCAGCGGTCAGCTGGACGCAGCTGGATTTCAAAAGATCTACAAGCAGTTCTTCCCCTTTGGAGACCCCACGAAATTTGCCACCTTTGTCTTTAATGTCTTTGATGAGAACAAGGTAACAAGAGATAGAAATAGTGAAGTCAATAAACAATAAGAAGTGATGTTGTAACGTTCCTGTCTGCCGCTTTGTGTTCCCCTTCCAGCTTTCCACATGTTTTCATTGAGCACCAATGAAAACCCACAGGTACAGAACAATAGGTATAATGGATACTCAGATCCAATGGCCCTCAAACCAGTACACATCCACAGCGACGTCAGCGCTAAGGCGTAATATGGAATACCTAACAACTTTACAATCACAAGTAGACCTGACAATGAACAGAACAAAACACAAGGAATATAAAGGGTCCAGGGAATGCAGATCAGGTGTGGGTGCAATCATGAGGCTCAGGTGCGGGTGTAATCAAAGATTGTGACGAACTGATGCAAAGGGTTATGGGGAGTGTAGTCAGTGACTGTTAAAGGTGCGGTGAATAATAGTCAACGGAGTGAAAACACGGGGAAAGCTGGCAGGCGAACACAAAGGGACAGACAGGACCGTTACATATGCATTGCCCTGTTGTATTCCACCAAGAAATGTAATATTATTATTTGTTAACTTCTTACTAAGTTTGTAAATATCTGCGACACTAAACTCTCTCAGACCAGCTGGCAGATGGCAGAAAAACTTTGTGTAAACACTCTGTTCTATTTACAAAACCATTATACTGCTTGTTTCTATTAAAAAAATTCTGCATATTTTCAGGATGGTTTGTTGGTTCATTTTTGGTTGATCAATGTAATGCCTATAACTACATTAGATGTTTTCCATGTTCTCAGCAGGACCATCACATCTTTCCACACACTTAAGCAGCAATGTCAAAAAGACATTTTCAATACATAAAACCTTCTGTAAGGTGTCAAACGTAGACATGATAACAGCATTACCTCCCTCATTGCTTCCATATTTAATTGCAGTTATTTTGCTGTGTCACTCTGCAGTCCTTTGCCATCTTTGATGTCTCTTCAATGTCAATCTGAGGCTGAAACAGTATAAAATCAAGTCTTTATATTACGATTTTGTCCAAAGCAAAACGGCATATAAGCTATACGTCTTATACTGTATGTGCATTCACTGGGAATGACCTTGACAATGTTTCTGTCCTTTATTTTCAGGATGGACGCATAGAGTTCGCTGAGTTTATTCAAGCACTGTCTGTCACATCAAGAGGGACACTGGATGAGAAACTCAGATGTAAGGCATGGATTGTTTTTACAATTTCGTAATGTCAATAGAACCACAAAACTTATCTGCATCATTCTTTTATCAGTTACGTTACTACATAAGTAATAATACCCTACAAGAGAATCCTACAAGATCTTCTGAATAAATCTGCTGCTTCATCAATTGATTTGATCATGAATAATGAAAAGATACGCATATTATAATAAACTATAGGGAAACAGTTATCGGATTGAGAATGCACAGAGAGAGAATTTTCTTAATGTACTTGCTTGTCGTTGCTGTCACAGGGGCTTTTAAACTTTATGATCTTGATAATGATGGTTACATAACCCGAGATGAGATGCTGAACATCGTGGATGCCATCTACCAGATGGTGGTGAGTACATTGTTTCTTGGTGAACTGTAACTCTATTGAGTTGATGAAAGTGTTTTCTTGCATGGCTAACATGGATTTGATTTGCAAGCATAAACCCTGATTATGAGGGTCCATCAGGCTGATAAAGAAATTGTGGTGACTGGACTGAAATATGAACAAAAACAAACGTTGAGTTAATGGAAAAAGTTCTGTTAAACACAAAGAAAGATATTTGGAAGAACGTTAGCAATTTTCAGTTCTGGGAAATCATTTTCTATCATAGTAGAAATAATATTGTATTATTTTTGTTCTGTTGAACACAAAATTAGATATTTTTAATTTAGGAAAACAAACAGTTCTGGGCACATACATTCTTCTTACTATGATGTGTCAGAACTGAAAATTGCTAACATTCTTCCAATGTCCTTCTTTTTGTTCATCAGAACAAAGTATTTTATATATAGGCATGAAATTACATGAGGGTGAGTAAATGAAATACTCAGCATTTTGGGCTTAAACAACCCAGCATAAGTTAACCTATGACCCAAAGGTTGTGTTTGTCTTTATTTAACATTAATATTGAAAACAACATAGCATTTTGAGTGTCTTGTGTATCTACGTCTCAGGAATGAATGTCTTGTATGCGTTTTTCAGGGAAACACAGTGGAACTTCCTGAGGAGGAAAACACGCCAGAGAAAAGAGTCGACCGCATCTTTGCTATGATGGATAAGGTGAAGTCTCCAACTGTATTAATTTTCTGTTTATATATTTATTGTCTTTAACTGCCATTTGTCTTGTTTTGTATGCACTCAAGAGTAATGTATATGGTAAAATAAATTTTACTGCCATAGTTGAGCGTATGTACTTTCCCCCATCCTATTCACACAAGAGAGTAGTTTTGCTGTCTATTTAAATATCTAAGCAAAATTTACACGGGGAATAGGATAAGGTCCTATTCATCACAAAAGCTTTGCTGACTGTGATTTTATGCCATCCTTTTCTCCGCACCTCTAAGTCGCGCCTTTCAGTGAATCTGTAATAACTTGCATAGAAATCTCTGTTATGATTTTACAACAATCTCCCGTGAGTTCCTTTTTAGCATGGCTACATATTCATATCTGAATACACAGTCTGCTGTGATTTTCAGAAAAGCTGTCTTTCAATCAAAAGGCACTAGAAACACAGAAGGCACGTCACATCAAAGACGTAAATTTGAAGCTCTATTGCAGTAGTCTAGTGGCCTTCGGAAAGCTTTGATAAAAAGAGCCTTTGAAAGGAAACGCAGCTCTAAAGAGAAACAAGACGTTTTTATTCATCAACCGCACTGCTTCTACCTTATTCCCCACCACCAACCGTGTCGACAGAATTCTGTGCGGTTGATAACAGTGGTTGTGAATAATCATCTTTCATTGTTGTTACCAGAATGCAGATGGAATGCTGACCCTCCAGGAGTTTCAGGAGGGCTCAAAAGCAGACCCCTCTATTGTACAGGCACTCTCCCTTTATGACGGCCTTGTGTAGACTTTGGATAAAAGCGTCTGCCAAATGCGTAAATGTAGACACTCTCAAAGTGAGTATATTCTGCTTTTTTTTTTTTACATAACTGTATCACACATCTTTTTGTTTTTCAATAGAAAATGTATCCTTCTAATTAAAGATCTAGTACGGATTATATAATTTAGTAATGTCTCATTTTGTAAATAGTCTTTGAACAAAGTAATGAAAATGTTTCACATTTATTTATTTTGTTTGAAAGTGTAAATCTGATTGGCTGTTTTTGTTTGTTTAAATGTCCTGATAGAAGTTTATGCTATATGACATCATGCAATTAATTATTCAACTACATTTCAATCCTATATGTCTTCATTTAGGTAATTACAACAATCCATTTATGTCATTCTGCTGGCACTGTGAGAGGAAAGCGGACCTGTAATGTAGAATCCTGTAAACTCTTGGAGTTGCCACAACAGAAGTGCATTGTCGGTGCTGTCTTGAGAGTGGATCAGCTGTCAATCCCTCATCTCCACTGTCACTGGAAATCAGATCAAAACAATGTGAACACTGAACACTCCTTTCGAAAAGAGTTTAAGACCCTAATGAGATGGATTTGGTTTTTTGTTGAAGTAATGAAGGACAATTTTAAAAGACGGAGACTGACAAAATGTATTAAAGGGCACATACGTCAGTGTTAATAAATGTTCAGCTAAAATATTTTAAGCACCAGTGAACAAGCTCCATATATTGCTTTGGTCTTTGTCGTGATAGGATGGACCCACCGCAGCTGGATTTTGGTCTGGCTTTCACTACATGATGAACAAAGAGAAAGTTCTACATCATTTGACTGTTGTTGGCATTGGAGTTTCCATTAAAGGGATAGTTCACCCAAAAAATAAAAGATTCTGTCATAATTTACTCACCCTTATGTAATTTCATACCTGTATAAATTACTTTGTTCCGATGAACACAGCGAAAGATATTTGTTCCGGGACATCATTGACTACCATAGTAGGAAGAATTAAATGGGAGTCAAAGGTGCCCCAGAACTCTTTGTTTTCTCAAATTCTTCAAAATACAGTATCTCATCATGTGTTCAACAGATAGAAAAAAAATATTTTTTTCCTACTATAGTAGTGGATGATGTTCCAGAGCTGAAAATTGCTAACATTCTTCCAAATATCTTTCTCTGTGTTCATTGGAACAAAGAAATGTGTACTGGTTTGAAACAACCTGAGGGTGAGTAAATGATGAAAGATTTTTTTATTTTGGGATGAACTATCCCTTAAGCAACATGCTATGGTTGTATTAATTATATATTTGTATGTAAGCTATCAAACTTCAACAACAAACAAAAGACATGGGCCACCATGGCTTTCAGAGTCATTAAACTGTATTATACCTAGAGTTATCTCTACCCCATGTGATGTAAAATATTTTTTTACAGTATTGCATATGACAGTGCTGTCATCATGGTGTGCGCCTATATTTGTAGTGAATTCAACACATGCAAACACATAGCTATTGTTTGTGTTGAACCTTTGGCTTGTTTGAATGAATGAGATTGAATTCATTCCAGTAGCAGCTCCATTCAGCAGCACTGTACATGGACACAGTCATTGATGTTTCATGCAGTTCTGGTATGTTTATTTTTTATGTTTCTGGTTAAACTCACACTGCTTGAAAATGAACAAACTTTTTTAAGTACGACATTTCATAGACTATTCTTTCTGATATGGTCATCTGGATATGTTAAAAAAATAATATCAAAAGCTCTCATTTACAAAATTCACTGCTGCCAAGTTTGTTTTAATCTCACACACATGTTGCCAGTGGATGAAATATTGTGCAAAAAAATCTACACTACATCTTGCAATAATGTACTGTATTATGGACATGTTAATGGGGCTTCTAGATAGATCAATAAAATCATCTTTAAGAAAATGCCTTTCGGTCTGGTTAGGGTGTGTGGGGGATAGTTGTCAAGTGTAAGGACCTGTTTTTCTTTAGGATATTCAGTGTAAAAAAGTCACCTTTTTGTGATAAAAAAATACAGATTATTTAATATTTATGTGTAGACAGTAATGTGTTGTATTAGGCCTACCTCTGATGGAACTAAAGGTTATATATAGATTTTTGGGCAACAACATGTTTCAGAGCTGCACTTTTGTGTAGAAACTCAATTTCCACTCAGTCAAACATGTTCAATTGAAATTGTCTTCAATTTCCTGCTTATTAAATCTAATCATTAATGCCGTCACACCACCACTTCCACAAAACCAGAAAAATGGGTATGCAGCATGAAAGGATTCCAGTTAAAAATAACCAAAAATGGAGATCGAAAGGTTTAGTGGCTGGCAGACAGACCTTCACTGCTTGCATAACACAATGGAACATTTAGTATTATTCAATAAGGAGTTAAACAGCATATTTTATTCATGGAAAATATCAGTCTCATGAAAAATACAAGCTGGGGCATAACATAAAAGACACAAGAAGAGATCAAATAAATGTTGCCCTTAAAATCAATAACATATTTGACAAAGTGTGTGAATATGGATTTGGACTGACTGCTTTTATACTTAATAGATATCAATAGTATTTAAATACATCTGGTGCAATGTATTAAATCAACAGTTTTGAAAGAATTTAGACAAGATCCCAATTCTTTTCACATGGTTCCTTCAAGGTGAAATGTATCAGGTTAACTTATCAAGAATCCTAGCCATATAGCATCTTCTGACAGAGATATCTACACTTTCTTACTATCTAGGCCACACTACCTAACAGCACAGAGCCCATCAATTTTAGCAGACAGGCCCTATTAAGTGCTAGACAGGCCCAGATATCTGTCAGCCCTCAAAATGTAGGCTAGCGTCACCTCACTCCTGTCATGTCACGCCTCATTGACCGTGTGCTAAACAGCAGGTTGTAGGTATCAGTATGGCGGAGACATACAGCAGAGACTGTTTTAATTATAGGGTGATTTTTTTTGCATCCATGTGACATATTGCAATGTGTATCCAAAGCATTAAATTCATACCCAATACCATTTAAAAAAACCCAGGACTGATCACATGACACCACAGCTTTTGGTTGCCCATAGTTTCACTGGCATATATATATGGTACCTACACACACTAGACCTCATGTGTCCAACTTTAGGGCAATTCACCCTATAAGCTGTATCCTAAAATATACAATTTTATATTATGCCCTATTCGTTTTTCGTACCCTCGTAAGTTTGATTTGGTGAACCTGATCTAAACGTTTCAATCTTAAAAGTTACAAAATATCGCTCTTCGGTTAACCATAGCCTAGTCTGAATTTCTCAGTTAGTTGTAACAGTGTGCCCCCTACTGGCCATGATACCACATGCAACGCATAAGAACCTTATTAGAAATAACATATCAAGCTTAAGCTTCAGCTTCAAATTAGGTTGATGCAAGTTGACCACAGTGTTTTTCCAAGCGACATTTATTAAAAGTGCACAAATATGTTTCAGATCACGTTAAGGTTCGAAAAGTGACAGCTTGCGGACACTCCCCCTGACTTCCTCCCGCTCGTGTCCAATAGCTCATCCCGCAACTTCCTGTCGCTCTAATTCCTCTTGCTAACGGAGGCACCTTAATTTAGCCTAGCCAGCTAACTGCATAAACAGAAAAAACAGCACGCGATCTTTAAATTAACGTATGATCGTACGTTTCAATAACAGACATTCAAATTTAAGCGAATAGCGAATACGTGGATTTTCCGAGCCGGCTCGGTTTCCGTTAGATTTCATTGAAGGTACTGTTATCATGCTAACCCTGGACTCTAGAGATTTGCTTGAAGGAAGCTAGCAGGGAGTTTCGCATGTTGATAGAACTAGACTGTTATCGAAAAAGGTCGGATTTCGAATCGGTTGTAAAACGAAAGTTATCCCTTTGTACAGTAATATCGATTTGTGTTGACACCTGTAAGCTAGCAGCTAGCTAGCGCCTTACATACACTGATTCTACTAGAAATGGTGAGTGTTTTTTGCCCTGGCTCGATTTTTTTATGTTTAACTTACGCGTGGTGTTATCACAAATATCAGTGTTAAATCAGTCCTCTTGGGTTGTATAGGAGTCCAACAGTGTAACCTGGTTAGCAAGCCTTGAAGTTTGTTTTGGCAATTGGGTTTAGAAACCAGAGCATTTCATAAACGGACAGCTTTTTGTGCAGCTGTTTTAGCATGAGCTGTTTGTATTTACCTTTACACTTTTTCATTTGGCAGAAGCTTTTATCCATAGCGACCTACAACTTGTATTTATTGAAATCGTTACACATGCCATGCCAAGCACATTCCTTACTTGACAGTCAGAATATGTCTAGACGCATGTATGCTTACATTACGGAGGAGTGAAAAAGTGCTCTTTGTTTCACTTACAGGTCATCAGTTTTTTCTGTATTTTCTAGATTAGTTAATCAATATTGATCCCATGCAGGTCCAGCTGATACATTTACCTGTTCATTTGATCTGTCAACAGGTAGACGCCCTCATGTGCCCATGGAGAAGGCGGCTTTCGAGGGGTGGCTGGAGTCAGTATCCACCTCCTTCCTGGCGCTAAACGACCAACAGCGCAACCAATCTCTGGACCACCTTATCTCGCTGAGTGGTGCCGCCCAGCTGCGACATCTGTCCAATGGACTGGAAGCTCTTCTGAAACGTGACTTCCTGCGCCTTTTGCCGTTAGAGCTGGCCTTCTACCTTCTCCGTTGGCTAGACCCACAGACCCTGCTCACCTGCTGCCTGGTGTGCAAACAGTGGAATAAAGTCATCAATGCCTGTACTGAGGTTTGGCAGGGCGTGTGTCGAGACCTCGGCTGGCGCATTGATGAGTCTATCCAGGATGGTGTACACTGGAAGGGTGTTTATCTGAAGGCCAAGCTACGCATGAAGCAGCTAAGGGAGGAGGATGCTTTTGAGACAAGCTCTCTCATTGGACACAGTGCTCGTGTATACGCTCTCTACTACCGGGATGGGCTGCTTTGTACAGGTTTCGTTTTTTGTTTAACCTGCTTAAAGGCAGGGTAACCGATTTCCGAATTACGCTTTAGACAACCGAGTCGGGCCGAGTACCAAAACAACCTTGTAGCCAATCAGCAGTAAGGTGCACAGTGCACAGGATGGACATTAGCCGAGCCGAGCGCTGACGAAAGCGAAAGATGGGGGCAGAGGTGTTTGTTTTGGTGATTTGAACATCAACAACAGCTAAGAGAAATCGGACACCCTGCCTTTAAGTTTTAGCACAAAGTGTGGAAAAAAAATCAGCTGTTGTGTTATTATTGATTGACTAATCACAGAGACATTCTCCTTCAGGTTCTGACGACCTGTCAGCCAAACTATGGGATGTTCGCACAGGGCAATGCATCTATGGCATCCAAACACACACTTGTGCCACCGTCAAATTTGATGAGCAGAAACTAGTGACCGGGTCATTTGACAACACCATTGCATGCTGGGAATGGAGCACTGGTGCCAAAATCCAGCAATTTCGAGGGCACACAGGGGCAGGTGGGTGGAAAGCTCTTAAAGTTCTTCTGGAAAGTTCTGTCACAAAGTTTCCATTAAGAGTTCTAAGTAACATTTATTTTTCTAAAGATGTGAAATATATAAAATATGTGCTGTTGTTGCAGTATTCAGTATAGATTACAATGATGAACTGGACACCCTGGTCAGCGGTTCAGCAGACTTTACTGTAAAAGTCTGGTCCCTCTCTGCAGGGACTTGTGTAAACACTTTTACCGGCCATACAGAGTGGGTCACCAAGGTATGACTATATAGAAATGTTATTGAGTCCTGAAAGGCTATAGGTCATTCTCACGAAACCATTGAAACATAATGTCATTAGAAATTTGCAATATAAAACATAATTTAATGAACACAACAATTGAAATAATTAAAATGATTGTTTTCTTTGCCTTATAGAAAGAATAATTTGAACATATGAATGAGTTATAATTGTATTTTATATTTTTCTACTATAAATCAAATTACCGCTATGTTTCCAGGTATGTCCCAGTGCATGATATGCTGTAAATATTAAGATATTCTAATAAAATAATTGATGTTCTCTTTTATACTCAAATATTGATTATAAAAATAAAGTTAATGGTTTTGATCGAAATGACACCTGGCAGTATATACAGTACGTATGTCCAATAAAGCAAATTCTGATTCTGATATATAACAAACTACTCAAGAGTTACACATTTTTTTGCGAATGTCTACCAGAAGTTAAATTTGGGCCACATAATGTTATATTGTTGCCACTAAAACCATCTAAATAAATCTTCTCTAAATAAAAGTTAAAAATTCTCTTGTCATATTGTGTACATGACCATGTTGATTCTCGTTCCCTATCTATGTAATTTTCTACATTTTATAAAGTTCTTACACGTCATGGCTTCTCTTTTTTTAGCAAAACATGCTATGCTATTGACATCTTCAGAGGGTCATGGTAATGATGATTTTTATATCTTGTTTTAAACAAGTTCAAAACACGTTTAAACATGTTTGAAATATGTTAAATTATTATTGAAAGTTCGGAAATTAATGCTAGAAGGGAAACTTTTCATGTTTGACATCAAGATTTCATGAGAATCACCCGCTATGTTCTTTTTAAATTTGTTTTGGCAATCATTTGTCAGCACATTATCTAACTTTGTGTTTGTTCTCTGCTTTAGGTACACCTTCAGAAAAGTCAAGTGGAGTCCATGATGCACAGTCCTGGGGATTATATACTACTGAGCGCTGATAAATATGAAATCAAGGTAATGTTTCTTATATCAACTATTCCTGATTTAAAATGTATGCAAAAGGCCAAGTTTATTTTGCAAAACTCTGGCCTTTTTTAATTATTTTTCGATGAATAAATACGTCTCTAAACCAGTGGTTCTCAACTCTGGCCAGAGTTGAGAACCACTGCTCTAAACCAATAAAGTTAAAACTTATTTTCAATCTATATAGTGTGTCATTGACCACCACCCCAATTATTGTATTAAGCTACAGTTTACAGGTGTTTAGTCAAATTTCTGTTTGGTGAAGATCTGTTAACGTTATATAGGAGCAATGTAAAGGTCTGTGTCTTTCCCGCTAGGTGTGGCCAATAGGGCGTGAGATCAACTGTAAATGTTTAAAGACCCTATTTGTGTCAGAAGACCGCAGTGTCTGCTTGCAGCCACGATTACAGTTTGATGGTCGCTACGTTGTGTGTAGTTCAGACCTGGGCATCTACCAGTGGGACTTTTCAAGTTTTGATGTTGTCAGGTACATTTATCATTTATGTATTTATTTATAGACCTCAAATGAAAAACATTTTATTGTCCCCCAGGGGGGAAATTTGTGTTGGACTTAAGGTGTTTACATTGACAAAAACATTAAAAAGACATAAATAACAAATTCAACAAAATAAAAATAAATAAAGTCAGTAATAGTCTCAGATTTTTGATCCCCACTGTATATTTAATATATGTGTTACAAGAGAGAATTTGTTTTAATGTACGCACTGATGTTTCTATATTCACACAGAATCATCAAACCACAGCAGGACCCCTCCAGCATCTCTCTGCTTAGTTTTGGCCAGGTCTTTGCACTCCTATTTGACAACAACTATCTTTATGTCATGGACTTGAGGACAGAGGCCATTGTGGGCCGCTGGCCACTACCAGCCTACCGCAAATCCAAACGTGGCTCTAGTTTCTTACCAGGCGTCACCTCTTGGCTAAATGGACTTGATGGCAAGAACGACGCGGGCCTGGTGTTTGCCACCAGTATGCCTGATCATAGCATTCATCTGGTTCTGTGGAGAGAGAATGGGTAGAAACTCTGAGGTTAATACAAAGCCCTGCGGACAAGTCAAAATGAGGAAAGGGTGCTCTAAATTTGGGAAAAAAGCGTTAAAAGCCAACTAAGTTAGATTATGCATGGACCAAAGTGTGTTCCTCCTCCTTGCTTTTGTTGCCATATGCGTTGAGGTTGATGCTTCACCCTTTTTAGTCACTTGCAGACTGCACATTCGACGCTTATTCACTTTACCATTCAATGATTTTAAAAGCCGATGTAGAAGATTTGTAGAACAGAGCATAGCTTCTACCATGATTTGAACAATCAAAGGTTTTTGTTCTTCAGATTTGTAAAAGTTCCTTCTTAGTTTAATGTTTGCCTCTCTTTGAGAAAGCTAGTGAAATGCAACTGCATCACCAGAGAGGAGATCGCTCCACAGCAAGCACGAGGAGTAGAGCTAGCGATTTTTCTACGGCACAATCACACATGAAGTACTTTTTGTTTGAGTGTTATATTTTCAACTCATTTGCATTTAGAGGTCAAACATTTTGGACACACAGAAATGTTGCCTTAAAGCCTTTATTTTTTTCCCTTGAAGAAGTTGATTTTGAAGACCTCAGAGTTTAAAGGTGCTGACTTGTGCACCGAATGTGAATGTCTGTGGTTATCATTTTCTTGAGTCTTGAAAAGACTGTGATAAAAATGCTGTGCGATATAATCAAGCAGGTTTTGTTTGAAAGTCATTCAGAGGAGGCTTCATGATGTTACTGAACCTTTTTCATGTTTCATCCAGTTAATTGGTCATGTGCCTTTCTGTTTTAACACTTTAATCAAATTGCGATTACAGTACATCACAAATGATGAAATCTAATGTTGCAAACCTCCCTCAGTAAAAGAAAAAGTTTTCTTTGTTTTCTTTTTAACCTAATGTAATCAACACTGTAAGTAGTCTTACCACTTTTAGCCAGACTAGATCACTTGAAAGTGTTTCTTGTGAATCTCATGAATGTTCATTTTTAATCCTTATTTTTAACGGCGTATTTTATTTTGCATAATCCAGGGCAAACCAGCCATTGTTACTTTGCACACCATTGCTATAGCTGAGTCTGTAGTTCTGTATATCCCCCTGGAACAAAGTTGTTTCGTCTAATGATTTTTCACTTTTGCTCATAAATAATGGAAACAAGTATAATTGTCTGAACTAACTTCAGCATTGGGAGGGGTAACAATGTCTGTATGCACTGGTCATGTGTTACTTCACTGAAACGCAAACCTCACTGCTGCGTTCACTCATGCTCACAAAAGCAGCAATGCCATCCATTCATGTTTAGTAGAATTCAGGTCTGTTGTTTGTATAACAAAATAATATGCTGTCTTTCAATTAAATGACAGTAGTTAATGGTGGATGATGACTGTTTATGATTCATGAATTTTGCTCGTTGTCCATAATTTTGTAACCTTTCTGGTGTGACTTTTTTTGTTCCATACAGTTCTGCATCAGCAAAACAACAGTTTGCCCCTAACGGGCAAAATGTTGCAGGGGCCTTTTTTACTTAGAGAGGCATGTTTTTGCCCACTAGAGGGCAGCACTATTACAACCATTTGAGAGTAGCTTTGTAATAAATACTTTAAGAATGAAGTAATTGGCAGATACTTAAAATAAGAGCTTACAAATACGAAATCGAGGGGATAAAACTGTGTTTAGAATTCATTTTGTTGGAATCAAATGTTAAGAAAGAGAACTTGAAAAGTGGAGTTGTGAAAAGTTGGTGCCATTCTTTGGTTGGACAGTATTTCACTGTGTCACCTTAATCAAGTCTTTTTCAGTCGCCAAACACAGAGCATCTAATGTACTTTTGAGTTTAGTTCAGCCTCACTTTTAGTGGAAAATAAAAATGCACCAAAAAGCAAACATAAATAAACTAAACAAGGTGGTGAAGAAAGAGACATGAAGGCAGACTTTTTTTGGCAAATTTGCTGCAGTTAAGACATTGATTTTACCCGTTCTCAGGTCACGCTATACTTTCAATCATTTTTTCCTTTGCACCGTTGTCTGTCAGCTAATTTATATTCCCTCTTTTTCCTTTCGGCTCCTCTCATGCTCCTCCCTTAGCTCTTACAAATCCCATTGGATGGAAATAATGCCAAAAGAATAACATGGCATGTCTCTCTCTCTTATACCCGCTTCCTCTCAGTGCCAGAGCGGCCCATTTGGGCTAAAACCTTTCACATTACGGTTTTCACAAGGAGTCCCAATTATTCCATTTTGCCATACAATAGAGCTTTTCTGTTTCTGAGTAGGAAAAGCTTTTTATGAATCTTGAATAGGAAATATGAAACTTGGCTTTATTCTAGGTAATGTATAGATTTGAATATCCCTGGCAACAATTTTAAAGTTCCTTACGCGTTTCACTGGAATGATCAACAAATGTTGCCATTTACTGAAGGAGAGTCTACAATATAACCGATAAGGATACAATTTAGAAAAGTCAACATAGCTTGCCCTCAAAGGGAAAAGTTTCTTGTTGTTTCAGTGCAGAAGGACTTTGCTTTCCAAGACCACCCACGCTAAAAGATTTATGTCATTATGTGATGAAACCACAAGTAATTGCAATGCAAAGGAGCCCTTTGGTTAACTCCATATGCTCAGAATCACACAATTTCAATGCCAAGCGCGGAGCGTATTCGTTCTGTTGAGAGAAGTCTTTGCTAATCCTTTTATAGATTTGTTTGCGTTTAATTACGAGAGCGCTTAACACTGAAAACCCATGTCTGCATTTATGCAATGTTTCTATCATGGCATGAGAAAACGCACACATACATACACACCCTACCCGCAAACCAAACATGATTACAAGTTGTACAGTCAATATTTAGATATTGTGGTCCGGCCCTCAGCCACACTCCCTATTCTCCTCCCCTCTGTGTTTGCGTGTGTATGAGCGCCTGTTTGGCTTTTAACAGATTCACCCCTTTCATCAAAAAGGATGTTGTCTTCCCTCGTGTACTGCCTTGATGTTAGATCTCTCTGTTGTCTTTACTCCACTGCACAGATTTGTAGCAGTCATTATTAGAAATTTCAACATTCATTAGCATCTCCTGGTTGGCACATGTTGTGCTCTGCTGCACATGTGGGCCACACAAGTTTGAGTCTGCTCATGATGTTTCCCAGACTTCTCTGCATTATTTCCCATACGTCTGCCTTTCTTCTACTCTCTCTGTTAAAATGTTTTGCAGTAAGTTCTTGTGTTGACACAAATGGTGAAGGTTACAATTAAATACATATTCTGACAAGTAACACTTGACTATATATATAATATATATAAGCATCATCCAGTCTTGTACAGCCTCTGTTATCTATTCAAAAACTCTTTGTGGTCTGTGAATGCTGAGCTCAGGACCCAAACAATTCTCTCCTCCCCTTTCTCCAGTCCCTCATCGAGTAGACAATAGATCATTCACACTAGCAGCCTTCATGATTGGCTTACGGTAAAAATAAAAAACACTCGGGCCTCGTGGGAACTTTCCAGCCGAGATGATAATCAGAAGGGGGAGGGAGAGATACGGGGTACAATGGGCAACAGAGACCCTATTTACATCTCATATCCCCTCCTCAAACAAATCAACAACAACATAGGTCCTAATGAGAAAGACGGGGTGTCATTACACGAAATACTGTGCTCATATTAAGCTGTTCAGGAAATGCATTACTTGTTTTGGTCCACATGGTTGTTTGTGAGAGGTTTGCTCCTAAAAAAAAATGAAGGGTTGTTTTAAGGGGCTGTAATGGCTGTTGATAGGCGGTTTCGCAATATATGACATAGACATGCACGGGAAAGGAAAAGGAACAAAAACACCTTTATGAAAATTTATTTAAAAAACTCACCTTTTTACACGATTATATGTTATAATAAGATGTTATAATTTTTCAATGTGTACAGTAATTTACACATCACGTGAGGGTACAGTCTCTCTTTCTTTTGGACAGCTATGTACATGCTTTGAGAATAATTCATTGGATTTAGTTTGTAATTCATTCCGACAAAAAAAATTCCATGTGTTTGGTGGTGGTTTGGCCGGTGAATCGCATAGAGGGTGGGATTAAAATTTCAGTGCTAGCAGGCTAGAGTTAGCACCTTTCCAAGTCAACCACCCTACCTTTAAGATATGAAGAAACCAGACGGTTAAACAAACACAGAGCAGTGCAAGTCATGGAGAGACAGTCAACAGCTGTTTCCATTAAAGCAGAAAGAAAAGGCAGGACCGGTGGAGCCAGGCCGCTTTGGCAGCCAGCTAATATTTCAGTGTGCTTTCAATGTGCCTTCGGGAGCTTCTTGTAGAGGGAGGTCCTGATGAATACGTTTTTGGCAATGAAGCTTGAGTGTGTGTAATCATTTATGACAGTGGTGGAGACGGGGAGACTGAGACTTCTTATGAAAGCTGAAAAAGCCATGTGTCCTCCTTCCAAACAAAACCTCAGCATTCCTTTGCTAGAGCTGTTATGACTTATTGTCAATGTGGGTAATTGTTTGCACAAAAGGTTGTTTTGATAGAAAATAAGAAAATGCTGTGTTCATCTGTAGGTTCGTATTGTAATTTCGAATGAACAACAAAAAAGATAATTCAGCCTGATCTCACTGGAAAACAAATATTTTGGTAGTGATTTGATATGAATTTATGATAAATCGTAGAAAACAAATAATGAAGCCCCTGACTCTAAACCAAACATCACTGTGTGAATGAGTGTATTGGATTGATATAGTTTAATATGAAATGTAGACTTTTTTACTCTGTGTTGGTATTGGAATTGGGTAAAGTTTAGAATAAGTATAGAATGGCTTAAAGTTGTAAAGAGCTGAGCTGTTGCATTAGTTTACATCTGAGAGCAAAAATTTGGCTTACTCAAACTCTGGCTTCCAACCAAACACTGACATGATTCAGCTGCGTGCTTTGCTTTCTTGTTGAAAAGGAGAAATAAGAAAGACTGCAATCATTTTTTCTTTATATGTTTTTCCTGCTCCTTCAGTTTTCCCCCAACACTTAATAAGACACATTTTTTATCAAGGTCTTTCCACTGTTTCACTCTTTAAATTTTCCTTGATCACAACCCTGCGCTACGTTGTAGCAACTGCTTTGACAGCTCAGAAAGAAGGGACACCCAACTCCAGAGAGAGATTCTGAATACATTTTACAACAGTGCTCTATGAGAAAAGGAAATGCCAACATCTTGCAGTAATAGCTTGACCAGATTGAACAACTTCATCCTTTGTGAGAAGTGGAGCTCGGAATCCTCTGTCACTGGAAAAACGTGCAGGGCTCAAGTTCAGTAGACCACTTTTATCTCATGTAGGCTATAACCATTGAGAGTAGTATGTGAATGTGAGTACCCTGTGAATGAAATGACACTATTTTGCTAAATTGTATTATTTTTTGTAGGACCCATTGTATTGTCATGTTGGTTTAAAACAGTGTTTTTAAATTCTGAAATCTCATAGCATGTCATGTTATAAGTACTTTGTCTAACAAGTTGCTAACAGGCCAAGCAACACAGTTTGCAGAACATACAATACAGCGGCTCAATCAAAGAAAATATAGGTTAAATGGAACCATATAGAATATCAGAACAAATCCTGTAAATCATGTATTTTAGATGTTTAGCTTCACTTTTATTCTCTATTTATTTCAGTGTTTTCCACTATAATAATGGGTGTTTGCAGTCAAATACAACCTTGTCTAAAAAGTTGGCTTTGAACTGAATGTGGTTAATCCATTGTATGACAGCTTAAAAAAATGTCAAAATTTTGTTTTCTTATTTCCATATTGTGGAATGTCGGGAGTTTTGAGAGAATTTGCATGAGATTGTTTGCCCTTTTTCCTCCCAAATGGGTCATCTAATCTCGCTCTCTCTCTCTAATTGGCAAAATGGGAAAACATTAAAAGGTGGGGGTAGGGTGAAAGGCATTTTGGCCAGCTGCCCAAGCTTTGTGGTTTGAATACAGCAGTGTGATGAGGTCAGTGTAGCATGAAATATCAGTCTTCTCTGTTTTCCCCAAATTGGTGCTTCTTATTCTGCCGAACTGGGCTAGGTGATGAAAATCTTTGGACTGGGAGATGAAAAACTCAATTTCTCCATAATTCCAAACTGGTGTTTGTTATAATGTGTGCTATAAATACAATACATTCCAGTATACTGAGATTTATTAATCTCATAAAACTCATCAAGATTCAAACCTGCTGCTAGTATGTCTTCATCAGAAGTATTGTGATTTCGAGCATGAACAAGCTAGTGCTTTTTGTATAATGGTGAAGAGTATGTAATGAGGCGATGTTTTGGGGGACAAAAGAAGGAGAGATGATAGCCACACGTGTTGTAACAGCTGTTGTCTTGCTCCGTAGGGAGTGAAACCGACCAGAGAGGTTCAAAGGATTGCTTGTGCGATAATTACCTTTACTGCAGACCAAATGTTATGCACAGGCAGGTCTGAAGGCACAGAGTTTCAAGTAAAAAGTAAGGATCAACAGATCTTGAAACAAATCTTTGAACTATTAAACAGGCAAATTCAAGACATTGCTCTATTTAGCCAAATGATAACATGGTCTATAAAATGGCTTTTACATGTGGTATTGATTTGTCATAGAAAAACACTACAACATATAATCTGGAATGTAACATTATTTGCATTTAGTCATTTAGCGGACGCTTTTATCCTAAGCGATTTACAGAGAGTTCAGGGAGCAATAAGTGATATGTCATACAGGAGCAAAAATACAATTGGTGCTAATACAAAGTTACAAGTTTCAACAAAAGCTAGACCACTACCTGTTGAGAGAAAGAGAGAGCGTTAGTCTTTCTTTTTTCCCTTTTTTAAATTTTGCTGGGTTTTAAGTCGTTTGTTGAATGCTGTGAGAGATGTGGTTGACCGGACTAAGTTAGGCTTAAAGAACCCTTCAGACTGCACTGAACCCAATGAAACCAAGCTTCCACAGTGTGCGAGATCAATCGCGCCGCGAGAAAGCAATATTTTTTTTTTCGCCCAGTGTGTCGATTTTTCCCCAAGCGCCCTGGGATGAAACGCCCGTCCAATTAGATTAGAATTTTACACAAAGTGGGCGGAGCCACTGCAGTTACACAAATGGGCCACACAGTCGCGAAAAAGGTCTTGAAACTCACTGCAAACTCTCCAGCATAAACACGAAATAGTCGGACACTTGTGTCCTAAACAAGGAAACATATTATACTACTTAAATGTCTCTTTATTATTTGTATATTTTTCTTGATTTTTATTTTAAAAGAGAATTAACTGTCACATTGCTTCGGGTTGGTGCTATTTGCATATGCCTACAAACCACTACATAACGTACTTATTTTATTAATATTTATCTAATGCTTGTTTAAATTCTGTTATGCACTGCAATATTAACTACATGTCTTTAAAATTATATGTACATTGTGATTTTCAGATCAAAATAAATAGATTTTCAGTATACAAAGTGCTTATGTTTCTTTTAGTTAAAAACATTAAACTCAGCAGTGAAATACAACAAAGTGTCTTCTCCGCCGAGAGGGCACAGCACGGAGGCGCGGACCCATCACCAGCTCTCCCGGTCCTTCCCCTTCTCCTCACCAATCTCTTCGCCTTCTTCCTCTTGTGAACGTAACAATGATGGAAACATACAAAATTAACATTTGAATAGAAAGAAGGAACTTGGTTCATTATTACAAGAACAAGTGAAGGGAGCATTAATAAGAGCAAAATATTGTTCAATTAAAGACATGGACGCTCCTTCCTCATATTTATTCAGTCTTGAAAGGAAAAGTGTCCAGCGTTAGCAAATGTATCATCTTCGTCGGCCTGATGGGGTCATGCCATCTGACCAAGTTGAAATAAGGAAAATGGCAGTCAACTTTTATACAGATTTGTATGGCACTAAGACATGTGATCTTGGATGTGCTTCTGATTTATTAGGTGATCTACCGAAGCTGACAAATTAATCGAAAAAACCTTTGGATAAACCAATTACATTTCAGGAGATTACTGAAGCAATGAGACAGTTATCAAATGACCGTTCTCCAGGAATTGATGGATTACCAGCAGAGTTCTATCAGACTTTTTGGAATGAATTAGGAAACAACTTGTATGAAGTATCACAGAAAGTGTAAGTTATTTCCTACAAGTTGTCGAAGAGCAGTCCTTTCTCTGCTTCCTAAAAATGGGGATTGATGCCTTCTTAAGGACTGGAGACCTGTTTCTTTGCTATGCATGGACTATACGATATTTTCAAAATGTTTAGCAAATAGGTTTAAGCACGTTTTGGAATTATTGGTAAATAGAGATCAAGCATACTGTATCCCAAATAGGTCAATTATGGATAATATTTTTTTGTTAAGAGATGTAGTTGATTTTAATCAAGTTAATAATGTTGACCTTGGCGTGCTTTCTTTGGACGAAGATAAAGCTTTCAATAGAGTCAATCATACATATCTTTTTGAAGTTTTAAAAAAATGTGTGTGCAATTATTATATTCTAAAGTGTTTGTAATTGTTAAAGCTGGTGGAGGATTGAGTGCACCAATACCTGTTTTAAAAGGAATTAGGCAAGGCTGTCCACTTTCTGGACAATTATACAGCCTTGTTATTGAGCCATTGTTGAGTAGGCAAAAAAAGCTATTTATTTTCCTGATGTAAATACTATGCATAGAATATCGATGTCAGCTTATGCTGATGATGTAACAGTTTTTATTTCAGATCGAAATGAGGTTAATATTTTAAATGAAACTATTGGATTGTATGAGAGGGCATCATCAGCAAGGGTAAACTGGGGAAAAGTGAAGAAAATGTACTTATTATTGGTCAGGGGAAAAGTGGTCAAGGACCTCAAAAATTACCTGGTGGATTGTTGTGGAAAAAAAATGCTAGGGGTGTTTTTAGGTAATGAACAATTTCAAAAAAAAAAATGGAGTGCTGGAGAAGGTTTCTGCCTGATTGTTTAAATGGAAATCTATATTACCACTAATGTCATACAGAGGAAGAGGTCTGGTGGTAAATATTTTGGCTGCCTCAACTTTATGGCATAGATTTATGGTAATGCAACCACCTGAAGAATTGATTTGCAAAATACAGAGGACATTTGTGGAGTTTTTCTATAGCTGAGAGCACTGGGTTTGTGCAGCAGTACTGTGGGAGGTCAAGGTCTAGTGGATGTGCAGAGTAATATCTGTGCTTTCAAAATACAAGCAGCACAAAGACTCCTGTATCATAAAGACCTAGTTTGGGCAAAACTGCAAAATTGATTTTACAAAAAGCAGGTGGTCTTAAATTAGATAGGCATCTGTTTTTAATGGAGCTGGAAAAAGTGAACCTGACTGGGATTACTTTTTTTTATCGGTCAATGATACATTCTTGGAGGACTGTTTTAAAGGTGGAAAGAGACTTTGATGAAAGTGGGAGTTGGATACAGGAGGATCCAATGTTTTTTAACCCAATGTTTCATACAAGACTTTTATCATCTGTACGTGTCAGTTTATGTTTACAAAGACATGGTATTGTGAAGCTAAGGCATTATTATACAAATTAAACAAATCAAATACACCTGAACAAGCGTATCAATGTCTACAAGATAAAAATAAATCCTGATACCAAGCAAACATTGAATACATGTTAATATGTGTTGATTTGACATTGTTAATTGTCACGAACGTGGGACGAGACAAGGCAGGAGAACCCAATTGCAGGCAGAGGCAGGGATGAAGGGGTTAACAGGAATTTATTTATACAAAACAAGACAAAGAGGCAAAACAAAACCCACGAGGGGGAAAACAAGACAAGATAATATATTTAAACAAAACAAGAACAAGGACTAACTAAACTATAAAACAAACACTGGGAGCAAACACTTACACTGAACTAAACTACACTTACATGACAAAGGGAAAACAGGAACAAGGAGCGACAAGGTCAATATAGATGGGGTAACTTTGACACGAGACTATCACACGAACAGCTACAAGTACAATGCACGAGCACAGGACAATGAAACATGAGGACTCTTTATAGGGAACAAACACAGGATCATAACGAGCAACAGGTGCTGGGGATTAGCACTAAGGAGAGGCTGACGAGGAACGAGATGTAGGGAACAATGATGAGACACGAGAAAGAATCAGTCTTTCCCACACAAAACCATCAGGCAATGCCATGGCTCCACTAGAGACAGGAATAAAACATGACATGGTAGTGGAACCATGACAGTTAATGTCATTGAACTACCATTATTGTGATCAGTGTTTGCTTTAGTTGGGCTCTTGACTCTTATTCCATCACTATTTTTGTTGCTCTTTAATTGTTTGCAGTAGTGTTTTCGTAAGAACACTTTGTGCATTGATAAAGAAAGAGATGTTTTGAACTAGAGAGTACTTTTGTGTAAAGCTGCTATAGAGATGAGAAATAATACAAAATAATGTTGAAGCAGATCTTTCATGACTGATTTAAATGTTCTGATTAACAAATGTAACAATCCTGTGAAATACTGACACACTTAGACATCAACAATGGTGACAATTAGGGATGGGCGATATGGCCTAAAATCCATATTGCGATACATTGCAGCCTCTTGCGATAACGATATGTATTGCGATATATAAATTATAATAGAACCATTTCAGAACAGGTTACACAGACCCTTAGGAAAGCCAAACTGCTAAATGTATTTTTTTTTTAAAGAAATAAAGAAACGTATGTCGTTTTGAGAACATTTATTGTGCAAAAGCAAAACTGTAATTATACAACAAAATGTTGCAGATGAATATAAAAGTATTTACTTCTAAATGGCACTATACTTAGTTTAAGTCCTTGGTTCTTAAATGCCACCCAAGTTGCAGAGAACAGAAAAACTGGTGTCTTTTTAGTTAAGGAACATACACTGTACTGAAAATACTTCCAGTATTAATTAGGCAAAGAAAATTATTTTGTGTAAATGCATAGATACTTTAAATAAAAACATATTTCAAACCTGCGTTCTTCGTACTGGATCTTGCGGTTGGCTGCATTGCCTGGCAATGCTGGTATTCAACGACATGTTTAGTTTTGAGGTGGTAGAACAGATTAGTCGTGTTACCGCTCTTAGCTGGAACTTTTGCCCCACACACTCTACCGAGTATATTTTTCTGCTGCTCGTCGGACGGCTTAAATCCAAACCAAGTCCAAATAATAGATGTTGCACTGGTCTTTTTCACGAGCTCCTCTGTTTCGCTGACGCTTTCAGCCATGTTTATTCAAGATGACGAATATGATGATTCGTTGAAGCCGGCTGCAGCTCGTGGCTCTAAATTTCGCGGGTAGATTACGTCATCAACATGCATTATCGCGATAGTGCAATAGAATTAAAATCTCTATCGTAGGCCAATTTTGTATCGTTTATATCGCATATTGTTTATATCGCCCATTACTAGTGACAATCATCCAACTAATTCAGATAAACCAGTGGTTCCCAAATCCAGTCCTCAGGGCCCCCCTGACAGAATATTTAAGATGTCTCCCAATGAAACACATGAACAAGTTAATGAGATAATGAAGTGATGATTGAGTCATTAATGATGAACACCTTCTGTTAACAAAAATGATCAATAAGAAGTCACCATAATAGTGTTTAGTGTTTCCTTTAGTTGGTCTCTTACCCTTGATTTATTATGGTAAGTTTTTTGTAAGCTGTAATAGTGTGTTTCTGAAGCACATTTACAACTGCCAAGAAAAAAACTAATAATTGTGTCCTACCTCTGTGGATGGTATATACTTCTACAAATTTTGCTTGAGTGTCAGTGTGTTGTGTCATATGTTAGACTAAATTCCCCCAATTTACATCAGTTACAACAGCATTGTAAGGAAGCAGCAAAAATCGAACAGAATAAAATATTTTATAGTTGAATCTTCCAGACATTAAGAATCAGCTTATGAATCTCAACAATGGTGGCAAAAGTAAAGTTGCGTTATATCTTTTCTTCCTTCCGCAATGCATGCTGGGAGTCATTGATGAGTTCTGTTCTATACTGTTACCCACAATGCTTTGCAGTGTGAAGCTTTCTTTTGTTGAGTGTCACCACTGTTGAGTTTCATGAGCTGACTCTTGATGTTTGAATTATTCATGTGATATTTGTTCTTAATAGTGAAACATACATTTTCCATCAAAAAATTGCCCCCCCATGTGATATCATAGAGCAATGCACAATATTATGTCAGCCAAAGGCAAAACACATCTACATTTAACTCAAAGTACACCACTTTGTCTATTACTAACAGAAGGAGGACCAAACTATTTTGTCATGCTGTTATAAATGTGCTTCAGAAATACACTATTACAGCTAATTTAAATACTTACCATAATGAATCAAGGGTAAGAGCCCAACCAAAGGAAACACTAAATACTATTATGGTGACTTCTTATTTATCGTGTTTTCTTTAAAATGAATTTATATTTACGATAGATTTCTCTTAATATATGTATATAAGTTCATCTTTTCTGCGCAAAAATAAACATGTATTGAAAAACTTTACCCCTGTTTATTTTAGTACTGCGACTTGACTTAAAACTTATCAGGACTCGACTTGACTTGCTTGATTTGTTTAAACTGTGACTTGAGATTTGACTCAAGACTTGATGGTTAAGACTTGAGACTTGCTTGGACTTGACCATATGTGACTTGTCCCCACCTCTGTCTGTAATTGTAGTGACCTGGCTTCCTGTATCAAGCAAGCACAAAACATTGACTCCGCCAATTTTCAAGTCAACTACAGGACACCTCCCTACAGCATTCTGGAGTAGACGATCTCGATCTGAGTTAAAACGATTCAAGCCAACAGTCTGCCCTCGCATGGCCTGGCTCACAGTGACCGTGGGTGTGCATTTCCCTGCGGAGTGGAGGGTGATGGATCCTTCCATGTTTGTTTGAGCTTTCTCACACAGTTTTTGGCTATGTGCCCTGCCCCATTACATTTAAAGCAGATAGGCTGGCCATTATCTGCGAATCTGGGCTGCATCTTAGACTTGGGGCGACTTACAGATTCATTGCAGGTACAATGAAAAGTCAATTTCTGAGCCGCTTGCGTTAATTCTCCTATGGCCTTGCCCACTACTTTTAAGACTTCTTCAAGCATGACAGAGCTTTTTCCAGGCATACCCATAGCCTCTCATTGGGCTTCTGCTGTCTCAGAGTGCTACTTTTTTAGCACGCAGTTTGGGGACCACATTATAGCTTCATCTCTTACCTCAACCAAACATGCGTGTGGCTTATCCCTGATGAGTTTAAGTAGTTCTCTCCTCAGGGCAGCATCTTTATCCCCCTCAGCAAACTGATCTCTCATGGCAACTCTCACATTTGCAAAGGCATCTGAGGACTGCTTTAAGATTGAGTTTAATATCTGCGACAAGGAGTTAGAATACATACGCAGGTCTTCATATTCTAATTGTTTTAGAGTACAGAAACTCTGCAGTACCTGGGCAACACTATGCTTCTCTCCAAAGCCCTTTCTAAGGGTAAATAAAGAGGTTCGCTGAGGTTGATCCCCCTTTCTTAACCTAGCTTCTTCCAAAGCGGCACCTTTTAACAAAGAAAAAACAAAGTCTGCTTGGTCTTCTGGAGTCTGTCTCCACTCTAAGTAACACTCTTTCCACTTCTTCAATGAACTCATCCACATTTACATTTACATTTACATTTAGTCATTTAGCAGACGCTTTTATCCAAAGCGACTTACAAAGAGTTTAGGGAGCAATAAGCGATATGTCACACAGGAGCCATAATACAGTAGGTGCCAAAACAAAGCTACTGGTTTCAACAATAGCTAGATCACTACCTGTTGAGAGAAAGGGTCAAGTATTCACAGAAGAGATGGGTTTTAAGTTGTTTTTTTAATGTTGTGAGAGATGTGGTTGACCGGACCGAGTTAGGAAGAATGTTCCACCAGGAAGGAGCTGTGAAGTAGAATGAGCGGGAAAGCGATTTACTCCCCATTTGAGAAGGCAATACAAGAGACTGCTGGTTTGCTGAACGCAGGGATCTTGATGGGGTGTAGGAGGGTGTGAAAGTAAGACGGTGCTATCCAGTGATAGTCCTGTAGGCAAGCATTAATGACTTGAATCTGATACGGGCTTCAATCGGTAGCCAGTGGAGAGATATGACAAGGGGAGTCACATGAGCCCTTTTGGGCTGTTGGAAGACGAGGTGTGCTGCTGCGTTCTGAACCAGCTGGAGCGGTTTGATAGCCTTTGCAGGAAGACCAGCAAGGAGAGCATTGCAGTAATCCAACTTTGAGATTACCAGGGCCTGGACAAGGAGTTGTGCCGCATGCTCAGTGAGATAGGGTCTAACCTTTCTAATGTTGAATAAGGCATATCGGTGTGACCGTGTTTTCTTTGCAATGTGATCATTGAAGGACAGCTGTTCCTCAAATATAACCCTGGAAACATGAAAAACTGGGTGAACTCGACCAAGACTAGGGGAAAGCTTTAGCCGGACGGCCACCGGATTAACCATCTGGGTGATGCAGAATGGCCCAATGAACCTGGGTGCCAGCTTGCGAGAAGGTACCCGAAGGGGAAGGTCATTGGTGGAGAGCCAAACCCACTGACCACATACATAGAAAGGAGGAGAACACCAGTGGCCATCGGCCGCTGCCTTGGTCCTCTGTGAGGTTCGGGCCAGAACCTCTTTGGCTCTCGCCCAGGTGCGACGACACCGCTGGACGAATGCCAATGCAGAAGGGACTGCAGCGTCGGTTTCCTGTGAAGGAAACAGGGGAGGTTGATAACCCATCAAACACTCAAATGGGGACATACCTGAGGCGGAGATGGGGAGGGAATTGTGGGTGTACTCGACCCAGGAGAGATGCTGGCTCCAGGAATTGGGATTCTGAGACGTCAGACAGCGGAGTCTCCGTTCGAGATCCTGGTTGGCTCGCTCACATTGTCCATTGGTCTGGGGGTTAAAACCTGAAGACAGACTCACAGAGGCCCCGATCTGTCTACAGAACTCTTTCCAGAACCGGGAGGTGAACTGAGGACCCCTATCGGACACGATGTCGACCGGAAGACCGTGGAGACGGAAGACGTGGTTCACCATCAGCTGAGACATCTCCCGGGCGGAGGGGAGTTTGGGTAAGGGAACGAAATGAACCGCCTTAGAGAAGCGGTCCACCACCGTGAGGATGACGGTGTTGCCGCCAGAGGAAGGGAGGCCAGTGACGAAGTCTAAGGCGATGTGTGACCATGGGCGGGTGGGAATGGGAAGAGGGCGAAGCAGACCAGCAGGAGGACGATGGGAGGGCTTACTTTGAGCGCAGACGGGGCAAGCCAACACAAACTGTCTGACTTCGGTGGAAAAGGAGGGCCACCAAAACCGCTGACGTACGGACGCCAGGGTTCCCCGAGCATGACACCACTGAAGGACGTCAGGACGGAGCGCAACCGGCACGAACAGCTTGCCTGCTGGACACGCTTCTGGCACATGCACATCTCGTCCGGCCATTACTACCCGCCGTTCGATGTCCCAGGAAACAGCCCCGACCACCATCTCCTTGGGGAGAATGGCTTCGGCCGCGAGCTCCTCCCCGGGAACATCGAACAGACGGGAGAGTCATCGGGCTTGACATTTTTGGAGCCGGGATGGTACGAGATAGTGAAGCAAAACCGGCCAAAGAAGAGTGCCCAACGGGCCTGCCGCGAGCTCAACCTCTTGGCTGAACGGACGTACTCAAGGTTTTTATGATCCGTCCAGACCAAGAAGGGCTGCGCTGACCCCTCCAACCAGTGGCGCCACTCACCCAAAGCCAGCCGAACCGCCAGCAACTCTCTGTTTCCGATATCGTAGTTGCGTTCCGCAGGGCTAAGGCGGTGAGAGAAGAATGCACAGGGGTGCACCTTCTCATCACGGCTGGAGCGTTGAGACAAAACCGCGCCTACCCCGACATCAGAAGCATCGACATCAACAATAAATTGTCTTTCAGGGTCTGGAAAACAAAGAACAGGTGCAGAGACAAAGCGGGACTTGAGAATGTCAAAGGCTACCTGAGCTTGGGAATTCCATTGGAATGAAGACTTGGTGGAGGTCAATGCCATAAGCGGTGAGGCCACCTGGCCAAAACCCCGGATAAATCGCCGGTAAAAGTTGGCGAAACCCAGGAACCGCTGTAAAGCCTTGCGAGAGTCAGGGGTGGGCCACTCGGCGACGGCTTTAATCTTGGCAGGGTCAGGTTCAATGCCCTTAGGAGAAATGATATGGCCAAGGATCAAAACCATATCGGCATGGAAGTCGCACTTCTCCGCCTTGACAAAGAGCTGATTCTGCAGTAGACGCTGGAGAACCTCACGTACGTTTTGGGTGTGTTCCTGGAGAGAGAAGGAAAAAATGAGGATGTCATCCAGGTTTCCCAAAACATCGTTAACGAGGCTCTAGAAGACGGCAGGAGCATTGGTCAAACCAAACGGGAGAACCAAATACTCGTAGTGTCCCGAGGGTGTATTAAATGCCATCTTCCACTCGTCCCCCTCACGGATACGGACCAGGTGACGCGTTGCGTAGGTCTAGTTTAGTAAAGACCCGGACTCCCTGTAAAAGTTTGAAGGCAGAAGACATTAGCTGTAAGGGGTATTTATTCTTAACTGTTATCTCATTCAAACCTCGATAATCAATACAGGGGCGCAGGGAGCCATCCTTCTTTTGGACAAAGAAACCTGCACCGGCCGGCGAGGAAGAGGGACGGATGAGTCCAGCCTGCAAGGAGCCGTGAATCTATTTATCCATGGCTTCTTTCAGGGGCGGACAAGGATTACAGGCGACCCCTAGGCGGAGAAGTGCCTGGAAGAAGATCTATGGCACAGTCGTAGGGGCGATGCGGGGGAAGTGAGGTGGCTCGTGACTTGCTGAAGACGGACTGAAGATCGTGATACTCCTCCGGGACCCCGGTTAAATCAGCAGCTTCTACCTGAAACACAGGAGCGAATCCGTGGTAGTCCACTTGGAGACGAGTGCTCGAAGGTGGTGATGTGTCAGGACCCCGGATAGAGAAGAAGTCAGGAGCACCAGCGGGAACTGCGGGGGGCAGAGAGCTGATAAACAGGGTAAGCAGGAATCCTAATACTAGGAGAGGATCCACGGGAAAAGGCAAGGATTACTAGGACTAGGACTAGGACTAGGACTAGGACTAGGACTAGGACTAGGACTAGGACTAGGACTAGGACTAGGACTACGACTAGGACTAGGACTAGGACTAGGACTAGGACTACGACTACGACTAGGACTAGGACTACGACTACGACTACGACTACGACTACGACTACGACTACGACTACGACTACGACTTCTAATACTTGGACAATAACAAGGCTTCTAACAGGCTAGACGAGCTAGTCTGTGGCAGTCAGTGCAGGCTATGAACAAAGCAACGGTCTGACACAAGACGAGGGAACAAGAGGGATTAAATAGGGAAACCTAATGGGAAGCAGATGAGACAACTGGGGAAAGTGATTAACCTAATGGCCGGTGATGATCTACAGGTGTAAAGTGTGATGAGAAACCGGTGAGGGGAAAGCCTGATGGGGGAAACACGAGGGCGGGGTTATGACGTAGACACCGAGCGCGCTATCAAAACAAACACTCGCATGCGCTCGACACAAAACAAACACACCTCCGTGTCAGACAAAGAACCGCCGTTTCCGGGGTCACGACATACCTCAACTATGAGAGACAAAATAAGAAAAAAAATCTCATTGTAGGATTTCTAAAGAATTTATTTGCAAATTATGGTGGAAAATAAGTATTTGGTCAATAACAAAATTTCATCTCAATACTTTGTTATATACCATTTGTTGGCAATGACAGAGGTCAAACGTTTTCTGTAAACAGGCTGGACAGTTATGTGCGTATTGATTCCGAATGAGCAGTGATCCTTCCGACTAAAGACATATTCAATTCAATAGCATATACACTCACAAATGTACACACATATATGTTCTCCTAAATATTTATCTAAATAAATATATTCAGAAGAAGGTTTATTTCAATTGTGGTATATTGGGGACAATTTCTCCATCCGCTCCTTCAGACTAAAGTTAAATAATAGATACATGTTATGAAACCTAACTTTGCCCTCAGTCAAAAGATTTTCCCAGGGGCAAATGATAGATTTATAAGACCAAAGATTGCCCTCTAGATATAGCCAAAATGAATTGAATCCCATGTTTAAATGCCACAGAGACATCAGAGCCTGCGATAACTTTCAGAAGCACTTGTCCGAGGTGAGGCTGCGTTGGGCGGGGTGCATGAGCATGAACGCTCGGTAATCGCCTGGAGCTCACTCTCCGAAAGCGTCCGAGCCAATTTTCAAATAGATGCTATTTTTATTAACCGACCGCATGTTGAACTTAAAACAGATACATTTTCGCCTGAACAACTCTTAAAACTACATCTCATGACCAAATAACAGTATTATGGGCATTTTACTATTTCAATGAAATATACAGTATAGCTGTCTTAAGTACATATATGGACTAGATTTGTCTTAATTAGTTCAGCCAACATTCGCCAATCTAAAAGTTGACTGGATTTGAAATGAATACTTAATTTAATGTTTTTAATATATATTTATGCTAACTTAAAAACAAATTTCTTCCTAACTAAGCCTGAACAAGAATATTGGTTCAACATGTATATTTTTGCCGTTCCAACATTCAATTAATTGCCGTTTTTACAGTGCACATACACTGAAATAATTCACGGTTATTTATTGTGATTAAACTTGAAAAGGGTTTCACAAGTCTTGAGTGTGTCTGGTGATAAGGCAATATATTGAATTATATCACTGAATGCATTAAACCTTGAAACAAATTGCAGAATAATGCACAAAGGTATCTCAGCTTTATAAGTGTTATCAAAGGGCCTCATTAACCAATATTGATGTATAGGGTTTGACATATGAATATTGAGTGATATTCATTTAATCCTTTACATTGCTCTAAACAAACTTGGCTATAGAAATATGCAAGTGTATATGAAAATGTTTGGAGAAAGATGCAAATAAACTTACACTTATTGTGATTCTGAATATGGCCATGTTTTTCAGCATTTTATAAGTCCATTTAAACAATGCTATAATTTTAATTATGTTGTAATCATTCTATATAGTTGTAGACTACTTATGTTCTCAAAATACATTGTTCAGAATATATTTTAGAACAAATGTTCCAATTTACAAGCCTAGTCTCTTGCTTAATTTTGTTTGAGCAACACCGCCACACCAGTGGGTGGTGGTAAAGCTCTGTGGTCCAATACGCATGCACAAAATGACGTGTAAACATGTATTTTGCCAGTTAACACCTCGTCATACTGTATACTTTCCTGTAGCTAAGTGGTTAGTGCATGTCACAAGCAACGCCAGAGTCATGAGTTTGATCCCAGGGATTGCATATAATCTACATCAAAATGTATATTTAATGCAATGTAAATCGCTTTGGATAAAAATATTTTAAACTAAGCTTTACCACGCAATTTACGCGTTAACACTATCTACACCAGTGGCGGCTGCTGATCTTTTAAAGAGGGGAAGCTCATTTTCGGCCTAAATCATAAAAATTGTCCATTTATTTATATGTAAATTCTGCCCTACGTTCCTTTTCAAGAAAATGCTCTGTAACCCTGTCGTACCAACTAGGCGTCTTTTCCAGTGACTTGACCAGTGTCCTCTCAATGGCCAGCACTAATATATATATATATATTTAACTCAACGGGAGGAAATGTGGGAATTATGTTAAACTGAAACAATGAATGTGGTGTGAAATTGTGTGAAATATACGATGAAGGTTGCAGCAGTTTGTCTTTCGACTACACATGCAAAATCCGCGATGGGACTGAGTTGGAAATGGAGACACAGAGTGATACGCGTCATAATCTGAAGACCACGCCCACGCCCACACAACCGTCTCTTTGCATTGCGAGAAGCTGCCGCCTCCTTGTCATTATGATTATGATTATAAAAAAAAAAAAAAAAAAATGTCTAAAAGCTGATATGTGACAATGTGTATAGCAAACAAGCTAAAAAAAAACAAGAAATACGTTTTTATAAGCTGTCGACCCCAAAAAACGAGCGTTTTAGGACATAAAAGTGGATTAAAAAGAGATGACAGACCCTCCAATCATCACGCAGACGCTCGGAGTCCGGGCCAGCCCACTCCTCCATTCATCCCAGAGACGCTGAGCGTCCGTGGGCGGGACATAATCGCAGCATTATCCAATGACCGTCTTGTTTCTAAGCACTGAAAAAAACTGTTTAAAGCAGCCCCATTGAAGTCAATGGACGCTGGGCTTCAACAGAGTAATGCACTGTACGCTACGGGAATGAATGAGAAGGAAATCGAGTCAGCCGACCTAAGTAGCTGATTCTGAACGAAATTGTTTTCGTTCGAGATGAACGTGTTTAACGCATTTTTAGTCAATAAAATGTTAACATAATAGTACATATATTTGACCATTCATTTTTTGACAATTATAGGGGAAGCTGAGCGTCCCTTGCAGTCTTAAAGAAATCGAGACCGATACACTATACACTATACGACGCGTATCTACGTTTTAACCCGTTAGTTACACGCGTTTTGTTCCTGTTGGCCTTCCATATAGGCTACTGTCATACTGTACTGATGCACCCTTTCCATATTCTTCATATTCAGACCGCCTCCTTTACAGTGACGTCAGAAACCACAACATCTAATCGGACCAATAGTAAACTACATGTATACACAAGAGATCTGTGCCACTGAGCTGATACACGGGGCGACTTCTCATTAAAACTGTTGCAGTTCGATTCTTTAAGCTTTGTTCAAACAACATTTAACACAACGTAAACAAGCTTTTGTTTTTATGAGATTTTCAATCAGCTGATTCATCTGTAAGGTAGGAAAAACCAAGAACTGTGGATTAAATACTCGACGCGCATCAAGATGCTGCTTCACGTTTTGCCCTCGCGGCAGTGAGCAAATGTAATGCGTTTGTTCAACTCGCAATGAGATTTTGCGAATCAAACTGTTGTGTTAATCCAATGAGGGGTTTTGACGCTCTGTGGATATTCGAGGTATAAATATGTCCACACACCTAAAGTGGGCAACAAAACGGTGGGCAGAGAGCAAAAGCTGAAGAAAAGTCGTGTGCCTCAAAGGAACAGTAAGACATCATGCGTGTGTTATTGGACAGAACAACAAATGGAAAACGTTGACCTAACAAGTTAACTTTTAATTTGTTCCATGTGGGCGCATCAAGGAATGGCAAACTCCACGGTCACTCAATGGCTGCATTTGTTGATTTTGTCCTTAGGCTTCGCGTTTGTATGGTTTATTCGTAGCTCCACTGGATCCCCAGCACACAACCAACGTTTGATATGTTGGCAGGCCATCATGAAGTGCCATGGAGAGGTGGAGTGCCACTTCGCGTACAGTCAATATCTACAATCGTGCGGTCCCGTGTTAAACGGCAACAAGAAGAAATGTCCCAGTCACTGCATTCAGTCCATCATCCAACTTAACCTCACTGCGAACGGCCCAGCGCTGGAAGACTGCGACTGCGCCTCGGACAGTTTTTTGCGTGATGACCAAGCGAGCCATCGAGCCGTGCATGCCCAGAACCAGCCACATGGGTTGCACTGAAGCCCGTTTGCAATGCGAGAACGACACGGAGTGCAGCACCGCCATGCGCGACTATTTGTATCACTGCAGGAAACTGTTTGGAGAAGAGCGATGTTCCGACGATTGCCGGCGGGTCATCACTAACATGCGCTCTATTCCTAAAGCACAGCTTCTGGATACTTGCGTTTGCGACGGCACGGAGAGAACAATATGCGAGTATATTAAACTCAGCATGAAAAACTTTTGCTTTAGCGACGGCTATGCCACCGGGAGTGGATTTTCGGATAGGGAGGAAGATTTAGGGGAGGACTATGTGACTGATTATGATGAAGAGGAGAATGTTGCCGGAGATTTAAGAACACGATACATTTTTACATTGTCGTTCACTATTTGTGCATTTTTTCTAGGATTGCATTAAAACGAAAGTTTTTTATGTTGATCCTTGTATTATAGGCCTACTTGAGAGAGTAAAATTGCACATTGGAAAATGAAGAAAATGATAATAATCACTTGGACATTAAAGATTGTGTCAAAAACTGTAGCGAGTTTCCAAAATCTGCACACCATCATAGGACTGTTTGATATTGAGTTGAAAATGTGTCTTACACTATATTTTAAATTATTAACTGTCGTAGAAAGTGCTATACAAAGAGAAATAAAAACGGGACGTTTATTTTTGTATAAGATTCGGTTTATGTGAATAATTTCAGGATTGGCAATTATTGTTAAAGGGATAGTTCACCCAAAAAAATATATTCTGTTATCATTTACTGACCAAAATGTCCTCTGGCCATACAACAACGACATTTCAATACAGAACCATAAATTATACCACAACATATCTAAAGAAAACGTGTACAAGAATCCACTAAACTGAATGCGCTAACATGCACAAAGACTTACAGATAACAAACGATACCCTCGTAGTGTCTAAAATTAATGTGCTTTTTAAAGCGCAAATTTCTGCAGCAAAAGGTCGACTACAACAAAATACTGGACCATCTGCCATTTATACTGTGTGTGACAATCGCTTCAAACCCACAGCCAGATGATGTCATAACAACTACCAACGACAACGTTAATCTGGTGCGAGTCTAAAATATTGGCCAAACAAAAATGAAATTAACAGTAAACAGGATTTAATATAAAACATGTCTTACCCTTGTCATAGTGCAGTTTATTGCATAGCGAGGTTGAAGCAGTGCAAAATCTGTGACAACTTCATCCAAATAAATTAAAACACAGTTAATCCAAAAAACGAGTGGACATTGCGATGATCTGCGACTGCGCAACACCGGCACACGGAGTACATTTTTTAATTATTCACAGATAACGTAACAAATATTATTCATCTTGCAATATTTATACATCTGGCTTGGGCAGACGAGATTATTATGTGACTGTTAAAATAAAAAATAAAAATTGCCAATTTATTGGCATATCGATAGTAATTATCAGATTTAGAGGAAACATTTTGTATTTACTATAGTAAACTCTACTATACTTTGCACTAGAATAAGTTGTTGTATTAACTGTAGTAATTGGATAAATTGTAGCAAATACTGTAGTATAGCCTACTTAAATATTTACTATGGTAAGACTCAAAAACACTAGTGTCTATGAGTTCTAGTAGTTTACTGTATTAAATACTAAAGTACACAAGATTATTGTGATAATCAAATGTGGGACCAATTTCATTGATACCGCAGTCTTTATAAAGGGAAATATTATGCGTACTTTAAATGCAGAACTAAGACGGCCAGTAGATGGCGTACATTTTTTTAAATACTTTTTTGTCCGAATGTTATATGGCAACTGCCATACGCAAACTCCGCCCCTGAATGTAGGACAGCAAACAGTTCTGGGGCACTTTTGACTACAATGGTTTATAATTTTTCCTACTATGGTAGTCAATGGGGTCCAAAAAATGTTTGGTTACAAGCATTTGTCCAAATATCTTTCTCTGTGTTCATCCAAAATAAATAAATACGGGTTTGGAACAACTAGAGAGTGAGTAATTTATGACAGAAATTACATTTTGTGGTGAACTATCCCTGTAAACAACACTGCTATTGTCAAAGTGTTGTGTTCATGTAACATAATGTGAACATGTGAATAATATTCTTTAAAGAAATACAGTGTAAAATGGATGCGAAAGATTATTGACTGGTTCCTTTCTTTTTGATTTGACTTATTACATAAACAGAAAGTTTGTATGAGAGTACTTAATTTATTCTGCTACATGTAGACTTTTTTACTTTTACACAGATCCAGGTGTGTTATTACTTTCTGTTCCTAAATGCAGATTCATTAGGTTATATACAAATGTAAAAATAACAAAAGAAGTTAAACAAAAAAAGTAAAGCAGATGGGCATGTGGGCTTTCAAAAAGGCTTTACTAATCGTATAGTTACACAGTCACAGTTGACCATCTCTTTGCTGTTATTTAAATTCTGAATACAAAGGATAATACATAATTTGTCTTGCTTACCATGATCATTTCTATAATAAACCATATAAGCCAATGTCATTAGCCTAAAAGTTGAACCAGATATTTTCATTTAGTCTACTAGATTACTATGCCCTTAAACATACTTTCATAAAATATGCTTTCCTGTGATGGAAACCTGTCCTTGCTGAAAGCATTACATATCACAAATGTAATTGTTTCTAGCTATCAACGACGCTTCACTTATCTAAGTCATTATCTCCAGTCTGTGCTAGTTAAATATTTTAGCTCAGTGTGTGCCTGCACTTGACCTTAAATGTTTACAGAGGTGTAAGTTTAGGTTCCTTAAGACTCTCAACATCTAAAGTAACAAATTAGGTTGTTTTTTAAGGGGATCAGACTTGAGCAGCACCAAGCAAGGCCCTGACTGGCTTATTTGTTCAAAGCTGAAGTGTTTATTTAAAGTCTTCACTCAAGCTGACATGAAAGGAGCAATGTTACTGTGAATGAAGCCTCAAGTCTTCAAATGAATGAAGCCTTCAAGCGAATGAAGCCTTCAAAATTCACTCAATCTGCTACTGTGTGTGTTTGTTCAAGTGGGCATGTCTGTGCTTAAAAGTGAGTTTGCATCTCACTGTGAGCGCTCGAGTAGTACAGATCTGCTTTATGAATCATATGACACATTGTTCTAGAAATTCTAATGATTAAATATAACAACACCATCTCAGTTAGCATTCAGTGTAAAACATTGCAGAAAGATATTACTCCATAAAATGTATGGAGTGTTCTAGAATGTGTAGAATATGTCCTTTCCCCACACATTAAAAGTAATGTTTAGCCTCTCACAATAAAGTATCATTGAGAAAATCGTGATGATTCTTTCACAGGAGTTCTAGAGGTCCTAGATGGCCGCAGCTTAGTTCATTTCGAGGTAGAAGTGGGGTCTCCAGTCTTAATGAATAAGGAAGAAGTCGAGTGGCGCTTCTGTCATGCTAATGCTAAACACACAATAGAGGCACCATACAATGACCAGGCACTTCATTCTGTCTTCTAGCTGACACCTCTAGAAAGAGGAGAGTGAAAGTTCTTGACCGATGAGAAGGAGTACAATGTAAAGTATGTTAATCTGACCTAAATGAATATGTGAAGAAAGTGGCATTTTATTTCTTCATAAATCATAAGTCCAAATAGCCTACTAGAAAAATGAATGGACATGGTTTGTGGCAAAACATATATTTTTTGTTCATAGAAAATTGGAGACCCATTAATATCTTAAAAAATTATGGGTCAAACCACGGGTTGATATATAAGGACTAAATTTAAAACTGGGCAATAGGCGTTTGGTTGTCAGGCCATCGGATTGGGGGGATGGTTCCTAAAGAGGCTCCTTAACGAAGGAATTTTGGGGGAAGGGCAGTTATCGTAAAGCCTCTTCACCAGATGACCTACATGGACAATCAGGGGTCCCATTTTCACCATCGTATAATCTAAAATAGTGTGCAGAGGGGTTCTTATGACTTGATTGTACTTCTATGTTCAGTTGTATAAGGGCTTAAGGGGGGACGGTGAAAGGAGTGAGAGTGGAGAGACAAAGCTGGAATGATACAGAGAGGAACGGTGATGTGGTGTGACACCTCCTAGAAACTTCAATGGATGACCCTTAGAATCTTCCTTTACTGGGACATTGTTTTAGAGACACCTTGTGAAAGTGGGTGACGTTGGGGGTGCACTGTTTTGGACACTATTATAGTGTTGTAAAGATATTTTTTGTTCTTTTTACAAATCCTTTAAAAAGGCTGTATCAAAAGGATTAATCATGTTAATTGAATAATACATGATTTGACAAGCACCATAAAAGCAGGTGATTAACATCTGAACGTATATTCATGAAATATAAAAAACTATAATAATTTTTCCATCCATAGATATGTGCATATAGTCCAAAGCCACGGACAATTATAAAAGCCTGACAGAGGTATTGAGGCTGAACGAAGCTTCTCAAAAGAGTTTACTCTATTAACCTGACCTCTAGGCCCAAGAAGAGTGAAAAGTGAGCCATGTACCTCTCCATTTGTTCTTGTTCAAACCTTGCGTGCCAGCATTTTAACTAAACCATGTTTTTGTCATGTGATTTAATACAAAACAATACAACCGCAAAGTTTGATCTCGGTGTGTGCATTGAACTAAAATGTTATGTAGGCAGTGTGTAAAATGTGAGGAAAAATTAGGATCTTATGCTCAAATCTGCTTTAGGCAATGTGCACTCTAAAGAAAATGGTGCTATTACTTAAAGTGGTTCTTGGCTTGTTATCATAGGGGAACCACTTTAAGTGCTGTATAGAACACTATTTTGTTGCTTCAGTGGTTGTTCAGTGGTTCTTCAGCGATTCTTTGGGATGACTGAGGTGCTATATAGAACTGCTGAAGAACCATACAGGGGCTTAACAGGTTCTTTATAAAGAGGCGTTGCGGTGTATCAATTCAGTCACCCCAAATAATATAATAAAACATTTGATAATAAAACGTAATATTTTATAATATTTAATTATATATATTTTTATTTATTCATTTTTATCTTGCTATATAAGATTAATTAATTTTAGTTTTATTATTATTATAATTTTAGTGCTATAGTGCTTATATTATTTCTGAGGCAACATGTAAATTATTTGTTAGTTAATTTTTTCCCTATTATTTGGGCCATTATTTTATTTGATTTCAATAAACAAAAACTTTCAAAGTTTTAATTTTAGTAAACTAAAATAACCTTGATATGTAAGATTATTGAATGTGTATAATGCTCACAGATATATAAAAAACATTTTATACATGGATGTTCTTCACTGCTGTTCAATAGTCAGAATCCAGGACAACATCACTTTGACTTCAGAAAGTGTTTGTAAATGCTAGGAAGAGAGCCATGTAAATGTGAATAAGTTTTGCCACTACCTATATTGACCTCAAGCTGGCGGCATTGTATGAAAAGAAAATCTTTATGGATACACTTCTGAATTGACATTGAAATTAGTTTATTTATTTTCCATTAATTTGCACAAATCATGTTTGTTAAGATTTTTAGCAGTGGTCTTCACTGGCTGTATCTCCTTTGCAAATTGCATTTGTGACACCTTGTGTATTACAGGTACGTGTCCGCCTGCGGCTCCCTTTAGAGCAACCGGTCCAGGCGGACCAGCAGCTCCAGTTCCCCCGCTGTTCTTGACCTAAAACAACCGAGAATTGACAAACATATATACAGCCAAACTCAACCCAACAGAAATAGCAAATATTGAAAACAAACCTTTCACTAGGTCTTTGTCAATCCTCTGACATGCAACTCCCTCAGTCCCTAGTGGGCACAAGCATTTACACTCTCCATCGATCTGGATAACAGTGCCGCCGTTCTGGCATGGCTGACACTTACACACACTGTACTCAGCCACATAGTCATCCAGGGCCTTTCTGAGATTGTCCCGTCTCGACTGACCATCGGGAAAATCCAAAGGAATGGAGTTGTAGATGGGTTCAGGCTGTCAGTACAATAAAAACAGAGGTTTGTTAAAGCAGCAACCAAAAGTAGCATTTTAGTGAAGATGGAGTGAGGTGCATTCTTACATCGCTGTAAATGAGAGCAGGAAGTTTAGAGACGGTCTCTGCCCAATTTGTATAGTGGGTAACGTCCAGCTGGTTCTCTTGAGTGAGCTGTGTCTTCATGGCTATCGCTGCTACTGCACTGCCCCCTTTCACTGAGATCAGCACCTTTTCAACAATCCCCTTTTTAGATTTTTCAGCTGGTAAAATAAATTGTATGAATTTTCAGAGAAATGCATATTAGACAGCATGCCCTTAAAGTGTTGGTTAGGTAACACACGCACCTGTGTCCTTGGGTTTTAGATCATCACAGTATTTCGGTTTAACATTCACTTCTCCTCCCTTGTTGGAACTGCCCAACTTTCCAGTAATGCCCCCCCCGTAGCATGTCTTCAGCTGGTTTTCCACAATCTCTGTAGTGAAATATGAATCATCCAATGAAGTTTGAAGGACCAATTAAGTGGAAATCCCATGAAGTGGATTACTCCAAATCATGGAGAGAACTTGAAACAGCTTGTAGCTTACAGTATGACCGTAATTTACGTCATTAAGTCATGCATATGTTTATTTTTTGGTGAAAATATGTACACTAAGATAGCAGTAAACCAATAAACAACAATTCCGTTCCGTCTCTTTTAAAACTACTCTGTTGCTTTTAGTATGGACAAAAAAAAAGACATGCCATCAGATCCAATTTGTGAAATTAAAGGGATAAAAAGTGAAAATTCTGTCGTCATTTATTCACCCTCTTGTCATTTCAAACCTATATGTCTTTCTTTCTTCTACAGAACACAAATTAAGAGATTTTGAAGAATGTTGTTAACCAAACAATGGCGGTACCCATTTACTTCTATTGTATGTGCCCAAAAGTCAATGGGTGCCGCTGTTGTTTGGTTACCAACATTCTTTAAAATATCTTCTTTTGTGTTCTGCAGAAGAAAGAAAGTCATACAGGTTGAAATGACAAGAGGGTGAGTAAATGATGACAGAATTTTCCATTTTGGGTGAACTATCCCTGTAAGGTAGAATGGTCTATATTTTTGCTATTAACGTTATTGGTATGAACTTTACCTTTGTTTTTGACCTCATCATAATTTATTATGTAAACAAGTTCATATTCTCCACCGGACCTTCCATTTTTGGTGTAGTGTGTCCCATAATCCTCCAAGAACGCGAAATATGCTCCCTTCTCATATTCAAGTGGCAGTGCATCCACATCATTCAGGAACAATTGATCAACCTCCAATCCCCGCTGCTTCATCCTGTAGGTAGCCAGCTGTACTTTGCCTTTCACTCTCATGAAGAGCTTTCTCTGAAAAAGAGCATGTGCTTAGTAGCAGAAGGCATATTTTTTTCAGATCTATATTGCAGTAACAAATTTTAATGCATGAAGAATGAAAATTTCATTTACCTTGGTGTCTGTGTATTCAGAGATCTGTTTGATCATATTTTTTCTTTCATATTCAAAATTAATCCCTACTGAGCCCTCAAGTTTATGGCCAGAGCTGGCAGCACCAGCGCTGCCACTCTCACCAGTAGCCTCACCAGTACCCCCACCATTGCTCTCACCAGAGTTACTGGATGACTCAGTGGGTGAAAATTTAAAGCTCAGCCCCACGTCAACATTTGTGCTGGACTCCCTATTTATCTCTTTTATTAAAGAGTGAACATCTTCATACATCTCCTTAGAAGTTGTCTCTTCCACTTTTGTCTGAGGATGAAGAGAAATGCACAGGGTCAAGGCTAAAAGCCCTTTTTCTGATTGACTGGTTTATAGAAAATCTTATTATTTAAGGAACATTCTGTGAACAAACTTGATATGTAGAATGTTAATCGAGTAAGGCCATGTCAAAGATTGAAATTATAGTAAAATAAATAATTAAACTCAATGCTTCTATATTAAGCCTACATTTCGGGATCACATTGTCTTTGTTAGCATTTCAGTGCAGTAATTTACTTGTTCGCCTGGCCGTTGTATTGTTTGCCTCTCAATCAATATTAGAAAATCTACAATGCAGCATATGGTCCATTTTTTTTCTCTGTTTTGCAATAAACAATCAAAACATACCGTATGTGAAAAAGCAGTTTGCATTGCACATTAAGACCGACCTCATAGTTGAGAACTCCGATGTTCCATGGTGTTCTGATCATTTCCAGTGTGGTTGGTTCCCTGACCCGACTACATTGACCATTGTAAACTTTGTTATTGAAGGGATTCATTCGAGGTCCAGATCCCAGAATATTTATTCTATTAAAACACAAATTATATCCTAAGACTTCTTACATAAATTAAAATATTCAGCTCAGCTCAGTAATAGTTGAATAGTTTTTTATGAACAAAAATGTTCAATACGATTCAAAAAGACGAATCTAACACAAAATGTTCAGGTGTATACAACTATACGCTATTCAATATTTTTCAGTAGAAAGACTAAATGTGCTCACCCGTGTCCAGCATGCAAGGCTATGTCGGATTCGACTACAGTTAACCCGCCACAAGGTTGTTTAGAGGCATCGCAGTCATACTCATCAGACCCATCGCCGCAGTCATCATCTACGTTACACTTTAGATTCTTATTTATACACTTCTCTGTGAATAAAAATCGTAATCACTGATTATTGCTCCTTGTCTCACACCACGACTAGAAACCTATCGAACAAATAATAATACTGACGTGATTCACACTGCCATTGAGAACTTTTGCAGACAGGTGGAGGGTCCTCGTTACATTTAGTAGAAGGAATGCAGGGTTTGCGATCTCCAATAGGTTCTATGCACCTATTTCCTTCAAACTGCCCAAAGACCTCAATACCCCTTGAGCGATACTGTGTCACACATACACAAGCACAATATACTTACTTTTTGTACATAAGGAAAATGATAGACAAAGAGGCAAAGAGAGAGAGACAAAATATAGAGTCCAGTAGGCATACTGTAGTATTAGTGCATGGGTCACAAGGAGTCCACTGGGACCAAGCACTCATTTTGCAGTCGATTGATGCTGGGGCATTAGCGTCCCGTGTCTTCCGTGAAGACCTTTGCCTTGGAGAGACCAATTACGATCAACTTAATAATAACTTCACTTTGGTAAAAACTGTTGAATTAACACATATTACAAATTTCATGATTTGAGAATGTGGATACATACATGTTGTCCTGTAGACTCATTCCATCAGCCTGATAAAGAATGCATATCAGTACAAACAGAGCAGTAAGAGTCCTCATGGTGAAACGCTGTAAAGAAACTGGAACGACTGTTGTGTTTGATGGTGCACTTATGTATTTAAGCATTGATTCAGTATTAATAATTAACATCAAACTTGTTGACAGGAGGTTTGGAAAGATTTGAAATATTCTGTTAGTTTGTTTATATCTAGGTCTTTCCAGGACTTCATCACGTGATGCAACAGTATTTACCGTAACTGATTGTTAAACTGTCTGACCTACGTGCTACAAGATAGCTTACAGATTCTATATATATTGTGTCAAAGGTTTTTCTAGATTTTAGCAATTCTTAACTGATTAATCCATTGTGCATTTAGGGACACTTCTACAAACCTTTGATACAGCAAGACATGTTTAAAGGATGTCAGACAGAAGAGATAAACATTTCCGCATTTGGCAGACTCTTTTATCCAAAGCAACTTACATTGCATTGTATTATACATTTGTTTATAAATGTGCAATCCCCTGGGATCGAACCCATGACCTTGGCATTGCTAGTGCCATGCTTTAACAGCTGAACCACAGGAAAGCTGTATATATTTTTCAAAGAAGACCATATATTCTTTGACCTACACTAATCATTCACTTGTCTTTTTAGTCAATACTATAAGACTTTTCATAATTTCATACAACGTTTTTATGAATTTTATATGAGAGATAATGAATGAACAGTTTTATTCTGCCAATTTTATGTTTAGATTTCTATAGGTATTTGGATATTTGCAAGGTAAATAAAAACAAAATAATGCATTAACTTTTTTTAACCACACATACCTTTGATCATCTTAGTGTGTTTGTTAAGAACAAACTCATGCACTGAACTGCTTTTTGTCTGACCCAGCGGGCGTTGACATTACGTATCTTCCTCAGTTCTTAAACAAATATTATTTTAAAGTCCAAAAGTTTTTACTGGCTACAGACTGTTGAGAATACATGTTTATTGATGATTCCTAAAAAGGAAAATTATTTCATGATTTACTCACCCTCTTGTCATATCCAACTTGTATGACTTTCTTCTGCAGAATAAGGAAGAAGATATTCCGAAGAAGGTTGTGACCTTTTGTGTTCTAGAGAAGAAAGAGTCATGTACAGGTTTGGAATGACATTAGGGAGAATAAATGATTACAGATTTTTTTAAACTCTCTTTATTCAGAGCATGTCAAAATATACATATTTTAACCCCCCTTCCCCTTCTAGATTTGTATTCTCAAAGTGAATGACCTATCATCATCTATGCCAAGTCAGCTGTCTTTTCCACTCTAGCAAAAAAACTCAAAAATACAGCTCTGATAGTTTTCTTTGTGCAGGGTCAAAGAGGAATGTTTGCCTGACAATGTGGCGCTCCGTGGACATAGAACCTGTCCTTTGCACTACAGTTATGTGCTGAGAACACAACTTTTTAATGTTTCAGACACTTCCCTTGACTCGCTCAGGAAGGTGGAGAGGACGTGAACTGCACATAATGCAATCCTCAGTCATTTTCCTGTTGTTTAGACAATATTACTCTAATAAAAGGGGTGTGTGTCTACTTTTGGACTTTAAACTAATTTTTTTTTTAAACTATTATAAATAGTTAATTTAAGATTTAGAACTTTGGAGTATAAATTCTTAGGTGTCAAATCCCAAATGTGAAGGGAAAAAAGCATCTTATTTCTCCATGAAGGAAACCAGATTTTTTAAAACACCTTTGCTTTTTTTTATGTAAAATAATACTTCGTAAACTGATGCCCAGTACGAGTGTCTATCAGTTCTGTTGTAGTGTTACATACTGTAAAAATCTGAACATTTTACAGATTTTCCACGTATGATGCAGAAACTGTAATTTTATGTAACTTTAGTGGGGTTTTTTTTTACAGATTTTTCATGTATTTTGAAATAAGGTAAAAAAAAAAATTACAGAAAATACCGCAAAATTTACAAGAAAAAACGGGGGAAAAAAAATAATGTTTAAAATTTTATTTAATAATTTTACAGAAACAAAAAAAAATTGGTGATTTTTATGATTTTATTTTTTAGACAATAAAAAGCACATATCCTTTTATAAATAAATAACATTTCCCATACCCCCATTTAAACTATTCTTTCTATCATGTTTAAATTCCCTCTTTACTTTCACAAGCATCTTTCCTTATTTCCTTTCTCATAACAGCAGTGTCAGCACACCAATGGCACAAAGGAAGGAAGGATGAACAAAAGGCTTAATTTCTTTCCTGGTTTTCAAACATGTCCCAGTGAACACTAGTTCTGTATAATTGTAAAAAATGTTTTATATTAAATAAATTATTTAGAAATGTATAATATATCTCTGAAAAAACTGACAATTTCTAGTTCCCATTACAAATACATTATTAAACATCAGCTGTTCACAGTTAAAACCATTACAAAAATTGTGTTAGGTGTTTTGAGTCACTAGGATTTAATGGTGTTGTTTTACATCCCATCAACACATTACCAGTAGAGTCTAGTTTCCAGTAATTAATCCCAATACAATTCCCATTATAAATAAATGTTTACTTGTTTTTTTCGGGGGGTATATAAACTTTAGTGATGTTTTTTCAGTTGTCAAAACTTGCCTCTTTACATCCCGATTAAAAACCAAAGCGGGTGAAAACACAGTCGGGTTTTAAAGCTCCAGTTGGAGAGGTTATAAAGGTTGAGTTCAGGTGAGTTCAAGCCGGTACCTGTGGGAGGCGCTCGAGTCTCAGTCAGTTGGCGTTCTGAAGCTCGAGCAGCTCGAGGAGGCTGAGAAGCGCCTGTTTGGAAGCTTGTGATCTGAGTTTAACGTTCATTCAAAGTGCTCAGAAGTCTCATCTGCACTTTTCTCGATTATCATCAGTCTTCCAGGCATGGACGTCAAGAATGAATAGTTGCGGTAAGCTTATATCTGGTAACTTACTCCACCAATAGGCTAACTGTTTCTCAGGTGGCGACCTGTATTGTGTCATATAAGTTAACTAAATAATTGATTGTATATAAATTGTATCTAGCTGCACGGCATAACTTTGTGCTTGGCCTGATAGCAAAACGAAGTGATAGACTTTTTAAAATGGTGAAAAGAGGGTTTTAATTGGCATGTAAATCATTGCTGCTTGCATGTGTTGATTGGAATTTCAACTTGACCCCGTGGTTTATTTAAAATAAACATGCTACAAAAACAACGTTACAACCTGTTTATCGTTTAAAACGATGAAGTGGAGTGTAGTTTTATTTAGCCGAATAATGAATTGGGGTATCTATTCAACTTGGTCAATTTAAAAAAAGTAAATGTGCCAAGTGTGTGTGAATGTGCCTGTTTAAATAAAACTTTTTCAAATGTTTTAATAAATAAGGAGAAGTGAGATTTCCTATCTACATAGATGTAGTGTATGCTGTGTTTTTATTAACTAATGCATACTTTATTCCAGCCTGTGCCGTTCTGCAAGTGCTCATAAGGAATGAGTGATGTATTGAACCTTACAGCAGACTTTTGTTAGCAAAATCACATTTTACTCATGGTTATAATGTAACTTGACTTGTTTTACGTGCTTGAAAGATTGCTGATGTGAACTGACCTACTGAGTTTATGAACACCCTCAAATGTTGCTGAATCCTCTGTTTTAATGAAATTTAACTGGTGTGACATTCGGCTCCATTTAAGTTACTGAACAGCCAGGATAGTCCTCATCTCAGTACAAACAAGCCATTACATTTTTTTTATTATACATATTCAGTTTTGTTTATCTCAAAAGATTCAATCTTTAAAAAAAAAACATTTTCATCTCAAAACAAACAAACTAAAGGATATAATTGTACAAGCACTAATTCAGCATCCCGTGTCTTTTAACTTGTGTCTATAATTTATATTTTCAAAATAAGTTTTACAAAAATGCTCTAAAGTGTCTATGAGTGAAGTCCAAATTGAGAATATATTTAACATCAGTCACATTTTGCATGCTTTGGCGATAAACAATGTCAATGGTTTTATCATAGGCCTAGTTTAATTTACTCATCTGATCAGCTGTGACTGTAGTCAATTTCATCAAATCATATTGTTGTTTTGTCGGTTTCTGTGGACAGTATTTATAAAATGTAGTGAGTTATTTCAACCTTCTAAATTCACATTTAAAAGTAGCTTTATAAATCCTTCACCCAGCTGCAAAAAAGGGTTTTATGGTTTTGTGAACCTTTCTTAGCATTTTATATTGTGTAGGAGTGAGCAAGCATGTAGATTACCTTCTTAGGTGCTTGTTAAAGAGAGAATGCAGATGGTTGTGCCAGTATATTTCATGCAGCTGTGTTGTATTGCACAAGAATCTTGTCCTAACATGTCACCCTTATTTTATGGATGATGCATCGCGGGTAATTTTGCACTGTATGACCCTGGACACAACGTAATAATGAAAGTCATCTTGGAGCAATCTTGCCACTGTTTTCCGCTCTTCATAGGTCGCTGTAATTAAAATTCTGCTGATAAGCTTTGTATATATCTTTGCTAGCATTGCATCAGTATCTTTTACATACGGATGTCTCTGTCAGCTGATGAGTGCCATAAAACATTATTCTCCTGATTTATATGATACAGTGATAAAATTATGAAATCATGCGTGTATATAAGACTTTTAATGTCCCATTAATACATTTCTGTTCAATTTAGTGTTCAATTTCATTTCTGTTTGCCTTTTGTCATTATAAATATTTATTTCCTTGTATTGTCATAGTTTGTTATTGTGAAAGATTGAAACGGCCTTTAGCTGTCATATGACCTTGCACAACTTTGGGTTAATCATGAAACTTTAATGCTGCAAATAAATTTAAGTCTGTCATATAATTGGAATGTTGATATATTGAATAAAAACCTGATATATTGTAATTTCCTCTTTTACTGCTTTTGTTTGCAGTTATGCTTTTGTAAACTCATAAATTGCCTATATATTTGATAGATTTACAAGATATGGCATGGATTTTGCTAAATTTAAATAGCCAGAGGTTCTGACAAAAGACGATTGGGTAGGTTGGAGAATCATGGGATTGGGTTTGTGTATTTGGGCTGATGGGCAGGTGGAATAAGATTAACAAATTTTAACTGTTCAACCTTTGATCGTCTCACCTTTGCTCTGTCGCTCTTACTTACATTCCACTTCATACTGAGAAATGCACAGCTAAACATCTTTAGGCTGCTGGTAAGCTACGTCTTTCTGACCGTTTAAACAAATCATATTTTTAATCATTCTTAAATTTATTAAAGCCATATGTTTAATTGACTAAAATGTACAAACGTTATTCATCTGTTGGGTGATCTTGTTCAATGTTTTGGTTGAAATGAATCACTTTATGCTAAAAGCTATTTTTTTGCTTTTATGTATTTGATTACTGGTTTGTATAGAAATGTATGTTGTGTATGGTTTGTTAAATAAAGTAAGAAATAGGCATATAGATTATAGTATTCCTTCTGCAGAATAATGTGCTGGTTTTCCCTTTTAATGACATTTTCCTTTAAATTTCGGCTTTAAGGATCGGAGAAAGTTATTTTTTTGCATTTGTCATTTGCCTACAAAGCAGGAAGTGTTTTTCTGCTGACACTTTTTCCTCTCTTTCCTCTGACTTTCTGTCACTGACAGAGCCTATGACCCATGTAAAACAAGTACCCCAAAGTTTTGTGTTTTCCAAACAGCAGGTGATTGTACATATACTGTATAGAGACGTTGGTTGTTTTTGTAAGCCCAAATCTTTTGAATGTAAAAATACTGTATAAATGAGGTCTTAAAATCATGAGTAAAAGATCATTCTCACATTTCTTCATGCTCTAAAGAACTTTTTGTCTCTTCTCTCCATTGTCTAGGAACAGTGCTGAGAATGTGCATTTGCTAAACATCCTACCTGCGTGCGTCACCTCGTCTCTAGTCTCTCTGGCTGGGTTTTGTCTCAACTTTTGCTTTCATTTACCTGTAACAAAGCACCCACCATGTCACAACCATCTGAGGCCGAGCCTGCTCCCACGGTACCTGCTACCCCAGCAGAATCTGAACCAACATCGTCCATCTCCACAACTGACACCACAACCACTGCACCTGTGACTAAGATTTCATTCTGGAAGGATAGAAAAAAAGGTATCTGTCGTGTATTCTTTGTGTATTCTTTATATCATGCTGATGATGTCTACAGCAAACATTCAGAAATCTATTTGTAGTGTGAGCTTGTCTTTTTTTCTCCACAGTCCCAGAGAAGACCGATGACTTCCTGCTGGCCAGGTTTCAAGGTGATGGAGTGAGGTATAAAGCCAAGCTTATTGGTGTGGATGATGTCGCAGAAGCAAGAGGCGATCAAATGTGTCAGGATTCCATGATGAAGCTAAAGGTGATGATGCAAAATGGCTACTTTCACTTGTATGGTTTTATTTGAACCTTTAGGAGTGGTTTCTAAAATAATTGTAAGAGCTGTCTAAGCTGAAAACATCCTTCACTGAAATATCTTAAAATACATCAGTGTCATTGTTTTTTCTCAAAATGCACGCAAGTAATGTTTGTTTATAAGGCTTGTTTGTAAAAACTACTTGCATGTCCTAATTTAAGTCTTAGTCCTGGTTTAGAATAACCCCTGTCTGGGAAACCGCCCCTAAAATCTTTACAGTAAATTAAGTTTCCTTTGACCTCTTGAACAACCACCACTTTATATTTTGGCGATGAGATTTTTTTTTTTTTTTATTGAAGCTTTTATAAATAGGTATACATATATGTAGTTTATAAATATGTTTACAGGGCATGGCAATAGCTGCTCGTTCTCAAGGCAAACACAAGCAAAGAATCTGGGTGAACATCTCTCTAACAGGAATCAAAATTGTGGATGAGAAAACTGGGGTGAGTACTTAGTAGTAAATGCTATTTTTTTATGTTTGTTAACACCATCATTTTGTAAAATCCATATATTGTAAACATGGATTTTCATGTATGGAACTTTGTATTGATCAAGCTTCTCTTGACTCTCAGGTGATTGAGCATGAACATATTGTGAATAAGATCTCGTTCATAGCTCGTGATGTCACTGATAACCGGGCCTTTGGATACGTGTGTGGAGCAGAGGGCCAGCATCAGTTCTTTGCTATCAAGACAGCTCAACAGGTTAAAGTGACACAAATGCCAAATATTTATAATAAAAATAATGTGACTTGGTACTAGAGGTTTACTTGAACAATTGAAGAAACATTTCAATATTTTGCAATGGTGTTTGTTGGCACTGAAAGTTCAATAGACCTTTGTCATGTACTCTTTTGCTTGTAATCCTCCTACAGGCTGAACCTCTGGTCATTGATTTGAAGGATTTGTTTCAGCTGATCTTTAACATGCGGAAGAAAGAGCAAGATGCTGCACAGAAGGTTCTGAAGATAGTTTTTATGCATTATGGCCATATGTTATTTAAAGTAAAGTATAGTCTGCGTTACCCTTGCCTTTAAATGCAGGAATGGATTTGGTACTATGCACCACATAAAAAAGAAACCCAACTTTTTATTGGGGTTATTGTGTACTGCCTATTAATATTGAGTGTAGAATAAGATATAGGATTACCAAGAAGTACATTTTGTCAAACTTAATGGCAGCTCCCATTATTAATTCATATTATTTTGGCTTTAATGATATAATATGTAATAAAAAGGATTTGATGCCAAAAGCTGATCATGCAATTGAACTTGCTTCCTTTTATTGAATTTGGCTTCCAAGCTTGCTATTGTTCCAGAAGTGATCTCATTCTAGAAAAGGTCTTTTGGCATTTTTTTATAATTTACTTTTATGTAGTTTGTATCTATAGATAATGTCACTGTGGCAAGATGCTAAATTTATTATCATTGCTTTTTTGCAGGGTGAAGCCAATAATCCAGTGATTGAGGTGGGTAGTGCTTTAGTAGTTATTTAATTATTTTGTCTGTTCCTTAGTTCATTTTCCTTACAGTTTTCATTTTTGGTCAATAGAATGGTGGTGATGCTTTACTCACTTTGGATGGCAAAGACAATGCTTTAAAGGTAGGTGGACATAACTGTAAAATTCATATGTATACACACATACATAGACATGCACATACACCCCCACACACACCATCTCATCTCAAACACTGAAACTTTTTTCAGACTGTGGAACAGATGGACCTGTTTGGAGATATGTCCACCCCACCTGACATTCACTCACCTACGGTAACCTTGATTATTCAAAGAAACCCAATAAAAAATGTATATGATAATATGGATATGATAATATTTACATTATATGCTAGTTTTTTATTTATTGGACTAACAATTATACTATCTTTTGTTGAGCTTTTAGTTCTAAACATGCCACTTGGTTTTCAATTAACATTTAGATAAAGCAACCCTTCAGCCCTTGCATCTCATTTAAGGTTCTCAAGTAGGATTTTTTTGTTGTTGCTAATGCTGTGTTCGTTCATTACACCTCAGAAGTGGGATATTTCCCACCACAAATGTGGATGGAACGGTTAAAAAGGATAGAAGTATTTAGGTACATTAATGTTACTGATGATTTAGTAGTATTAAGACATTACAAGTATGTTTACATTAAAAGGCCAGTGTTCCATTAATTATTTCCAGGTTAAAGGAAAAATTATAGAATTTTCGAGAGCATGTGAAGTCAGCATAAATCTCAAATGCAAATGTTGTGTTGTTTTTGTTTTAAACCATCTGGCCAGTAGATGGCCCCCAAACCTTAGGAATTAGATTTTAAGAACTTCTTACATCCTATTACTTGTACTTTTCATGTCCTGCTTGCCTCTTTATTCATCATTACAGAAAGTATTTTTAATTTTCTGTCTTTTGTTTCAATGTGATTAACAGATTCTGTGTCTCACCTCATCTGTCTTTCATCTCATATTTTTATTTTCCTTTGAAAATCAGCCTGACAGTGTCCTGCTGCTTAGCTTTTCTCTTGCCATGGATGACAATCATTTCATCTCATACCCATCTACCCTCTGCAATACACCGGCAGATGGACCCCTCACACCAACATCTGATTTGTTCCCTACTCCCAATCCAGATCCCTTCTGTGATGATCCATTTACTGTCTTCAGTGATCAGTCAAATTCTTTGTTTTCATTAGATAAAGATTCTGGTCTTTCTAGTTTCATTTTGAATGGACCAGAATCAATTTTGGCTAAAGATTGCACTTCAGACATTAAGCACTTTAATGGATTATGTGATGCCCAGTTGACACGTAATACTCTAAATGCGCAAGAACACAAAAGCAATCCCAACTTTAACCTGAATCCTTTTTGCAGTACCTCATTAAACAACCCAACCATTTTAAATGGGTTATACAAATCCGGTCCCTCAGTCCTTCACAGTCCCCTTTTGGGTAATGGCGCAAGCAAATCCATCCCGTTGTTTAAAACCTCGCCCATCAGTAAAGATGCTCAAAATGGAGGGTTGATGGTCCTTTGCCCTCCCCCTCAAAGCTTGAAGTGTGGAAGCATTCGGAGGAGAGAGAAGGTGAATATTTTCAAATAGAAACACCTAAGTATAAATGTAAAGCCAAAAGTCAAGGGAGACTACAAGGACTGTGCTGTGCACCAAAAATGAATAAAACGAAATAGTCAAGTTCAGAAATGACTATTTAAATTCAATAATAAAAAAAGAGATTTAATGTAAATCTTGTACTATAGTGTGAAGTTGTTTTCAGGAATATTCATTTTTATTTAATGGTTGATATTATAAGAGAAGTTCTCCATGTAAAGCTGGAGTGTAATGATGTGATTTAATCAATATTATGATTCAAAAGGACCTTGTAGTCTGTCTTCTCAAGCTGAATGTAGTTGGTTTTAGCATCTGGTGTTGGGTTTTTCATCACATAAGGTAAAGGGATAGAAACTCGCATTGTTAATGTGTGGTTAGGGCAGGGGTTTTCAAACTTTTCTGATGAACCCTGTTGACCTTAATTATTTCCATGAAGTTCCCCCTGAGATGAGGTATGTTTTTAATAATTTACTAGCACATGTACATGTTTAACTTTAATAGCCTTTTTTTTTAAATCTGTTTTAAAGTTTCAGTAGTGTTTTGCATGTATATTATTATTATTATTATTATTAATAATTAATTATAATATATAATATAACAAATTAGTATATATTATAATATTATTAAAAAGAAAAACATTCTTTGCAATTGTACTTTTTTAAAGCAGTGGAAACAGCTTGTATATACACTGGTAGACAATACATACAGAACTTAAAAACCCTCTGCAATTCTCTCACGAACGTCGAGGGGATCGCAAACCCCAATTTGGGGAAACCTGGTTTAGAGAAATGATTTTGCTCTTTTCGCTGCTAACACAAACTATGCTTCTCTAGCTGCATCATACTAAAATGTCTGAATTTCTGTTTTGTTTTAATATTTTATAGAAAATTATATATATTTTTGGTTTCAGTGATTGTCATGAGTAACCGCATGCTGCACTGTGAACAGTCACATTTTCCTCTGAACATGCACCTTTTGGTAATCCTTTTGAACTATAACCGTTCAGACGATTACCAGATTTGTTGTTTTCATGTGCCTCCATTTTAATGTCAATAGCAAGTATTTAGTGAAGTAGCTTCTATTTATATATTATTTTTTCATGAGATTACTGAAAATCTAAAATAACAATGTGCCTCCGCAGTTACCAGGAAATGACCTGTTTGGAGCTGAGCTCTTTGCTCCGCCTACCCAAAATGAGTCTCTGCCCACAAACCAAAACTCACCTATTCCAGCTGACCTATTCAACTCCACATCGATCTCTGGTCTTGGTAAAACTGACAAGCTCATTCAGTTGCAGTGTTAGATTTAAAGGGACGGTTCACCCCAAAAATATTTATCCGCCTCATGTCATTCAAAACCTAAATATGACTCTTTATTCTGTGAAACACAAAGATATTTTGAAAGATGGTTTTGTGTCCATACAGCAGATGTCTATGGCGCCCAATGTTGTTTGGTCACCCGTGTTCTTCAAAATATTTTCTTTTGTGTTCTGTAGGAGATAGAAAGTCTTATAGGTTAGAAATGACATGATGGTGTGTAAATGATCCAACTTTTTTATTTCCAAGCGAAATATCCCTTTAATACATTGCAATTCAAGCACTTTAAACTGGATTTCAACTATTTTTTGTTTTTGATGTGGTATTCATTTTTTGTGGTATTCTGTAGGTTCATTGTCTCTTGGCCCTGCTTCTGTCACTCAGACTCGTGGAACAACCTCGTCTCCATGGGGTCAGACACCCATGATGTTTCCTCCTCAGGGTGGCGTTCCTCATATAACAGTTCCAGGGGCACAACCTTACTCCCAGCCGCCTGCCTTTGGGGGCCTGCCTGCACCCGCTTGGGGGCAACAAGCAGCTTCACCTTTTGGTGCACCAGCTGCCACACAAGCTTGGGGTCAACCAGGAACCACAGCACCAGCTGGAACCTGGCCTAACTCTGGGCCTATGGCCAACCCATTCCCATCAAACCAGTTTCCTCCCATGATGCCTCCTAGTGCGATGATGAGCGGCCAGCAGGGTACACTTATTCCCCCTCGTCCTCCACCACGTCCTCCTGTGAAAGAAGAACCAGCCCCAGTTAAAAGTGCCTTCATGGCTTTAGACCCTTTTGGGGAGAAGGAAAAGAAGACTGGGAAAGACATGTTCAAAGATTTCCAGATGGTCAAGCCCCAGAAAATTGAACAAGGAAATGGAGCAAGCACCACCAATGGTTCCTTTGACCAGTACTTTTCCAGTAAGGTTGGCTTGGCTCAGGAGGTGGCAGACCATGATGACTTTGACATTAACCAAATCCCAGCTAGCTCAAATGGTAAACTTTCAATTGTAAAATGAAATGTATGCTGTGTGGCGTACAGTATTGATAACTACATTTATAATCTATCATCTTGTCTCCAGGGCCCTCCAAACCGGTTCCTCTGCAGTCCTTTCCTTATGTTGCAGTAGTTCCAGGTCTAACACCAGCTCCAGCAGAAGGTCTTTTGGATGCTGCCTTCACTCCTAATCTGGCCCCTGCACCCACAAATCCAACTCCTGCAGCAGGCTTAAACATTTTTGATGACACTTTTGGAAACGATCCATTTGGAGCACCACCCCTAAAGACAGTATGTGCATTCACCTTTTTTTAAGCTCACTTGGTTAAGTATTGGATTTGCAACACGAAAATCATAGGTTCGATTCGAGGGAACACATTTACAGATGAAATGCATTGATGTAAAAGGATAAAGTAAAAACAATTGTTTTATTGTCATTATTATTATGTAAAATGTTGTGCGTTCCTATGATTTGTATCTGTCACAGAGCACTCCTGCCACTCAGGCTGGTGCCCCCGCAAGTGTTTTTGGAGACCCTTTTGGGGGAAATCCTTTCGCCTGAGAAACTTCGGTGCCTATGGTGAGAAATCACACATACATCTCTCTCACTGTATTGATGTATTCTATGTATGCCCTCTATTTATGCATTAAATTTTGTTGAGGTAATTCGTCGTCCAATATTTCTCAGTTTCCAGTACACTCCCATTTATCTGATGCCACTGAGCCAGAGGACCACACAAGCACTATGGAGTTGTTTTCAGCATTCCACTTCATAGAAAACAATGTGCACTTAAACATTTTGCCTGTATTCTTTGCTTTACGATTCTCATTCTCACTATATCTGCTGCAATCTCTCTTTCTGTGCTTTTATAACTGATCGCAGATCAGCCCTTCTGTTCCATTTGATGCAAATCATCCTTTTAAACCAAAGTCATTTATCAAGATGCACAACGAGGTGAAAGGTTCTGTTAAAGTGTCTCAAAGAAAGGAAAACAAAAGAATGTTGTATGATTTTTTGTATATGAATATCCTAAGCATTTATGATGAAGTCAAATGTTTTGCCATAATGATTTGTCATTAAAGAAACTGACCGATTCTGTGACCCCTTGTGTTTGAGTTTATATTTACAATAACCTTCATAAAGTTTTGTTGAATTTAGTATATTTTGAAGTTGTTAAATCATTTGTGATAAATCACATCGTAGTATAGCTTTTATTTGGCTCAAAATGTTGTTTTCAAGCAGATTCACTTTCTAAGCATACAAAAAAGGTTGTAAGTTCATACTGTTCAACAACAAAGTTTGTTACCATGGTAAACAAAAGAGTACCAAGATGTGACCACACTACAGAGGCCACGAATAAAACGACACCGTTGCCAGTGTACCTTTTGTCATTCACCAAGAATTTGCCATTACCCCTTCAGCTCTATACAGACCGGATGACATCAGACTGTGTAACACTGTGGTGAAAAACTTGTGCAGAGTGTTTGTTGATGTTTGGGGAGAAGGCTAAATGGTCACAGTATAAAAGATATTGGGTGATGTGTTTCTGAAGCTTCCCATGGGTTGGCAAATCCTATTTCTGTTGCTGAATACAGTAGATACTTGAGATTTCTAAACCTAAAAACCCAAAACATTTAAGTTGGCTGTAATCATGCCTCGTCCTTTATTTTGCCGGAATGGTTGCTCAGACCCGTTCGAGGAGAAGAGGCATATTAATCTTTTTGACCAAAACACAGGTCTCCCGTTTTTTCTTGAACCAGATGTTGTTAGCTGGATAGATTCAGCCAGGAAACGATTAACTGCATTCTCCTGGACTGCATCTTTGAGCTTGCCTCTCTTTGACTCTTTGCGCATGGAGATTCTACCTACATGCATTGGACCTCAAGGACATATTTCTGATGATGCGTGTAAACGGACCGAACAAAACTGGAAAGTTTGTCTCGATGTTAATCCATATTCTCTAGAGGATATTGGCATCAAAACCAAGGAGGGATATTTGGAGATAACAGGTAAGAGAACATATTGTTTTGATCAAGATTGCCAGAGATTCCATAGATTTTAAATGCATTACTTTTTTTTCTGTTTGAAGGTAATCGTGAGGAAAGGCAAGACAACAACAGCTTAACCACCAGAAGCTTTACAAGAAAATACAAGTAAGGGAAGCTAGTGTTAAATATTTTTGCAATAGTTTTTCATAAATTTAATTTAAATGTGAAAAGGAAAGTGAGCCAAACAACACAACTTTATCTTTCCAAATTCACTTATATTGATTCGATATCACCAATTTTCTTGTGTAATTTATTAGGCTTCCATTCGACTTGGACCTAAAAAAGATCAGCACCGTGCTGTCTCCAGATGGTATTCTCTCAGTGGAGGCGCCATTAACCGGATCTGAAGTTGCCCTCCCTGACGAGACGGTCATTCCTATTCACATGATGGACAAACCTGGGTTCCACTAACATCCGTTTTCTAACCTTTTCGCATAGTCCATTTTCTTAAATGACTCATGTTCATAGTAATAATGTGTTTTTAAGATGCAAGAACATATTTCTTGCGATAACGTTAAGTGTGCTCATCAATACTGGCTTTGAGAGAATATTGTCTCATAAATCATGTTCTGAAGTGAGCTCTGTTACTTTGGTTTAAATATTTTGCCTAACCGATTAAACAATACATAACTTGTGGTTAAGATTTATTTATGGCCTATTGTTTCCCAAATGTTAGGCTTTTTAGATAAAATGAAACATTTCAGGAGTGAACAGGTGATAATGTCTTTTGCTATAAGGCAATGCCAAGATAATGACTTGTTTCTGTGAGACTTTCAGTATTTTGTTTAAATTGGTGATATACAATTTCTATGAATAACAAATATCGAACACAAAGTGTGAAAAATGTTTAAAAGGTGTTTAAAAGTATTTTTAAAAAGTCTTCTAGACATGCTGTAAAAATAGAGCATAGAAGGAAATCTAATCTAACAAAATGGAGAGTAGCGGGGGACATCCTGTAGGTGGTGGTGCTGGTACACAGTAGTGGAGTGGATAGACGCTCTGTAAAGTATACCAAAGCTGCTGTATGGCAAGCCTCCAATCATAGCAAAAAAGGCACGATGAAGTAAATTAATCGACAGCCTGTCCCGTAATCTTCAACATTTTACACTAAAGTACTTTTGAAATCCACTGCCATTATTGATTCCTCACATGACCTTTACACTTTCTACAATGATAGAACAGCAGAACTTGTTTTCTTCTAATGATAGAACATCTCTTGCTTGTGTGGCAGGGTTTCTATCTTTGGTTTCATTCTTGGGGTGATCAATGGTGACAAGTTTTCCCTTACACCCACAGTGACACCTTAACTATTTTTGTACATGTTCCACATTTCATCTTCAATTTCATCACCTTACTCATGTACATTCTTCAGATAACAGATAGTTTCAGTTACACTATGCCTTGTAAAGATACACTATTCCTGGAAAAGAAGAGGAACATACTGTACAGTACATAGGCTGTGATTAGCTCTTTGTCCCTGCTTTTGCCATTGTATGCTTCAATTGTAAATTCAGAGTATAAAAGTCCTCTATTACACAAAGACAATGTACATACTGCATGTCCATATATGTGTATTTTAATTGATGCTCATAAATTCTTTAAAAAGTAACTGCATGCGTGTTATCAGAAGGGCGATTGAGCATCGTCTATAATGTGTTATTAGAAATTGAACTACATGAGTGGTATACAATTTTACGTCCAGATACGCAATATATCTATTTGCTTTCTTATATTCATTTGGACCATGCTTTGTAGTTGCACATAATAAAACAACAATCTGATACAGTAAAATAGTGCAAGCAGCTAATCAATACTTATTTACAATTTTATTTAAATTTATTTAAAACTTTAATTAAAAACTTATTAACTATTTAAATTCTTATTAATGTAATATCAATTATTTAGTCGTGGTAGGTATTTTCGGTCAGCAGCGATGGCCTGACCAACGAGTAAGCTGTATTTCACAAAGCCAGATCTATAAAAATACTTTAATTATGTCTGTCAGTTCATGCAAGATTAAGTTATGGGCTGGAACTGGATCCTTAAATTTACACCATATACTGTAACACTGAGAACCGCCACTTGTGCACACATGTCAGACATGACAAAATATGGTATGGGGGAATCTCCAATTACATTACAACTCTGAAGCTGTTCAGGAAGAAGGGAGCATGTTGAAATAGTGAGAATGCCTCAAAGCACCAGGTGGGAAGGGGGGCCTCTCTCCACCATCTGTGGTATGAGCAAGTGTAATGAGCAATTAAATGTTTACAGCACAGTAAAACTTAGTCCCGAGTTTGTCAACTGTCAACATGTTCAAGTCAATGTTAATTATGGAGAAGATAAAGGGACAGTTTTGCTTTGGAATTCATCTTATTCATATTTGGAATACCAAATAAGTGTAACACACAAACACAAAGGACACATCTCAGTTGATTCTCAAGTTATTATCGTACACACAGAGGCTTAAGCCATCAGTACATCCTTTTGAACTGGCATAAAGTGGTTTAATGAAGAACAGAAAAGTTCAGTACTGCCATTGTTAGAGCCATGAGTATGTTTCATCTTGTTTTAGCTTTGAATTTGAATGATGAATGTTTTTCAGAATGGTCATTTTTGTTTCATTCCGTGAACTACTAACAATATTTCAAATAAAAATATAGATTCTATTTGCATTTACTTGCAGAAAATGAACAATTGAGAAACAGGTGAAAATAACAGAAAAGATGCTCTGTAAAACAAGTTCATATTCACTTATATGCAATACAGTAATATTTGTAAACGTATTTAGGAGATGTTCAAGAATATTTTTATGTAATAACCTTGAAGATGTTTATCACAGTTTTCATCTTGTCATGCTGTCAGTCTTTCACGTTGCTGATGGATGACTTTGTCACTCCTGAGGTTTGCTGTTGTTGAAATTCAACAGACACTAGACTCAAATTGCCACAATACATTTAGAAATGCTGATTTGGAATGGTCTCTTAATTTTTTCAGCAGCTGTATTTACATTTAGGCATTTCGCAGATGCTTTTATCCAAAGTGACTTACATTAAAGAAGCAATATGATGTGATTTTTACAATACTGTTAACAAAATTGATTTGACTGTTTCCCAGGGGAGCTGCTTGAAAATGAAAAACATTTTGAACAGTTGATCTGACATGGCCCAGGAATGTTGTCTGGCTTAACAAAATCTGTAGACCAAAATTTGACACCACCAATTGTTAGCACACTGTCGTCACCATCTTCAGCTCTGTCCAAATCTTAGTCGACGCAAAATTGATTCTTCCTATACTGTATTCTGTATGATTTACTTGTGTCAAAACAAATTGAAAGAAATGTATGCGTGTACCAGAAATCTGGTACTAGGGACGATGCTGCAAATTGAATGTCAAAGTCCTACAAATATCTCCTTGACATTTAAAAGATTCAATCAGAACTAATCCTTGTGGGATCAATCCAGTGTCCGTTTCAGATTCTCTGTACAGTATCAGAATACATCTGTTGACATGTTCAAAGATAGTGTCAAGTCATCATAACGAATCAGCAAAACTCTAATTAAAACACTTCATCAATGACATTAAGATATATGACATTGAGATTCAATGAACCGAAGAGAGCACACTATCTTCGTTAAGCTACATTGGCTCACTATAGTCACTCGCATCAAATTCAAAGCTCTACTCTTGGCCTACAAGACCACCACTGGTTCGGCACCCCCATACTTCACTCACTTATACAGTCTTATGTACCCGCCAGATCCCTATGCTCTGCAAATAAAAGAGGTCTTGTAGTGCCATCCCAAAAAGGGAAAAAAATCATGCTTGCATAGATCCTACTCTCGATCGGTACCACATTTGTGGAATGATCTGCCTGCTGCATGCTACAAGATCAGCAGATTCTGTAGTTATCTTGAAGAATTGGCTGAAAACACATCTCTTCTGTCAACACCTGATCGATTAGTTCTGACTTCTATTTCTTTTCTACAATTTCTATCCTTAAAAAAAATCCTTTGCTTTGTATACTGTGGTTATATGAGACCAGTTTTTATTGCACTTATGCTTTTAATTGTCCTTATATTGTTCAAATTTCTCGCATTTTTTATCTCATTTGTAAATTGCTTTGGATAAAAGCGTCAGATAAATGACTAAATGTTAATGAGATAGATGTAAAAAGAAACATGTCATTTAAAGACATTAGTTAGGCATTTTTTTACTTTGCTTGCTTTGCAGAATATATCAAATATAAGCGGACCAGCACTGGAAAAGTGCACAGCTAAGTGATTTTGGTGAGAATTTATTTGAGATATTACTACTTAAAACTAAATGATGATGATAAATATGGATGTAACTTACCTTGGTATAGTATTGTTCTTTTTTCATATGGCTAGAATGTCACACATCTCCTAAAATGTGTATTACAGGGTTGCTCAAAAACATTTTCATTTCTTGGGAGGGTAAGAAAGGTAATTTTTTGTTGTTTACAACTGTATATTGTTTACAAGCTGTGTAAGCATGTTGTGTTTACAATGCATTCTTTAAACTAAATAAACAATTTGTAAAAAGAAGATACTCAATTTGTGATCCTCTCATCGCCACAGTAAGCCGCCACCGCGAGTACGGACGCAGAGATGGCCATTTATGGCAAAGCTCCCATTTACCTCCGTAAGCCTGAGAAGGATAGAATTGAGGTGCAGAGCAACCCTTTTAAGGCTAAAAGTGCCTGCTTTGATGACAAAGAGCTGTACGTCAAAGCAACAATCAAGAGCAAAGATGGTGGCAAAGTCACTGTTATTATTAATGATACTATAGGAGGTAAAATATCCAAATTTTTCAAATTATCATAAAAAAAAGTATGAATCTAATGTCTGCTGAATCACTTTAATAGGAGAGAGTTGCTAAGGAGCAGGATGTTCACCCAATGAATCCTCCCAAGTATGACAAGATTGAGGACATGGCCATGATGACCCATCTCAATGAACCCTCTGTGCTGTATAACCTGAAAGAGCGTTACGCAGCATGGATGATCTATGTAAGTTAAGCAAAGTAAAACATCATTCAAGTTCATTATGACTCTGATAATGTAATCGGATGGTTTCTCTGTTCGTTTCAGACCTACTCAGGACTCTTCTGTGCTACTGTGAACCCCTACAAGTGGCTCCCAGTGTATGATGCAGAAGTGGTGTCTGCCTACAGAGGCAAAAAGCGTATGGAGGCCCCACCCCACATCTTCTCTGTCTCTGACAATCAGTCCCTGCTTACAGGTAAGAGCTTCATTTTGTTTTGTAAAAGTATTTTTGAATTTGATGAAACAATTATCTAAACAAAATTACCATTACATCATGGAAACATGAAGTTCAAGCAGAAGCAGTGTGAGGAGCAGGCTGAACCTGATGGCACAGAGGGTAAGACTAAGTTGATTTAATTAGGGTTATCACATATGAGAAGTCCCTTAATTGACTTTAACTTGTTTTCATATGCATGTCTACTTAACTGTCTTTTTTTTCAGCCATTTAAAATTGTAGTCCCAGACAAAGTTGCCACCCTCATGGGCTTGAACTTTGCTGATATGCTGAAGTCTTTGTGCTACCCAAAAGTGAAGGTTAGAAATTAGTTTGTTGCCAAAGGTCAGACTGTGCCACAGGTATGTACTAACATGTAAACAGCTACATTTTAAACAGGAAAATTCTTTAAATTATTATTAAAGAAGCAGAACTTCAAATTAAATGTACACTTTATTCCATCTACAGGTGTACAACTCTGTTAGCGCTCTGGCCAAATCTGTCTATGAGAGGATGTTCGTGAATGGTTGTTCGTATTAACCAGATGTTGGACACAAAACAAGCCCAACAGTTCTTCATTGGTGTGCTGGATATTGATTGCTTTGAGATCTTTGATATAAGAATAATTATCTAATGTCCATTCAATATTGACTGATTCTTAACACGCATTCAGGAAATGTCTCTTGTCTCCAGTACAACAGCATGGAGCACCTGTGCATCAACTTCACCAACGAGAAACTGCAACAGTTTTTCAACCACCATGTTTGTGCTGGAACAAGAGGAGTACAAGAAGGAGGGCATAGTTTGGGCGTTCATTGACTTTGGCATGGAGCTAATTGAGATGGTTTTTACTGGTTTATAATTATCTTTTATCTTTCTCCTTCAAGAACAAGCTGTATGATCAGCACCTTGGCAAGTTTTCCAGCTTTCCAGAACGTACTCAGTTACTAACGTAACCTCGGTTCCCTGAGATACGGGAACAAGTACTGCGTAGCAGGACGCTATGGGAAAACTCATTTTTCTCCAATGACTGAAGCTTTACAATAACGCAGTGACTACTGCACGGCCATTGGTGCGTGCAAAGTAAAACTTTGAGGAATGGAGTTCCAGAGTTTTCAGCAGAGGAGGAAAAAGCCCTATCACTAATAGAATGTAAGTGCATAGTGGGTACAGTCAGAAGGCCAGACTTAGAGGAACGAAGGCCACGCCTGCGAGTATGCTTTTAAAAGTTCAGATAGTTAATGAGGTGCCAGACCGTGCATAGCCTTATATGTAAGCATCAGGATTTTAAAATCTATGCGAACCCTGATAGGGAGCCAATGTAGGGACTCCAAAATAATGGTGATGTGCTCCCTAGTTCTTGTCTTTGTCAGGATTCTCGCCACAGAATTTTGAACATATTGCAATTATTTAGGGTATTTTTTGAAACCCCTGCTAGCAAAGCGTTGCAATAATCGACAGGGGAAAAAACAGTGTTGATCAGTTTTTCTGCCACAGTAAAGGATAGCATTGGACGCAATCTTGCAATATTCCTAATATTTCTCCATATATCAGTTTCAAACGATCTCCAAATCCAGCGTTATATTCACAGTTTATATAACATCCATCACCAAAATGTAGTAAACAAACAAACACCTGAACTTCGCGAACGTATGCTCTCTCTCTCCTGCTTACAAGAAAAAGTGACGTCTGCGCATGCTCCTTCTCCTGCTCTCCTTACGGCCGTGGCTTTTCCGGGATAATTGTCCAACAACGGACTAAGAAAAAATTGTTACAAAACAGTTTTATATGTTCGAAAAAAACTTTCAAAAACCTGTACGATCGCTGGGGGAGTTTATCGAGCACAGAAATACTACGTAATATGCCAAACTCGTTTTTTGACAAGTTGACCATGTTAAGCATGAGAAGACAGCACGTTTAACATTGTGAAGAAGTCAGAATGCATGAAACACCATTGCAGGGCCGCTTTAAGGAACCAGCCTTACGTAATTGATCAAAAAAACCTTAGTAACCTTCTCCAATGTTTCTTTGCTGTGAAAATTTCGAAAGCTTGATTTAAGGGGCTCAATCAATGTATTTAATTTGAGGTGGGTGTTTTCCTTTAATTTAGAGACTACCTTTCCCTGGGAGAATAAATCTAGTGTGAAAGTTTGAAAAGTTCAAAGCACCGAAAGCATTATCAGCCAGCCCATTGGTGATACTCATATTACTTTGTGTCTTATCAATCTTAGAAGTAAAAAAGTCAAGAAACCCATCGCAGAGATCAGCTGTATGAGAGCTCTGTCCACTGTTTATTAATGATGTGAATGAATTGTCTGGGATTGCTCTGATTGTTTACTATTACCTCAGAGAAATACTCAGATCTAACTGAAGACATCTCTACCTTATACTAATTTAAGATTTCATTCCAAGCTTGGTGGTGTATACACAAATCTGAAAGACGACCACCCCGTCTTAGAGTGCAGCTGATCATTGTACCAACAGAGCATACATAAGACACCGCCGAAGATTTCAAAGGTGCAAATGAGTCTAAACCCGACAACAGAGCCCTGTTTAACAAGGAGACTTTCCAAAGGGTCCGTTGGTGAAAAACTTAACTTTAAAGTAAAGAGGAGCCAACGAAGACAGAGAAGTCCGAAAATCTATGGATTTTCCACTCTTATGTAGTAAGCAGGGTCCAATTCCGCGTGAGGGGAAAAGGGGAACATGGCCCACTAACTTTTTGAAATGTCCCCCTTAAATGTAATGCTTTATTTTTATAAACACTCAGTGCAAATAGTATGCATCAAGCTTGAGTGTATCTCCGAGCAACTTTCTTTCAAAAATGTATTTATTTACAAAGTTAATTGAAAAGCAGAACAAGAGGGTAGTGTCAAAAAACTGTATTTGATTCTTCAACATTCAAAGTTTCCAGAAAAATTTAAATACTATAAACATTAAATTATATTCACAATTTTAAAAATACATCTTCAAAAACACCAATATAAACAAATGATGGCCCTAAGAATACATTATAACTAAGTAACTGGAGTTCATTATATGCTATACATCATCATATACTTAAAAGGTATAGTCACAGATAGGTTAGAACTATAATGTGTGAACTTTATTTATAATTATTGTATTTGATTAATTATATATTTATAAAGGTTAAGATTGTTTAGTAATCAATTATAATAATATTATAAATACAATTATATAATTATTATAGTGTATTTATGAGTCAATACATATTATATTTTAACATCTTTTATAAGGTATTATGTCCACATTTTCTAAGTTATTTTTTAAAGCATTATAATAACATATTGTTAGCAAAGTCGTGATGCTATAAGAGGTGGACAGTACATGTTCTATGGGGATGCATTAATGCAAACGATAACTTCATGTTACATGGATTACTCTGAATAAACTAAACAGTTTGGCAAATGTTGTCTTGTCTTGATATCTTAATATCTTGATTTCCTACTCAACATTTTAGTAAAACTAAGATAAGAAAATTAGCTGAAATGGATAAAACCTCAAATAATTATTTAAGTATAAAGTATATATACTGAATAGAAAACGATTTGACTATTTAGGCATTCATACTGTAGTGAAAATAGCATTACAAAAAGTGTAATTATTCATTCATCAAAATCCAAAAGAAGAAATTTCAAGAAATCCAAAGTTTTTTAGTGAAAATTTTATTTGAGGTTCTTTTAAAGACACAACGGTTCAGGATGTGAAGACTTTCACTCAGCTGCCTCTTTGCCCTGGAAAAAAGTGTGACAAGCATGTTGAGAGAAAAACTGAAAGTTAACTGAATTTAGTATTTAATTAAAGTTAAACATGAATTTTACATTGTAATTTATACAATTTAAAGAATCACAAAGATCATAGTCACAAAATAAATACTTGTTTTATTGAAATGGCTTTTATGATAGTAATATTATTTGTCTCATTATACTTGAAAACTGACCTTTCCGGAATCGCGGCTCTTGGCTCTGAGTTTGTTGACCTGAGACTCAGAAATGTCAGCACGCTCCTCAGCCTCCTCCAGCTCATGCTGCACCTTCCTTAACTTGGAAAGGTGAGTGTTTGCTTGTTCCTCCTGCAAAGTCAAATCGTTATTCAGGGTACAAAAATATTCTTTAGGTCTTTATAGTTCTCAAACCAAATACTTACAGCCTCCTCAGCCTGTCTCTTGTAAGCCTTGACCTTCAGCTGAAGCTTATCAACCAGATCCTGCAGTCTGGTAATGTCTTCTTGTCCTCCTCAGTCTACAGGAAACACACACACACATTAGAATAAAATATAATCAAATAAATTTGAAATGAAATTTGACTTTATTATACCTGGTAGGTGAGTTCCTTCACTCTCCTCTCATATTTGCGGACACCTTTAACTGCATCAACTCCACGTCTCTGTTCAGCCTCAACTTCAGCCTCAAGCTCACGAACCTGAATACGAGATATTTTGAAAAAAAATTCACTCACAGGACATATGCTTATCCATGATATAATATACATGTATAAAATAGGATGACATTTACTTCAAAATGCCCTTATCATGACCGTGAATATTCAACTAAAAGAAATCTTACTCTGGACTCCAGTTTCTGGAGTTGTTTCTTTCCTCCCTTCATGGCCAGATTCTCAGCCTCATCCAGACGGTGCTGCAGGTCCTTCACTGTGACCTCCAGATTCTTCTTCATCCTCTCCAGATGAGAACTGGTGTCCTGCTCCTTCTTGAGCTCTTCAGCCATCATCGCAGCCTTTTAGATGAATAAGAAATACATTAATTGATATGCTTGATTAAAACCCTTTGTGCTCAGCAATTATTCTTTCTCACATCAGTGATGGCTTTCTTGGCCTTCTCTTCTGCATTTCTTGCTTCCTGTACAGTGTCATCAACTTCACTCTGGACCTGAACAAAGTCAGCCTCAAGCTTCTTCTTGGTGTTCAGGAGACTTGTGTTCTACAGAATGGACAAAGACATTAAAATGGAGAGCACTGTTCAAAATTAAGTAATTAAATACGACAAAATGCGTTGTTACCTGAGAATGCAGTAGTCCAACACGCTCACTGGCATCCACCAGCTCTTGTTCAGCCACTTTGCGGCCTCTCTCTGTCTGCTCCAGAGCAACTCTCAGCTCCTCAATCTCAGCCAGCATCAGAGTGTTTCTGCGCTCCACCATAGCCACCTGCTCCTTCATGTCTTCCTGTCCTCTCACGGCATCATCAAGGTGGAGTTGGGCATCCTGAACATAACCTTTCCTATAAATTTGTGTCTAAACTTTTACCTAAGATACTTCAATAATATCCTTCAAAGTCTAAGATCTTTGTATATGCTAATGTCAAAGGGAAGTCACATACCTTGAGTTGTCCCTGAACATTCCTCAGCTGTTTCTGGGCCTCAGCAGCCTGGCGATTGGCATGGCTCAACTGAATCTCCATCTCATTAAGGTCTCCCTCCATCTTCTTCTTGATTCTCAGAGCATCATTTCTGCTCCTGACTTCAGAGTCCAGTGTGCTCTGCATGGATTCAATGACTCTCTGGCTGTTTCTCTTGATCTGTTCAATCTCCTCATCCTTCTCTGCAAGCTTCCTGTCAATCTCACCCTTCACCTGATTCAGCTCAAGCTGGACACGGAGAATCTTGGACTCCTCATGCTCCAGGGTGCCCTGTAAAAAAAAAAAAAAACCTGTTCAGAACCCGTTATTATACCAATCAATTTTCATGTCAATCTTGTGATACTCACTTCAGCCTCCTCCAGGGCGGTCTGAATCTCAGACTTCTCAGTCTCTACTTTTCTTGGCCTTTTCCAGCTCATGAATGCTCTTACCAGTCTCACCCAACTGCTCGGTCAGATCTGAATCTCCTCTACAGGTGAGAAAGAAAAACATTATCAGTATGAAAAGAAATGTACACATCCAGTGCCAGTTTCACATTTGTACATCCACACATTGATAAAAACTCTATTCAACATTTAATTCTTACGCTGGAGATTCTTGTTTTCTCTCTTGAGTGTCTCCAGCTGATCCAGAGTCTCCTCATAGAGTTCTTCATCTTGAACAGTTCAGTGCTGAGCGAGCGAGCCTCTTTCTGGGCACCTTCCAGCTCTGCCTGACCCTCTTCATACTTCTGCTTCCATTCTGCCAGAACCTTTGGGTCAGAGTAAATATTATTAGTTGTAGAATGTTAAAAATATTGTTCCTTTTTCAAAAAATCGAATGTCAAAATTGCTTTACTTGTCGAAGTTCCTCTGTTTCTTGTCAAGGTTAGCAGCCAATCCATTTGCTCTCTCCACATCAATCATGAGGTCCTCCCACCTCACCCTGTAGTCTCTGCTTGGTCTTCTCCAGAGAGGCACATTTGGAGTTCACTGCCTCAATTTGTTCTTCTGCCTCTTGCAGACGCTGAGCCAGCTTCTTCCTGTTGTGCATTTTGTAACCATCAGTCAGAACATATATGTAATTTAAAAAAAACATTATATCATATTTTTCAGAAATTCATACTTGGCCTCTTCAAGCTCCTCTGTGCGCTGGATGGCATCAGTTTCATATTTGCTTCTCCACTGAGCAACCTCACTGTTTGCTTTAGACATTCCCCTCTGGAGCTCAGCCTTTGCCTCCTGCTCTTCCTCAAACTGCTCACGGAGCAGGTCACAGTCATGACGGGCTGACTGCACTGCATGGGCCAGAGCATTTTTAGCCTAGAAGAACGAGTCAGATGCTATTATCTTTATTCTTCAGTAAGTGGCAAATGTGTAGGAGCAATGCTTCTGTTATATTACCTTAACCTCCTCTTCAATCTGCCTCTTAAGCTCCTCAATTTGTTGAGTGAAAGCTTGTTTGCCTCTGCTGAGCTGAGAAACGAGAGCTTCCTTCTCCTCCAGCTGACGGCCAAACTCACCTTGTGAGATTTAGATTCGTTATGTCACATTGTGCCAATATTTATCCAGTTTAGTTCACTACTGTAGCAGTTATTTTAAAACACAGTGAAGTTCTATTTATCAAAACTAAATCTGACAATTACAAATGTGTTTTCACAAGACGGCATTTGTGAAATAAATAAAAGTAATATTGTTTTAATAAAACATTTGAATAGGAAAAAAATATTTTGAAATAATTAACAATATGAACAGTATTTTACCATTTTCAGTTTGAAGTCTTGCTCTTTGAGCACTGAAGTCATTCAGCTGGCGGAGGTTCTCATCGTTCTTGGACTTGATTTCACTGAGTTGGTCCTCCAGTGTGCGGCACATCTTCTCAAGATTGCCCTGAAAACAACAAAACCGTTAGAACTTTGAGAATCTATATCACGTTTTATTTATCCCTTAAGAAAATTAATTCTCAACCTTTGCTTTGGCAACAGCCTCCATGTTGCTGGAGAGATCATCAATCTCCATTTTGTATTCACTCTTCTCTTTCTCAAGCTTCTGCTTGACACGCTGGAGGTTGTCGATTTGCTCTCCCAACTCGGCCACACTGTCTGCCTGTTTCTTGCGGAGGGCAGCAGCGGTAGCTTCATGCTGAAGGGTGGACTCTTCCAGATCACGACGCAGCTTCTGGAATTCAGCTTCACGCTTCTTGTTCATCTCGATCTGAGCAGCAGTTGCTCCTCCAGCTTCCTCAAGCCTCTCACTGATCTCCTCAAGTTCCCTGGAGAGATCAGCTCTCTGCTTCTCAACCTTTGCACGAGCAGCACGCTCAGCCTCAATCTCTTCCTCCAGTTCCTCAATGCGAGCCTACAGGAGCAGGTAATGAGACACACTTTAAGAATCTTGAATTTACCTTTTTAAACAATTTACCTTTTAAAACAGTCCCAATACCTGAAGCTCCTTGATCTTCTTCTGAAGTTGAGCTCCAAGAGATTGTTCATCTTCAATCTTGCTGAGCAGCTGGCTTGTTTCAAAGTCTTTCCTGTTAAAATTTAACAAAACCATGTATGAAACATCACAAGACAGTAGTACAGTTTTAATTGAAGCATGTTTTTTTAATTACTTTTTTAGCTTCTCATCAGATTGCTGCTTGTCATTCTCCAGGTCCATGATGGACTCCTGGGCCAGTTTCAGGTCTCCTTCAAGCTTTCTCTTGGCTCTCTCAAGGTCCATACGGAGCTTCTTCTCTTGCTCAAGGGAACCCTCAAGCTATAGGTCCACAACATAGACAATGTTTTCAAAATAAATGGACGCATAACAATGTTGAAAAATAAGTTAAAAAGAGATCAATTACTCACATCATCAACTTGTTGCTCAAGCTTTGTCTTGGACTTGGTCAGGGTGTTGACTTTGTCTTCCTCTGCCTGGAGATCATCCAGAGTCTGCTGATGTGCCTCTTGGAGAGCTTTCTTCTCCTTTGAGAGCTTGCCAATGCTCTCATCCTGAGCTGCCATTTCCTCAGTCAGGTTCTTGACCTGTGTGATTTTTAATACCAGATTATTTTATCAAATTCATATTCCATAACAAAATAATAGATATAATCATGAATACGATATGAAGCACTTTTCACTGTTAAGAAACAAGCATCTCAAACCTTATTCTCAGTGGCATGTTTCTCCTTCTCAACTTTAGCCAAGGTGAGCTCCAGGTCATCAATGTCTTTCTTCAGTTCAGAACACTCATCCTCCAGTTTCCTCTTCTTGGCTGTAAGTTCAGCATTGATTTCTTCTTCATCTTCCAGTCTCTCAGTTGTCTCTTTGAGTTTAGCTTCAAGCTGGATTTTGTTCTTGATCAGACCCTCACACCTCTCCTCAGCATCTGAGAGATTCTCAGATTCCTATTTTATGTTTAAAAAATTCAGAAAAATTATTTGCAAACGCATTAGTATCCTGTCATTATTGCTTATCTTAGGTTTGATATAAGCTAAAGAAAATACATTTTCCTATTGATTGACTCACAGAGGCTACTTGCAGCTGCAGATCATTTTTCTCTTGCAGCAGAGCTACCATCTTCTCTTCAAGCTCCTTCTTTTTAGCTTCAGCCTTGGAAAGATCTTCTTTGCATTTTGCAAAGTCCTCTTTCATAGACGACAGCTCCTTCTCAGTCTCAGCACTCTTTAGCAGAGGCTTAATCTTGTAGTAAACCTTCATCCATGGCCAGTGTTTGACATTCATGAATGAGCGGATGTTGTATTGAATGGTGAAAATAGCATCCCTGACAAAAAAGAAAAATTATGGTGCAGTTGACCTTTCGCGTTGAGTTTATGCGCCCCCTTTTGATATTCGCCATTTTGCCGACAATCAAACCATAGAGTTAAACCGGCTGCGGTTATTATACAGTTTTAAATGTCCTTCGCAATTGTTGCTGGCCGTCACCCTCTACGAACATGATCCCAGTTAAAAGTTATGTCACTGTGGAATCAGGTAGAATAAAAGAAGACTTGTCTGGAGTTTTAGCTCAAAGACAGACTGTCATATAATCCGCGCTAAACGACTGCATCTCATCAAAACTGCCATAATTTTATCGGAGGTAAAATTTGATCTTTATGGTCGCTGCCTCAAATTTTTTAGTTTTAGAGGTTCTTGGTTTAAGTAAGCAGAACTTTAAAATTTTGATTACTGTTAAGTTAAAGTTCTTACCAAATCTTAGCAAGAACAACTTAAATATTTAATTGATCCATTTCATGAAATTAAGTAGACATATCTTAAACAAATAAGTACACCAAAATTGCATTTTTAAGTTAACCAAAATTAATTATTTCAGTTACTTTATTTAACATATTTCTTAGTCTTAATATGCATTAATCAAACACCTTGACTTATGCAACTCAGAAAGAGCAAAAAGAGACTGATCTCAGAACTGGCATTAGCGCAGTTATTGCTCACTTGTAACATAACACTTGTTACAGGTCAACTGTAACTTCACAGAGCGTAAGCACATGCATCACTCTTCTAAACAATGTTAACCATAAACTGAAAAATATTTCAAACTCTTCTAAATATCTAAGAGAAGTGAACATTAAACACTAACAAGTCTTTAACTTTACTCATAACATATAATATATTCATATATTCATGCTGGGAATTGGAAAACCTTCTTGACCAATGATGTTGAATTAACATGTTTAAATTAAGTAAATCGAACAAGGAGCAAGAACCTTTTATAAAATTAAGTTTACACTACTTAATCTGTTTGATTATTTTGAACATCTGGGTTTGCAGTGTGAAAGTACACATCATTTTTTTGCCAAAAATGATTATTTAACAATAAATATTCTTTAGAAAAGCGGGAGTGCTTTGGCTGATGTCGGACATAAGGGGGCGGGCTCTGCGAAGGGTCAATTGTATTTGACACATATGGTGTGTGTCAGAATTATTTACTTTACAGGTCCTGCATATTTACCACAGGATGTTTCTTTGAATATCAAGAAGATATTGTTATAGGTTTATACCATCTCATTGAGTTATTTTAAGGGCCAGAGCGTGTTGCAACTTTGATGACATTACTCACCTCCTCTCCGTCATCTTCACAAACTCTCTCCTCATGAGGTAACCACGGCAGAGAGCCTGAGTCATTGTGACCAGAGCAGCCAGTTTATCATCACGCATCTCCTCAAGAGTACCCAGCAGACCAGCTTTGAAGAACACCTGCATGCATGAACAATAATCCAGAGATTAATTTGTACTCTAGAATAAATTCTGAAACTTTGATCATATTAAAGCAGAATGTGAACCTTTGTGTGTCCAAATCTATACTCTTCATGATCAACATCGATGGATCCCAGGAGTTTCTCAGAAGCTTTCTTGTTGTCAATGAACTGTCCCTCAGGGATGACACTGGCATTCAGTACCTTGTATCTGTGGATATATTAAATTTTTTCATGCCATTAAACTAAGATGACCCCTAGATAGGAAACAGTATGTTCCAGGAAACAGTGTCTTCATGTGGTCCCATTTACCTCTGTTTGAAGTCAGCATAGAGGATTCTGCTGGGGAAGCCCTTTCTGCAGATTCTGATACCTTCCAGTACACCGTTACACCTCAGCTGATGGATAACCAGGTGATTCTCCATGAGACCTATGAAAACAGTGGATGGCGATCTACTGTGAGAACAATATGAATGAGCTATGAACAGCTCATCTCATTAACGTCACGGTGTGTCAAAATATCTGAAAAAATGTTGTGATTTTACCTGGATTCTTGGACTCATTGGGAATCAGACAACGTACAAAGTGAGGGTGAGTGCTCCTCAAGTTGGTCATGAGCTTGCCCAAATTTTCCTGTGAATCCATGAAAACTTTTAGATCTTGCCTCAGATTCTGTCAGTTTATATATATTTTTTCCTTCTTATTTAAATTCTGCATTGTTGACTTTGCTGACAATGACATACTCTGAATTGAGAAGACACAGTCTGCATGGAACCACCCTTCTTCTTGCCTCCCTTCTTGCCACTCTCTGTTTAAAGAGGATAAAGATGAACACATATAATATAATGCCAAGAAATCTGTGCAAAACTAATTTAGAGTTTGATTAATTGGAAACATAATTATATTAACAAAGTAGGTTTTTTTAATTACCTTCAACAACAGGTGGGTAGAAAGTACCCAGCAGTTTGACTGAAGACTTCTGGTACAGCTGAATAACAGACTCGTTCAGTGGATCCTTGTTCTTGTCCAGCCAGCCAGTAATGTTGTAGTCCACCGTTCCAGCATAGTGAACCAGGGAGAAGTGAGCCTCAGCCTTGCCTTTGGCAGGCTTTGGTTTTTGGAAAGCATTACACTTGCCAAGATGCTGATCATACAGCTTGTTCTTGAACGTTGTGTCTGAAGCCTTGGGAAACATGCACTCCTCTTCAAGGATGGAGAAGATACCCATGGGCTGTTTGTAAATAAATGCAGAGAATTAGTTATACCATAGAGTTTAAGAATTGAATGTGATTTACTTGATATATGTAGAAACCTTTACAAACCTTCTCAATGAGCTCAATGCAAGCAGCCAAGTCCATGCCAAAGTCAATGAACGCGCCCAAACAATGCCCTCCTTTTTGTACTCCTCTTGTTCCAGCACAAACATGTGGTGGTTGAAAAACTGTTGCAGTTTCTCGTTGGTGAAGTTGATGCACAGCTGCTCCATGCTGTTGTACTGGAGAGAGAGAGACATTTACTAAAAACTGGTTATACATCATTCAACTTTGAATGAAAAATCATTCTTACATCAAAGATCTCAAATCCAGCAATGTCCAGCACGCCAATGAAGAATTGTCTGGCTTGTTTTGTGTCCAACATCTGGTTGATACGAACAACCATCCACAAGAACATCCTCTCATAGATAGATTTAGCCAGAGCGCTAACAGAGTTGTACACCTATAGATATAATACAGTGTCATATAAAAATTATGTTAAGAGAAAAGTGTCAGCTTCAAGTATGTTGAACATTTAGCTGTGTATCTGTTACACAGTTCATACCTGTGGCACGGTCTGACTTTTGGTCACAAACTCATTTCCAACCTTTACTCTTGGGTAGCACAAAGCCTTCAGCATATCAGCAGAGTTCAAGCCCAGGAGGTAGGCAACTTTGTCAGCGTCTACAATTTTTTAAGTTATACAAGAAAATTAATACTGAAATCTTTCCTATTTGTGCAAACAGACACATGAGTCTCTTACTCTTTAAGTATTTTCAATGTGATATGCATTAGAACTATTTAGTCTCACCCTCTGTGCCATCAGGCTCAGCCTGTTCCTCACGCTGTTTCTGCTTGAACTTCATGTTACCATGATGCAGCACAGCTCCAGTGAACTTATAGATGCCCATCTTCTCCTCACCACTGAAGCCCAGAATGTCAATAGCAGTCTGGAAATCACAGGTAGGTATAAGCCATAGCACCTACCATATATATGTAGAATATCATTGCCATTGTCAAATAATTATGACTCACATCAGTGGCAACCAGCTCCTCTTTATCATCAATGCTTGCCACAGTGATGTGACCCTGACTGCACATGGGGAAGTCATAGGGGTTGGTGGTGATGAGCGTCATTTCTGTAAAATACAAAGTGCATTGTTGAGTATTTTATAACATTATCTACCATTTTAAAGTTCTGAATGACCTACCAATCAGCTCAGGCTTGTGGTTGGTCATCATCTGGTAGAAGATGTGGTAGCCTCTCTCATCTGAAAGCTGGAATGTCACTCTAGACTTCTCCAGCAGGTCTGGTCAAGAAAATAAGTACTTAGGGGTATTCAAACAATTGCCTATATGTCAGATTGGAAATTCTTATTAACTGTCACTCACATGTCTCAATATCAGCACTAGACAGTTTTCCAGATGTGCCAAAGTGAATTCTGATGAATTTACCCTGTTCAAATAAAATAAAGTTTCACTTTCTTTTGTGGCAACAAGCCTTTCACGGAAAACATTTATATAAAAACATAAAAACAACTAATTGTACTGTATGAAATTGAAAACTTACAAAACGAGAGGAGTTGTCATTTCTCACAGTCTTGGCATTACCATAAGCCTCAAGCAGAGGGTTAGCAGCAATGATCTGGTCCTCAAGAGATCCCTGTGAAGTTAAGGAGGTAATATATTAACTACTATTAATAATAATAATATTAATAGAGAGTTTTATTTTTATGTATTAAGTACATTGCTTTTTGTTTCACACCTTCATTTGGCTGGCAGATTCTTTCTTCTTGTCAGTATGCACTGCAACTGTGGCAAAGTACTGAATGACACGTTTGGTGTTCACAGTCTTTCCAGCACCAGATTCTCCACTGATTTATAAGAAATGATTATCAGACAGAATATGATAAGACATGTAAAAATCTCACGAGAGGAATATATAATAGTTTGTAACATCTCATAAAAGTAAAAACATACGTGATCAGGACAGACTGGTTTTCTCTGTCTGTAAATTGAATGGTAATTTTGTTTAGATAATTGTTTCTTTAAAACCAGAAACCATAATTTCACAAATCAAAAATCACCTTGCCATTCAAAATTCAGCACTTACCAGTGAGCATGGCCTGATAGGCATTGTCAGAGACAGAGAAGATGTGGGGTGGGGCCTCCATACGCTTTTTGCCTCTGTAGGCAGACACCACTTCTGCATCATACACTGGGAGCCACTTGTAGGGGTTCACAGTAGCACAGAAGAGTCCTGAGTAGGTCTGAAACGAACAGAGAAACCATCCTATTACATTATCACAGTCATAATGAACTTGAATGATGTTTTACTTTCTGCTTAACTTACATAGATCATCCATGCTGCGTAACGCTCTTTGAGGTTATACAGCACAGAGGGTTCATTGAGATGGGTCATCATGGCCATGTCCTCAATCTTGTCATACTTGGGAGGATTCATTGGGTGAACATCCTCCTCCTTAGCAACTCTCTCCTATTAAAGTGATTCAGCAGACATTAGATTTGTACTTTTTTATTGATAATCTTTGAGGAATGTGGATATTTTACCTCCTTAGTATCATTCACAGTAACAGTGACTTTGCCACCATCTTTGCTCTTGATTGTTGCTTTGACGTACAGCTCTTTGTCATCTGTCACATAGCAGGCAGCCTTAGCATCATACAGGCCTCGCTCTACTCTCTCCTTCTCAGGCTTACGGAGGTAAATGGCAGCCTTGCCATAAATGGCCATCTCCGCGTCCGTACTCATTGTGACGGCTTACTGTTGAAATATAAAGATTTTTCCATCCAGTTTTAACAAAATATGAAAAGCATTTTTTTAAATCTAGTGACTGTATACATTTCCTACTGTGGTTCTGAACTTTAGACACATTTTATTTCTCACCCGCATTTTTGTAAATGACAGCTTTTTGTACAAACAGAAACAAAAGACAAACACATATATACCACCCAGCCTCTGTCACCACCCAGTTTAAACTGATGTAGTGATTTGAACCAGTGTAAAGAATATAGAATTGTATGTTATTACCTTTACCTTCTCGCACTGCCACAAATGCCGATAAATGTCCTGACACTGCAATAATCAAAGGAAGGTCACTTACTACACGCACACTGTGCTCACTCATAAACTTTTTAAAACATAGGTATGAAAAAAATTAACATCATACTGTATGTCTAAAATCAACAATGGTGAAATTGCACTATTGGTGTGTTTGAGACACTCCATTCATCTAGAAATTGAACATGTTTTTATTAATGAAATCAAAGCTTGTCTTACCACAACAAACTTGGTTTGTCTTCTGGATGCAAATGTCTCCAGGTCTGCCTCTGCTCTTTATACTGTACTGGCTTTGCCAGCAATGCAAAAGTTAAATATGGTTAACACCAAATAAGGCTAATGTGTTAGTTAAGATTGAATTGACCAACCGTTGCTAGCCAAGTTGAAATAGCAAAGACATGCAACATGCAGCCATTTAGCATTTAACACATAAAATGCAAGCCTATTATGTTACATTTTATGTATAATGTTAGATAATAATATTAATTGTGATAAAGTTGTTTTGCTTAAGTTTTAAAAGCTTTTGACAATTATATTAAGCTTTTTAGCTAAAATATTGTTCAGTATGTGATGATATTTAAACATAAATTGAGACAACACTTCTTTGAATACTTTAATATTGCTGGAGTTTTTTCTTATATGCAAAGAGAATATGATAATAGTTTTTAAACAAGTAAATAACTATTTTCATCAATCTTTGGGTGCTGAAATCACCAGCAGTATAGGGGTAACTAATATAATTAGAATATTAATTAATTAATTTGTTTGTAAATGTATTTATAAACTTAGGTAATCAATCTCATACTGTCATCCAAACAACACTTCACATAAAATACCTATGTACATGTTTATATTACATTTTATTGCATCAATTGATTGGTTTGCATTCCATGGACAAGCACTCTCAGGGATCAGATTTCTTGAACTGCCTCACATGCAAAATATCTTGTGTCTGCATATGGCAGTTGGATTCTTCTAATTTTGGCTCAACCTCAACCACAACTGCATGGCTGCCTTGGCTGACTATTTACACGGTGTAAATTCAAAACAATCATATATCCTCAGACTATATGATGTTTAATTAACAAAGTTCGGGAGGAACCTAAACATATAATCAGCCCAGCTGGTCTATCATCACCAATCACCGCTTCTACCTATCAGCTCAAGCAAGCTCTCCCATAAATAGACAAACCATCTTACCTGCAGCATCTCGCCAGATAAACATCGACCAGTTCGATACGATGTCCGAGACTCCCGTCATTACCGACGCTTTAACTGCTCTTAACCCTTCAGAGCTGCCATGCGCACCCCATTTCTCCACCTCCGGGTCGGATTCCGCAGCCGATTCCCAAGCGCCCGCCGATCTGCGTGGCGAGCAGCTAAGAATAGGGGCTCATCTTCGCATCCTCCGACAAGGACTCCACCTCCTTCACCGGCGTCGTCATACGCCTCAGCGCTCCACACGATCCTCGCCCTCCACACAAATGGACTGTCCAGGGCCTACGACTGGCCCTATCCAATGCGGAAGTCCATTACAGCAGGCGGCTGACCAAAGCGGAGCTTTACACCCTCTACATCTCGTCCCAGGCCGACGCCCCCTCAACGAGGTCTGCTCGGCCGAAAGCCACCGACAAGCCAGGCCCGGCTCGTGGTTCTCCCTATTCCCTGCCCGGGCAATCCACCTCAGCGGCCTTAACAAGGCCTCCCTCACACAAGCCGCGGGCAATCGGCGAGTCTGGGTCGCGCTCCGGCTCCCCAGGACGACACGGAAATCCCAGCCAAGAGCCTTCGACAGCCGGCCTCATCTCAGCTCGCAGCGCAGGCCAGCGCCTCGCCAGCAGCTGACACTGTCATCCGCCAAGGCCAAGCAGGCCGACAACAACCCAGAGCCCCGGCTCACCCATTTTCCTTCCCGCCCCAAGCTGTTGGCCCGCGGCGCCAGAGTCAATGGGTGCTGGTCTCCGGACCGCATTTATTCGATACCGTCGCTAGCGCGAGCTTGACTAGCTTGACGCTATCTTTCACTTAAAAAAACGCATCACCCCATCACTTTTGCACGCTGTCATTCCCAGAATTCACCGTAGCTTTCTCCCGCTACAGCGAAGTCATCTGTACCGTGTTCCCTCATAGGAGACGCGGGCCTTTCGCGTAGCTCAGTGGAACCAGTGCCCTTACTGGGGAGCACTGGACACTGAGCTGCATATTAGAGTGTTTTTCGGCATACGCAACATCTCGTGCGCAGTCTGCCGCTCAGTGGTTCACAACACCAGCGACTGCCCCCTAGTCACCCCCTCTCTTCCCTCATGCCCATCTCCGCCAGTCCACTTCATCAGTTCCGCGCTTGCCAAATCACCCTGCACACTCAAAATCCCGCGTGCACAAAGTGTGCAACAACTTTAACCAGGGAAGATGCACCAGACAGAGCTGTCGCTTCCTACACGTATGCAGCTTCTGCAGCTTTGCTCACGCTCACATAGTTTGCCCAGTCATGCAATCTTCCAATAAAACCCTAAAAAAGTACCTCTCGACATCCAGTTCACTGATTATCTCCTGACCGGCCTCTCGAATGGCTTCGACCCAGGAGTTATCAGTCTCCCTTCGCACAACCTAATCTGCCCCAACCTCCAGTCTGCGATCGCCGAACCAGAGGTAGTCGATCTCTTCTTGAAAAAGGAGATTGACGCTGAATTTGTTATCGGCCCCTTCGCGGCTCCTCCTTTCACTGCATTTTGCATCAGCCCCATTGGCATAGCTACAAGAACATTTTCAGGCAAAAAACGTTTAATATTCGACCTCTCGTCACCACACGGCTCTTCCTTTCCGAGCATTAACAGCCTCATTCCACTCGAAGATTTTTCCCTGTACTATCATGATATCGACCAAGCCATCAACCTGATTAAAAATGCCGGTCGAGGTGCTCGGCTTGCTAAAGTCGACATCACCTCAGCGTTCAAAGTCATGCCCATCCACCCAGACTACTGCCATCTATTCGGCATACGCTGGCGCGACAACTCTTACTTTTCAGTTCGCCTAACTTTTGGCTGCAGAAGCAGCCCTAAAATTTTCGACGTATTGTCAGAGGCAATCTGCTGGATTCTCTCTAACAATTTTGCAATCCCCTACCTCATCCACCTACTGGACGATTTTCTTATAATCTCACCACCCGACTTCGTGCCAGCCGTGCATCTCGCCACAGTCCAACAAGTATTCGAGAAGCTCAGCATTCCCCTCGCCCCAGACAAAACATCAGGACCGAGCACATCAATGACCCTATGCCAACACATGTACCACCTTATTCGGAGTTGATCTTCCTGTAAACCACCCACTGCAAACCCTCCTCGATGCTTCTCTCAATTCCATTTCTCAGGCCGTTTCCCCTAGGACCCTACAATCATATCTTACAGTGTGGAAAAGCTTCAGGTCATTTCATCAGGCATTCAACATTCCCTTCCCAGATTTTTCTCTCCTCACCATCACCTCCTACATCTCATTCGTCAACACTGCGAAATGCCTTCAGGCCAGCTCTATTAGAGGATACTTGACGGAATCCAGTTCTTCCACAAATTAATCTTCAACTATCCGAACAGCCATAACCAGCTCCCAAACATCCATGATCATCAAAGGCATACAGAGAGCCCAACCCGCCCGTCCAGGCGTCAGGCGACCCATAACACTGGAAATTCTCACCAAATGCATCTCCACCCTCCGCAAAGGATATCACTCCACACTCGGTGCCCGCACACTTGTCATGTTCACCTTGGCATTCTTCGGTTTTCTAGGATGCACGGAAATCTCCACCACATTCAAATTTAATCACCTAATTCACCCAACCGTGTCTGACCTACTAGTACTGGATTCGGAGACGATATAATACTCGATCAAGCAAAGCAAGACGGACCAAACCAGGAGAGGCCATTTCATCTACGTGTTTAATCTCCAGTCACAAATTCAACCGTACCAAACCCTCCTAGCCTACTTCACTTCAGGAAATCTCGGACCACAGCTGCATCGGATCCCCTCTTCGTCGACGACTCTAATCGCCCGGCCACATGCTTCTGGTTTCAAAAGCACCTCAAAGCCGTCCTGCTACAATCCGGTATCCCAGCAGACAATTTTTCCAGTCACTCCTTCCGCATAGAGCAGTCACCACAGCCGCCGAAAAGGGCCTCTCTCAGCCGCAAATCCAAGCGCTCGGCAGCTGGTCATCGGAAGCTTTCAGAAGCTACATCCCAACAGACCTCTCACTCATCAGGGAAGCCCATCGAACCCTCATTTCCCATATCGTCTAAACAACTCCTCAGTCACCCAGCACAGGATCGAACCTCAACCACTTCACCAGTATATTCAACATCACAAAGCCAGTATCGCCACAGCGTATTCCTCTCGTGCTCTGCCGCAGCAGTCACATCTCCTTTACGACACTTTCCAAACACCTCCCAGGAGCCAGTATTGCCGCAGCGACCGCCCCCGCAGGGGCCCGTTCTTCCTTCCGTGCTCTGCCGCAGCAGTCACAATCACTATCCAATCCCTTCCAATCACCTCCCTGAAGCCAGTATCGAAGCAGCGACCGCTCCCGCAGGGGCCCGTGCTTCTTCCCGTGCTCTGCCGCAGCAGTCACAATCACTATCCAATCCCTTCCAACCACCTCCCTGAAGCCAGTATCACCGCAGCGACCACCCCCGCAAGGGCCCGTGCTTCCTCCCGTACTCTGCTGCAGCAGTCACAATCACTATCCGACCCATTCCAAATCCATTTCCCTTCCAACCACCTCCCTGAAGCCAGTATCACTGCAGCGACCACCCCCGCAGGGGCCCGTGCTTCCTCCCGTACTCTGCTGCAGCAGTCACAATCACTTTCCGACCCATTCCAAATCCATTTCCCTTCCAACCACCTCCCTGAAGCCAGTATCGCCGCAGCGATCGCCCCCGCAGGGGCCCGTGCTGAAGCAGTCACATCTCCTATCCAATCCCTTCCAAAAAACACCTCCTCAAAGCCGGTTTCGCCGCAGCGACCGCCCTGCAGAGGCCAATGCTTTGTACTCATGCTGCTTTGTACTCATGCTCTGCCGCAGGAGACACCTCTCAACATGAAGCCAGCATCAATACAGCGACCACCTCTACAGAGGCCCGTGCTGCCAACTCAAAGCTACAAACCAACGTCGCAGCAGCGACCACCTCTACGGAGGCCAGTACTCCCATCAATCATCCCAGCAGAGGCCCGTACGTCCATTACGCATTCTACTACAGTGGAAGCCTCCCTCAGTCGCCTCCTTCCAGTCACAGTTTTACCACGGGGGACACCTAAGTAGCCCAGCATGCTCCAGCTGGTTCTGACATCCCCATCATCACAACCTCTAACGCAATGTTCCATGCCGCTTCCGGAAATCAACATCCCACCGATCTATGAGGCACCCTTATTTCACCTTCTGAGCCTCAACCGTCCCCGGAAGAGTCTCTACCCCAGTTTCCATCTCATCAACCACATTCCCGAAGGGCCCTCGTCCTCTTGTCGCTACCCACTTCAGGTCAACACCTCCATAACACCTAGAATCATATTTTGGGGGGGTATGCGTTCTCTGGCTGCTGTCCAGCTTAATCATGCCTTTGGGAAGTGTGTTCTGGGCTCAAGCCGGTTCCGAGCCCGGCACACTTGCCCTGACCAGGGTAACAAAGTTCGGGAGGAACCTAAGCATATAATCAGCCCAGCTGGTCTATCATCAGCAATCGCCGCTTCTACCTATCAGGTCAAGCAAGCTATCTCATCACAATCAGCCCGGCTGATCCACCATTAGCAATCACCGCATCTACCCTATCAGCTCAAGCAAGCTCTCCCATAAATAGACAAACCATCTTACCTGCCGCATCTCGCCAGATAAACATCCCTCCCCCACCCTGTCTCCTCTCACAAGCTCATTGTCCCGCAGGACCCACGGGGGGGGTGTGTTCTGGGCTCGAGTCGGTTCCAGGCCCGGCGCACTTGCCCTGACCAGGGTAACAAAGTTCGGGAGGAACCTTAGCATATAATCAGCTGGTCTATCATCAGCAATTGGCGCTTCTACCTATCAGGTCAAGCAAGCTATCTTATCACAATCAGCCCGGCTGGTCCACCATTAGCAATCACCGCATCTACCCTATCAGCTCAAGCAAGCTCTCCCATAAATAGACAAACCATCTTACCTGCCGCATCTCGCCAGATAAACATCCCTCCTCCACCCTGTCTCCTCTCACAAGCTCATTGTCCCGTAGGACCCACGGGGGGGGTGTGTTCTGGGCTCGAGTTGGTTCCAGGCCCGGCGCACTTGCCCTGACCAGGGTAACAAAGTTCGGGAGGAACCTAAGCATATAATCAGCTGGTCTATCATCAGCAATCGCCGCATCTACCTATCAGGTCAAGCAAGCTATCTCATCACAATCAGCCCGGCTGGTCCACCATTAGCAATCACCGCATCTACCCTATCAGCTCAAGCAAGCTCTCCCATAAATAGACAAACCATCTTACCTGCCGCATCTCGCCAGATAAACATCCCTCCTCCACCCTGTCTCCTCTCACAAGCTCATTGTCCCGTAAGACCCACGGGGGGGGTGTGTTCTGGGCTCGAGTCGGTTCCAAGCCCGGCGCACTTGCCCTGACCAGGGTAGAGTGCTCCGGGTACGGATAGATCCGCTGAGCTCGGAGCCCGCTCCCTGCACAGCACGCCAAATACGCATAACCTTCATACCTATGCGCTCTCATTTTTATCCCTGCAACATAGCTGTTTATCTGCGCAGGTGAACTCGTGAATGTGTGTGTGTGCGTGCGTGCACGCGCGGGGGGTACAAATACAGGTAGATTTTTAAAGGAACACACCTCGACAAATCTAAACTTGCTTGCCTATGAGTATATATCTTACATATTTCAGTAGAAAAATAGTACATACATTTAAACAAGTTTAAAAACAATTAAATATTTTATTTATAGAGTTATAAGATTTAGAAACCTATAACTTAAATAATAAGATTTTCGTGGTTCTTAACCTGATGTGAGCCCCCGTTCACTGGTATCTTTCGTGAGGTTGATTAAAATTAGGCCTACCCTTCAAACGTCTTCTGGAACCAACACACCCTGAGTAAGCATGGTTTGGGGAAATCAACACAGAGTTTATGGTTTAACTGATGTTAAGTTAACCCTGCTTTCAGGAATCACCCCATGTAACCTATGTAACAGAAAAAAAAAAATTATAATATTAGTAGGGATATTGCAATATTATCGTGCTCACATGACTGTATGAAAGATAGGTCTTCCATAGATAATGTAAGAAAAAATTATAGATGTTACCTTTGGCAAGGTGTCTCTGGTGCAATTATTATATTTTACAAAAGGGATTTTCAGGTCATTTGACCCATCTCATACTATAACTCATAAATCTAAGCAAGATGTATGATTAGAGGATAAAGAGAAAAGATGCTTATAGCCCGTTTCCAAGTCATCGTTTGTCAAATAACATATAGCAAACCATACCGTACCGTTGACGGCATACTGATGTATTTGAAGTTCAATGAAATTTTGATATTGTTACATACCTTAACAGTGTTTCCCATACATAAATTAAACTATGGGGGCCCGCCACAATTTGTGCCGCCATAGTTTCAAAACGAACCAAAAAAAATGTTTAGGCTACTTCTCATAACAACATATCATTGTGTTGTCTGTTTCCCTAGACTATCCAATGCTGGCCGCCATGCATAGATTTTTCATGATTGCTATTTACATTTTTATTTTACTCTTTAAAAAAGCTTAATTCATAGAGTTGGAGGGCTCAGAACCTCTCTTTCTCTCTCTCTTTCTCATGTTGCTTGCAGCGTCTTTACAGCGCCTCTCTCTCACATGACAGTGAACGAATTAAAATGTGGAAGTGTTTTCAATATGCGTTCCTCCGTGCACATACTACTTAACTTTTTGCCTAAACATCAACAGTCACAGATGTTATTGACATAGAAAACGGCTGATCGATTTTAAATGACTTAACGAAAGGTAAGCAGAGTTCCCTATCGAGCTACACTCGATGCTGCGTTTCAAACGCTATGGGAGAACAGTCTTTGTTCGACCGGTTGTGAAGCACGTGTGTCAAACACGGCAACATTTTTTGGCTTTAAATAACCTCGGCAGGTGACGTGGCTAATTACACCAGCACCTGCAGGTTATAAATACGCGTGATGCGGACGCGTCTTCGGGTTCTTTTGTCTTCAAGGACCACTTTGTGTGTGCGTTTTGTTGTGAGTGAGAAATCTCCCTCTTTGCTGTTTTTGTTTTCAAACAAGTCTTTCATAAAAAGACATTGAAATACTTTCACTAGTGTCCAAGCACTTTCTAAAAGGTTCTTAGCCTAGTGTAAAACAAAATTCAATAAACTCATGGCTGACTCGGATTGGAGATGTGTTCCTCCCTGTGAGAGGATCCTTTCCCATTTTGACAAGCATGAGTTTTGCTTCGAATGCTTGGGGGCTGACCATGCCGCCCAGGGACTTGAGGGAGAGTATGAACTCTGTGAGGTCTTTGATTTCAGAGTTCTCCGTGCTCGGCTCGCCTTTTTTAAGCGAGACCGAGCCACCTCTTCCTCATCCTGGGGTTCGCGGTTTGATCTTGCTGAGGCACGGGAGACGGATCCATCCGCTTCTTCCGTGCATTTGCCGAAACGCGACGACCTCGCGCCCGCTTCTGAAGCGTGCCTCGGCACTTCTTCTGAGCGGGCGGGGGACGAGGCATCCCTTGTTTCTGCGGGGTTAGACAGCACCGCCTCGGGGCGTTCCTCTCGCGACATTAATGCGACTGAGGATCTACTCGGGGCAGTAACCAAGGCAGTCGACAGACTTAAGCTCGACTGGCCGCAGGAACAAGAGGCTCCCAAGGGTTCGAAGCTCGACGACAGATATCTGTCGGGTGGCCGGAGGGATGAGCCCCAAAATCGGGCTCTGCCTTTCTTTGAGGATCTCCACGGTGAGCTGTCACGCTCGTGGGAGAAGCCTCACTCCTCTCGTGTTTTCATGCCATCGACATTGATTTATTCGACCATCGTTGGCGCGAGGACACGGGGGTACACGGCGATGCCCAGGGTGGAAGAGACGCTGGCTAGCTATCTCTCCCCTGGGACATCATCGTCCCTGAAAAAGCCTTCTCTTCCCACCAAGCCTTGTAGAGTCACATCTGCGCCGGTGGGAAAGTCTTTTCAGGCAGCGGGTCAGGCTGGTGCTGCCCTGCACACCATGGCGGTACCAGGCTGACCTGCTAGATGATGTGAGCACTGACAGGGTTATTGACGAAGCAGCGTTTTCAGATCTACGCTGCGCAACACATTTGTCTCTCCGCGCAACCAAGCAAACGGCCCGTGCCATCGGCCGTTCCATGGCTGCTTTGGTTGTTGCATAGAGGCATCTGTGGCTGAACCTCATGGGCATCAAGGACAGGGACAGAGCCTTCCTACTTGATGCCCCGGTCTAGCCTTCTGGACTGTTTGGCGATGCGGTCAATACAGTAGTCACCAGGTTCCGGGAGGCGAGATGCCATGAGGAGGCGTTCGTCAAATATTTACCCCGTTGTGCCCAAGCGTCTGGAGTGTCGGCCCACTCTGGACCAGTTCCCCAGTCCCGGCCAGGCACACAGTCTCGGGCGGGTCTGGTCTTTCTGAGGCGTGGGTAGAAAGGACTGTTTTGCATATCGCCCTCCGCGTTTCAACAGGCCGTGGTCTCCACTTCCTTGCAACCGGAGCGAGCGCATCTGTTGACACAAGAATTACAAGCTCTGCTGGACAAAGGGGCCATAGAATGTGTTCCCCTATCAAACACAGAGTCAGGCTACTATAGCAATATTTTCTATTTCCCAAGAAGGATGGGGGTTGCGTCCAATTCTAGATCTTTGCGGATTGAACCGCTACTTGAAGATACTAAAGTTCAAAATGTTGACAATCAGCATGATTGTGTCTCAAATTCAGTGTCACGACTGGTTCGTGACAATCGATCTCAAAGACGCATACTTTCACATAGAGATCTTGCCACAACACAGAAAATTCCTGAGGTTAGCCCTCGGTTTCTGACTTTAGGTCCCACTCTCGGTCCGTGTTGTCGTCGCAAGATGCTAACGACAGACGCATCCCTCACGGCCGTCCAGCCCAAGCCCTACAATAAACAAGATATGAAATGACTAACTTCACATGAATTCGTTTGGTATAGCCTACATATAAATGCATGCACTGCGATCTGCGTTGTGAACCGAAACTAGGCTACTACTGTACGATGAATGAGATCGAAATCTCAAAAACTACGCAAACTTCAATACTGGAAAATGGCAACTGTGAAGTACATACACCATGATAATTGTAACATTGTCAGTGTTGGCGGTGTCTCTAGCAATTTATTCACAGCGCTCTGCACTCATGGTTTAAAAATATTACAGCGCGGGACGCGAGGGTCTCGATCAAGATTATAGAAATGGGTTTAACACATTCTCGGTGAGTAGCCTTTTAAAAGTCCCTCTCAGCACAGCGCAAATTTAAAAGAAGTTGTTTGGACTTAGTAGCGGAGGTTCTCTATCATCATTCGTACTTGACCTCTGTAGAAGTATTCAATTGCACCAAGTCTTGCTAGACCAGAGGTGCCCAAACTCTTTCCTATGAAGGGCCAAACATTTTATTTGACTGAGGGCCGAAACATCTTTGACGTTATACCAAACTGTATAATATTTAAATGAAAGTTTTTTCCCAATAATTTATGACTTCTTTAGCATTTGATAAAGTCCATACATTACTCTGTGATTTGAATAATGAATGCAGTTTATATTCCAAGCAGTGCAGCCAGTGTCCTCTAATGAGATACATGAAGCTGGTCCTTATTTTTCAAGAGTTTTCCAAATTGGGCTGCAGCTGACTTACTGACAAAGTCAGTACATTATGTAGGTGAGTGTCAGTTAGTGAGCTTCTCAGTTTACACTTGTTTAAATTCATCAGGCAAAAAGTCTGCTCACAGAGGTAGGTGCTGCCAATCAAAGACAGCATCACTTGTGCCTGTTTGAACATCTTTGGGTACCTGTTTCCTGGGACACATTTGTAGAAGTATATCAAAGGTTGGGACCTGAACTTGTGTTTGAGTTCTGAATCACACTGAAGGTCAATTAGTTCCATCTGAAGATCATCACTGACTGTGTCCACACTGATCCACACTGAAAACCATTCAAAGTCAGCGGTACTGTTTCTGAAGTCCTCAAAGCGACGGTCAAACTCCTGGATAAGGTTGCAGAGAACAGCATCGTACTCGGGTACCTTTTCTTTCATCATGCCTGCCTCTCTAAGACAGGAAAAAGGAGCCAATATACCTGAATTTAAGGATAGAAGAGAGAGAGAGAGAGAGAGAGAGAGGGGAACAGTGAGCGACGCTTAGTAGTGATTTGAACGATATGCAACGGGTATGTAAAAAAACTGACAAAAAAGCAAAAAGAAAACGTCTCGGTTACGTATGTAACCTCGGTTCCCTGATGGAGGGAACGAGACGTTGTGTCGAAGACGACAGATGGGGTTCGCCCTTGAGAACCAATCAACTCTGACTACTATAGAAAAGGCCAATGAAATTTGGCGAATGAAATTTGCATGCCGGGCTCCGCCCCCGGATGTCCGGTATAAAAGGAAGCCGGCGTGCAGCATTCACTCACCTTTTGTTCTGAAGAGCCTGAGAGCCTCTCACGACTGCAGCAGAATACGATACGTGTTAGTGGCATAAGGGACACAACGTCTCGTTCCCTCCATCAGGGAACCGAGGTTTACATACGTAACCGAGACGTTCCCTTTCTGTCGGTCTCTCGACGTTGTGTCGAAGACGACAGATGGGGTTCTCTATGGAAAACGCCACAACGCTGTATCGCGTCACAATCTCTAGCGAAGCGACGGTAACAGGCCTGGGCGTGTCAGCTCGATGCTTTCGCGAAACTGTAACCTTCCAGTGTGGTGGTCGGGGGGTTCCAGAGCTTTCTTGGAGAAAGATGGGAACAGCCCTGACCGGTAACCTTTCACGGACGGAGGCCTTAGCTCTCTACTGGCGAGAGGAAGTACAAATAGGGGGTTCGTGGAAAAAGTCCCATTCAAATAATCTGCCATTTGCCGCATAGTGTTGCGATGGATCGTAGTGTGAAAAAACCTGACACGTAGCGTCTATCTAAATGGGAAGTGGGTGATTTCACCTTACCCTGTGGTAAGACCATTTCTTTTTCTGCTGACCCGGATAGGGGGTGTGAGGACAACTCTAGGGGCGCTCTCGCGCCATGGCACCCCTCGGAGACCCCCAAGCCCTCTGTCCACGAACATCATATGCGTCCCTCACAGGTTTATCCCATGTAGTTCGGCTTCCCCGCTCGTCCTCCAACATGATACGAGTACCACGACTCATTTGTTTGCATGGGGGGCGGGTGCCAGCTTACTGCCCATGGGTGGCAGCGTCCACGTAACAACTATTTGTCCGCTGATCAACTATGGGCGCCGATTTGACCTTCGACCCCGCAGACCCTTCCATGGCCACGCCCCCGACCACCAAACCACTTTCTGTCCGCTTCCCAACTACTTTTACCAGAACCTGCGTTTTGCCACTCGGGACTGACATATGTTTGTCTGAGGGGGCGTGGCAATCGAGCTTTGTGGTTTTTAAAACAAAAAAATAATATTTACACGTTTAAAATGCCCTTTCTGTGCAATGTCCACCAAGCATTTATTCCTGGCCCATTCGATAAACTGCACGTGGACAACATCATATTCGACGTATTAGATGACAGAATTTAGGTCAAACTCGTCATTTTACGAGCTGTTTCTAACATATGTGTGTCTAAAAGAGTGTTCTCAATGAATCGTGTTGTTTCTGACTCTTTTAAAACATTGTTAAAAAGCAATATCAACGCAATCCATTTTCCAGTGTGTTCTGCCTAGAAAATGGATCCATTTTCTAGTGTGTTTGCATTGCCTGTCCACGTGTGGTTATATTAGTGGACCACGTGTAGTAGGTTGGTGGACATGATGCTTTTTAACAATATTTAAAGTGTATATATTCATTTCTAGGTGTCAGAAACGACACTGTTCAGTGAGAACACTCTTTTAGACACACACAGGTTAGGAAACAGCACGTAAAATGTTCAGTTTTGACAAAAATCGGGAATCTTATATGTTGAAGGTCAGGGTGTGAACAAAGGTCCAGAAAACAAGGTTTCTAAGGTCAGAGGACATCGAGCCTTTCAGCGACCACTGTCACGGACCCCCGAATCAGGCCCTGCAGTTTCGGGTCCGTGGCTTCTTCTTTAAGGGTTTAAAAGTGGATGAGTACATAGCTAAAAAAACAGCCCTCATTTCTAAGTGTCTGCCATTGAAATCACTGTGCTTTTTAGTTTACATTAAAAAGGTTATAAAATACTTCTGGAGGACCAGGACTTTTGACCTTTCGGTATGTCTTTTGGGGGACCGGGACGCAAGTGCCCGTGAGGTTTCGGGCCCGTCGGACCCTCCGCCGGCCTTGCGGGAAAGTTCCTCGAGCAGTTTATATGTATGGGCCACGTGTATTCAGTTGGTGGACAACCCACTTATTAGCAAAAATGTGCCTTTATATTCATTTAAATGCATCAACTACCACATTATTCAGTCAGTGCACTTCATTAGACACACATATGTTAGCAACAACTTGTAGAACGCTCAGTTTATCCTCAAAGGTCTAATTAGAGTGGCCTGTTTACAAACCCCCTATCAAAAACGTATTGGATAGGTGACAGGTGGAAGGCCTTCCGCCACTCGTGCGCGCCCTGCATGCGTCACTGCATGCGTCATGCATAGAGCAGTCCGTGTAGCGTGCGCGCTCTGCATGCGTTGCGCATAGAGCAGAATGCCACGCATGCTCGCCCTGCATGCGTGATGCATAGAGCAGAATGCCATGCATGCTCGCCCTGCATGCGTCACTGCATGTGTGATGCATAGAGAATGCCACGCGCCCTGCATGCGTCACTGCATGCGTCATGCATAGAGCAGACCGTAAAACATGCATGCGCTGTATGCGTCACTGAATGCATCACGCACATAAGAGACCGTGACGCATGCACATGCATAAATAACCACACGTGCATGCATCACGCATATAGCATATAGACATGAGCAACCGTCCATCATCCACCAATCATGCAGACAAGCCAGGCGACTTTGTGACTTTGTTTAGGGGTCAAAAGGTCAAATAGGGAGAGTCGTCCACGAAAATGCATTGGCATAGATTGTAGGTGGAAGCCCTCCCGTTGGGAAACGATAGGCCGAAGGGTCTGGATATTTTGGATTATTGTTGTCTAGAAGCCCCCCATTTATCCCCCAAATGTCCAAAGTTCTTAGACCTTTTTCTGAAAACCCCCCATCCCCCACCTCTGAAAGCTTCACAAGGCTGTTCAGTGGTATATGAGAGACAAGGCTTTGTGCTTAATCTTGTGATTGGGTGCAAAAAACATTCCCTAATCCTCTAGGGCGATGTGCTCTCGATATGTTGTCGGGGGCCGCCCGACGGGCCAGAATCTAAAATATGGGACCCCTCGGACCTTTCTGGAAATTTCCTCGTATAGCTTATTTGAATGGCTTTTCCATATGGGTTTCGTGGACGTGGCCCCGACAGGGTCAACCGATCCAAAACCGGGTCACAAGCAACCGCCCATCATCCACCGGTCGTGCGGGAAAGCTGGGCGACTTTGTGACTATGTTTAGGGGTAAAAATATCAAAATAGGGAGAGTCGTCCACGAATCAGTTAATGAAAACGCATTGGCATAGATGGTGGTGGAAGCCCTCCCGTTGGGAAACGATAGGCCGAAGGGTCTGGATATTTCAGATTATTGTTGTCTAGAAGCCCCCCATTTATCCCCCAAATGTCCAAAGTTCTTAGACCTTTCCTAAAAAATCAACCTCCCCAACACTAAACCTTCATAATGCTGTTCAGTGGTATGTGAGAGACAAGGCTTTGTGCTTAATCTTGTGATTGGGTGCAAAAAACATTCCCTAATCCTCTAGGGTGATGTGCTCTCGATATGTTGTCGGGGGCCGCCCGACGGGCCAGAATCTAAAATATGGGACCCCTCGGACCTTCCTGGAAATTTCCTCGTATAGCTTATTTGAATGGCTTTTCCATATGGGTTTCGTGGACGTGGCCCCGACAGGGTCAACCGATCCAAAACCGGGTCACAAGCAACCGTCCATCATCCACCGGTCGTGCGGAAAAGTCGGGCGACTTTGTGACTTTGTTTAGGGGTCAAAAGGTCAAAATAGGGAGAGTCTATGCGTCACTGAATGCGTGCGTCACTGAATGCGTGTATGCGTCTATGCGTGCATAGAGCAGACCGTGTCGCATACATGACATCAAACCGTGACGCATGCACTGTAATGCATCGTGCATGTCGCATACATGTTATGACATCAAACCGTGACGCATGCACGGCTGTATGTGTCACCGAATGCATCGTGCATAGAGCAGGCCTAGGAGCATGCACGCAATGTAATAACAGCGCGTGTATGCGTCAGTGACTTCATAGAACAGACCATGGGAAGGTGTTCCATGAAATGTAATGTATACAAGGACATTTTCCACAAAGGCCCTGGGGGTCCCGAGAGACCCCAAACATCACAGTCACTTGCGTCACAGTCCCACAAGCGACATAATGAAAGGCCAAATGCGTGGGTGCCCAAAAAGTATTTTATATCATTTTTTATGTATTACTCTGCAACCCATTCATTTCAATGGATGAGGCTTGAAAATGAGGCCTTGAACATAAAAGAGGCTATCTTAATAGTCAAAATGAGCATTAAATGATTTGATACCAACATATGCGAACAATAAAGTGTTCTCATTGAATAATGTGGTTTTTGAAACATATAAATAAATATTTTTCAGTTAAACATTGTTAATAAGTATTATGTCCACCAACTTCATACACGTGGCCCATTCAAATAAATTGCAGGTGGACGTTTCTCGTTTTTCGCCAAGTCATGCAGGAAGTGACCACCAGCAATTTATATGAATGGACCACGTGTAGTGAGTTGGTGGACAACCCTTTTTAGGGTATAATTCAGCCTTCTGTGAAATGATACTAACATATGTATGTCTAATAAAGTGTACTAAGGGAATAAGGTGTTTCTTTAATCATATATATGAATACATTGGACAAAAAGTAATTATCAAGAAAAACTACAAAGGACTACAAATATGGCACCCAGGAAGTGTCCACCTGCAGTTTATTTGAATGGACCACATGTAGTGAGTTCGTGGAACTTCATTTTTTAAGCATAAATATGCATTCTGTGAGTTGCTGCTTACATATGTATGTCTATTAAAGTGTACCAACAGACTAACAGGGTCCATAATGCATATAGATGATTCTAAAGTGTGTCCACCAACTTAATACGTGTGGCCCTTTAAAATAAACTGCAGGTGGACATTTCTCCGTTTTTTACTAAGTCATACAGGAAGTGTCCACCTGCAGTTTATATGAATGGACCACATGTAGTGAGTTCGTGGAACTTCATTTTTTAAGCATAAATATGCATTCTGTGAGTTGCTGCTTACATATGTATGTCTATTAAAGTGTACCAACAGACTAACAGGGTCCATAATGCATATAGATGATTCTAAAGTGTGTCCACCAACTTAATACGTGTTGCCTATTCTCATAAACTGCAGGTGGACATTTGCCCCGTTTTTCACTAAGTCATACAGGAAGTGTCCACCTGCAGCTTATTTGAATGGACCACGTGTAGTGAGTTCGTGGAACTTCATTTTCTAAGCATAAATATGCATTCTGTGAGTTGCTGCTAACATATGTATGTCTATTAAAGTGTACTGTTACGATCTCTTTCTTAGATCACAACAAAGTAAGGGAGACGCCACACAACCACTGCATAAATAATGAGATTTATTTAACTTAAGTAAGAAATATGAAATGTCAAGTGATCAGTGTAAATGTATGTCAGCATGTAAATGTAAGTAGCAGGTTCAAATGACATCAGTTCAACCAAACATAAACAACTAAAGGTCCAAATCAAAACATAATCGGAAGAAATGGATCACATGATGAGGACTCCGACGAGGCTGTGCGTCTCCCGTAACCCACACATCCCGCCAGCTCTCCGGTAGCCTCAATGAGCAGCAACACCAGCGAGTAACACTCTCCCGTCTCTGTTTAACCCGGTGTCTTTTAAAGTGCCATGATTACATTCAGGTGTAAAACCACGCCCTCCAGCAATCAGCCTGTAACTCGGGAACAAAACAACCACTCACTGAGCCGTCACAGTACCAACAGACTAACAGGGTCCATAATGCATATAGATGATTCTAAAGTGTGTCCACCAACTTAATATGTGTGGCCCTTAAAAATAAACTGCAGGTGGACATTTCTCCGTTTTTTACTAAGTCATACAGGAAGTGTCCACCTGCAGTTTATATGAATGGACCACATGTAGTGAGTTGGTGGACAACCCTTTTTAGGGTATAATTCAGCCTTCTGTGAAATGATACTAACATATGTATGTCTAATAAAGTGTACTAAGGGAATAAGGTGTTTCTTTAATCATATATGAATACATTGGACAAAAAAGTAATTATCAAGAAAAACTACAAAGGACTACAAATATGGCACCCAGGAAGTGTCCACCTGCAGCTTATATGAATGGACCACGTGTAGTGAGTTCGTGGAACTTCATTTTTTAAGCATAAATATGCATTCTGTGAGTTGCTGCTAACATATGTATGTCTATTAAAGTGTACCAACAGACTAACAGGGTCCATAATGCATATAGATGATTCTAAAGTGTGTCCACCAACTTGATACGTGTTGCCTATTCTCATAAACTGCAGGTGGACATTTGCCCCGTTTTTCACTAAGTCATACAGGAAGTGTCCACCTGCAGCTTATATGAATGGACCACGTGTAGTGAGTTCGTGGAACTTCATTTTTTAAGCATAAATATGTATTCTGTGAGTTGCTGCTTACATATGTATGTCTATTAAAGTGTACCAACAGACTAACAGGGTCCATAATGCATATAGATGATTCTAAAGTGTGTCCACCAACTTAATACGTGTTGCCTATTCTCATAAACTGCAGGTGGACATTTGCCCCGTTTTTCACTAAGTCATACAGGAAGTGTCCACCTGCAGCTTATATGAATGGACCACGTGTAGTGAGTTCGTGGAACTTCACTTTATAAGCATAAATATGCATTCTGTGAGTTGCTGCTTACATATGTATGTCTATTAAAGTGTACCAACAGACTAACAGGGTCCATAATGCATATAGATGATTCTAAAGTGTGTCCACCAACTCAATACGTGTGGCCCTTTAAAATAAACTGCAGGTGGACATTTCTCCGTTTAGAAAAATGCATTTTTTAAGCAAAATAAAGCACTCTGTGAGTTGCTGCTAACATATGCATGTCTACTTAAGTGTACCAACAGACTAACAGGGTCTTCATTGCATATAGATTATTCTAAAGCGTGTCCACCAACTGAATACCTGTGGCCCATTACTATAAACTGCAGGTGGACATGTCCAAATTTAGTTTGTAAGTGGTCAAATAGTGCCCCCGTGGTACGGGGGGGGGGCGGGGGCGGGGTCCCCCCGTGGTCACCTGACCACTTTGGCAAAAGTAGTTGGTTAGTGGTGAAATAGTGCCCCGTGGTACGGGGGGGGGGCTGGGGTCGACCCCCCGTGGTCACCTGACCACTTTGGCAAAAGTAGTTGGTCAGTGGTCAAATAGTGCTTCCGTGGTACGGGGGGGGCGGGGGTCGACCCCCGTGGTCACCTGACCACTTTGGCAAAAGTAGTTGGTCAGTGGACAAATAGTGCTTTGAGGGTACGGGGGGCGTGTCAGGGGGCGTCGCCCGCCAAAAGAGGGACCAATCGGCGAGAAGAAACGGGGTCCCAGGACCACCTGCCAAAGATAGTCGGGTAGTGGGATGAATGTCACGTTCGCGGACATCCGGGGGAAGCGCCAACAGCCCACCCCTGGACTACGCCAATGCGATGAGCCCCATTGGCTTTAGTTGGGCCGCGGACGGGCTTGGCGCCACACTGTGGTCGCCTGCCGAAGCGCGGCTGGGGGGCTGTCCGCTTGGTGCGTCTCCCGTCGGGACCCCCTCGGGTGGGGGGGCGCGCTTTCACCCCAGGTCCGCTCGGGGCCCCCTCCCCTTCGGTTGACCAAGGCGTCGGACCCCCGAAAAATCCGGGGTCTTCCCCGCGCGGCGTCCGCGAAACCGTTTCCGCGAGCCTGTTAGCCCGATGACGATGTGGACTGCTCGCGAAATTGAGGGGGCTACCTAGAGGCCGTCCGGCTCGGGTTTACACCGGGTAAGCGCAACTTCCTTAATTAGGGATGCGCTGCAGAGGCCACCTCCTACCCGTGGGGAGGAAACGGTGGATAAGGTATGGTCTCGTCCTTGGAGGAGAACGCATGGAACGTGCGGGCTGAGTAGTTAACCGCGAGGTGGAGGTCCACCTGGGGAAGCTCATGGGTTACCAGGAGTGGGAACCATATCATGAGGATACATCAGACGGAACAGCCCACGGGGGGGTGTTACAGGCGTCCGGTAGCACTAGGTCCGGTTAGAGCCAGGGGATGGCTCACATGTTATCCCGGCCTAAGGGGGAAGGCTGCTCTGCCCAGCCAACCCCCAGGTGGTGCTTGCTTAGTGATGGATAGAATGCCTATTCTTAACCAAGTGGTTGGGTAAGAAGGGAAGCGGATAGGGTACCTGTCCTTCGCCAGAGTAGGGTAAGGAGAGAGGTAGATAGCACACTGACCCAGCCTCCTAGAGGGTGGGGTGATGCTTTCGCAGGCATACGCCCCGCCGGATGCCAGTCCTACATGTTGCCACGCAGGACGTGGGCTGACACCGGGTTTACGCTAGGGTTGTTTAACCCCTGCGAAGGTGTATGGGCGTAGCCCAACCCGCAGCTCTACAGATGTCTGCTAGAGAGGCGCTTCTGCCAGTGCCCAGGAGGTGGCTATACCCCCCTCCGTGGGCATGGGAGATTCTGAGATTGGAATGTCGTCGTAACGGCATCCACGACTCAGTGCGCCAACCTCTGCTTGGAGACAGCCTTCCCCTCTGCTGTCCTCCATACAGACAAGGAGCTGGTCAGAGCTACTGAGGCCCTGCGTGCGGTCCAGGACACAACACGGATGGGGTTGGGTCTTCCTCCCCAATGGGGAGCGCCTGCAAGTTCACCACTTCGCCCCGTAAGGGAGTAGTGGGAACTTTTTGGGCACGCATCCGGGCCTGGGTCTCAAGATAATGTGAGAGCTACCAGGGCCGAATTCAAGGCAATCCGGGGACACGGAGGATGCTCGGAGGTGCCCTACCCCTTGAAGGAAGCGAGCGCCATCAGGAGGGCCGTCTTACTCGGGTGAGGAAGATCGGAACCTCCGAGGGGCTCTTGGGGGGCCCAGAGGCCCCCCCGAGGACCCCTTAGGGTCCCAAGAGGGTATGGAGCGGAGATGAGGCGGGAGCCGCCCTCTCGCACCCCTTAGGAACCTGGCGACCAGGTCGTGTCATCCTAGAAACTTTCCATCAACTGAGTTGTGATGAGTGGCGACAGCGACTACATACACACTCAGTGTGGAGGGGAGATGTTAGTCTCCAGTCTCGTAAGAAGGACAACACAATCCTGATCGAGCACCTCAGTGGGTCTTTCTCGTTGAGAGAGACCAGGACAAGAAGCGGCGCCGTCTAGAGGCGTGTAACCGCCCCGTAGATGGGGCCCTAGCCTGGGTGATGGTCTCCGCCATAGAGGGGGAGTAGCCAACTCAGGAACTTCTCGTCCCGTCTAGAGACCAGACATGGTGTTCCAGAGGTCTGATCTGGGATGCCAGAACGTGTCCTTCCCCTGAGAGAGCAGGTCCTCTGTCAGGGGAATGGGTCAGGGGGAGTCGCTGTCCAGAGCATCAGCTCTGACGCCAAGTGCAGTTAGACCAGTGCGGTGTAACCAATAACACTTGGTGCTCCTCATCCCTGCCCTTGCACAGTGTCTGTGCAAGGAGGCTCCTGGGGGGGGGAAGGTGTGCTTCCGCCCGTCCCGTGGTCGGCTGTGCGCAAGGATATCCGTGTCGAGAGCCTCGGACAGGGAGTACCAAGCGGCCTACGCGGGGGTGGAGTCGCCACTCTCTACAGGGCATAAACTGACAAGAGAGCGCGTAGGCTGTCTAGTTCAGTTTGCCCGAGGTGAGTGTGGTCCACAGGGAACGGATCACCTGTTGACTCCACCGGAGGAGGCGTCGAGCAAGTTGTGTTAGCTGCTGTGAGCGAACGCCACCCTAAGATCTGATGTACGCTACAGCCGTAGTGCCGTCCTCGGACAGCACGTGCTTGTCCCGCACGAGGCCGCAGCCTGCTCAGTGCAAGTAGCACTGCCCACAACTCCTGGCAATTGATATGCCAGCGCAGGTGGGGGTTCGCCCAATGCCCCGCCTGCGTGCCCGTTACACACTGCACCGCACCCCTGCAGGGAGGCGTCCGTCGTCACCACGACTTGCCTCATAACCTGCCCTGAGGGACCTTAGTCCGTCGAAAAAGTCATGGAAGACCAGGGGTTTTGGTGCGTCGGCCGCAGGGCGTCATCACCATGCGCCTGCTGCCGGTGTGCCACGCTCTCCTCGGAACTCGACTCTGAAGCCAGTGTTGGAGCGGTCTCATGTGCATCAACCCGAGGGGTCTCACCCGACGAGGACGCCATGCCCAGGAGCCTCTGAATCGTTTCAGGGGGACCGCTGTCTGCCTGAAATGTTCCAGGCAGTTCAACACCGGCTGGGCGCGTACTGCGGACAGTTGCGCCGACATGGTGACAGAGTTGAGTTCCCTACCGAGAAAGAGGATGCTCTGCCCTGGGGAGAGCTTGTCCTTTCCTCGGTTGACCTGAATTCCCAATCGATCTGGGTGCCGGAGCACCAGGCCCCTTGTATACATAACAGATCTCACGAGTGTGTCAGGCCAGTCGTTGAGATAGTTAAGTACCCGCACCTTCCTCCCCTCAGGGAGAAAGGGCGGCTTTCCACGATCTTCGTGAAGACCGTGGAGACAGGGACAGACCGAAAGGGATTTCAGGTCGATTGCCACGAACCAATCCTGACACCTGATGGGTGTCAGGACGCGCCTCTGCGTGAGCATCCTGAGCAGCAGCTTGTGAAGGTGCTTAGTTCAGGGTACGCAGACCTCCAGGGCGCAACCCGCCGTCTTTCTTGGGAACGATGAAGTGCGGGTTGTAACCCACCGAACATCTTGGTTTGAGGGACGAACTCGACGCCTGTTTGCCAGAAGGGTGGTGACCTCTACCCGAAGTATGTAGGCGTCCCTAGCCTCAGACAGAGGGAGAGATGATGCCCCAAAACTTGGGAGAGTCTCTGGCGAACTGGATCGAGTAACCAAGACGGACCGTCTGCCCTAGCCACCGAGACAGTGTGGGCAGCTCTCGAGCTCCCAGGGACTGTGACAGGGGGACCAAGGGGACGGTCTGCTTCACCATTCCCATGGAGGGTGGTTCGATGGCTGGCGGAGCTAACCCTGTCGCGGGGAGGGGGCCCCGGAGGGAAGGTTGGCTCTGCCTACTTACCTGCCTGGCGGGACAGCTGCACGCACTGTCATTGAGAGTGGTAGCAGCTGTCGTGTGTGTACGACCCTACGCCTCGCCAGGGCGTGGGGTCGGGTTTGCCGGGCACAGTCCAGTGGAGTGTGCGATCGGCAGGAATGAACTCCCAGGGGAAACAGAAAACTCTCTGTGAGTAAGTGGGCGCCAGGCCCTGAGAAGGGCCCGGCTTTGGTGACGAGGCAGGAGCCGTCCCGTACCGACTGATCAGAGCCGTAGCTGTGAAGGTCGGGCCCGATGTTGCTCCCCCTGGGGTCTTCCCGTCAGTGTCACTTTCTCGTGAGAAGTTAGCTGACGGGGTGAGGTTTCCCCCTCGACCCTCGACTTCCGGGGTGCCACCTGCGGGGGCACAGTAACCGGAGCCGATGTGGAAGGGGTCCTGGGCTGCCGGGAAACAGACATGACGTGAGATCTCGGAGGCTTGAGGGCGGCCGAGTCGCAGCGTGGTAAAAATGTGGCTAATCGCCACTGTCTGCTTCTTTCACCGTCAAAACTGCTGAGCGCAGTCCTCGACTGTGTACCAACAGCCCACCCTGCGAGACGGGTGTAACAAGAAAGCGGACTTTCTCGGTGTCACTCATCTGCGCAAGGTTCAGCCGGGGGTGACTCTCCTGGACCACTTCCGTGGACATCGTCCGACCCAGGTCCCGTGCCGCCACCTTGGTCGCTCCGTAGAGCGCTGTCAGTGGCGGCACAGAAAACCTGCATTATACCTGGGTCGGCCTTACCCTCGTGGAGCTCTCTCAACGCCCTGGCCTGGCGGACCTGCAGGATGGCCATAGCGTAGAGAGAGGAGGCAGCCCGGTCCGCGGCAGCGCAAGGCTTCGGCACCATAGATGTCGAAGTCCTACACGCGTTGGACGGTAGGCGTGGCCGATTCTCCCCAGGCGGCAGCCGTCTGCGGCACAGATGCACCGCAGCCGCACGTTCCACCCGGGGGATCTCGACGTAGCCTTTGGCTGCCCCACCCTCGAGGGAAGTGAGGGAGCCGGAGCTGTTTCGACCGGAGCGGTCCGTGGAGCGCTCCTAGTTTTACACAGCTCCTCATGCACCTCCGGGAAACAAATGGCACCGGGGTGGGCGTGGTTTGCACCGCGCCCCGCCCCCAGGATCCACGTATCCCCGGACTAGCATGGCTGACATCACTTCTGCTTCCTCCTGAGCTCGACCCCCCCTGGGGGGGAGCTCGAAATCGTCAGAGTCGGATGCCCGTCTCCCTCCGATGCTGCGAACGACATCTCATCTACGTCACACATCGTTTCCGAGTGCGTGCCTGAGGATCCGAACGGTATGCCACCGCCGGTTGGGGAACGTTCAGAAGAGCGAATCGGGGTGCGATCGGCCCGTGAGCACTTGGCTGGCGGGTTTACGTTCGCAGAGTTCCCCATATCACTAACGCTGCTACGTGGGTGGTCATCGGGGCCGTAGCCACAGATGTCACAGCCCGGGTAGCAGACGAAATGGTGGCTGGTTCCCGTAGGAAGACAGCCCCCGTGACCGCAACTTCTGAGTGACAATCCGCCCGCAGTGCGGGCAGACGTGTCAACGAACGCTGCTTCAGTGTGCTGGACGCCCAGACACCTAATGCAGCGATCGTGTCCATCCCCCTCCTCGATGAGGGTGCCGCACCCAAGAGAACAGCGGGACATGCCGCGCTGGAAATTGCTCAGTCCTGAAAAGGACCTTTTAGAAATAATCTCTATCACCTCCGGAACCGCCGAGACGCCCAGGAGAAGGTCGCTGCAGGAAGGGACGATCCGCTGCTCTGCGTTCGCTGAATTCTTTTTGTTCGTAGTCATGAGCGAGGGCTCTGAAGAACAAAAGGTGAGTGAATGCTGCACGCCGGCTTCCTTTTATACCGGACATCCGGGGGCGGAGCCCGGCATGCAAATTTCATTCGCCAAATTTCATTGGCCTTTTCTATAGTAGTCAGAGTTGATTGGTTCTCAAGGGCGAACCCCATCTGTCGTCTTCGACACAACGTCGAGAGACCGACAGAAAGGGAACAATTAATACACAAGTTAAGAGAACTGTATCAAAAAAAATTATTAGCTTTATTAACAAATATATAAATTATAATACAGCTGATACCACTGGATATGCAGTTTACAAACTAAAGATAATTATTGACTGCAAATAAAATGTGCAATAATATAACTAGCAATGTTACCTGCTGAGAAATGTCTTTTGACATTCATCTCATCATTTGGCTCAGCCATCTAACCTCCTGATGGTACAGCACATCACCATATTGTGCATCCATCTCGTCCAACAGTACCTTGAACTGCCTGTGAGTCAGCGCCTTGGAGCGTATGTTATTCACAATTTCGACGACTTCACGCATCACATCTACAAGCCCAATGGATTTGGCACATAGCTGTTCTTGATGTACAATACAGTGGTACTTCAAGACTTTCCCCCCACACTCATGGACTTTCTGAGACACCAACGTTGCAAGGCCTCATTTCTTCCCTACCATTGCTGGGGCTCCGTCAGTTATAAATATAGCCATATTCTTCCATTTTAATTCAATCTTTTTTAACACGCGCTCAACGGCAAAGAAAAGGTCCTCACCTTTAGTAGTCCCTGAAAGAGTCTCGTTGCCAGCAAGCTCTTGAGTCACTTCAAATCTTCATTTACTCCACGTAACCAACAGCTGTGCGGAATCAGATATATCTGTGCTCTCATCGCAAGCTATTGAAAAGGCAGAAAAGGCTGCTGCCTTTGCCTTGATTTGCTCACCAATGTCCTCTGCCATGTCCACTATGCGTCGAATAACGGTATTCCTTGACAAGCTGATTTGCCAAAATGTTCTTATTTGAGAGTGGCATACTGCTTCTGCAGCTACTGTAAGGCATTCTTTGACTAACTCGCCAGTTGCGAAGGCCCTTCCACCTTTAGCAATTAATGCGGAAATTTGATAGCTGGCCCGTGTGGCACTTTCTTGAGCTGACGAGGGACGTAGCAGTGTACTCTGCTCCGATCGAAGTTTAGCAAGCAGCTTGATAGCCTCTTGCTTTCCCGCCTCGCCGCTGTACTTTGAGAAAGCCGAAGAATGTTTGTTTCATAATGACGCAAAATATTGTATTCTTTCAACACAGCAACTGACTGTTTGCAGTGACACGCTGCCTTTGAATTAACCTCAGTAAAAAGAAAATCGTTTTGCCAATTTTTTTTTGAATGTCTCTTGTCAGTGTGCCACTGCCGCCCCCTCTCCATTATTAATGTTAACGTTCCTTGTCGCAAAGCGCGCCATTTCTGCGAGTCACAGTGCTGATTGGCTGATAGCTGTGAGATACTGTCCTCGCAACTGCGCTACTCTGAAGAAGTTAGATTGCTAGCAAACAAACACACGAAGCAGTTTATCCTTTCCAGAATGTTTATTTCTGTGATGCTTTCTCTTTTTTTTTTTTTAAACTGACATACAATAAACAAGATATGAAATTACTAACTTCACATGAATTCGTTTGGTATAGCCTACATATAAACGTATGCACTGTGATCTGCACATGGGTGTACATGTGATGCGATAGGACTTTCTTTCATTATCATTATATGATCACAGTTTAACTTTAAGAATTTATATTATTTTAACACATAATATTAACGATAACACAATAGTAAATAAATTAATCTTTCTCCAAGCAAAGATTGTTCGTGTTGTGAACCGAAACTAGGCTACTACTGTACGATGAATGAGATCGAAATCTCAAAAACTGCGCAAACTTCAATACTGGAAAATGGCAACTGTGAAGTACATACACCATGATAATTGTAGCTTTCGCCCCTCGCCGCTGTACTTTGAGAAAGCCAAGAATTTTTTGTTTCATAATGACGCAGAATATTGTATTCTTTCAACACAGCAACTGACTGTTTGCAGTGACACACTGCCTTTGAATTAACCTCAGTAAAAAGAAAATTGTTTTGCCAAATTTTTTTTAAATGTCTCTTGTCAGTGTGCCACTGCCACCCCCTCTCCATTATTAATGTTAACGTTCCTTGTCGCAAAGCGCGCCATTTCTGCGAGTCACAGTGCGCATGCACAGTAAATAAGAGTCAAATTCGCTTAATCATAAATAATACTCCTTTAATTTTAATGAACATTATTGTCACTCAAAAAAATCAGAAATGAAAATATGCACGATTGCCGTTTATCCCCCTCTTGTCATATTAACATTACATTTACATTTAGACATTTAGCAGACGCTTTTATCCAAAGCGACTTACAAAGAGTTTAGGGAGCAATAAGCGATATGTCATAGAGGAGCCATAATACATAAGGTGCCAATACAAAGTTACTGGTTTCAACAAAAGCTAGACTACTACCTGTTGAGAGAAAGAGTTAGTGTTTCTTTTCATTTGTCTGTCAAGTATTCACAGAAGAGATGGGTTTTAAGTAGTTTTTTTAAATGTTGTGAGAGATGTGGTTGACCGGACAGAGTAAGGAAGAATGTTCCACCAGGATGGAGTTGTGAATGAGAATGAGCGGGAGAGCGATTTACTGCCCTTATGGGAAGGCATTTTAAGACGCCGCTGGTTTGCTGAATGCAGGGATCTTGATGGGGTGTAGTTGTGCAGGAGGGTGTGAAAGTAAGCCGGTGCAGATCCAGTGATTGTCCTGTAGGCAAGCATTAGTGACTTGAATCTGATACGGGCTTCAACTGGTAGCCAGTGGAGAGAGCCCTTTTGGGCTGTTGGAAGACGAGGCGTGCTGCTGCGTTCTGAACCAGCTGGAGCGGTTTGATAGCCTTTGCAGGAAAACCAGCAAGGAGAGCATTGCAGTAGTCCAACCTTGAGATTACCAGGGCACCTCTGTGCTAGACAGACAGGAGCGTGAGCCCTATGCCAGGTGAGGACCCACCCCCTCACCTTATTTCTAAAGGCTACTGCACGCGCTACATTTCCTTCATTCGCTGACGATCTGCTCCCCCAGCGGACCTGCAGTCGCGTGGATGCCCTGCCGCCTGCGGCTCGCTAATCGCCGCAAGGGAAGTATTTCTGGAAGTATTGCTGGGCCCATTTAGTAATGTCATTGACACAATCATGCTGATGAGTGATGCAGTGTCGTTTGAGGCCCCGAAGATCACGGGCATCCAGTAAAGGTCTCCGGCCTTGGCCCTTACGCACAGAGATTTCTCCAGTTTCTCTGAATCTTTTGATGATGTAATGCACTGTAGATGATGAGATTTGCAAAGCCCTTGCAATTTGACGTCGGGGAACATTGTTTTTAAACCATTCCACAATCTTTTTACGCAGTCTATTACAGATTGGAGAGCCTCTGCCCATCTTTACTTCTGAGAGACTCTGCTTCTCTAAGACATCCCTTTTATAGCTAATCATGTTACATAACTGATATCAAATAATTTAGTCACTAGATGTTCTCCCAGCTGAATCTTTTCAAAACTTCTTGCTTTTTTAGCCATTTCTTGCCCCCGTGCCAACTTTTTTGAGACCTGTAGCATGCATTCAATTTTAAATGAGTTAATTTAGTGGATAAAAGTGTAAAATTTCTCAGTTTAAACATTTGCTATGTTATCTGTCAGGAACGGTGGACAGAACCCAAGCGCAGGCAGGTGAAGGGTTACACAAAAGACTTGTAATTAGACAAGAAATCAAACACACTCGATGGGGGAAAAGCACGATAGATAATAGAAGACTTAAAACCAAAAACTTCCCACAAGGGGGACAAAACAAACAGGATGATAATTCCAAAATAATAAATCCAACACGAAAAGGTAAATCCACAGCAACACACGTAATCCACAAAAGCACAAGGGGAATATACATTAACGTATATGTATTGAATTGAAATGAACCGGCAAAGACTGGGGAAGGAACAGGACTATATAAAGGGAATAACTGATGAGGAATAATAATACAGGGACGGTGAAGGACAGGTGACAAGACTTAACATTAAGGGAAACTGGCGGGAAGATGAAAGGACAGGTGAGGGAGAAAAAACACTACTTTGGTATGTCATAGAATAAAGCAAAGAAGCTGTGGAAAGAGATTAATTATTGCTTATTCTACAAAGATATTCTAAAATGGCCTGGGCTGCGTTTCCCGACGTTGTCTCTTAGCACGCTACGAAGACTCTAAAGGTACACCTTAACTCAAGGTATACCTTTTCTAGGAGTGTTCCCGAAGTATACCTCCCACTATACGTCCCACTTTACCGGGTGCTATCCATGGCGGTGGTACTGAATTATTGGATAACGATCGTTCGACATTCAATTATTCACTCTATACAGGGACTGCTTCACTCCATTGTGTGAGGTAGAGGCGTTCTTTTTTTTTTCTTCGATTTATTAAAACATTAAAATATAATCAACATTATTAATCACATGTACAATATCAAGGGGAACAAGGGAAAGTATGCCATACAATAAGGTATTTTGATATTGAAACTAAACTTATTCATTCATGACAAGAAAATTAGAAAGTAAAGGGAGTGAATGTGTGTTGTTTCCCTATTTTTTATTTAATCGGTGTTCCATTAGATAGCCTTACTTTGATTATACCTGTCTTTGGGAACTCCTTATTTATATTATCATACTATATGTTGGAAAAGTGTCATTATTTACTCAATAAAATTCGCAGAATAGGGAATATATAATCAACAGCTTTCTATAATTATAATTGCAGCATAAATTGTAGCCAGGTTTTGACGGATGAAATGCACTAAAATGCTACGCGGATGGCGCCGTCTTTGATTTAGCCAAAACATTTGCTGTATTGCAGTTTGACAAACTTTATACCACAATCTGTTTCTTTAAATATACTCCAATTTCTTTGGGTTGCCAGCTGATGCACAGATAAAATAATTTAAAAGCTTACAACCATCAATCTAAAGACAATTGTATTCCTTGCATGAAAACTCGTTAATAATGTTTAACTTTAGAATTTTATTTGTATAGACTGGGATGTAAAAAAGCTTTTTTTTCACTAGCGAGTGAACTCTTAACAGTGATAGGGTATAGCTTAGAGCCCTCCAGACCAACCTTCCGAACGTATGACTTACAGATGGTAAGTCATATTAAATTAAACACATATTAACGATAAGATAAGGCTTAAGAACGACGTAGCGTTAAGAAGGTTTAGGGAAACGCAGCCCTGGACACATTTGTTGATACCCCTTAGAAAAAGATAATGCATAATTTGATTATATTGATATTTCAAATCATTTAGTTTCTTTAATTAGCATTACACATGTATCAAATTTTGTAAACAGTCATTCAGCTTATTTAAACGGAGAAAAGTAGTCACTGTGCTGTTTGGTATCATAGATAGCAGCACAATAAACATGGACCAGAGAAAGCAAAGGATAGAGTTGTCTGAGGAGCTCGATGTTACTGTGACGACAGTTAGAAATATTATTACAAAGTTAATGTTCCATGGAATGGTAGCCAACCTCCCTGTGCCTCCCAACCTTTCCGCAAGAGGAAAATCAACCCCAGATTAAAGAGAAGGATAGTGCGAATGGTAGAAAATTAACTAAGGATAACTGCCAAAAAGGTACAAGCTGAACTCCAAGATGAAGGTACGTCAGTTTAGAATCGCACCATCCGTCGCATTTTGAGCAATGGAAGAAGACTTGAATCTGTGCAGGGCATGAGGAATACTCAAGACTATCAAGGCATTCTGGAGCAAACGTACTGCCCAGTGTCAGAAAGCTCTGTCTCAGTCGCAGGTCATGGGTCCTCCAACAGGATAATGACCCAAAACACACAGCTAAAATCACCCAAGAATGGATAAGAACAAAACAGTGGTCGATTCTGAAGTGGCCTTCTATGAGACCTGATCTGAATCCTATCGAACATCTATGGAAAGAGCTGAAACTGACAGTCTGGAGCACCCATCAAACCTGAGACAGCTGGAGCAGTTTGCTCAGTAAGAGTGGGCCATTGAGAGCTACAGAAAACGTTTGCAAGCAGTGATTGCCTCTAAAGGTTGTGCAACAAAATATTAGGTTAGGGGTCCCATCATTTTTGTCCATGACATTTTCATTTGTTTTATTATTTACAATATTATGTTAAATAAACAATCAAACGCAAAGTCTAATTTCTATCAAATATGGAATAAACAATGGTGGATGCCAATTACTTCTGTCAGTTTCAGGTTATTTCAGAGAAAATTGTGCATTCATCGTTTTTTGTGGAGGGGCACCAACAAATTTAAGCACATCTGTTTATTTTTGACATATAACAGAGCATAGGAAAGGTTTTCAGGGTCATCCATTATTGTCTTTTAATACAATCACTTTTAGAAGTCTCCAAATGCAGTACGTGTTGAGAAACTTGAGTGTCTCTCTCCGACAGGTTATTGGGTTTGACACAATCACAGTTCTGTAAGAAAGAAAAACAATTTTACAATAATACTTACAATACAAATATAAACAACTGTACATGCCATTTAAATAATCAGAAAGCATCTTCTTTTGTGTACAAGTAACAGAGAAAAAAGGGTTTTAATTGAAATATTGTGTATAAAGTTATAAGAGACAACAATAAATAGTACGATAAACCGTATGTAACGGGGTTCTTTGCAATGGAAGGAAGGAGACAGGCTCAGCGTGGCTGGTAAGAATCTTTTATTCTTAAAACTACAAAACATAAAGCAAAAGTAAATAATATTTAATGATGGCCTCCTGGCGCATACGTTTTCCTTCTTTCTCTCCAGTATGCGTCCTCTCGCCAATCACTGTAACAACAGACAGGTGTTTACAATCGGCCTTTGACCTACTTATTTCCGCCGATTTCCTGTCTCTCTCTCTCCAGACTTCGCTAGGCCGCGCCTCCCCTGCCACACCATACAACAAAATATATAGTTCTTTCATATAAAATAAGTTTGTGAGTCTTTCAGCATTTGATTGGCATTACAATTCCGAGTTTGTTCTGATCTTAAAGTCTGATTGCCTTTCTAAAGAGCTACAGACTAGGAGTGATTTTTTTTATAAATACACCTTTAATCCATAGTATGACATGAATGAAACAAACTGACACACATTTTAGTGGTTCTGGTAGGTTTTATGCAACAGTTTAGTTTAGTTTAGTTTTGCACAATGTAAAACGATATGTAAATACTGAGTTTTTTAAAAAGCAGAGCATCCAAAAGATTATCCTTTAAGTATCTCTTGTAACTTGATAAAGATTTTTTTTTAGCCAAATGGGATAAACCATTCCATAATTTAATAACTCTAAATCTAATAGAGTATTGACCTCTACAAGTAACATATTTAGGAAAATGAAAATATGAAAATTGACAATTAAAATGACCGTGAACCAGTGAGTTTACTTTAAAATACATCTTAAATTGTTCAGGAATATTTCATTGACTTGAATATATCTTATAAATGAAAATGCATGTTTGATAAACATAAATGTCATACATTGTAAGAACATGAAGATTCTGAAATAGAGGAGCAGATGAGGCACATGCATTTAAATGGGTTGCCATCCTAACAAAATGTTTCTCCAAGAATAGAAGGGAAAGTACTTGCCCAAACTATGTAAGAAAGACATGGATAAATGAAACTATAATAAAGTGTAAGAAGACACTCTGTAGTAACTAGGTGTCTAACCCTCCCTATTATACCTTTGGATTTATTTATTTTTCTGCTCACAAAATCGATGTTCCTTCCAACTCAACCTCTCATCAACAAAAACTCCCAGGAATTGTGTGGATGACACTTGAGGCACCTCGACTCAATTGTAATTTTTGATCCACCAAAAATAATATAATTCGATTTTTTTATATGTAATGATAACATATTTAAATTAAACCAATTAGCATAAGCAATTAAACCATATTTTGCATTCTTTATCTATTTATAAAAATCTGAGTGAGAAACAATTAAGGTTGTATAATCTGCAAACAGAATATTTGAGACATTCGATAAATCATTTATATATAAAATAAATAGTAAGGGTCCAAGTATCGACCCCACAAGGAACCCCACAGTATAACGTTGCTTAAACGCTTAGCAACCCTTAAAACAAACTAACTGTTTCCTATTAAGTATGTAATTTTGCAACCATTTGTATGAAATATCATGCACATTGGAATTTAAATGAGAAAGAATCTGCTTATATACAAGTTTTTCCAAGATCTTTGAGAATCAAGGCAAAACAGATACATGTTTATAATTATTAAATGATTGAGGATCATCTGCTTTAAATAGTGGAATAACCTTAGCTCATTTTAAATCCTCTGCAACTATGCCTGCCCTGTTTTTAGAGAGAGAGAAAAAATATGAGAAAGTGGCTGCAATATTGAATCTTTGATCTGTTTAACAATGGATACAGAAATATTGTCATGACCGGGAGAACATTTATTTAAATCATCAATTATTTCACTTATTATTACTCCGGTGGCTTGAAAATAGAAACAATAGAAAAAGTTCCTGATATATAACTCAGAGGTTCACCATATCTAGAGGAAATATTATTATCTAAATTGCATCCAATATTAATGAATTTTGTATTAATTTTGTATTTACATTTTTGTCTATATCAAATGGATTGTTAAGAATATTGTCACCATCTACAAAGTATGAAGGTAACTTTAAAATAGTCTTCTCTCTTTGCAACAACTGATTGTTACTTTCCATGTAGTTTTAATGTCATTTGAACAACTCTTAAATTTATCACTAAAATATAGTTTTTTTGCTGATCGGATGGAATGATTGTATTTATTTCTATAAGACTTATAAACACCACAAGTGAGAGTAGTAGGACTTAAAACATATTTACGATATAATTTATTCTTTACCCTCAAGATTTTCAATAGGCTAGCTGTAAACCAAGGCTGTCTTACATTTTTGACAGAACTTCTGACTGAAAAGCGTTTATTAAAATTTGAATTAATGATGGTCATACATTTTTTATATGCTCTATCAGCATTGCATTCCTTGTACAAATCCTCCCAAGAAATATTAGCAATCAGATATTAATTTTGCTCATGTGTCTCTTTAAAAAGCAATAATTGAAAATTAATATTTAAGTGAAAATAAGTAATGAATCAATTTATCATAATTTGTAGAGAGACTTCTTATATTCAGATAAAAAGTAGAAAAAAAATAGAAGGCAGATCTCTACACAAGTCATTGAACTGTGTTTCAGTAAAGCAACCGCAAAGATCTAAAGCATATATAAAGATAAAGCAAGTCTGTTTTTTGTTGATCCAGCAATTCACGCACTTGAGCCATGGTAACATGCTATTATTTGTAGCTTTGGGTGGCATGGTTTTGATCTTCAAGGCCCACCAGACCCGATGTTCATCCAAAGTCAAAAACCTTCCCAAAACACAACCAAGTCAACAATTTTGCTGTCTTAAATTGCTTTAACACTTCCTTTGACAGTCTTCCAGAAAAAAAGACACTATTGAACAGGATTCTTCAGATTTTTGTTAGATTGAAAACCTAGCACACAAATTCATGTCAATTTCCGATACTCACTATGTATACTTCCACTTGTTTCAGAACCCAACTTCTGCAAATGAAAGTGAAAAGAGCTATTTATAAATCAAACATTTACAACAGACAAAATTTACCTTACCAATGCAAATCACTAGTTTTGGAATTCATTGTTTAATCTCCCTACTAGTCTATATTACACCCAGAACAATATTAACTCATCTACAAATAAACAAAACAATTAGCAGTTGCTAGTTTGCTGATCTCAGTTCAACATAGTGGAGAAATTTTATTAGTCATATCACGTAATGTTAATGTGGAACTCACTTAACATTACTGTCATGTCTTGAACAATGAAGATTAAGCCAATCAGCCATATAAATATGCTAGAAAAGCACCAGCATACCTCACCTTGCTTCTTCACTTTCATTCCATCCGTCAGAGTTCAGATGGACTTCATCTACAGGTTGAACTGTGTAACTTCACACGAGTAGTACTAATACACACATGTAACTTACACTTGTAAGTACAGTTCAATGAAAATGTTGAGTTTAATCACGTTCTATAATTCAGAGTTGTCATTGCTTAGTTAATCTAAGAAAATTAAAAATGTAAACTCAAAATAAATATATATTTTTTAAGATAGCATTTAATCTCCACACATTTGTATTTATTTTATTCCAACCCAAATCAGACTTGTTACTGTGTAAACTAAGGGTGTGTTCAATCCGGAGAATGCTCTTATGTGTGCTTATGGCATGCTGACATTGGCACTGTGCAGAAGACGGATTTCTGCGACTCAGTCGAATCGAGGACGGGTCATATTCACACCTTAAACAAACCGTACCAGAGTTCGTTTGGAACCGGAACGAGACCACCTCCTCAGCTGGTTGTTTGGTCCGCAGCTGAGTGCGATTGCTGTGTTCACACCTGCCCAAAAGATCCGCACCCAAGAGGGAAACTAATTTGAGTTCGATCCAATCGAACTTGGCACTTGGTTGCTTAAGTGTTTTTAGGTGGTTGCTAGGTGTTGCTAAGGCATTCTGGGTCATTGCAAAGGTGTTGAAAGGTGGTTTCTAGGGTGCTCTAATGTGCTCTAAAAAATCACTTATCAAAGTTATAGCACACCACTCCTCAATTAACCCCTCAATTTTACACTTCATTTATGGGTCTACTACAAACAGTGCGGTGCGGGACAAGTAATGAACCGAAGGTTTTTCCAGAAAAAAAAAACGGAATAATAAGAAGAACACTATACTAACTTGTATAGTTAGAGAAAAATGTATTTAATAGACTACTCAAGCAAAAGAACAGACATAAGTACAAGCCAAGTCTATTTATGAGTCAAAAGTATAGGCCAAATATACTTATACTTTACACTCATTAAAATCAAGTTTATTTAAGAGTACATTTTAGTTTTTTTATGAGAAGTTCATAAAGTGAATTTCTAAGAACTAAATAAGAAATAGACTGAAAGTATACTTACTTATAGCACACTTGAATAAACTTATTTTTGATAAGGGAGGTTAAAGACCATAAAACATGGCGAACGCAGTATGTCTAAAAGGTATTCATACTACACCCACTCATACAATATACAACTGTTTCAAAGGCCTATAGGCAGGTACTTATTTAAATTCAGTATGTACTGTCACAGTATGCGATTTCGAAGGTAGCTTCCGTATTTCAAAATTTGGGCCGAATTGTCTCCGCTATACGCGATCTACAATAAAACTATCACTCACATTTAAAATAAAAAACAACAACACATTAATGAGATGGGCAACGGCAGTCAAGGCTGTGCTGCATGAGACAAGTAATATAGCCAAAATCACCTCATGTATCCACTCTTCAAAGTAAATGTATGGTGATTTTGTCAGACAATGTCACGTTTATAAATCTGGATTTTAGTAACAGCTGGTTGGATATGAGGTGTTCGTGTTAAGTCAATATTTTATACTTGTTTTATGTCTGAAAACGGAACAGATAATATGTGAAAATAGCACTCACTTGCATCAAAAAAACAATATAAGGTGATAGATTAAAGAGTAGAAGCGAAACAGATTTCAAGTGCCAACACTAAACCAAACGCACGTGATGACGTCAAAAATATGCTAATTAGTGTGTGACTTCATTAGCGCCACAGTCTCTCAAAATCCTTTGGGAAACACTTCTAAATATAATATATCTCACCCAAACTGAGCAGGACTCAAACCAGCAATCATTCCAGAAAGAACAGTAAAACACAGAGTATAAAAAATATTCATGACTGACTTTAAAAGTGACCTATTTGTCGAATATGGTGAGCCACACCCGAAATGTGACCACTGCATTTAACCCATCCAGTGAGTAGTGAACACGCCCACAGCAAGTCATGAACACACGACAGTTATCACAAATTGGGGTAAGGTACCTACCCACCGGCCCTAAGAATCGAACCGGCAACCTTCTGGTCACAAGTCCAACTCTCTAACCATTAGGCCATTAGGTAATAATACTTATTATTATTATGACTAATTATATAATTATATTAACTGTTCATATAATATATATATTGTTATATCATCAATTATAATTCTAAGAAAAAATAAATTTATAAAATTATTAATGTGTATTTATGTGAGTCAATATTACATATTATATTTTAACATCTTTTATAATGTATTATGTCCACATTTTTATGTTGTTCTTGTAATGCATTATAAATACATCTTGTTAGCTAACTTTTTTTTTGTGACACATGATGCTGCAAGAGGTGGACAGTACGTGTTCTATGGGGATGCATTAATGCAAACAATAACTCCATGTTGCATGGGATTACTCTGAAAACAGTTTGGCAAATATTGTCTTGATATCTTAATATCTTGATTTCTTACTCAACATTTTAGTAACACTAAGATAAGAAAATGAGCTGAAATGGATAAAACCTCAAATAATTATTTACAGTATAAGTGAGTATATACTGAAGAGAAAAGACATGATTATTTGGGCATTTATATTGTAGTAAAAATAACATTACATAAAGTGGTATGATTAATTCAGCAAAAATAACTTAAGAAATCCAAAGAAGTTTCTTATTGAAAGTTTTATTTGAAGTTTTTTTTACATTTAAAGACACAACAGTTTAGGATGTGAAGGCTTTCACTCAGCTGCCTCTTTGCCCTGGAAAAAAGGATGACAAAAATGTTGTAAGTAAAAACTGAAAGTTGAATAAATTTAGTAGCCTATTTAATTAAAGTATATACATGATTTTTACAAAATAAATACTTGTTTTATTAAAATGGCTTTTATGATACTAAAATGTATTTGTATCATTATACTTGAAAACGTACCTTTCCGGAATCGCGGCTCTTGGCTCTGAGTTTGTTGACCTGAGACTCAGAAATGTCAGCACGCTCCTCAGCCTCCTCCAGCTCATGCTGCACCTTCCTTAACTTGGAAAGGTGAGTGTTTGCTTGTTCCTCCTGCAAAGTCAAAAATCGTTATTCAGGGTACAAAAACATTCTTTAGGTCTTTATAGTTCTCAAACCAAATACTTACAGCCTCCTCAGCCTGTCTCTTGTAAGCCTTGACCTTCAGCTGAAGCTTATCAACCAGATCCTGCAGTCTGGTAATGTTCTTCTTATCCTCCTCAGTCTACAGGAAACATACACACATTAGAATAAAATTTAACCAAAGAAATTTGAAAAGAAATTTGACTTTATTATACCTGGTAGGTGAGTTCCTTCACTCTCCTCTCATATTTGCGGACACCTTTAACTGCATCAACTCCACGTCTCTGTTCAGCCTCAACTTCAGCCTCAAGCTCACGAACCTGAATACGAGATATTTTGAAAAAAAAATCACTCACAGGACATATGCTTATCCATGATATAATATACATGTATAAAATAGGATGACATTTACTTCAAAATGCCCTTATCATGACCGTGAATATTAAACTAAAAGAAATCTTACCCTGCTCTCCAGTTTCTGGAGTTGTTTCTTTCCTCCCTTCATGGCCAGATTCTCAGCCTCATCCAGACGGTGCTGCAGGTCCTTCACTGTGACCTCCAGATTCTTCTTCATCCTCTCCAGATGAGAGCTGGTGTCCTGCTCCTTCTTGAGCTCTTCAGCCATCATCGCAGCCTTTTAGATGAATAAAGAAATACATTAATTGATATGCTTGATTAAAACCCTTTGTGCTCAGCAATTATTCTTTCTCACATCTGTGATGGCTTTCTTGGCCTTCTCTTCTGCATTTCTTGCTTCCTGTACAGTGTCATCAACTTCACTCTGGACCTGAACAAAGTCAGCCTCAAGCTTCTTCTTGGTGTTCAGGAGACTTGTGTTCTACAGAATGGACAAAGACATTAAAATGGAGAGCACTGTTCAAAATTAAGTAATTAAATACGACAAAATGCGTTGTTACCTGAGAATGCAGTAGTCCAACACGCTCACTGGCATCCACCAGCTCTTGTTCAGCCACTTTGCGGCCTCTCTCTGTCTGCTCCAGAGCAACTCTCAGCTCCTCAATCTCAGCCAGCATCAGAGTGTTTCTGCGCTCCACCATAGCCACCTGCTCCTTCATGTCTTCCTGTCCTCTCACGGCATCATCAAGGTGGAGTTGGGCATCCTGAACATATCAATACCTTTCCTATAAATTTGTGTCTAAACTTTTACCTAAGATACTTCAATAATATCCTTCAAAGTCTAAGATCTTTGTATATGCTAATGTCAAAGGGAAGTCACATACCTTGAGTTGTCCCTGAACATTCCTCAGCTGTTTCTGGGCCTCAGCAGCCTGGCGATTGGCATGGCTCAACTGAATCTCCATCTCATTAAGGTCTCCCTCCATCTTCTTCTTGATTCTCAGAGCATCGTTTCTGCTCCTGACTTCAGAGTCCAGTGTGCTCTGCATGGATTCAATGACTCTCTGGCTGTTTCTCTTGATCTGCTCAATCTCCTCATCCTTCTCTGCAAGCTTCCTGTCAATCTCACCCTTCACCTGATTCAGCTCAAGCTGGACACGGAGAATCTTGGACTCCTCATGCTCCAGGGTGCCCTGTAAAAAGAAAAAAAAAAACCTGTTCAGAACCCGTTATTATACAATTCAATTTTCATGTCAATCTTGTGATACTCACTTCAGCCTCCTCCAGGGCGGTCTGAATCTCAGACTTCTCAGTCTCTACTGCTTTCTTGGCCTTTTCCAGCTCATGAATGCTCTTACCAGTCTCACCCAACTGCTCAGTCAGATCTGAGATCTCCTCTACAGGTGAGATAAAAAACATTATCAGTATGAAATGAAAAGAAGACATCCAGTTTTTGTACGTCAACACATTAAGATTAAAAATCTATTCAACATTTAATTCTTACGCTGGAAGATTCTTGTTTTCTCTCTTGAGTGTCTCCAGCTGATCCAGAGACTCCTCATAGGAGTTCTTCATCTTGAACAGTTCAGTGCTGAGCGAGCGAGCCTCTTTCTGGGCACCTTCCAGCTCTGCCTGACCCTCTTCATACTTCTGCTTCCATTCTGCCAGAACCTTTGGGTCAGAGTAAATATTATTAGTTGTAGAATGTTAAAAAAATTGTTCCTTTTAAAAAAAATCTAATATCAAAATTGCTTTACCTTGTCGAAGTTCCTCTGTTTCTTGTCAAGGTTAGCAGCCAATCCGTTTGCTCTTTCCACATCAATCATGAGGTCCTCCACCTCACCCTGTAGTCTCTGCTTGGTCTTCTCCAGAGAGGCACATTTGGAGTTCACTGCCTCAATTTGTTCTTCTGCCTCTTGCAGACGCTGAGCCAGCTTCTTCCTGTTGTGCATTTTGTAACCATCAGTCAGAACATATGTGTGATTTTAAAAAACATTATATTTTTCAGAAATTCATACTTGGCCTCTTCAAGCTCCTCTGTGCGCTGGATGGCATCAGTTTCATATTTGCTTCTCCACTGAGCAACCTCACTGTTTGCTTTAGACATTCCCCTCTGGAGCTCAGCCTTTGCCTCCTGCTCTTCCTCAAACTGCTCACGGAGCAGGTCACAGTCATGACGGGCTGACTGCACTGCATGGGCCAGAGCATTTTTAGCCTAGAAGAACAAGTCAGATGCTATTATCTTTATTCTTCAGTAAATGGCAAATGTGTAGGAGCAATGCTTCTGTTATATTACCTTAACCTCCTCTTCAATCTGCCTCTTAAGCTCCTCAATTTGTTGAGTGAAAGCTTGTTTGCCTCTGCTGAGCTGAGAAACAAGAGCTTCCTTCTCCTCCAGCTGACGGCCAAACTCACCTTGTGAGATTTAGATTCGTTATGTCACATTGTGCCAATATTTATATAGTTTAGTTCGCTACTGTAGCACTAATTTGACAATTAAAAATGTGTGTTTATTGACGGCATTTGTTAAATAAAATAGAAGCAATATTGTTTTAATAAAAATTGGAATAGGATAAAAGATATTTTGAAATAATTAACAATATGAACAGTATTTTACCATTTTCAGTTTGAAGTCTTGCTCTTTGAGCACTGAAGTCATTCAGCTGGCGAACATTCTCATCGTTCTTGGACTTGATTTCACTGAGTTGGTCCTCCAGTGTGCGGCACATCTTCTCAAGATTGCCCTGAAAACAACAAAACCATGGATGTTTGACAATCTAAATCATGTTTTATTCCAATATTCCTAAATAAAACAATTCTTAACCTTTGCTTTGGCAACAGCCTCCATGTTGCTGGAGAGATCATCAATCTCCATTTTATATTCACTCTTCTCTTTCTCAAGCTTCTGCTTGACACGCTGGAGGTTGTCGATTTGCTCTCCCAACTCGGCCACACTGTCTGCCTGTTTCTTGCGGAGGGCAGCAGCGGTAGCTTCATGCTGAAGGGTGGACTCTTCCAGATCACGACGCAGCTTCTGAAATTCAGCTTCACGCTTCTTGTTCATCTCGATCTGAGCAGAAGTTGCTCCTCCGGCTTCCTCAAGCCTCTCACTGATCTCCTCAAGTTCCCTGGAGAGATCAGCTCTCTGCTTCTCAACCTTGGCACGCGCAGCACGCTCAGCCTCAATCTCTTCCTCCAGTTCCTCAATGCGAGCCTACAGGAGCAGAAAATGAGACACACTTTAAGAATCTTGAATTTACCTTTTTAAACAATGTCAAAAACAGTTCAAATTAATACCTGCAGCTCCTTTATCTTCTTCTGAAGTTGAGCTCCAAGAGATTGTTCATCTTCAATCTTGCTGAGCAGCTGGCTTGTTTCAAAGTCTTTCCTGTTGAAATTGAGAAAAAACATGAATAAAACATCACAATACAACAATACAGTTTTAATGGAAGTATGTTTTTAAAATTACTTCTTCAACTTCTCTTCAGATTGCTGCTTGTCATTCTCCAGGTCCATGATGGACTCCTGGGCCAGTTTCAGGTCTCCTTCAAGCTTTCTCTTGGCTCTCTCAAGGTCCATACGGAGCTTCTTCTCTTGCTCAAGGGAACCCTCAAGCTATAGGTCCACAACATAGACAATGTTTTCAAAATAAATGGACGCATAACAATGTTGAAAAATAAGTTAAAAAGAGATCAATTACTCACATCATCAACTTGTTGCTCAAGCTTTGTCTTGGACTTGGTCAGGGTGTTGACTTTGTCTTCCTCTGCCTGGAGATCATCCAGAGTCTGCTGATGTGCCTCTTGGAGAGCTTTCTTCTCCTTTGAGAGCTTGCCAATGCTCTCATCCTGAGCTGCCATTTCCTCAGTCAGGTTCTTGACCTGTGTGATTTTTAATACCAGATTATTTTATCCAATTCATATTCCATAACAAAATATTAGATGTAATAATGAATACGATATTAAGCACTTTTTACTGTTAAGAAACAACTGTCTCAAACCTTATTCTCAGTGGCATGTTTCTCCTTCTCAACTTTAGCCAAGGTGAGCTCCAGGTCATCAATGTCTTTCTTCAGTTCAGAACACTCATCCTCCAGTTTCCTCTTCTTGGCTGTAAGTTCAGCATTGATTTCTTCTTCATCTTCCAGTCTCTCAGTTGTCTCTTTGAGTTTAGCTTCAAGCTGGATTTTGTTCTTGATCAGACCCTCACACCTCTCCTCAGCATCTGAGAGATTCTCAGATTCCTATTTTTATGTTTAAAAAATGCACAAAAAATGTCCGCAAACACATTAGTATCCCGTCATTCTTAGGTTTGTTATAAGCTAAAAAAAAATAATTTCCTATTGATTGACTCACAGAGGCTACTTGCAGCTGCAGATCATTTTTCTCTTGCAGCAGAGCAACCATCTTCTCTTCAAGATCCTTCTTTTTAGCTTCAGCCTTGGCAAGATCTTCTTTGCATTTGGCAAAGTCCTCTTTCATAGATGACAGCTCCTTCTCAGTCTCAGCACTCTTTAGCAGAGGCTTAATCTTGTAGTAAACCTTCATCCATGGCCAGTGTTTGACATTCATGAATGAGCGGATGTTGTATTGAATGGTGAAAATGGCATCCCTGACAAAAAATAAAAATTATGGTGAAATTGACCTTTCGCGTTGAGTTTATGCACCCCCTTTTGATATTCGCCATTTTGCTGACAATCAAACCATAGAGTTAAATCCGCTGCGGGTATTTTGCAGTTTCACACTCTACAAACATGATGCCAGTTAAAAGTTATGTCACTATGGAATCAAGAAGAATAAAAGAAGACTTGTCTGGAGTTTAAGCTCAAAGACAGACTGTCATGTAATCCGCGCTAAACGACTGCATCTCATCAAAACTGCCATAATTTTATCAGAGGTAAAATTTGATCTTTATGGTCGTTGCCTCAAAATCTTTGAGGTTTAATAGTTCTTGGTTTAAGTAAGCAGAACTTTCAAATTTGATTACTGTTAAGTTAAAGTTCTTACCAAATCTTAGCAAGTGCAACTTAAATATTTAATTTATCCTTTTTATGAAATTAAGTAGACAGAACTTAAACAAATAAGTCCACTAAAATTACATTTTAATGTTAATCCAATTTAATAATTACAGTTACTTTATTTAGCATATTTTTTAGTCTTAATATGCATTAATCAAACACCTTGATTAATGCAACTCAGAATGAGCAAAAAGAGACTGATCTCAGAACTGGCATTAGCACAGTTATTGCTCACTTGTGAGTCAACGAGAGCGTAAGCACATGCATCGCTCTTCTAAACAATGGTAACCACAAAACTGAAAAATATTTCTAACTCTTCTAAATATCTAAAAGAAGTGAACATAAAACACTAACAAGTCTTTAACTTTACTAAAAACATATAAAATATTCATATTTTTCTATTTACTCTCCTAATCCAGTCTGACGCAAAGCATGCTGGGAATTGGATATCCTTCTTGACCAATTATGTTGAATTAACGCGTTTAAATTAAGTAAATCGAACAAGTTGCAAACACATTTTTTGAGTTTTAGTCAAAACTTCAAGTTTATCAAAAATAATCATTATACTTTAATCAAAAATAAAAAAGTGTTTCACTTTTCAACTTATGTTCTTAGATATTTAAGTAAGTAGAACTTTTTATAAAATTGAGTTTACACTACTTAATCTATTTGATTATTTTGAACATTTGGGTTTGCAGTGTGAAAGTACACATAATTATTTTTGCCAAAAATGATTATTTAACAATAAATATTCTTTAGAGTATTAGGAGTGCTTTGGCTGATGTCGGACATAAGGGGGCGGGCTCTGTGAAGGTTCAAATGCATTTGACACATATGGTGTGTGTTAGAATAATTTACTTTACAGGTCCTGCATATTTACCACAGGATGTTTTTTGAATATCAAGAAGATATTGTTATAGGTTTATACCATCTCCGTTGAGTTATTATAAGGGCCAGAGCGTGTTGCAACTTTGATGACATTACTCACCTCCTCTCCATCATCTTCACAAACTCTCTCCTCATGAGGTAACCACGGCAGAGAGCCTGAGTCATTGTGACCAGAGCAGCCAGTTTATCATCACGCATCTCCTCCAGAGTACCCAGCAGACCAGCTTTGAAGAACACCTGCATATATGAACAATAATCCAGAGATTAATTTGTAGTTTAGAATAAATTCTGAAACTTTAATCAATTTAAAGCAGAATGTGAACCTTTGTGTGTCCAAATCTGTACTCTTCATGATCAACATCGATGGATCCCAGGAGTTTCTCAGAAGCTTTCTTGTTGTCAATGAACTGTCCCTCAGGGATGACACTGGCATTCAGCACCTTGTATCTGTGGATATATAAAAAAAATTCATGCCATTAAAATAAGATGACCCTTAGATAGGAAACAGTATATTCCAGGAAACAGTGTCTTCATGTGGTCCCATTTACCTCTGTTTGAAGTCGGCATAGAGGATTCTGCTGGGGAAGCCCTTTCTGCAGATTCTGATACCTTCCAGGACACCGTTACACCTCAGCTGGTGGATAACCAGGTGATTCTCCATGAGACCTATGAAAACAGTGGATGGCGATCTACTGTGAGAACAATGTGAATGAGCTATGAACAGCTCATCTCATTAACGTCACGGTGTGTCAAAATATCTGAAAGAAAGTTGTGATTTTACCTGGATTCTTGGACTCATTGGGAATCAGACAACGTACAAAGTGAGGGTGAGTGCTCCTCAAGTTGGTCATGAGCTTGCCCAAATTTTCCTGTGAATCCATGAAAACTTTTAGATTTTGCCTAAGATTCTGTCAGTTTATATATATTTTTGCCTTCTTATTTAATTCTGCATTATTGACTTTATATCTGACAATGACATACTCTGAATTGAGAAGACACAGTCTGCATGGAACCACCCTTCTTCTTGCCTCCCTTCTTGCCACTCTCTGTTTAAAGAGGATAAAGATGAACACATATAATATAATGACAAGAAATCTGTGCAAAACTAATTTAGAGTTTGATTAATTGGAAACATAATTATATTAACAAAGTAGGTTTTTTTAATTACCTTCAACAACAGGTGGGTAGAAAGTACCCAGCAGTTTGACTGAAGACTTCTGGTACAGCTGAATAACAGACTCGTTCAGTGGATCCTTGTTCTTGTCCAGCCAGCCAGTAATGTTGTAGTCCACCGTTCCAGCATAGTGAACCAGGGAGAAGTGAGCCTCAGCCTTGCCTTTGGCAGGCTTTGGTTTTTGGAAAGCATTACACTTGCCAAGATGCTGATCATACAGCTTGTTCTTGAACGTTGTGTCTGAAGCCTTGGGAAACATGCACTCCTCTTCAAGGATGGAGAAGATACCCATGGGCTGTTTGTAAATAAATGCAGAGAATTAGTTATACCATAGAGTTTAAGAATTTTATATGATTTACTTGATATTTGTAGAAACCTTTACAAACCTTCTCAATGAGCTCAATGCAAGCAGCCAAGTCCATGCCAAAGTCAATGAACGCCCAAACAATGCCCTCCTTTTTGTACTCCTCTTGTTCCAGCACAAACATGTGGTGGTTGAAAAACTGTTGCAGTTTCTCGTTGGTGAAGTTGATGCACAGCTGCTCCATGCTGTTGTACTGGAGAGAGAGAGACATTTACTAAAAACTGGTTATACATCATTCAACTTTGAATGGAGAATCATTCTTACATCAAAGATCTCAAATCCAGCAATGTCCAGCACACCAATGAAGAACTGTCTGGCTTGTTTTGTGTCCAACATCTGGTTGATACGAACAACCATCCACAAGAACATCCTCTCATAGATAGATTTAGCCAGAGCGCTAACAGAGTTGTACACCTATAGATATAATACATCGTCATAAAAAACGTATTTAAAAAAACTTGAACATTTAGCTGTTTATTTGTTACACAGTTCATACCTGTGGCACGGTCTGACTTTTGGTCACAAACTCATTTCCAACCTTTACTCTTGGGTAGCACAAAGCCTTCAGCATATCAGCAGAGTTCAAGCCCAGGAGGTAGGCAACTTTGTCAGCGTCTACAATTTTTTAAGTTATACAAGAAAATTAATACTGAAATCTTTCCTATTTGTGCAAACAGACACATGAGTCTCTTACTCTTCAAGTATTTTCAATGTGATATGCATTAGAACTATTTAGTCTCACCCTCTGTGCCATCAGGCTCAGCCTGTTCCTCACGCTGTTTCTGCTTGAACTTCATGTTACCATGATGCAGCACAGCTCCAGTGAACTTATAGATGCCCATCTTCTCCTCACCACTGAAGCCCAGAATGTCAATAGCAGTCTGGAAATCACAGGTAGGTATAAGCCATAGCACCTGCCATATATATGTAGAATATCATTGCCATTGTCAAATAATTATGACTCACATCAGTGGCAACCAGCTCCTCTTTATCATCAATGCTCGCCACAGTGATGTGACCCTGACTGCACATGGGGAAGTCATAGGGGTTGGTGGTGATGAGCGTCATTTCTGTAAAATACAAAGTGCATTGTTGAGTATTTTATAACATTATCTACCATTTTAAAGTTCTGAATGACCTACCAATCAGCTCAGGCTTGTGGTTGGTCATCATCTGGTAGAAGATGTGGTAGCCTCTCTCATCTGAAAGCTGGAATGTCACTCTAGACTTCTCCAGCAGGTCTGGTCAAGAAAATAAGTACTTAGGGGTATTCAAACAATTGCCTATATGTCAGATTGGAAATTCTTATTAACTGTCACTCACATGTCTCAATATCAGCACTAGACAGTTTTCCAGATGTGCCAAAGTGAATTCTGATGAATTTACCCTGTTCAAATAAAATAAAGTTTCACTTGCTTTTGTGGCAACAAGCCTTTCACGGGAAACATTTATATAAAAACATAAAAACAACTAATTGTACTGCATGAAATTGAAAACTTACAAAACGAGAGGAGTTGTCATTTCTCACAGTCTTGGCATTACCATAAGCCTCAAGCAGAGGGTTAGCAGCAATGATCTGGTCCTCAAGAGATCCCTGTGAAGTTAAGGAGGTAATATATTAACTACTATTAATAATAATAATATTAATAGAGAGTTCTATCTTTATGTATTAAGTACATAGCTTTTTGTATCACACCTTCATTTGGCTGGCAGATTCTTTCTTCTTGTCAGTATGCACTGCAACTGTGGCAAAGTACTGGATGACACGTTTGGTGTTCACAGTCTTTCCAGCACCAGATTCTCCACTGATTTATAAGAAATGATTATCAGACAGAATATGATAAGACATGTAAAAAATCTCATGAGAGTAAAATATATAATAATTTTTATCATCTCTTGAAAGTAAAAACATACGTGATCAGGACAGACTGGTTTTCTCTGTCTGTAAATTGAATGGTAATTTTGTTTAGATAATTGTTTCATTAAAACCAGAAACCATAATTTCACAAATCAAAAATCACTTGCCATTCAAAATTCAGCACTTACCAGTGAGCATGGCCTGATAGGCATTGTCAGAGACAGAGAAGATGTGGGGTGGGGCCTCCATACGCTTTTTGCCTCTGTAGGCAGACACCACTTCTGCATCATACACTGGGAGCCACTTGTAGGGGTTCACAGTAGCACAGAAGAGTCCTGAGTAGGTCTGAAACGAACAGAGAAACCATCCTATTACATTATCACAGTCATAATGAACTTGAATGATGTTTTACTTTCTGCTTAACTTACATAGATCATCCATGCTGCGTAACGCTCTTTCAGGTTATACAGCACAGAGGGTTCATTGAGATGGGTCATCATGGCCATGTCCTCAATCTTGTCATACTTGGGAGGATTCATTGGGTGAACATCCTCCTCCTTAGCAACTCTCTCCTATTAAAGTTCAGCATTCATTAGATTTGTACTTTTTTATTGATAATCTTTGAGGAATGTGGATATTTTACCTCCTTAGTATCATTCACAGTAACAGTGACTTTGCCACCATCTTTGCTCTTGATTGTTGCTTTGACGTACAGCTCTTTGTCATCTGTCACATAGCAGGCAGCCTTAGCATCAAACGGTTTGGTCTGAGCCTCAACTCTCTCCTTCTCAGGCTTACGGAGGTAAATGGCAGCCTTGCCATAAATGGCCATCTCCGCGTCCGTACTCATTTTGACGGCTTACTGTTGAAATATAAAGATTTTTCCATCCAGTTTTAACAAAATATGAAAAGCATCATTTAAAATCTAGTGACTGTATACATTTCCTACTGTTGTTCTGAACTTTAGACACATTTTATTTGTCACCCGCATTTTTGTAAACAACAGTTTTTTGTACAAACAGAAACAAAAGAAGACAAACACATATATACCACCCAGCCTCTGTCACCACCCAGTTTATACTGATGTAGTGATTTGAACCAGTGTAAAGAATATAGAATTGTATGTTATTACCTTTACCTTCTCGCACTGCCACAAATGCCGATAAATGTCCTGACACTGCAATAATCAAAGGAAGGTCACTTACTACACGCACACTGTGCTCACTCATAAACTTTTTAAAACATAGGTATGAAAAAAATTAACATCATACTGTATGTCTAAAATCAACAATGGTGAAATTGCACTATTGGTCTAGAAATTGACCATGTTTTTATTATTAAAATCAAAGCTTGTCTTACCACAACAAACTTGGTTTGTCTTCTGGACGCAAATGACTCCAGGTCTGCCTCTGCTCTTTATACTGTACTGGCTTTGCCAGCAATGCAAAAGTTAAATATGGTTAACACCAAATAAGGCTAATGTGTTAGTTAAGAAAGTGATCAGGTGGACCAACCGGTGCAAGCCAAGTTGAAATAGCAAAGAAAACACGCAGCTGTTTAGCATTTAACAAATGCAAGCCTATTGTGTCACATTGTGATAAAGTTGTTTTGCTTAAGTTTTAAAAGCTTTTGACAATTATATTAAGCTTTTTAGCTAAAACATTGTTCAGTATGTGATGATATTTAAACATAAATTGAGACAACACTTCTTTGAGTACTTTAATATTGCTGGATTTTTGCAAAGAGAATATGCAAAGAGAATATGATAATAGTTTTTAAACAAGTAAATAACTTTTTTCATCAATCTTTGGGTGCTGAAATCACCAGCAGTATAGTGGTAACTAATATAATTAAAATATTAATTAATTTGTTTATTTATAAACAGAGGGAATCAATCACATACTGTCATCCAAACAACACTTCACATAACATTTACATTTGGTAGACGCTCCAAAGCGACTTACATTGCATTATGCTATACATTTGTTTCTAAGTGTGTGCAATCCCCTGGGATTGAACCCACAACCTTGGTTATTAACACCATGCTCTTACCACTGAGCTACAGGAAAGCTAATAAATACCTATGTACATGTTTATATTACATTTTAATGCATCAATTGATTGGTTTGCATTCCATGGACAAGCACTCTCAGGGATCAGATTTCTTGAACTGCCTCACATGCAAAATAACTTGTGTCTGTGTATGGCAGTTGGATTCTTCTAATTTTGGCTCAACTACAACTGCATGGCTGCCTGCCATTTACTATTCATATAGGTGTACATTTAAAACAATTATATATCCTCAGACTATTGCAATTTCTGTCGAGTCATCAACATCATGGTGCTCATGTAAATTAGTTTTCTAATAATATCCATTTTGATAACCGTTGATTTGTACATAAACGATCTTAAATAGCTGGAAAGTCATTCATCTGTGGGATCCTTTTTCATGGAGTTTAATACCCTATTTGATTCCCAATACAAATGGTTGATCAAACATACTAAATTATGTTTATTTTCAAATTTAAAAATGCAGAAAGTTTTCTTTGATGGTTAGGTTTTGGTCTGGGTTAGGCAGAATACACCGTTTGTCCGGTATAAAAAATCATTACGCCTATCACTGTAACAAACACGGTACCGCTGCCGGCCACAACCCACCAGCAGCGCTCTTCCCCAGATTCTCCCGCTCTCATTCTCCGGACATTTAATCCCCATGGACTACACTCCCCATGATTCCTTGCAACAGGCACCTTGATTACACCACGCACCCGCAACTCATCCCCGGACTGCGTTCCAAACCACATACTGTCATACTATATAGTAGGCAAAAAGCAGTAGGCGAAAGAGTAGTATGTCCCAAACCTCATTATTCATAAAACGGTAGGCGAGAAATTTCCGTCTGGTGCTCTATTTCTCGCGAGATTTGGACGCGTGTATACTACTGACTACTGTGGCGTGAGACACCGCCTACTTACCTACTATATAGTATGTGAAAACATATAGTATGTCCCAAGCCTCAGTATTTATAAAAGAGTAGGTGAGAAATTCCCGGATGGCTTACTGGTTACGCCCAAATTCTGAAGCACCCAGCGACAGATACTTGGGATATATCCCATGAGCCCACGGGAATTGATAAGATAAAACAGTAGCATGGCGGAGATCTGCGAGGCAGGTGTTTTCAAATGTGAGTATTACTAGCCAACAACGCTTCTCTTGGCGTTGCAGTCGCATTTGTTAAAGTGCTGTAGCGTAAAGTTAACTTGTAAGATGCTACATAGTAAAGTATATTTGTGATTTTGCTGCAGAGTTTAAATAAGTCTAGCTTAAAGGGGCGTTTCACGCACACACGCGTCTTCGAAGTAGACTTAACATATTAAAACCATACGCAAGTTAAAGACGCTTTTTCATGTCTGTGTTGCATGTGACCTGTCATTTTCTCGATAAGTATTGCAAATGCACACATCACATCACAACATGAAACACACATCACAGTAATGTACCTTACGTCTGTTAAGTGGTACAAAGCATTGTTCACGGCATGCATAGATACATATAAGTAATGTAAATAAACATATTTACTTAAGTAACTAAACATAATGTATATATATTTTAATTGTCCATTTAGTACTGTTGATGAATTCTGGAAAAATTTGAGTTGAATAAACAGCGAATTAACACATGAGCAACTACCTCCACATTTAAATGCAGTATTGAGCACAAATCACAGATGTCACTTGAATCTTGTTTGACTGTTACAGGGACAGATGAGCACAGTACTTAAAATCACGAAGGTGGCGACGGTGGTCAGCTGCGAGATGGCAGTAGGATGGGCTTCAACGCCTGTAGAGACAAGATGATTTTTTAATTTAATTAATAATTATTAAATTCATTTATTTTCTTGCATCAAATTCACATATTTTGTATTCATGCTTATTCTATAGTTTTCTGTAAATAAAACATATTACATTACTTCATGCATTATGTCAGTGCTTCACTGAAAACGTATGCATTGTATGCATTAAAATGTTTGTAGTCTGTATTAATGCATAGATGGCATATGGCAATACAATTACATTTATGAGGCTATTTTAATACAATATATAATTTTCAGGGGAAAAAAAAATAAGTATTGGTCAGCACTTATCAATAATATTGTGCACAAAAAAAACACTAACCCTCTCTCTCAACAGGTAGTGGTCTAGCTTTTGTTGAAACCAACTTTGTATTTGCACCTAATGTATTATGGCTCCTGTATGACATATCGCTTATTGCTCCCTAAACTCTTTGTAAGTCGCTTTGGATAACAGCGTCTGCTAAATGTAAATGTAAGTGTAGGTGTCAGCTAGCGATGCATTTCTAGGGTACACTTATAAGCAATTTACTTATATTCCTTGACAATAAAATCAGCAGTGCTCTCCTAAGGCGACATCTCCTTTGTGAAGCCATTACAAACATGTTGGGAAAACTCATGAAAGGTAAAGTTAGCATTACTGATGTTAATAATGCACCTGTCTCTCAGAACTTAAGTTTTTGCGCTTGTTATTACGTCGCATGGTTAATCTCTGGCCCATGTACACTCCATTACAGCAGGTGGCGGATAAGCACCACAAACGTAATTTGCTCCCCGCCATTAAAAAGGAGAAGAAAGATCATCAATATGGCGGACAACGGCTGATCGCATACATACTACACCCATTCACGGAAAACAGTATGTACCCATTTAGCCCTGTTGAGTACGTACCTACTCAAATTGAGTACCTACTTATTGAGTATGCAATTTGGGACGCAGCGCCGGACTCCAATAAGCTGTAGCTGTGTCCCAAATGACATACTATACAATATGCACTTAAACTATGCACTCAACCATCTAGTATACGAATTTCAGAAAGAGTAGTATCGTCCCAAATTGAATACTTGACGGTGTTATACTAACCGGAAGTATATCGGTTTCCCAGACGAGCGCCAATGACGTCAATCGTACGCCACAATGCGTGTGAATAAAAATATACTTGTGCATTGTTCATTTAATGTAGTTTTCATCTGTTTTGCCCAGCATTACTGTGGTGTTATCAAGATAAAACAAGAATAATACAGGCCACACGAGAGTAGTGAATCCGTAACTTTCTTTACTCAACTTCTTCTCTACCCGTACGTAACTACGCAACTACGTACATACGTCACATCTCATCACGTGACAACAGCACAGCATTACTATTTAAAAATAGTATACACAAATAGTAACATTGCACATTACTCATGAACACAACATTTTCCTTTTTTTTAAGAATGCAAAGTGGATGGAGTAACCAGGCAGCAAAAGTAACCACTACACCTATACACTTATTAAGCCAGTATAAGTACAGGCATTTTGTTAATTTTAACTATCGTTAACCCAGTGCAACCTGTAACAACAGTATACAGACTGCAGTAATTCTGTTAATAGAACTTATTGGTTCAAGAAGAACAACATAGTAATATAACAAACAAAGTGCATGCAATACATCAGATATGGAGCAGTACATCGAATCTAAGTGACATAGTCATTTAGCCAACTGGGTTTGTGAACATTACGTGTAGGCCTAGGACTATTTGCAGAATCACCAGTGTTCTCAGCAGGGGCTGTTGTTGTACATGGAAATGCAGTGAGTTTGGAAGCATTCCACGTTTTCCCATCACTAAGAACATATGTACCCACCCCCAGTTGTTTGTGAACTGTGAGAGGATCTGTGAATTTCCTGTGCCCCTTAGGAACATGTAGATGGTTCCGTACTCTGACTTTATCCCCCACCTGAAAGCAGGGAGTGCGCGCACCCCGCTTCGCATCCGTATACAGTTTCATTTTGCGCTGCAACTGCGTAAACCTCTTGCGAACAGTCACATCAGTGGAAACGGGAACAGGAGGAGATGGCAGAAAAGACAGCCTAGTGTGCATTCTCCGTCCATAAAGGAGCTGAAAAAGTGAAGAACCAGTTGCAGCATGCGGAGTGGCACGGTACACTTGCAAAAAGTCAGTTACGAAAGGTTTCCAAGGTTGATGTTGTTGGATGGGCAGTTGGACAGTATTTTTGAGTACACGGTTAAACCGCTCCACAGCATCATTAGCCGCTGGGTAGTAGAGAGAGGAACGATGGTGACGAATGTTCCGTTTTTTTAGAAAAGCAGAAAAGGCAGCAGATGTAAACTGAACCCCATTATCAGTCACTATGCTCAAGGGGTTGCCATGGCGACTGAATACCGAAGACAAAAATGAAATCACGAAGTCAGCAGTGACGGTATGGGTAAAGGAGACCTCAGGCCATTTGCTGTAATAATCAGTCAAAGTTATAGCGAACCTGCAATCAGAAGCTGCAGTGTCAAATGGTCCGACTATGTCCACAGCAACTTTCTGCCATGGTCCGTCCGGCAGCGGCACTGGCTGAAGAGGAGCAGGATGTGACTTCACGGTTTTATCATTAAGTTGACAGACATTGCAGAAACGGACAGTATCGTGAACCTGAGCGTCCATCCCAGGCCACCAATAGACCTCGCGAAGGCGTTGTTTAGTTCTCACCTCCCCTTGGTGTCCTTCATGCGCAATAGCTACCAGCGTATGGCGAAAAGCAGCAGGTGCAATCAGCCGTGTGCCTCGAAAGACGAAGTTGTCCTTAACAGATAGTTCCAGTCGCACATGATAGTACGGCAACAACTCAGCCTTCAGTCCTTTGGAAGAAGGAGGCCAACCAATGGTAATCTGTGAACGAAGCTGGGTTAGTTCAGGGAAAGTAGAACAGGCAGCATCAACATCAGCAACAGACAGAGGATTGCAGGTAGCAGACAGGTAAGCAACAAACTCCTCTTCCACATCATCATCATGAGCTAAAGCAACAGCATTGTCTGGTGAAGCAGGCAAGGGCACACGTGACAGATAATCAGCAGGAGCATTTTGGGAACCTGGACGATATATTACGTCATAATTAAATGACAGTAGCGTGCAGACCATCTAGTTACACGAAGTCCAGCACGACCAACGCCTTTTGTGGTGAGAAGGGTTGTCAGAGCCTGGTGGTCTGTCCGCAGAGTGAAACGGCGGCCCCACAGGTAAGTGCGCCACTTCTCAACGGCCCACACGCACGCCAGTGCTTGTTTTTCCACCATGGCATATTTACGCTCTGCAGCGGAGAGTGTGCGTGATGCAAAAGCAACAGTACGTTCGATGCCATACGGACCGACCTGGGAGAGCACGCCGCCCAGACCATAATCAGAAGCATCTGTGGATACAATGGTATGCATCGTGGGGTCAAATAACGCCAGAGAAGGGCTGTTTGCAAGCAGTTGTTTCACTTTGTTCAAGCTTTGGTCAGCCACCTCTGACCAGCTGAATCCGTCTGGAGCTTGTAGGCATGCACGTACCGGAGCTACCACAGTGGCAAAATCAGGAATGAACTTACTGTACCATGACATAAGTCCAAGTAAGGAGCGTAATTTAGATTCGTCCGAAGGTGCAGGGGCATTGAGCATGGCCTGAACACGCGACTCATCAGGCCTAAGGCCATCTGCTGACACTGTATGTCCTAAGAACAGCAGGCTAGATTGACGAAAACAACACTTGTCTTCATTGAGTTGTAAGCCGGCCGCTTCTAGACGCTGTAAGACCGCTTTCAGTGTTTTGTCGTGTGAAGACATGTCGCATCCGTGGATGATGATGTCGTCCAAGTAATTTTCAACTCCTGACAAGCCAGCCAGGACAATGGACATCATTTTCTGAAAAGCTGCAGGTGCTGAGGCTAATCCATAAGGAACACGGCAGAATCGGTACAGTCCATCATGAGTAATAAATGCTGTTAGGTCGCGACTGTCCTCGTGCAGCGGTACCTGGTAGTAGGCATTAGACAGATCAATGGTAGTGAAAACACTAGACCCGTTTAGGGCAGCAAGTAATTCATTTATGTGTGGTAATGGAAACGAGTCCACAATTACGGCTTTGTTTGGCTCTCTGAGGTCAACACACATCCTTATTTTTCCCGACCTTTTCTGCGTGACAACAATCGGTGACACCCAGGCAGAAGCATCAATGTGTTCTATTACTCCAGCTGCTTGTAAGCACTGTAATTCCGCCGACACAGCGCTTCGTATTGAAAGTGGCAGGCGGCGAAGTTTTTGGCGTACCGGTGAGACAGTTTCATCCAGCTTCACGCGGTGTACGAAGTTTGTAACATGTCCAAACTCAGTGAGATCAGCAGTAGTGCACTGTAACACTGGCATAGGAGCCAACTCAGAGAGGCCATGAGGAGGCAGTACTTGGTTGTTCTCAATCCTTACATAAGATCCCTCCCCATTAGTGGTGTGCCTTTGTCTACAATGAAAAAGGTAGCAGGAACTTTGTGATCATGCAATGACACGTTGGCTGACAAACACCCAAGGACCGGAATTTGAGCTTTTGAGTACGTCACAAGCCTGGCCGATGGTTGTGACAATGCAACATCACTAAAATGGCATGTATAAGTGCTGTGGGGTAAGATAGAAACAGAAGACCCAGTGTCGACCACTAAATTCACCACACAAGCCTGATCTGCAGAGGTAGATATTGTCACTGTACTTATGATGCTGGGAGAACGAGCTGGGCATTCCGTGTACAGAACAGTAACTACAGGTAATTCAATTTCATGAACTTCGCGCGTAGTTGGTTGTGTCGATCGGCAAACTTTAGCGTAATGTCCCGCCTTCTTACACTGTCTGCAAGTTGCAGTTGCTGCAGGGCAGTTCGCAGCATTAGCTAAGTGAGTTTTCGAGCCACAGCGAAAGCAAGACTTCAATTTCTCTGTGGTTACAGAAGTAGGAGGTGCGCGGTATGATTTTGCTCTCCCGCGCTTCACGTGCTGTACCGCTTGTACGGGGGCGGTGACTTGACGGCCATATGAAATAAGTTTAGCCTGATCAGCAGCAGATTCAATCTGACTCGCAATCGTAACAGCTCTGTCCAGTGTAAGGTCTAGTTCGAGTAAAAGTCTCTCGCGAATTCGTGGGCTAAGCACATTTTCCACCAACTGATCACGAATCATATCGTCAGCACAGGCACCGAATTCACATGTAACAACAAGTTCACGCAGAGCAGCAACGTACTGTATGACTGTCTCGTGAGGTGCCTGGCAGCGTTTACGAAAAGCATGGCGTTCAACTACAATGTTAGCTTTTGGCACAAAGTACGCTTTCAGTGCGGTCTCGGCATCCTTGTATGTCGTACCTATGTTAGGCAATGCGTAGAAAATCCGCTGTCCCTCTGTGCCCAGGCAATGAAGTAGTACAGCTCTCCGTCTGTCGTCCGGCCAAGCATCCCCTGTAGCGTCGATAACACGCAGATAGTTATCAAAGATCCGCAGCCATGTGGTGAACGGCATTGCAGGCTCGCCGGGCAAGGCAGGAAAAAACTCGGAAAAGGCACGTTGGCAACAGCCATCTTCGCGACCAGAAATAGCAGAAAGTAAAAAAACGTAATCCTCGTCGCCAATTTGTGGTGTTATCAAGATAAAACAAGAATAATACAGGCCACACGAGAGTAGTGAATCCGTAACTTTCTTTACTCAACTTCTTATCTCCCCGTACGTAACTACGCAACTACGTACATACGTCCAATCTCATCACGTGACAACAGCACAGCATTACTATTTAAAAATAGTATACACAAATAGTAACATTGCACATTACTCATGAACACAACAATTACTTTAGTCATGATCAGATTAAAGCGTCATCACTATGGTTTTGCTTGAGCAGGTTTTGCTCTGATAGCCCCGCCTCCCTTCCGCTACGTAAGCGAAACTGCGATTGTTGAGTGCGTGAAGTGTCCACAGTTCCACACTTCATAATACGGTCGAAAAAGTGCATCATCCGGGTACTTACAGTGCCCTTGCTTTTTTGAGGATTTTCTATGTTAACTCACCACTCACACTATTTATACTACAAAATGGCGTAGAATAGTGCATTTAAGTGCGCGATTTGGGACGCACCTTGTGTCTCGTTTCGGAAGGCTGCGTCCTCCGAAGGATAAAAGCAGGTAGGACACTCCGTATGGACCCTTCTAATGCGACATACTTTCACGAGAATAGAGGACACATTAGGCCTGTCCTTCGTTGCTAGAGATAATCCAACATTCTTTGCGTCTGTTATTTGAATAAACGGCAGCAGCTGCACATTCAATCAAATATGTGGTGTTTAAATGTTAACAGTTTATTTTTATCTTGGCAGGCATATGTAGTAATTAGGTTTACAAGCATAAAGTGATTTTAAACTTTTTAAAACAGTAGGGATAAGGCATTTTTTGTACATTTGTTTAACTCTTTTGGCATTGGGTAGAAAGTAACACATTTTTTACCTCTTAAAATCATGTAGAAATCATTTTAATTAATGCGTCCTACGAAGGACGACTCATTTAATTCTAATTTGAGGATTTAGAGGGTGAGACATCTGGAGGACAGAAGAACGCAGCCTTACGAAACAAGACACAGCTATACTGTTCTGTTTGTTTAATCAGCTATGTCCCAATTCGGGGACTGCAACCTTCTAAGGTCGCGGACTTAAAAACAAGGACTTGTTCTTCAAAGCACACAGCCTAAAAAGTCCAAGAACCAAACTGAAATGAGACGCCCTAGCCTCGCAGAGGATTTCCTAATTGCGTCACCTGCAGCAGGACACAGCAGAGACTTTTTTAAACAAATACGGAGTCAGAAAAAAACATTATTTTAGAGAATATGACATGTTTATGTAAATTAAAATTGCCCAACAGTATATTTAAATAACCAACCATATAAATTTAAAACACAGTAATGCACCAATAATGTTAATTAACAATATCATATATAATATTAAAACACTGAAATGGACCGTTTTTGTGACCTCCTTTTATACTAAAGTTCCCTTTCTGTCGGTCTCTCGACGTTGTGTCGAACCCCACTGAAGGAGGGAGCTGCAAGGAATTGTCGGAGTCAGATGCCAGTAAGTCACCCCCCGATGCTGCAAGGGACATCTCATCGTCATCACCCACCGTTTCTGATACGTGGTTGAGGAACAAGACGGTGGACCCGTCTCCTGGGGAACGGTCAGACAAGACGAGGTGCGAACCGTCCACGAACCAGTGGCTGGCAGAAGCAGTGGCTGGGCAAAGAACATCTGGGAAGCAGGCGAGTCCCGTGGGAACACAGCCGCCCATGACGCAATGTCTGAATCGTGAACCGCCCGCAGTGCGGGCAGAACTTATCCACAACGGCTGCCCCAGCGTGCTGGAAACCAGCATTCCCCAGCGTGGCATGTCCTGCTGTTCTCATGGGTGCAATACACTCATCGAGGGTGGGACGCACACGATGGCTGCCTCAAGTGTTGGGTTTCCAGGGCGGTTCACGATTCAGACATTGCGTCACGGGCGGCTATGTTCCCACGGGACTCGCCTGCTTCCCAGATGTTCTTTGCCCAGCCACTGCTTCTGCCAGCCACTGGTTCGTGGACGGTTCGCACCTCGTCTTGTCTGACCGTTCCCCAGGAGACGGGTCCACCGTCTTGTTCCTCAACCACGTATCGGAAACGGTGGGTGATGACGATGAGATGTCCCTTGCAGCATCGGGGGGTGACTTACTGGCAGCTCCCTCCTTCAGGGGGTCGAGCTCAGGAAGAAGAGGATGTTGAATTGTCAGCCATGCTTTAATGGGCCGCCGCGAGCATTGGGTTGCAGTGCATCGCACTGCCTCTCTCATTGCTTGCGGACGGATACATGGTGCCTCTGGGTTGAACGCGGCTCCAAGCCGCGCCCGCCCCCAGTGCCGAGTCTCCCGGAAGTGCATGAGGAACTCAGTAAGACCTGGAAACGCCAAATAAGTTCCGTCACCCTTTCTTTCCTCGATGGTGGGGCAGCTAGAGGATACGTCGATGTCCCCCAGGTGGAACGTGCTGTCTCGGTGCACCGCAGATGGCTGCCACCCGGGGGGCTCGACCTAGACTCCAGTCCAAAGCACGTAGGTTTTCGGCATCTCTGGTGTTGAGAGCTTACACTGCTGAGGGCCAAGCTGCCCCCTCTCTACACACTATGGCCATCCTGCAGGTCCAGGTCGGGGCGTTGAGAGAGCTCCACAAGGGTAAGACGGACCCATCGCTTATGCAGGCATTCCGCACCGCCACCAACCTCGCTCACGGGCAACCAAGGTGACCGTGCGGGCCCTGGGTCGGGCGATGTCCACACATAAAGTCCAAGAGAGACACCTCTGGCCGAACCTTGCACAGATGAGTGATGCATAGAAGGTCCGCCTTCTCGACGCACCCATCTCGCGAGTGGGGGCTGTTGGGTGATACTGTCGTGCAGCAGTTCTTGACAGTAAAGAAGCAGACGGAGGCTATCAGGCATACCCTCCCCGCCGCGACTCATTCGTCCTCTGGCCATCGAGAACCCCTGCTCCATCTGCTTCCCAGCAGCCCTGGCCTTCTTCCCAGCAGCCCTGGTCTTCTTTGTCAAAAAGGAGACCACCACCACTTGAGCAGCCCTCATGGAAAGACCCCAGGGTGATCGAGAATACCTTCGGGCACGACCCCAGCCATTTCATCGCTGGTTAGTTGAGACAGGATGGTTCCTGCCCTGTCCCGACAGCCCACTTCTAAATGGTTTCCTCTCTCTCTGGGTGTTTATCACAGGCGCTATCACCCTCAACACAACAGTGTTCGGCAACGCGACGTTGCGTCACGCCGAGACACACTGTCGAGGATAATCAGCAGTCCTCAGCACTCTCAGTCAACCTCTACATGCTCAAAGGTAGTGCGTACATCTGCGAAAGCGCCTTCCCCCTCTTAGGTGGGTCAGTGTGCTATTTCCGCCTCCCTTCTTTAACTGCGTAAATTGCGCAGAGACGCTCCATATCGTCGAGGCTTGATCAGGAATGTGCGTCTCGATGTGCTAACGCACAGCGGACTCGGAATACAGAGCGTCATTGCGCAATTTATGCAGTTGTTTTATGCAGAAAATGCTTTTCCTGACATCGTCACCCCATTCCGGAAAGCAGCCACGCATGATCCCGGCTGCGCCTAGATAACATATCACATGTCAGCATAGTGTAAAATGTCATTATGTAGAGTATAGGTGCCTAAGTGAGATATGCTCATCACATATGACATGTCAGTATAGTGGTGCGTAATGTGACGTTTTGCAGAATAGTGTTCCCTTTGTCAGCTATGATCATCATATATCACATGTCAGTATAGTGATGCGTAATGTGCCATTGAGCAGAATAGTGGTTCATTGGCCATCTATGCTCATAACATATCACATGTCAGCGAAGTGATGTGTAAAATATCATTATGTAGAGTATAGGTGCCTAAGTGAGCTATGCTCATCACACATGACATGTCAGTAAAGTGATACGTTATGTGACGTTTGGCAGAATAGTGTTCCCTTGGTCAGCTATGGTCATCATATATCACATGTCAGTATAGTGATGCGTATAGTGCCATTAGGCAGAATAAAGGTTCATTGGCCATCTATTCTCATAACACTTGTAAATCGTCTTTCTGTCTGGTGTGCATCGTATTCGTCGGAGTAGATTGTGACAGAAGACCTGACCAACAGATCACAATCTCCACACCACCATCACCCTCAGATCCTTTAGCCAAACTGGTCCAGCTCCTCCGTCAGCAGCTCTCCCCACCCTCCACATCAGCACAACCTGCTCCAGTCCCATGGCCGCACCGTCCAAATATTCCAGTTAAACGGATCGCAGCGGTTTCATCCTCCAGTGTAAATTATACTTTGAGATGAAACCAAATCAGGTCATCGAAGATAGCGTACGTCATCTCACTTCTGACTGGTAAGGCCCTGAACTGGGCAAAGAACATCTGGGAAGCTGGCGGTCCCCTTTCACCTATTCCCTTCACACAATCAAATGACATTTTCAAGAGGTTTCGGTCCTCTGTTCTGTCTGTTCAAGCTGCTGCAAGCATCAAGCGCTACGCTATCCAGTTCAGAACTCTTGCTATCAACTGCGGCTGGAACGAGTCGGCATTTCTTACAGACAAAAGGACAATGCTGACACCCGTCGTTCACCCACCCCACAGTACGCACCTGGACAAAAGCTTTGGCTCTCCACCCGTGATCTCCGTCTGCGGCAGCCCTGTAAAAATCTGAATTCCAAATTCATTGTAGCCTTCACCATCTTGCACCAGATCAACCCAGTCACCTACCGTCTTCAACTCCCACCTCACTATAGAACTTTACCCTCATTCCATGTCTCTCCTTAAGCCTTAACATAACCATGTTTCTGTTCCCTCCACAGAGCCTGGTGCGGTGGCTGACCCCCCCCTCCTCCACCCATCGAGATGGCCCAACAGATCTACCACGTGGAGACCATACTCAACTCGAGGCGACGAGGAGGCCACTTGGAATACCTGTTCACTGGGAGAGGTACAGACCAGAGGAACGATCTTGGGAGGCTTGTGACAACATTCTAGACCCCGCAGTCCTCAGAGACTTTCACGCCTATCCAGCCCCTCGCGGTCGTAACAGATACAACACTGCTGCCGGCCACATCCCCCGCATCAAAGCAATTTTCTTCCGTTTCCCCCGCTCTCATTCTACAGACTTTTGATCCCCACGGACTACAATCCCTATGATCCCTTGCACCATGTAATCCCTATTACTGCGCTTTCATACATGCGCACATAAACAAAACTGAGAGAAAACAGGTAAAAGCATTTACATGCCGCACGAAATCGGAGTAATGGGCAAAAAACTATCTCTGCCGATCGAATATTGCTTAAGCCGTTTATGACCTTTCCCCGATAAAAGATAACTGTTTTACGCGTTTACATGACCATATATATATAAGCTTATTAATAGAGTTGAGCCGGATACTCGGCTGAAACGAGTATCCGGTACGGATAAAGCACTTTTGCCGAGTACGAGTATCATACGAGTAATACGAGTCAATATCTGTGCTCGGATTGAATAAAAATCCTAATTGGGTAGCTGACTGTGTCTGCGTTCTGTGATAGGCTAGTCACAGCGCCCCTCCCCTACACACATACAGATGTATTGTGTTGCTGACTGTGTCCCGCTCTGCTCACTCACACACAGAACACTGAGAAGAGAACAGCTCTCTGTCTCTCCCTCAGTCACTCAGGTTCGCGGGTCTTTTCCGTTTACGTTTAGGGTTTCTTCAGCTTCAGGTTTGTTTTTTACTTCGGTTTGTAGTACTTACTTATTAACCAGTAGAGTTTTGGTAAACGTGGGGTTTGTTCAGACGTGGTGCTTGGAAGAATGCGTCTCGCATTGCGTCTCTGCCTGTCAGAGTTTTTTTTTTCTTTTTTAAACCGTCAGCTGGCTCTAACCAGTTTTTTTTTACTTCACGCACTGAGTGTCTGACACTTTCTTGCTGTATTTCTTAAAAAAAATTAAGGAAGTAGTGGTATAAAACTATATTACAAATTAATTAGCTACACACACACACTCTCTCTGCCGGTCATCTGAGTTTTTTTTTTTGTTAAACCGTCTGCTGGTTCGAAGTAGTGGTATAAAAAAACTATATCACAGATTAATTAGCACGCACACACACACACACACACACATACCTGGTGTGGAAATAAAAAAAAGTTAATTATTTAAAATATATTTAATATAAAAAAAGAAAGTTATGTTGAGATGAAAACTCTTGTTCATTACATTTTACTCCATAATTGCAACCGCATGTGTTGTATTCATTGTTGCAAAACTTGTTCTGTATATAGTTCGTTTGTTATCGTGATCAAAACCATTGATCTGAAGCTCAATGCTGATGTAAATAGTTGTGTAATGTAAATAGTTTTCTAATCAGCAATAAATATAACAATTTCTGATCAACCCATATCAATTGCATGCTTAAAAATAACATACCGGTTAAAGCCCCGCCCGTCTCAAGACAACCCGACCCACTTCCAGGTTAAATCCAGCCCACTTCCGGGTTAGGCCCCGCCCAGTCCGAGTACAGATACAGATACAGATAATTCATATGGTTAACAGATACATATACAGATAATGCTGATTATGTGAACGCGCTCAGTGATTGTCAGGGCTAGTTGTTATCTTGCATACGCTAGCTCATATCCCTTAAGCATTCTGATGCAGTTTTTTTGTGTGGATGTGTTTTTGTCATTATTTACCAAATTAGTTTTTTACCTGATTTCCCCTGACTCTGGATTATACTTTTTGGATTATACTCAGTTTTTTCACCCGTGGACTGTAATTAAACGGGTTAAACATCTTTATGTCTGGTGTGCATCGTATTCGTCAGAGTAGATTGTGACAATTACGAAACGTGTGTGTGTGTGTTTGCGTGCGTGGTAACAATTTTATACTTTCACAGAACAAGTTGAAAATATGTTCAGCATATATCATACAAGCGTTAAAGGGCCGCAATCCCAGGTCTTTTCTGCAATGTAAAAATAGTCAGTGGTATCCCCATAATGTGTCTTTCAAGTTTCAGCTCAAAATACACCACATATCTTTCATTACAAGATGTTAAAAATGACCATTTGTGGCTGCAATGGAAAACGTGCCATTTTTGTGTGTGTCTCTTTAAATGCAAATGAGCTTCTGCTCCCCTCCCCGTATGCAAGATTGGAGGTAGAGCGCTTACACATGTGCTTTGGATGACATCAAGACAAGCATTATAGCGGAAAGCGCAATTACGTATGTAATGCCCTTTTCAACCAAAACCATACACTAACTGCAATCAAAATCTCGTTTCTGTAAGTCTTTCCGGACCGGAGATACGGACCGGTGAATGTTGGTTTGTCGATCTAAAAAAAAGTGCTTCTTCCCCGGATGCAGAGTTTTTGGCATCCCGCCCGGGACTTTCGATGGTTAACAACTCCGGCAGCCAAGGTCGTAGCGGGACGAACCCTGGCTCCTTTTATGTTCCATTTTACATCCAACAACAGCACACATTTTTTGTTTCTTAGACATTTTTTTCGCTGTCTAGAGGCTACATCTGCTCTTGCCTGAAAATCAATAAATGTAAACAATGTGACATTGTTTCCCCAACAGCCTGTTTTGTGTCACTGTTGTGGTTTAACGATGATTACAAAAAGAAGAATAGATGGATTTGTATAATTACAGGGTATTTCTGCACACACGCTGGCGACTCAATTTCTGGTAGATAAATATTGAAAAGTGCATTTTCTGGGATAGAGGCCCTTTAAATAGAAACATTGCTATGTTCCTGGCAATTTGTTATGTTTGCCTGTCAAAATAAAAATTACAACTTTAAAAATCTATGAATTAGGATTTCATCATCATGAATCACAGGCCTGGTACAAACATGACAGATATTAAATTAGCTCACTGTGGCAGGCTGAAAATATGTTACACTTCTCATAATAACACAAAGATCTAACATTTTGTTTTGGTAAATTCTCTCAATATTGTAATTGCGATTATTATTGTCGATTAATAGATTTTCCTTTGACGGAAACGAATGGCTAAAGGACACATTAACATTGACCCTCTGATTTGCCACTTTATTCTGTGCCCAAACACACTGCCGAAACGCAAAGAAATTAGTGCAAATGGCAAGCTGTAATTAAGGTTTCCAGCAATTATGAATTGTTCAACCCATAATAGTAATCCCGATTAGTTTCATGTATTCTGACTTCTTTACAATGTTAAACGTACTGGCTTCTCATGCTTGACATGGTCAACTTGTCAAAAAATTAGTTGGACGTATGACGTAGTATTTCTGTTCTCGAAACTCCCCCAGCATTCATATAGGTTTCTGAAAGTTTTTTCGAACATGAAATTCTGTTTCGTAACAACCTTCCGGTCATGAACCGCACGCGATAAGTGAAATTAAGTCAAATGTCTGTCGTTTGTTGGCAATCGGTGTGTAAATGCATAAGGTACACCACACAAACTTATAGTGAATTAACAGTTTTGCAGGGACAATGCAATGACGTATTGTGTGCTTGTACTTTAGTTCCACCCCCTAGCACGCGTTCAGGAGGTTGCCTTTTTTCTGAAATAATCGTACAGATGTATCTGTCTTTTATAAATGTGATCAAACTAAAGACTATACTATGAAGTATGCAGTACTACTCTTCAGGTGTTATAACTCTAAGTTCCTTTTAAACTCTAAGTTTCTTTCTGTGTTTGGATCACGGTTCCTTTCGAACTCTATGTTCCTCGAGGTTCCCTTTGAACTCGAATAATCAGACCAAATTCATAAATGGGTTGGATGTTGTGAGAGAATATTCTCAGCAGAGCTCTGGGAGTAAGAGATCAACACAGGGGTGTATTTTGCGTTTGCTTTCTCACTCGTTTATTTCCACACAAGCAGCACTTTATATTAGGTACAGAAAAAGAACACAAGAACAGCTGCAAGCGAAATATGTTAAGGTTTCATTTTATGACCAAATAAGGTATGACAAGGTATCTACAAGCAGGTGTGTCTAGGGTATAACCTAACAGACAAAGAATCTCGGCCCCCTTCTCTCCATGGCCTTGCATACAATAGGCTATATTTAGTCGTGTTGGGAACTAAAACCTAATAGCTTTCCTATAGCTCAGTAATAAGAGCATGCAAAGGTCGAGAGTTCGAAACCCAGGGGATTGCACATACTCGGAAACAAAATGTATAGGATAATGAAATGTCTGCCAAATGCATAAATGTAAATGTAAGATTAATATGAGATTGACAGAAACTGCGTGTGTTACATCCACTTTAAAGTTCTGATATACTTCTTTAAACCACAAAATAACAGTAAATCTGTAAAAAGCCTCAAATAAATATTATTCAGCTATCCATTTATCACAAGGGTTTCTGAGCTGCCGTTATGCAGATGGGTTAAAATATTCAAACCCAATATTTACAAAATATATACGCCACATAAATATTTAATGTATGCATTTGGCAGATATTTTATCCAAAGCAACATGTGCTATTTATGTATACTTTTTATCAGTATATGTGTACCCTGGGTCTAGAACCCATGACCCTTTGCATTTTTAACACAATGCTTGATCAGGTGAGCTAAGTGCTTAAGTGATATTGCTGTGTGTTACAGTATTTGTACGCTGATCTTTAAATAATTTTAAAATGAAAATAATTGTATTACACATTTATGGTGTTTTTTACTCTTTTATTGTAAAAGGACGTTCTACAAAAAAATCACATTATATGACTTCAGTAGATTTTCCCTTCGGGTTCAGGTTGTAGGGGTTTACTCTTCTTTTGCCTAAAGGAAAAAGATGCTTATTAGATAAACTGTCAGTAAAATGTTTAAATTATTAGCTGAATGCAGTCTCTTTGCATCTATTGTGCGAATGTATTCACATTTTATTTTTTTAAAGCAAAAGTATTTGAACTTGTAGTTAATGCAGTAAAACATGTACAGACTGTTATTTAACTTACCTTTCCGGCATCGCGGCTCTTGGCTCTGAGTTTGTTGACCTGAGACTCAGAAATGTCAGCACGCTCCTCAGCCTCCTCCAGCTCATGCTGCACCTTCCTTAACTTGGACAGGTGAACGTTGGCTTGTTCCTCCTTAAAAGGTAGTTTTAACCATGTTAGAAAGGTTAAGGTTAAGTTTGCTACTGTATCAATTACTAGTAAAGTCAAAACGAAAACATTCAGATTTGTTTTACGTACCGCTTCTTCAGCCTGCCTCTTATATCCTTTCACTTTCAGCTGAAGCTTGTCAACCAGATCCTGAAGTCTTGCGATATTCTTCTTATCCTCCTCTGTCTACAAAAAATACAAATATTTGATTTTAAATGTTTTACTGTAAAACATGTTTAACATGTACACTTAGATCTATAGACATGGTTAGATAGATACCTGGTAGGTGAGTTCCTTCACTCTCCTCTCATATTTGCGGACACCTTTAACAGCATCAGCTCCGCGTCTCTGTTCAGCCTCAACTTCAGTCTCAAGCTCACGAACCTACAGAAGAACATAAAGGGTAATAGAGAAATATACAACTTGGTTTGTGCCTGTTAGTCATTTTGGTACTTGGTATTATATTGCATGTACTGTATCTGTCAATAATGACGACGACAACAACTTCTAGAGAAATTCTTTATAGATTATGTTTGATGTGGTTCTGAAAATACTCACTCTGCTTTCCAGTTTCTGGAGTTGTTTCTTTCCTCCCTTCATGGCCAGATTCTCAGCCTCATCCAGACGGTGCTGCAGGTCCTTCACTGTGACCTCCAGATTCTTCTTCATCCTCTCCAGATGAGAGCTGGTGTCCTGTTCCTTCTTGAGCTCTTCAGCCATCATGGCAGCCTGTAATTCAAAAGGACATCCTCTTGTTTCAAATCGATTGCAAAAACATCATACCATTTCTAATAGATACGACCAAATATACTGTATTTTTCAATCTGTAGCTCTCATTTACTCACATCAGTGATGGCCTTCTTGGCCTTCTCTTCTGCATTTCTTGCTTCCTGTACAGTGTCATCGACTTCACCCTGGACCTGAACAAGGTCAGCTTCAAGCTTCTTCTTGGTGTTCAGGAGACTTGTATTCTACAGAATGGATAAAGACATTAAAATGGAGAGCACTGTTCAAAATTAAATAAATAAATACAACAAAATGCCTTGTTACCTGAGAGTGCAGCAGTCCAACACGCTCACTGGCATCCACCAGCTCTTGTTCAGCCACTTTTCGGCCTCTCTCTGTCTGCTCCAGAGCAACTCTCAGCTCCTCAATCTCAGCCAGCATCAGAGTGTTTCTGCGCTCCACCATAGCCACCTGCTCCTTCATGTCTTCCTGTCCTCTCACGGCATCATCAAGGTGGAGTTGGGCATCCTGAATATATCATTAGTTTTTATATAAGACTGTGTCTAAACTTTGACCTAAGATACTTCAATAATATTCTTCAAGGTATACTGTATGCTCTTCGTATATGCTAAAGTCAAAGGGAAGTCACATACCTTGAGTTGTCCCTGAACATTCCTCAGCTGTTTCTGGGCCTCAGCAGCCTGGCGATTGGCATGGCTCAACTGAATCTCCATCTCATTAAGGTCTCCCTCCATCTTCTTCTTGATTCTCAGAGCATCGTTTCTGCTCCTGACTTCAGAGTCCAGTGTGCTCTGCATGGATTCAATGACTCTCTGGCTGTTTCTTTTGATCTGCTCCATCTCCTCATCCTTCTCTGCAAGCTTTCTATCAATTTCACCCTTCACTTGGTTTAGCTCAAGCTGGACACGGACGGAGAATCTTGGACTCCTCATGCTCCAGGGTGCCCTGTAAATTGAGGAAAACAATACTAATTTAATGAAAACAATAAAATAAAAACGTATCATAAAAATACAATATTTTTAATTGATAGCATATTAATCTCAAGTCTACTTTCTTAATCTTTCATCTCCAGATACTCACTTCAGCCTCCTCCAGGGCGGTCTGAATCTCAGACTTCTCAGTCTCTACTGTTTTCTTGGCCTTTTCCAGCTCATGAATGCTCTTACCAGTCTCACCCAACTGCTCAGTCAGATCTGAGATCTCCTCTACAGGTGAGAAAGACAATTTTTAAGTATATAAAAAAAGAATATTGCGCTGTTTCACATTTTACATTTCAACACATTTAGACTAAAAATCTATTTAACATTTTCATTCTTACGCTGGAGATTCTTGTTTTCTCTCTTGAGTGTCTCCAGATGATCAAGAGACTCCTCATAGGAGTTCTTCATCTTGAACAGTTCAGTGCTGAGCGAGCGAGCCTCTTTCTGGGCACCTTCCAGCTCTGCCTGACCCTCTTCATACTTCTGCTTCCATTCTGCCAGAACCTTTGGGTGAGATTACATTTTGGTTAATATAGAGAAATCCCCTCAAAAAAATGAATGTTTTTTATATTGATGGACTCTCCTCTCTTCTGTATAACAGTATGTGTACTTGTAATTGTGTTAATGTGTAACTGTGTTTTATGAGAAGCCAAAGACAAATTTCCAAGTGGTGGAAGTTTAAACTAACTAACTAACTATCTCAATGCGAAATGACTTTACCTTGTCGAAATTCCTCTGTTTTTTGTCAAGGTTGGCAGCCAATGCATTTGCTCTCTCCACATCAATCATGAGGTCCTCAACCTCACCCTGTAGTCTCTGCTTGGTCTTCTCCAGAGAGGCACATTTGGAGTTCACTGCCTCAATTTGTTCTTCTGCCTCTTGCAGACGCTGAGCCAGCTTCTTCCTGTTGTGCATTTTGAAGTCATCAGTCAGACGTGCAATTTTATATAGTATTAAAAAATGTATTTATCAGTTCTTTTGATAGTCATACTTGGACTCTTCAAGTTCCTCTGTGCGCTGGATGGCATCAGTTTCATATTTGCTTCTCCACTGAGCAACCTCACTGTTTGCTTTAGACATTCCCCTCTGGAGCTCAGCCTTTGCCTCCTGCTCTTCCTCAAACTGCTCACGGAGCAGGTCACAGTCATGACGGGCTGACTGCACTGCATGGGCCAGAGCATTTTTAGCCTAGAAGAACAAGTCAGATGCTATTATCTTTGTTCTGCAGGAAGTGACAAGTGTGAAGAAGCAATGATTATGGTGTATTACCTTAACCTCCTCTTCAATCTGTCTCTTAAGCTCCTCAATTTGTTGAGTGAAAGCTTGTTTGCCTCTGGTGAGCTGGGAAACAAGAGCTTCCTTCTCCTCCAGCTGACGGCCAAACTCACCTTGTGAGATTTAGATTTGTTATGTCACATTGTGCCAAAATGTATCCAGTTTAGTTCACTACTGTAGCATTAATTCAAAATGCTTTCAACATTCAAAGTTCTTTTTATCAAATCTAAATCTGGCAATTACATATTTGTGTTCTTTAGAAGGCATTTGTTAAATAAAACAAAATAAATATTATTTGAATAAAAAACATTTAATTGGGTTCATTTTGAAATTGTTACCATTTTTCAGTTTGAAGTCTTGCTCTTTGAGCACTCATGTCATTTATTTGGCGAACATTCTCATCGTTCTTGGTCTTGATTTCACTGAGTGTGTCCTCCAGTGTGCGGCACATCTTCTCGAGATTGCCCTGAAAACAACAAAAACCGTTAGATCTTTGAGAATATGTATCATGTTTAATTTATTCTTCTAGAAAATCAATTCTCAACCTTTGCTTTGGCAACAGCCTCCATGTTGCTGGAGAGATCATCAATCTCCATCTTGTATTCACTCTTCTCTTTCTCAAGCTTCTGCTTGACACGCTGGAGGTTGTCGATTTGCTCTCCCAACTCGGCCACACTGTCTGCCTGTTTTTTGCGGAGGGCAGCAGCGGTAGCTTCATGCTGAAGGGTGGACTCTTCCAGATCACGACGCAGCTTCTGGAATTCAGCTTCACGCTTCTTGTTCATCTCGATCTGAGCAGCAGTTGCTCCTCCAGCTTCCTCAAGCCTCTCTCACTGATCTCCTCAAGTTCCCTGGAGAGATCAGCTCTCTGCTTCTCAACCTTTGCACGAGCAGCACGCTCAGCCTCAATCTCTTCCTCCAGTTCCTCAATGCGAGCCTACAGGAGCAGGTAATGAGACACACTTTAAGAATCTTGAATTTACCTTTTTAAACAATTTACCTTTTAAAACAGTCCTAATGAATACCTGAAGCTCCTTGATCTTCTTCTGAAGTTGAGCTCCAAGAGATTGTTCATCTTCAATCTTGCTGAGCAGCTGGCTTGTTTCGAAGTCTTTCCTATTAAAATTTAACAAAACCATGTATGAAACATCACAAGACAGTAGTACAGTTTTAATTGAAGCATGTTTTTTTAATTACTTTTTTAGCTTCTCATCAGATTGCTGCTTGTCATTCTCCAGGTCCATGATGGACTCCTGGGCCAGTTTCAGGTCTCCTTCAAGCTTTCTCTTGGCTCTCTCAAGGTCCATACGAAGCTTCTTCTCTTGCTCCAGGGAACCTTCAAGCTATGAGACATCAACATAGACAATGTTTTCAAAATAAATGAATGCAAACAATCTTTTTGAATAATAAGTTGAGAACAGTTACTCACATCATCAACTTGTTGCTCAAGCTTTGTCTTGGACTTGGTCAGGGTGTTAACTTTGTCTTCCCTCTGCCTGGAGATCATCCAGAGTCTGCTGATGTGCCTCTTGGAGAGCTTTTTTCTCCTTTGTGAGCTTGGCAATGCTCTCATCCTGAGATGCCATTTCCTCAGTCAGGTTCTTGACCTGTGTAAATTGTGATCTTATATTTTATATTTATATTTTATCTCGTTCATAATCCGTGACAAAATATTAGCTGTAATAATTAATACAAAATTACTCTTTACTATCACAAACCTTATTCTCAGTGGCATGTTTCTCCTTCTCAACTTTAGCCAAGGTGAGCTCCAGGTCATCAATGTCTTTCTTCAGTTCAGAACACTCATCCTCCAGTTTCCTCTTCTTGGCTGTAAGTTCAGCATTGATTTCTTCTTCATCTTCCAGTCTCTCAGTCGTTTCTTTGAGTTTAGCTTCAAGCTGGATTTTGCTCTTGATCAGACCCTCACACCTCTCCTCAGCATCTGAGAGATTCTCAGATTCCTAAAGAAATAAATAGATTGCTTACAAACTATTACAAACTAACTCAATCTCAAAATGTTTGACATTCAATGAATTCAGTGAAAAGCACTCACAGAGGCTACTTGCAGCTGCAGATCATTTTTCTCTTGAAGCAGAGCAACCATCTTCTCTTCAAGATCCTTCTTTTTGGCTTCAGCCTTGACAAGATCTTCTTTGCATTTTGCAAAATCCTCTTTCATACTTGACAGCTCCTTCTCAGTCTCAGCACTCTTTAGCAGAGGCTTAATCTTGTAGTAAACCTTCATCCATGGCCAGTGTTTGACATTCATGAATGAGCGGATGTTGTATTGAATGGTGTAAATGGACTCCCTATGAATGAATTGTCATTAAAATAATTAAATGTGAGATTAAATGTCATTAAAAATATATATATTTGTATCATCTTTAATTATGACAGCACTCACCTTCTCTCCATCATCTTCACAAACTCTCTCCTCATGAGGTAACCACGGCAGAGAGCCTGAGTCATTGTGACCAGAGTAGCCAGTTTATCATCACGCATCTCCTCAAGAGTACCCAGCAGACCAGCTTTGAAGAACACCTGCATGTATGAACAATAATCCAGACATTCATTTCATTTGAACAAGATCAAACTAAATATCATAGTTTCTGTAACTTTGATCATTTTTAAGTATAATGTGAACCTTTGTGTGTCCAAATCTGTACTGCTCATGATCAACATCGATGGATCCCAGGAGTTTCTCAGAAGCTTTCTTGTTGTCCATGAATTGTCCCTCAGGGATAACACTGGCATTCAGCACCTTGTATCTGTGGATGAATCAAACTGCTTTACATCTTTGATTTAATGAAGATAGGATTCAAACAAGAAATTGTCCAATTTACCTCTGTTTGAAGTCACCATAGAGGATTCTGCTGGGGAAGCCCTTTCTGCAGATTCTGATACCCTCCAGTACACCGTTACACCTTAGCTGGTGGATAACCAGGTGGTTCTCCATAAGACCTATAAGAACAGTAGATGATATGACTTGGTAGATGAACAACACCTCTCATTAACATAACTTGTGTCCTTTTAATATCAGAATAAATGTTAGTGCCTTATGATTTTACCTGGAGTCTTGGACTCATTGGGAATCAGACAACGTACAAAGTGAGGGTGAGTGCTCCTCAAGTTGGTCATCAGCTTGCCCAGATTCTCCTGTAACATCGCTCACAGTTTCAGTGTTATCATTCATCATTAATTCTATAATTATTTAGTTTTATAATTTTGGACAATGACATACTCTGAACTGAGAAGACACAGTCTGCATGGAACCACCCTTCTTCTTGCCTCCCTTTTTGCCACTCTCTGTTTAAAAAGGAAGACGAACACATATAATATAAGGACAATAAATGTGTGCAAAACTAATTTAGAGTTAGATTAATTAGAAACATCTTTCTATTAACAAAGTAAATTACCTTAAAGTTTAAATTACCTTCAACAACAGGTGGGTAGAAAGTACCCAGCAGTTTGACAGAAGACTTCTGGTACAGCTGCACAACAGACTCGTTCAGTGGATCCTTGTTCTTGTCCAGCCAGCCAGCGATGTTGTAGTCAACAGTTCCAGCATAGTGAAGCAGAGAGAAGTGGGCCTCAGGCTTGCCTTTGACAGGCTTTGGTTTCTGGAAAGCATTACACTTGCCAAGATGCTGATCATACAGCTTGTTCTTGAATGTAGTGTCTGAGGCCTTGGGGAACATGCACTCTTCTTCAAGGATGGAGAAGATACCCATGGGCTGTTTTAAAAAAAGTGGAGTTATACTTACGTCACAGAGATTGAAAATCAGAAATTATTTGCATAAAGAGTTTTATAAACCAGTCAAAACCTTCTCAATGAGCTCAATGCAAGCGGCCAAGTCCATGCCAAAGTCAATGAACGCCCAAACAATGCCCTCCTTCTTGTACTCCTCTTGTTCCAGCACAAACATGTGGTGGTTGAAAAACTGTTGCAGTTTCTCGTTGGTGAAGTTGATGCACAGCTGCTCCATACTGTTGTACTGGAGAGAGAGAGAAAGAAACATTTTCTGAAAACTGGATATGAACAAAGATTTTAACATTACCAAAACAATTTTCTGGGGCGGGGCTCTTGTGAGGCGCTTGTCAGTCTGGCGATATCGAAAAAAAATATTTTTATCAAACCTAAGTTATGATACAGTTCATGTCATGTTTAATCATTGATCTGAAATATTCTGTTTAATCGTGATTTTTGAAAGTGATTTTAGAAATGTATTCCCAAATTTAATTATATAGGACTGTGGACGTGCTATGACGTAAATAGCTGCCCAGAGTCTTTGCAAACATGGCTGCCGAGTGGCACGAATTCCGTAAACGGACATTGATATGAATCAGTCAACTTTGAATGGAGATAAGAGAATCATTCTTACATCAAAGATCTCAAAGCCAGCAATATCCAGCACACCAATGAAGAACTGTCTGGCTTGTTTTGTGTCCAACATCTGGTTGATACGAACAACCATCCACAAGAACATCCTCTCATAGATAGATTTGGCCAGCGCACTAACAGAGTTGGAAACCTGGATATAGAATACAGTTTTCATTTAATCTTTTCATTTAATCTGCTTCTATAATTATAAGGCAAATTTCCATGTTTAAAATGTAGCTGTTTGCATGTTAGTACATACCTGTGGCACGGTCTGACCTTTGGTCACATACTCATTTCCGACCTTCACTCTTGGGTAGCACAAAGCCTTCAGCATATCAGCAGAGTTCAAGCCCAAAAGGTAGGCAACCTTGTCAGCTTCTGCAATTTTGTGGTTGAAATGAAAATTTCTTCAATTTACTGCCATGAAAAGTAAAAAAAAATTGACATGCAAATAGAATCATAAAGTCTCACCCTCATTGCCATCAGGCTCAGCCTGTTCCTCACGCTGTTTCTGCTTGAACTTCATGTTACCATGATGCAGCACAGCTCCAGTGAACTTGTAGATGGCCATCTTCTCATCATGACTAAAGCCCAGAATGTCAATAGCAGTCTGGAAGTTACAGAGAAGGATGAGCCATACAATCTGGCATATTTATTGTATGTACAATACCATTGCCTTAAATCAAATAATAATGACTCACATCAGTGGCAACTAGCTCCTCTTTATCATCAATGCTTGCCACAGTGATCTGACCCTGACTGCACATGGGAAAGTCATAGGGGTTGGTGGTGATGAGCGTCATTTCTGCAATATACAAAGGGCATTTATGACAGAGTATTTCACAATATTAAGTGGCATTGATATTGTGCCAATCAGCTCAGCTTTGAATTACATGTGTGCACCTACCAATCAGCTCAGGCTTGTGGTTGGTCATCATCTGGTAGAAGATGTGGTAGCCTCTCTCATCTGAAAGCTGGAATGTCACTCTAGACTTCTCCAGCAGATCTGGTCAGGGAATTAAGTACTTAGTAGTATTCAAACAATTGCCTATGTTGGATTGGAAATTGTTTTTACTTGTCTCTTACATGTCTCAATATCAGCACTAGCCAGTTTTCCAGTTGTGCCAAAGTGAATTCTGATAAATTTACCCTGTTTAAATAAAATAAAGTTTAACTTCTTATTGTGGCAACAAGCCAATCACGATAAATGTTTATATAAATATATAAAAAGACACAACTAATTGTACTGTATGAAAATAAAAACTTACAAAACGAGAGGAGTTGTCATTTCTCACAGTCTTGGCATTACCATAAGCCTCAAGCAGAGGGTTAGCAGCAATGATCTGGTCCTCAAGAGATCCCTGTGTGAAGTTAAGGAGGTAATATATTAATAATAATAATATTAATAGAGAGTTCTATTTTTATGTATTAAGTACATAGCTTTTTGTATCACACCTTCATTTGGCTGGCAGCTTCTTTCTTCTTGTCAGTATGCACTGCAACTGTGGCAAAGTACTGAATGACACGTTTGGTGTTCACAGTCTTTCCAGCACCAGATTCTCCACTGATTTATAAGAAATGATTATCAGACAGAATATGATAAGACGTGTAAAAATCTCATGAGAGTAAAATATAACTGTTTTTAATATCTCATAAAAGTATATACATACGTGATCAGGACAGACTGGTTCTCTCTGTCTGTAAATTGAATGGTCATTTTGTTTAGATATTTGTTTCATTACATTTACATTTAGTCATTTAGCAGACGCTTTTATCCAAAGCGACTTACAAAGAGTTTAGGGAGCAATAAGCGATATGTCATAGAGGAGCCATAATACAGTAGGTGCCAATACAAAGTTACTGGTTTCAACAAAAGCTAGACCACTACCTGTTGAGAGAAGGGGTAAGTGTTTTTTTATTTTTATTTGTCTGTCAAATATTCACAGAAGAGATGGGTTTTAAGTAGTTTTTGAATGTTGTGAGAGATGTGGTTGACCGGACCGAATTAGGAAGAATGTTCCACCAGGAAGGAGTCATCAGATTGTGTTGATATTTATACGTATGAAAGATACCGCATATTAAAATACGATAGACTGAAAGTCGTTAAAACTGAAAAACCTTGCCATTCAAAATTCAGCACTTACCAGTGAGCATGAACTGATAGGCATTGTCAGAGACAGAGAAGATGTGGGGTGGGGCCTCCATACGCTTTTTGCCTCTGTAGGCAGACACCACTTCTGAATCATACACTGGGAGCCACTTGTAGGGGTTCACAGTAGCACAGAAGAGTCCTGAGTAGGTCTGAAACGAACAGAGAAACCATCCGATTACATTATCACAGTCATAATGAACTTGAATGCTGTTTTACTTTCTGCTTAACTTACATAGATCATCCATGCTGCGTAACGCTCTTTGAGGTTATACAGCACAGAGGGTTCATTGAGATGGGTCATCATGGCCATGTCCTCAATCTTGTCAAACTTGGGAGGATTCATTGGGTGGACATCATCCTCTTTAACAGTTTTCTCCTATTAAAGTGATTCAGCTAACATTAGATTTGTACTTTTTTTATGAGAATCTTTGAGAAATGTGGATATTTTACCTGCTTAGTATCATTCACAATAACAGTGACTTTGGCACCATCTTTGCTCTTGATTGTTCCTTTGACGTACAGCTCTTTGTCATCAATCACATAGCAGGCAGCCTTAGCATCAAAGGGTTTGCTCTGAGCCTCAATTCTCTCCTTCTCAGGCTTACGGAGGAAAATGGCAGCTTTGCCATAAATGGCCATCTCCGCATCAGTACTCATGGTGGCAGGTTACTGGAAAACATTTGATAGAAATAAATTGATAATAAAAAAAAAATAACATTTTTATTAATATAATTCCTCAAACACAATATTTACATTTAAATGCATCACACATGAATATATATATATACATATGCTTGAAATATAATAATTCAAATATCTATTTAATCGTTCAACCCAGTCTCAAGGCAGTTCGTGGTATAGTCACGAAATTTGAAATCTATTGATTCGTGTTCATGGACACAAATTTCCCAATTCTTCGTTCCACTCAGCATAACTTTTTTTCGTGTCACTTACCTTGACTTTAAAAACACAGACCGTGTGTGCATGTACATTTATAAACTGATTTTTAAAGAATACGTACATATTTTAGGTGGTGGCTAAGCAATTCCTTACCACACCCCGAACCCTAAAACAACAGCCTCAAAGACTAAAACGTGAGCTTTACCAGGTGGCAAACACTGAAAAACCACGCCCCAAAACCTTACGCCACAGGGGCAAAGTCAATTCATAACAAAACATTTGAATGAGGACATAGGAAATCACACGAATAAGCCACAGTGTAAAATAGGTATAAATTCCCATCAGATTGCGTTGATATTTATACATATAAAAGATACCGCGTATTAAAATACGATAGACTGAAAGTTTGTATAGAATACAATTTGTGAAAATGTCAATAATTCCTTTTAGACTCTGTAAAATATTTATCTTCTATTTAGTGATTCTAAATCCTTTGTTTAAGTACATGTCTTAGGTTTTCAAAAAAGAGGCCTTGAGTGGCTGCATTAAACACACAACACAGATGAAAACATACATTCCAAGACAGTAACCTAGTGAAAACCACCTACCTTCCTTCTCTCCTTGTGACCAGACTTAATTACCAATGCCCTGCAAAAAATCACATTTAAACTTCTATGATTAAACTATTTTTACTTTATTTTGTCATAATATTTCAATTTGAGGTCACTATCAATTGCTGTCATTGCAAAGCCAACAGCAAAGACGCTTACCAGCAGTTGGTCTAGCTCCCTCCAGTCTCTGGGCTCATCTTCCCCTCCTCTCTTATATTGAGATGCACACCAAGCAGACGCTAAATATGGCTAGGCATTGAAGGTTTAATTACTGTATATAGAACCTGTCCATTCACAGTAAAGAAAGGATGTAACCGTCTATAATAAACCCGTTCCAGGAGAAAGCAATACGTCATTTAAATGAATATTCATTCATACAACCTATTAGGGATGTCGGTGTGGATGTTTTCGGATTATTAAAATGTCTGCAAATATTTGCTGGCTTGATTAAGAAATAAGAAAAAAGAACAATGGATTGTTAGTTTTAAGAAAGTTTTTTATTTATTAACTGCATCATCAAATATCACAATTTGTGGACATACAGAAGTCTACCATGGAGAGTTTTTGTTAGTTTTTGTGAGAGATTTTTTAGGGATAGGGATATTTTATTAATTTGCTTCATAAAAGATCACAATAGATGTAAACCGAATCCCTCCACACGTATAATAATTCCATATTTCATTATATACATTCATATATAAAACATATAGCCTACATATCAGTTAGCCTACGTTTCGCATAAGCTGATCAGGGTATATTGCACTGAATTTCTTTCATACCACTTCTATTTTCGTCTTGCGCAACTAATGCGTTATGTCTGGGCATATCGCCACATGGGGTGGAGAATCCTTTGGTGGTGTTCATTTATGTCACTTTTATGGTCACTTTTATGGACAATCCACCGTGGAAATATGATATTGTCCATAAAAGTGACCATAAAAATGACCAAAAAATACTGACCAACTATTAAAAATTTTCATGTGAAAATTTTCAAAATTTTCATATATGATATGTAATATATTTTTCCGCTAGGGGTATTTATAAACGCCTTTTATATTTATCTAAATGTATATTTGAGAATAACCAAAGGTTTTGAATAGGATCAACAGATCAAAAGTTTTTCTTTCATCTATCGATAATGTTTTGTAAAAAAAATGTTAGAGCAATTTTTATCTGCAGTAGGCTAGCCTATTCCTCGAAAATATGGATACCCCCTTAAAGTCACAACATTAAAGACATGTGACGTTATTGAAAAAAAATCTTAGAACATTCATTGCATTTGTTTGGAAATCTTTAGTTTGATCCTCAAACGTTATTTAGCTACGTGTGATGAGGGGTTATTGTCTTTATGAACCCTTGATAAAACATTAAAATGTTGCATTAAAATCCCACGCACAGTACCAGCTATGGTTATCACCAGTGAACAGCACGACATTTTCGGCCAAAATCCAGAACCGCGTTGTTGTTGTTATCATCAATATGTTTCAAAAACCTTTGTTAACCTATATATCCAATATAGCCTATAGGTACCGCATACGTTTATCTAGGATGACAACTAGCCTATCCAAGGACAAACTAGAAAGTTTTTTCTGCAAAAGGTGGCGCCAGAGATGTAGGAACGATCTAAAAAGTCGGAGGAGGGGAACATTGGAAACTTTATGATCTCAAGTAAGTTAAATGATCATTGCTTATAGGAAATGTAAGATATTTCTCAAGCAATAAAATATTTGCTTATACAATGATGGTCATGAGTTTACATATATCTTACAATTTACATGGTTTAAGAAAAAGAAATAGTAACATTACATTAGATAAAATAACTTATTTTTTTATGTTGTATGTAATTTAATACTGCCCTGAACAAACTTAAGCAAATCACATACAGTATGTAAATCACACAGACTTTTCTAAACATTCCTGAAAAGCAGTTCAAAAGTTCTTAACAGGGTCTTATGTTACTCCAATCTACGACTGTTTAGGTTTTGTGGTAGTTTAGGTTTGTGATTATCTTGCTTGTCCTGAGGCATTATACTATCCACTGACCATTAGAAAACGCCTTTCAGGTCTTCACTTCATCATCTTTCGCATATTCGACCACTGTCCCGCAGTGACTGTTGAGACACAGTACACAACTATTACAAAATATACAAACATTCGTAGAACACAGTATGGTCAGGCGTACAGTCAGGTGTATGTAAACCTTTAAACAGGATGAATGATGTAAATTGTTATTATTTTGTCTTCTGGGAAACATATATACTATATATCTTCTTTACCATCTTTAGTACATATCTTGGATCTTTCTCTCCGTACGTGCCTACTAAAATAGCTAGCTGTGCAATCCTAAAGACCCCTTCAATCAACAAACAGCCCTGCAATGCACTCCTGGCATAGAACAATGCATATTAATAGACTTTAAAGCACTAATACTCCTGCAGCTATTTACTAGCTAAACTGATTTACTCGGGGCGTCGTATACTATAAATCTATATCATTAAGACTTTATTTTCTTTCTCGATAAATATATATAGTATTATTAAATCATTTATCAATTTAATATTTTCCCTTTTGTAATGCTTCTGCCCAGGTTTGTAGGTTGGTTGAGCTTTCCAGTCTTTTGTATTATGTAAAACTGTCTTTCTCTCTCATAAGAGTGCTGCAGCACAGATTTACGGTAGTTGTCCTTCATATAAAATAAATTTTATCATGTGTACTGTAACATTTATTATAACTTTCAACTTTTTATTTTATAGCACCGTTAAAAACAACTGCTGTTGACCAAGGTGCTGTGCAATCGATTAAAACAACACACCAATAAAGCAATTAAAATTCACATTCATGCTATAAACAGCATGAATTAAATTACAGCACAGAGAAGACCAAATAGCACAGTTAATTGCAATTAAAAGCCAGAGAGAAAAGGTGGATCTTGAAATTTGATTTAAACTCATGCATTGTTACAGCAGATCTATCATGAACCAGGAGGCTATTCCAGAGTCTGGGCGCAGCAATAGCAAAGGCTCCATCTCCTCTCACTTTAAATTTAGCACAAGGAACGTCTAATAGCCACTGGGTGGATGACCTCAGAGACCTTCCAGGATTATAAATTGATAATAAATTCGACAGGTATACAGGAGATGACCCGTTCGTTATAATATATAGTAGGCATCTTCAGTTGAAGTCAAAAGTTTACATCACCCCTTGCAGAATCTGGAAAATTTTGAAAATATTGAGATTTTGAAAATGAAGGTTTATTTTTAAACTAGCCCTGCCCTGAACAAGTTATTTTATGAAAGAAATAATAACATAAAGTTCACAAAGAATAATAACATACATTTTTTGGTGTAAATTATTTATATTTTGTTTGCTGAGAAACACATATGTGTTTTTATAGGTTCTGAAAGACATAACTATATATACAAATATATATAAGCAAAACAATAACAATTTACACCAAAAAACATTTTCAGTGGTTTACACCCTCCTGACTTTAAAATAATCGTTTTGCCTTCATGAGCATCACTTTATGTTTGTTTATTGTTATAGTTGTGTATGAGTCTTTTGATTGTCCTCAATGTAAACAGATGAATCTCAACATCATACTGTTACTGCTGGACATGAGTCAAATATACAGAAATGCTGAAAAAGCAATGATTCTTGAGGACATGGATGATTTTAGATGACCATAGGCCTGTTGAAATCTCGTTTCCAATGCCTACGCCACCTTAGGGTGACCCCTGAAAGGGCTTGTGACATTATTGTGGCATGTGTTGTTCTTCATAATATTGCAAATACCGCCAAATTCAAGACCCTGAGGAAGACCTTTACAGCCATGATTTTCAGCTGCTGCCATGTTCTTTTTATTGCAGAAGGATTGCACCTACATGAAAAAACGTAGGTGTATATATAGAGAGAGAGAGAGGGATAGATATAATTCACATTTTGACGGTTTCAACAAAATAAATATAAAAGTGACTGAAAATTAAACGTAAAGCAACGGCGACTGTCTTTCTTTTGCGGCTGTGTTGATCTTCTTTTGAAAAATGTGCTCATATTCGCTGTACGCTTGTAACAGTACCTCCAATTTTTGACTGGTGAGAAATAAACAGAGCGCTTTTTGTCACCTGCTGTTGCCATGGTGAATCGTGCTATCTTCGCTCAATTGATGATGGCTTTTTAAAGCCGTGGTGCACGCACTCAGAGTGGATTGAAATAATTCAAATCAGCTGTCCTGTAACCGAAAACTCAGAGTAGCAATTTTCAATAATCAGTAAATCAACATTTTAACTCAGTGTTGTTCAAACCTCCTTATTGAAACGGTCCCCAAGGCTACTTTTGGAAATTCTATTATTATTCTTTGGTGTGAACTTTATGTTAACATTTCTTTAGTAAAATAATAAAAGTCACTAAATTCAAATTTATAATTATTATAATTTTTGGCATTATAAGCATGGTTTTGAGCTTGTTTATCTGAGACTCACTAATATCAGCACGATTTTTACTTTCCTTTAGTTTGTTCTCTTTAGCTTGCATATAGGTGAACATTAGCTCACTCTTCATAAAAGGCAAACACACAAGTGACTCTCAAGTGACAAGTGAAATTTAAATTGTGTGACCATGACATGTAAATTGATATGTTGATCACAGAGATAAATCAGCCTCCTAAAACATGCAGTTTAAATTTATTAGACAAATTCTGCCTTCTGAAGACATTGAAACTCAAATGCTGTACTGTTTAGCTAGCCTACAACCATAAAGGTTTACATTTTGATATACTTCTTTAAACCACAAAATAACTGTAAATATGTCATTAAAAAACTCATTAACACAATGCCAACTGAGCTAAGTGCTAAAGTGATATTGCTATGTGTCCCAGTAGATGTATGCTGGTCTTGACATAATTTCTTTAAAAAACTAAAAAACAAGTACATACAGTCTTTATCTTGATTTTTTTATTGTAAAAGGACTTTCTACAAAAAAATCATATTATATGATTTAAGTAGATTTTCCCTTTGGGTTCAGGTTGTAGGGTTTCACTCTTCTTTTAGCTAAGGATAAAAGATGCAAATTAGAAGCCAGTAAACCATTTTTTAATCATAAGCTGAATGCAGTCTCTATGCTTTAACGAATGTATTCACATTTTCATTTAATAAAAAAGCTAACTTATTTGAACTTAGTAAATGCAACAAAACATGTACAGACACTGTAGAATGTTATTCAACTGACCTTTCCAGAATCACGGCTCTTGGCTCTGAGTTTGTTGACCTGAGACTCAGAAATGTCAGCACGCTCCTCAGCCTCCTCCAGCTCATGCTGCACCTTTCTTAACTTGGACAGGTAAGAGTTGGCTTGTTCCTCCTTAAAAGGTAGTTTTAACCATGTAAGAATATATGCTTTGCAAATAAGTTTGCAACTGTATCACTAACTAGTAAAAACTAAATTAAAACATGCAGCTGTTTTACGTACCGCCTCTTCAGACTGCCTCTTATATCCTTTGACTTTCAGCTGAAGCTTGTCAACCAGATCCTGAAGTCTTGCAATATTCTTCTTATCCTCATCTGTCTATAAACAATACAAATATTTTATTCTATTATAAAACACGTTTAACTTTTATACTTGGATCTATAGACATGGTTAGAAAGATACCTGGTAGGTGAGTTCCTTTACTCTCCTCTCATATTTGCGGACACCTTTAACAGCATCAGATCCGCGTCTCTGTTCAGCCTCAACTTCAGTCTCAAGCTCACGAACCTACAGAAGAACATAAAGGGTAATAGAGAAATTTACAACTTGGTTAGTGCCTCTTCGTCATTTTAGAACAGTATAATATTTGATTTACTGGTTCTGTCAATGTCAATTATGACAACGACCTCAACAACAATTTGTAGAGAAATTCTTTAGACGGTAAATTAAATGATGTTTTATGTGGTTCTAAAAATACTCACTCTGCTTTCCAGTTTCTGGAGTTGTTTCTTTCCTCCCTTCATGGCCAGATTCTCAGCCTCATCCAGACGGTGCTGCAGGTCCTTCACTGTGACCTCCAGATTCTTCTTCATCCTCTCCAGATGAGAGCTGGTGTCCTGTTCCTTCTTGAGCTCTTCAGCCATCATGGCAGCCTGTAATTCAAAAGGACATCCTCTTGTTTCAAATTGATTGCAAAACCATTACATTTCAAATAATTAGGACCATAACAATATTTTAAATCTGTAGCTCTCCATTACTCACATCTGTGATGGCCTTCTTGGCCTTCTCTTCTGCATTTCTTGCTTCCTGTACAGTGTCATCGACTTCACCCTGGACCTGAACAAGGTCAGCTTCAAGCTTCTTCTTGGTGTTCAGGAGACTTGTGTTCTACACATTGGATGAAAAACATTAAAGTAGAATGCACTGTTTAAATGAAATAAATAAATAAATAGAAGGACAATATAATAATACAATGTTGTTACCTGAGAATGCAGTAGTCCAACACGCTCACTGACATCCACAGCTCTTGTTCAGCCACTTTTCGGCCTCTCTCTGTCTGCTCCAGAGCAACTCTCAGCTCCTCAATCTCAGCCAGCATCAGAGTGTTTCTGCGCTCCACCATAGCCACCTGCTCCTTCATGTCTTCCTGTCCTCTCACGGCATCATCAAGGTGGAGTTGGGCATCCTGAACATATCATTAGTTTTTATATAAGACTGTGTCTAAACTTTGACCTATGATACTTCAATAATATTCTTCAAGGTGTATGCTCTTCGTATATGCTAAAGTCAAAGGGAAGTCACATACCTTGAGTTGTCCCTGAACATTCCTCAGCTGTTTCTGGGCCTCAGCAGCCTGGCGATTGGCATGGCTCAACTGAATCTCCATCTCATTAAGGTCTCCCTCCATCTTCTTCTTGATTCTCAGAGCATCATTTCTGCTCCTGACTTCAGAGTCCAGTGTGCTCTGCATGGAATCAATGACTCTCTGGCTGTTTCTCTTGATCTGCTCCATCTCCTCATCCTTCTCTGCAAGCTTCCTGTCAATCTCACCCTTCACCTGGTTTAGTTCAAGCTGGACACGGAGAATCTTGGACTCCTCATGCTCCAGGGTGCCCTGTAAAAGGAAAACAAGACATAAGTATATACAAGCCAGATATATTATTTTATACTTAAAATCCACAGACCCTTTACTTTTACGTAATAAATATGACATCTCTTTCTAACAGTCTTTCTAATGCCCACTTCTTCTCTTCTCTCCATCAACATTGAAGTGAAGTGAAGGGAAGGTGAAAGGGAAAGTGACTTATTAGTCAGATATGGTGACCCACACCCGAAATGTGACCTCTGCTTTTAACCCATTCAGAGAGTAGTGAACACACACACAGCAAGTGTTGAACACACGTACACCCGGAGCAGTGGGCAGCTATCACTGCAGCGCACGGAGAGCAAGTAGGGGTACAGTACATTGCTCAAGGGCACCTCAGTCTTTACCCGCCTGCCCTGACTATCGAACCAGCAACATTCTGGTCACAAGTTTGACTCTCTAACCATGATTACCAAGAAAAAATTTAATGGTACGCAATGTAAAAAATAGGTTGCCGAACCCTGAGTTAGCATATTAGTCTATAGTCTACTTTCTTCTTTAATCTCCAGATACTCACTTCAGCCTCCTCCAAGGCGGTCTGAATCTCAGCCTTCTCAGTCTCTACTGTTTTCTTGGATTTTTCCAGCTCATGAATGCTCTTACCAGTCTCACCCAACTGCTCAGTCAGATCAGAGATCTCCTCTACAGAATAGACATAAATATTATCACCCCATAATGAAAAGTACACATACTCACTGAAATTTACCAATCCAGACAACACACATTCAGACACATTCAGGTGAAAATTGCATTCAACAAATTCATTCTTACGCTGGAGATTCTTGTTTTCTCTTTTGAGTGTCTCCAGATGATCCAGAGATTCCTCATAGGAGTTCTTTAACTTGAACAGTTCAGTGCTGAGTGAGCGAGCCTCTTTCTGGGCACCTTCCAGCTCTGCCTGACCCTCTTCATACTTCTGCTTCCATTCTGCCAGAACCTTTGGGTCAGATTAAATATTATTAGTTTGTAGAGTGCTAAAAAGGTTGTTCCTATTTCTAAAAACCTAATGACAAAATTGCTTTACCTTGTCAAAGTTCCTCTGTTTCTTGTCAAGGTTGGCAGCCAATGCATTTGCTCTTTCCACATCAATCATGAGGTCCTCCACCTCACCCTGTAGTCTCTGCTTGGTCTTCTCCAGAGAGGCACATTTGGAGTTCACTGCCTCAATTTGTTCTTCTGCCTCTTGCAGACGCTGCGCCAGCTTCTTCCTGTTGTGCATTTTGTAACCATCGGTCAAAACATACTGTAATATGTAATTTTTTTAGACAGGAATCGAACTTTGGTCGGGCTGCAAGTGCACTGGCACTTCATGTTGACACACTAACCTATATGCCATTGGCGCCAACGTAACATGTAAATAAAAAAAATATATATAACATATTTTTTCAGAAATTCATACTTGGCCTCTTCAAGTTCCTCTGTGCGCTGGATGGCATCAGTTTCATATTTGCTTCTCCACTGAGCAACCTCACTGTTTGCTTTAGACATTCCCCTCTGGAGTTCAGCCTTTGCCTCCTGCTCTTCCTCAAACTGCTCACGGAGCAGGTCACAGTCATGACGGGCTGACTGCACTGCATGGGCCAGAGCATTTTTAGACTAAAAGAACAAGTCAGATGCTATCATCCGTGTTCTGCAGTAAGTGACACATGTGTAGGAGCAATGCTTCTGTTATATTACCTTAACCTCCTCTTCAGTATGTCTCTTAAGTTCCTCAATTGTTGAGTGAAAGCTTGTTTGCCTCTGGTGAGCTGAGAAACAAGAGCTTCCTTCTCCTCCAGCTGACGGCCAAACTCACCTTGTGAGATTTAGATTCACTATGTCACATTGTGCTTTTAAGTATGTTTGTTGCAATCACTCTTTCATTTTTTTCCCTCTTAATATGCTGTATTCATGTATTGCCAAACAATCTTTTTTTTAGTTACCATTTTCAGTTTGAAGTCTTGCTCTTTGAGCACTCATGTCATTTATCTGGCGAACATTCTCATCGTACTTGGACTTGATTTCACTGAGTTGGTCCTCCAGTGTGCGGCACATCTTCTCAAGATTGCCCTGAAAACAACAAAACCATGGATATTTGACAATCGAAATCATGTTTTATTCCTATATAACTCTAAATAAAAAATTCTCAACCTTTGCTTTGGCAACAGCCTCCATGTTGCTGGAGAGATCATCAATCTCCATTTTGTATTCACTCTTCTCTTTCTCAAGCTTCTGCTTGACACGCTGGAGATTGTCGATTTGCTCTCCCAACTCGGCCACACTGTCTGCCTGTTTCTTGCGGAGGGCAGCAGCGGTAGCTTCATGCTGAAGGGTGGACTCTTCCAGATCACGACGCAGCTTCTGAAATTCAGCTTCACGCTTCTTGTTCATCTCGATCTGAGCAGAAGTTGCTCCTCCGGCTTCCTCAAGCCTCTCACTGATCTCCTCAAGTTCCCTGGAGAGATCAGCTCTCTGTTTCTCAACCTTTGCACGAGCAGCACGCTCAGCCTCAATCTCTTCCTCCAGTTCCTCAATGCGAGCCTACAAGAGCATATATTGAACCATAATTTAATAATCTTAAAGTATCCTTTTTGAAGAATGCCACAAACAGTTTAAAATACCTGAAGCTCCTTGATCTTCTTCTGAAGTTGAGCCCCAAGAGATTGTTCATCTTCAATCTTACTGAGCAGCTGGCTTGTTTCAAAGTCTTTCCTGTAGCCATTCAACAAAACCATGTATGAAACATCAAAACAACAGTACAGTATTAATTGAAGCATGTTTTTAATTACTTTTTTATCTTCTCATCAGATTGCTGCTTGTCATTCTCCAGGTCCATGGTGGTCTCCTGGGATAGTTTAAGGTCTCCTTCAAGCTTTCTCTTGGCTCTCTCAAGGTCCATACGGAGCTTCTTCTCTTGCTCCAGGGAACCCTCAAGCTATGAGACAACATAGACAATGTTTTAAAAATAAATGTAGGCAAAAAAATCTTTTTGATAATAGATTGAGGAAAATTACTCACATCATCAACTTGTTGCTCAAGCTTTGTCTTGGATTTGGTCAGGGTGTTGACTTTGTCTTCCTCTGCCTGAAGATCGTCCAGAGTCTGCTGATGTGCCTCTTGAAGAGCTTTCTTCTCCTTTGAGAGCTTGGCAATGATCTCATCCTGAGATGCCATTTCCTCAGTCAGGTTCTTGACCTGATATTTGATAACATATAAGATCTTGTTTTTTTCCAATTCATATTTTATAACAAATGTGTAATTGCAAATAAAACACAAAAACCTTATTCTCAGTGGCATGTTTCTCCTTCTCAACTTTAGCCAAGGTGAGCTCCAAGTCATCAATGTCTTTCTTCAGTTCAGAACACTCATCCTCCAGTTTCCTCTTCTTGGCTGTAAGTTCAGCATTGATTTCTTCTTCATCTTCCAGTCTCTCAGTTGTCTCTTTCAGTTTAGCTTCAAACTGGATCTTGCTCTTGATCAGACCCTCACACTCTCCTCAGCATCTGAGAGATTATCAGATTCCTGAAGATAAAAAAAGATTCCTTTTTAAAAACAAGAAACCTCCATTTCAAATAAATTGGCATTCAATAAAGTATACTTACAGAGGCCACTTGCAGCTGCAGATCATTTTTCTCTTGCAGCAGAGCAACCATCTTCTCTTCAAGCTCCTTCTTTTTAGCTTCAGCCTTGGCAAGATCTTCTTTGCATTTTGCAAATTCCTCTTTCATACCTGACAGCTCCTTCTCAGTCTCAGCACTCTTCAGCAGAGGTTTAATCTTATAGTAAACCTTCATCCATGGCCAGTGTTTGACATTCATGAATGAGCGGACATTGTATTGGATGGTGTAAATTGACTCCCTGTGAATAGTCAATTAATGTCATTTATATAAGTACTACAGTGGTGTAACAGTTATAATTTTTTTCACAATAGTCACCTCCTCTCCATCATCTTCACAAATTCTCTCCTCATGAGGTAACCACGGAAAAGAGCCTGAGTCATTGTGACCAGAGTAGCCAGTTTCTCATCACGCATTTCCTCAAGAGTACCCAGAAGACCAGCTTTGAAGAACACCTGCATTTTGGCAAAATCATAGAGAGATTAATATAATTTTGGGTTGGTTCCCCGACAGGGATTATCTTAATCCAGGACTAGGTTTTGCTAAATTAGGAAATTAAAGTAGTTTTTACAAACATGCCTAACAACACAATGGCACTGATATTTTTTAAAGACCACCCCATGTGGTGATGTTAATGCTGTTAATAATATGTGAGGTTTTTAATGTTTCAAAGCCCCAGTAAAATCTAAATGAAAGTTATTTTTCCTTTAATTAAAAATAAATAAAGGATGTCAATAAACTGATGACAAAATTCCCATTTAAAAGACATAAGCATTTAAAACTGACAGCCTGCACTTGTGCTCGAAAAAATCTAGAAATTCCATGTCATCACGCTACACTTCAGCCTTTCGTCAAAATTGTATTGGTTATTTTAGAAGAGGACGGGGTCACTCGATAAGTCATACGCTCTCTGCATTTTTCAGTTATAAAATACGTCAACACATCAAATAAATACATGACAAAACACATTAGAAACGCATTAGAACCCATTATAATTTCACATTTTGTCCACACTGCTTTAAGACAAACCATGTGCAAATTGTTGCGTCAGAGCTGATTTGCATATTCATGTATCTGTGTATACTAAAGGAATCTGAGGTGCTGAGTTACATTTAAGCTATTTAACACCCTGGGAAGTCTTTTTCACTGGAAAATTAATATGAATTTGAACATGTAATTTTGATGGACAACGATTAGTTTTACGGGATACAATTATTGAGCAGAGGGGGACTTTAAGATATGTCAGTGCAAGTTGTTTTCAGTTTGGGCAGCTCTTACATTTATTTTAGTCTAGGACTAGTAAGATTCCCTGTCCTGGAAACTGCCCCATAGAATTTATACCACAAATTATGATTTCTGAAAAACAGATAATTGTAAAGCAGAATGTGAACCTTTGTGTGTCCAAATCTGTACTCATCCTGATCAACATCGATATGGATCCCAGGAGTTTCTCAGAAGCTTTCTTGTTGTCCATGAATTGTCCCTCAGGGATAACACTGGCATTCAGCACCTTGTATCTGTGGATGAATCAAACTGCTTGACATCTTTGATTTAATGAAGATTGGCCTCAAACAAAAATCTATATTTTCATGGTCCCATTTACCTCTGTTTGAAGTCAGCGTAGAGGATTCTGCTGGGGAAGCCCTTCCTGCAGATTCTGATACCCTCCAGTACACCATTACACCTTAGCTGGTGGATAACCAGGTGGTTCTCCATAAGACCTATTAAAACAGTGGATGGGATGAGTTTGGTAGATGAACAACACCTCTCATTAACATAACTGTGTGTCCTTTTAATATCAGCATTAATGTTAGTGCTTTATGATTTTACCTGGAGTCTTGGACTCATTGGGAATCAGGCAACGTACAAAGTGAGGGTGAGTGCTCCTCAAGTTGCTCATTAGCTTCCCCAGATTCTCCTGTAACATCGCCCACAGTTTCAGTGTTATCGTTCATTATTAATCCTAACATTATCTGGTTTTATTATTTTGGGCAATGACATACTCTGAACTGAGAAGACACAGTCTGCATGGAACCACCCTTCTTCTTGCCTCCCTTTTTGCCACTCTCTGTTTAAAAAGGATAAAGACGGACACATATAATATTATGACAAGAAATCTGTGCAACGCTAATATAGAGTTAGATTAATTGAAAACATCATTATATTAACAAAGTAGGTTTTTTTGATTACCTTCAACAACAGGTGGGTAGAAAGTACTCAGCAGTTTGACTGAAGACTTCTGGTACAGCTGCACAACAGACTCGTTCAGTGGATCCTTGTTCTTGTCCAGCCAGCCAGTGATGTTGTAGTCCACCGTTCCAGCATAGTGAACCAGGGAGAAGTGAGCCTCAGGCTTGCCTTTGACAGGCTTTGGTTTCTGAAAAGCATTGGCCTTGCCAAGATGCTGATCATACAGCTTGTTCTTGAATGTAGTGTCTGAGGCCTTGGGGAACATGCACTCCTCTTCAAGGATTGAGAAGATACCCATGGGCTGTTTTAAAAAAAGTGGAGTTATACTTACGTCGCAGAGATGGAAAATCAGAAATTATTTGCATGAAGAGTTTTATAAACCAGTCAAAACCTTCTCAATGAGCTCGATGCAAGCTGCCAAGTCCATGCCAAAGTCAATGAACGCCCAAACAATGCCCTCCTTCTTGTACTCCTCTTGTTCCAGCACAAACATGTGGTGGTTGAAAAACTGTTGCAGTTTCTCGTTGGTGAAGTTGATGCACAGCTGCTCCATGCTGTTGTACTGCAGAATGAGAGAAAGAAACATTTTCTGAAAACTGGATATGAACAAAGATTTTAACATTACCAAAAAATGTTCTGGGGCTGGGCTCTTATGAGGTACTTGTCAGTTTGCGCATATGCGAGGTAGATAAGGCGATATCGAAAAAGCTTATTTTTATCAAACCTAAGTTATGATACAGTTCAAAGTTTAATCATTGATCTGAAATATGCTGTTTAATCGTGTTTTTTTTTGATATTTTAGAAATATCTTCCCCCATTCAAATAGATAAGACTGTGGACTAGCTGCCCAGAGTCTTTGCAAACATGGATGCCGAGTGGCACGAATTCCATAAACGGACATTGATATGAATCAGTCAACTTTGAATGGAGATAAGAGAATCATTCTTACATCAAAGATCTCAAAGCCAGCAATATCCAGCACACCAATGTAGGACTGTCTGGCTTGTTTTGTGTCCAACATCTGGTTGATACGAACAACCATCCACAAGAACATCCTCTCATAGATAGATTTGGCCAGAGCACTAACAGAGTTGTACACCTAGAGAATGAATATGGTGTACATTTAATCTGCTTCTATAATAATAATGCCAAATCATAATTTTCATGTTTAAAATGTAGCTGTTTGCATGGTAATACATACCTGTTGCACGGTCTGGCCTTTGGTCACATACTCATTTCCGACCTTCACTCTTGGGTAGCACATAGCCTTCAGCATATCAGCAGAGTTCAAGCCCAAAAGGTAGGCAACCTTGTCAGCTTCTGCAATTTTGTGGTTGAAAACGAAAATGAATCAAATGTGTAATCCCATGACCATTTTTCAACATGCAAATAGAATTGTAAAGTCTCACCCTCATTGCCATCAGGCTCAGCCTGTTCCTCACGCTGCTTCTGCTTGAACTTCATGTTACCATGATGCAGCACAGCTCCAGTGAACTTGTAGATGGCCATCTTCTCATCATGACTAAAGCCCAGAATGTCAATAGCAGTCTGGAAATCACAAATAGGTATAAGCATAGCACCTGCCATATATATGTAGAATATAATTGCCATTGTCAAATAATTATGACTCACATCAGTGGCAACCAGCTCCTCTTTATCATCAATGCTTGCCACAGTGATGTGACCCTGACTGCACATGGGGAAGTCATAGGGGTTGGTGGTGATGAGCGTCATTTCTGTAAAATACAAAGTGAATTGTTGAGTATTTTACAACATTATCTACCATTTTAATGTTCTGAATGACCTACCAATCAGCTCAGGCTTGTGGTTGGTCATCATCTGGTAGAAGATGTGGTAGCCTCTCTCATCTGAAAGCTGGAATGTCACTCTAGACTTCTCCAGCAGGTCTGGTCAAGAAATTAAGTACTTAGTGGAATTCAAACAATTGCCTATATGTTGGATTGGAAATTCTTATTAACTGTCACTCACATGTCTCAATATCAGCACTAGCCAGTTTTCCAGAGTTGCCAAAGTGAATTCTGATGAATTTACCCTGTTCAAATAGATGAAAGTTTAACTTGATTTTGTGGCAACAAGCCTTTGACGATAAATATTTATATAAAAACAACTAATTGTACTGTATGAAATTGAAAACTTACAAAACGAGAGGAGTTGTCATTTCTCACAGTCTTTGCATTTCCATAAGCCTCAAGCAGAGGGTTAGCAGCAATGATCTGGTCCTCAAGAGATCCCTGTGAAGTTAAAAAGGTAATGTATTAACTTAAATTAATGATAATAATATTAATAGAGAGTTTTATTTTTATGTATTAAGTACATTGCTTTTTGTATCACACCTTCATTTGGCTGACAGCTTCTTTCTTCTTGTCACTATGCACTGCAACTGTGGCAAAGTACTGAATGACACGTTTGGTGTTCACAGTCTTTCCAGCACCAGATTCTCCACTGATTTATAAGAAATGATTATCAGACAGAACATGATAAAACATGTAAAAATCTCATGAGAGTAATATGTAACTGTTTTAATATCTCATAAAAGTAAAAACATACGTGATCAGGACAGACTGGTTTTCTCTGTCTGTAAATTGAATGGTCATTTTTTTTAGATAATCGATTCATAATTTACCAAAAACCATCATTTCACAAATCAAAATCACCTTGCCATTCAAAATTCAGCACTTACCAGTGAGCATGGCCTGATAGGCATTGTCAGAGACAGAGAAGATGTGGGGTGGGGCCTCCATACGCTTTTTGCCTCTGTAGGCAGACACCACTTCTGAATCATACACTGGGAGCCACTTGTAGGGGTTCACAGTAGCACAGAAGAGTCCTGAGTAGGTCTGAAACGAACAGAGAAACCATCCGATTACATTATCACAGTCATAATGAACATAATGAATGCTGTTTTACTTTCTGCTTAACGTACATAGATCATCCATGCTGCGTAACGCTCTTTGAGGTTATACAGCACAGAGGCTTCATTGAGATGGGTCATCATGGCCATGTCCTCAATCTTGTCATACTTAGGAGGATTCATTGGGTAGACATCCTCCTCCTTAGCAACTCTCTCCTATTAAAATTGTTCAGCAAACATTAGATTTGTACTTTTTTTAATGCTGATCTTTGAGAAATGTGGATATTTTACCTCCTTAGTATCATTCACAATAACAGTGACTTTGGCACCATCTTTGCTCTTGATTGTTCCTTTGACGTACAGCTCTTTGGGATCAGCCACATAGCAGGCAGCCTTAGCATCAAAGGGTTTGCTCTGAGCCTCAATTCTCTCCTTCTCAGGCTTACGGAGGTAAATGGCAGCTTTGCCATAAACGGCCATCTCCGCGTCGGTACTCATGGTGGCGGCCTTTTAAAACTGGGAAACAAAAGTATTCAGAAAAATTTTTTGGTTCCAAAAGAACCATTCACTCAAAGGTTTTTACAAGAATATTTCTTTCTTACTTTTTATAATTTAAACAAATTATTTTCCACAACAAAGTTCTTCATGGAACCATTAGCCCAGAATTGTTGTTTTATGGCATTGCGAATCACCCTAATTTTGATTGTATTTTTCTTTAGCACAACATTCATGTAAAATACTATATTATAGATAAATATAACAATGTGACAAATATAACTCTTGACTCAATAATTAATGACTTAGCACACTAACTATAAGCAGCACGCAAAAATCATAAATAACCAAATTGCTACTGTAATATTCACATACATCTTTAAAGCAGTAATACAACGTATGGGTCACCTACCTTGCTAATCCTTGGGATCAGATGAAATATCCACAGCCCTGTCAAGTAATTCAGTTACACATTGATTACATTTACATGTCATATGAATTGGTCAAACAAAATCATTTAAATTGATTTATGTTTTTATGATTTATGAGTTTGTTTATTTACTATAAATGCATTGTTCCACGCTAATAATTTCAAAGAGTAACCCTGCACAGTGTATAGGGTCTAGACAAACTATGTTATCCACTGCAAGGTACTTCAGCATCTTACCACAAGTTGTATCTTCTCCAGTCTCCAAGCTCCTTGTGCTCTCATCCAAACTTATATTGAAGTTATCTTGCACACTAAGCAATGTCTATATATGGACCAGCATGAGTGACCTACCGAAAACAGATATGACAGCCTTTGATATAACAGTAATATATATGAAATCAATCTGATTCATTGAAAATTTCAGCAAAGATCATACATAGAGATCATACTTAATAGACATATGGTCATAATCATATGTCTTATTTCATTATATATACAGGTATAATGTGTGTGTGTGTGTGTGTGTGTGCGCGTGTGTGTGTTGCATTTAATACAGATGCATGTCACTTTTTGTTTTATGTATAGTTTAAGTTGCTAATTTAAATAAAGTAAAAAAAAACATGAGAAACATAAATGCTTTACTATTTTTATCACAAGCAAACACTTCATATAACCTTCCTTATAAAAACTGGTTGACAAGAAGATCAGCAGCAAGATTGCCCTTATGAAATATGTCCTAATGGTTTACTGCCAGTGAATGAGTATTATGGTGTCTATTTATATCGTTTTGTAAACTGATGCATTTTATAATTTGGATGAGCGAACTATAACACTCCATGAAGTAAAAGTGCTTCAGTTTATTTGCCACATCTCTTCGTCTGCCGTTTATCTGAAATACTACATATATATTAGGTCATTAAAATATCTAAGTAGACCCTCATGGCATAAATGTTTGTGGGAAATACCATTTTATGATATTTTATTAAGATTTGTTTTTCTTTTGACAGTATCTTGTTCATTTCTTTAACTCACTGTTCACTATAAAAGAGACAACCTCTTACTTTCAACTGCTTTTATTTCTGGCAACCGTAATATGGAAGTAAAATAGTGATAAATGTGCTTGAAGCAAAAAGACAAAATACAAAATGAATTGTATTGTATTAACTGTGCTCGCATTTTAAGGTTCTGCAATTCAACATGGTTGCATATTTAAGCTGTGAATTTTTTTTATAGAAAATTTTCTCATACATTTTCACCATTTAAAAATTCTATAATCAAAATTCACCTTTAAATTTAATTTAACACATTCAACTTGTTTTAAAAAACAAGCTTTAATATTCCACAGACAATTTTCAGTCCATATTATTATGGTTAAACATTCGCTTCCACAAATTCAGTGGTTCAAATTCAGCTTGAAATTCAGATTCACATCCGTGAATCCGAGGAGAAGCAATAGAGTGCCGATTCCGCCAATGCGTGATCTCTATCCTGCTGCCTGGCCTCTTCACCAGCAGGTGGTGCAAATCGCTTCTGACGAAGACCAAAGCAAGAAATGCCAATACTTTTTAAATGTTTGCAGCACAATCAACTCATCTGCTCGATTAAGTGAATTTATTTGATTTTATAGATCTCTTCTTATGCATCTTCAAGAAAAAAATATTGTTGCTTGTACTTTCAGCTTAGCTCACCACTATCGGCCCTGGAACGGACATGGAGAACGGGGACAATTCCAGGTGGCCTGGAATCAGTGGACTAGTCATACAATTATAATATTTATTTAATTATTTAACTATCCTATCCGATCTACTACTGCCTATCTATAGTAAGAGTTTATGTTTGCACACATGCAATGGTTTCTGATTAAATGTGCCAGAAAACAAGACAACAAGATTTTGAAGCATTACATTAGTTACATAACACCATCACGATAAACTTAACATTTAAATTCAAATAAAACATTTTATTTTGGTATAAAACTAAATAGGAAAAATAGCAGTAAATATACATTTTAAACAGACAATAGTAGTAACTGAAATAGTAGTGCAAACAGATGTAAGAACCATGAACTATTTTCCATCAGAACGTAAAGTAATCTACAACATAAATAACACTATTTTCTTAAAATCGTAATTGTAAAATATTTTGTAAATGTAGAACTCTAACTTAAACAAAAAATAACTACACGACTTCATAGAGAAATATCAATGGAAATAATTATGCCTACTTTTCATCTTAAATCTCTGAGGTCAGAACACTAGCAAAATAAAGCCAATTATACCATATTACATGAACGACTGAATGAATAAAAAAACTAACGGAAATACTGCAACATTAAAGACACCTATACCTAACTCGCTTCATTGTTTTTCCTTCAATGTTATTTCTGGTATTATGTGAGAAATAGGCTACAGAGGGACATGCTAAAATTCTTAATGTGCCATTTGTGCTTTTTGCATTCATTTTTAGGGCTCTTCTGCATTTCTTTAGCCTACACATTATACATTTATTTTCATTTTGATATGTTATATTAGTATTGGGTAAGCTACACTTAAAAAGAACTAGGCTATAGCCTAATGTAAAATAATAATACGATATAGCCTAACTATATAATACAATATATATAATACAATGCGCCAAACAGCCACACCTACAGATCTAGTAGTGTATATTGCCATGGAGCACTCATAATGTTTTCTGACCAGTAATTAAATATATTTTTTCACTGCTCGGCCTTATGGGTCCCATCGGCTTCGGGTCTAAAACGTTGACAAAATATGCCTTGGGCACAGGTCGTTTGCGAATTTTAAACCGAAATAATATGGACTGAAAATTGTCTGTCGAATCTTAAAGCTTGTATTTTAAAACAAGTTGAATTTTTTTAATGAAATTTAAAGGTGAATTTTGATTGTTTAATTTTTAAATGGTGAAACGGTGTGTGTAACGTTTCCATTTGAAAATGTACAGCCTAAAAATGCGAGCACTGTTAATACAATGCTTTTTTTTTCAGTTAGTGCTTCAGCTGGTCTTTTTGCTTCAAGCACATTTGTCTCTTTTTTACTTCCATAACGTAATGTGTTAATATTTAATGAACATAATAATATTCATTAATTACCATAACTAGAGACAACATAAACTAAAAAGACATTGATATATAGAAATGGAAAAAGTATCTAAACAGGGTGGGATGGGGGTGGTCTATATCAGAAGTAACAGTCAATATCTGGTGTGGGCACCAGATGCAGTGGATCTCTTCACTGCCAATCTTATTTTATGAGACTTTTAACTGCAGTGAGAACAAACAATACATTTAAAATAGTAAAACCATACATCAATAAATACATACAATAAATACATCAAAAATCTTGGTAACTACAGTTTTACTATAAAAACATGGTCATTTTCATGTGGGTTGTCCCTTCTTCCACCAATGTATTTGCAAGTTCCTGGACATTTTTGGAATAATAATGGCCCTAGAAATCATTGGTCTGCCATTACTGGGACAATCAACAATTCTTCAGTAGTTCTATGCTTTTATGTTAAACGGGCCAAACATTTTACTAATGTCATCAAAGCTACTGTCAACCGTGTTACGCAATAAAGGTAAAAATACAATTAAAGGTTAAAACATGAAATACCTGGCAAACCTATAATTGCCTAATAGCATTTCATAAGTATAGGTTATTTAAAGGTTATTTTCTGTAAGGTCATACTTGTGTTTTGACAAATAGAAAAACGTCACATTTTCAAATGACAAATGTACCCATAAATATATAATGACCCAAAAACTAAAATAACACAGAGACAAATGAAATGCTATTATGTACAGGTTTATTTCACAAGAGCAAGAAAGGTACAAAACAATCATATTAGATGACTGAATTAGATGCTCCTTTCAAGTTTTGGAAATTCACTCCTCTTTGGCCTAGGAAAGAAGGAAGCGGTAAATTAGACATAGAATAAGAGTAATTCTAATCATCAAAAAATTATGCTCTTCATTAAACACTAAACATACATGTAAATGTGCTATTTGATATAGATTTTTTATGTTGATAATCATCTACTTACCTTTCCGGAATCGCGGCTCTTGGCTCTGAGTTTATTGACCTGAGACTCAGAAATGTCAGCACGCTCCTCTGCCTCCTCCAGCTCATGCTGCACCTTCCTCAACTTGGACAGGTGAACGTTGGCTTGTTCCTCCTACAGAGTCAAAAATCCAATTATTCAGAGTTTAAAAGATCTTAGATGTTCTTAAGGTCTTTATAATTCTCAAACCAAATACTTACAGACTCCTCAGCTTGTCTCTTGTAAGCTTTGACCTTCAGCTGAAGCTTATCAACCAGATCCTGAAGTCTGGTAATGTTCTTCTTATCCTCCTCAGTCTACAAATGTAAAAAAAACAGTTACTAGATTCAACCTGCATCATTTACAACAAATTGGTCGTTGATGGTGTATATGTACGGTCATACCTGGTAGGTGAGTTCCTTCACTCTCCTCTCATATTTGCGGACACCTTTAACTGCATCAGCTCCGCGTCTCTGTTCAGCCTCAACTTCTGCCTCAAGCTCACGAACCTAGACAAGAGATAATATTGAACTAATTATATTCAGCAAAAAACAACATACCATAATGTATACTTACACAGCCACATCAACACAATAAAATAGAAGGAAGCCTACTCTGGACTCCAGTTTCTGGAGTTGTTTCTTTCCTCCCTTCAAAGCCAGATTCTCAGCCTCATCCAACCCATGCTGCAGGTCCTTTACTGTGACCTCCAGGTTCTTCTTCATCCTTTCCAGATGAGCACTGGTGTCCTGCTCCTTCTTAAGCTCTTCAGCCATCATTGCAGCCTAATTAACACATCAAATATGTGTAACAGTTCTCTGTCTTTGAAGAATTCTCAGAAGTAAATAGTTAAGACAACATTACTAACATCAGTGATGGCCTTCTTGGCCTTCTCCTCAGCGTTTCTTGCTTCCTGAACGACATCATCAACTTCACCCTGAATTTGGACGAGGTCAGCTTCAAGTTTCTTCTTAGTGTTCAGAAGGCTTGTGTTCTGAAACAGAAGAATATGGCAAAAGAAGTAAATATCAAACATCTACCTGCTGCTTGTTTGCAAGAGTGACCTGTCTGATGATGAAACAAGAGTGAGAATACCTGAGAGTGCAGCAGTCCAACACGCTCACTGGCATCCACCAGCTCTTGTTCAGCCACTTTGCGGCCTCTCTCTGTCTGCTCCAGAGCAACTCTCAGCTCTTCAATCTCAGCCTGCATCAGAGTGTTTCTGCGCTCCACCATGGCCACCTGCTCCTTCATGTCTTCCTGTCCTCTCACGGCTTCATCAAGGTGGAGTTGGGCATCCTGAACATATCATTAGTTTTTATATAAGCTGTATAAACTTTTACCTACGATCATTGAAAAATATTCGGTAACACTTTATTTTACTGTGCCCTTGTTAAACATGTTACATGACTTTACTATAGTATTTATTATAAATTATGCAAAATTGCATGTAACTTCCCCTAAACCACACCCTAACCATATAGTAAGTACATGTAGTTCATTATTATTACTCAGTTCTTAAATGTATAATTACACTGTAACAAGGGCACTGTAAAATAAAGTGTGACCAAATATTCAAGCTATACTGTATGCTCTTCGTATGTCAAAGGGAAGTCACATACCTTGAGCTGTCCCTGAACATTCCTCAGCTGTTTCTGGGCCTCAGCAGCCTGGCGATTGGCATGGCTCAACTGAATCTCCATCTCATTAAGGTCTCCCTCCATCTTCTTCTTGATTCTCAGAGCATCATTTCTGCTCCTGACTTCAGAATCCAGTGTGCTCTGCATGGATTCAATGACTCTCTGGCTGTTTCTCTTGATCTGCTCCATCTCCTCATCCTTCTCTGCAAGCTTCCTGTCAATCTCACCCTTCACCTGATTCAGCTCAAGCTGGACACGGAGAATCTTGGACTCCTCATGCTCCAGGGTGCCCTGTAAAAGTAATTTACCAAATTTTTCAGAACTAGAATACAACCGATGGTCAAAGACCTTGAGATCTTGAGATACTCACTTCAGCCTCCTCCAGGGCGGTCTGAATCTCAGACTTCTCAGTCTCTACTGCTTTCTTGGCCTTTTCCAGCTCATGGATGCTCTTACCAGTCTCACCCAACTGCTCTGTCAGATCTGAGATCTCCTCTACAGGTAAGAAAGAAATATGATATAAGTATATAAAGAACATTACACATTCTGTGCTGATTTCACATGTGTACATTTTAACACGATTAGAATAATACATTTTATCTATTAAATCTGTTTAGAACAATTTCATTCTTACGCTGGAGATTCTTGTTTTCTCTCTTGAGTGTCTCCAGATGATCCAGAGACTCCTCATAGGAGTTCTTCATCTTGAACAGTTCAGTGCTGAGCGAGCGAGCCTCTTTCTGGGCACCTTCCAGCTCTGCCTGACCCTCTTCATACTTCTGCTTCCATTCTGCCAGGACCTTATAGGATCAGATTAAATATTAGTTAGAATGATGGAAAACCTTTTAGGGTGGAAGGCTCGAAGAACAACTCTTATTGCAAATGTTTATACCTTGTCAAAGTTCCTCTGTTTTTTGTCAAGGTTGGCAGCCAATCCATTTGCTCTTTCCACATCAATCATGAGGTCCTCCACCTCGCCCTGTAGTCTCTGCTTGGTCTTCTCTAGAGAGGCACATTTGGAGTTCACTGCCTCAATTTGTTCTTCTGCCTCTTGCAGACGCTGAGCCAGCTTCTTCCTGTTGTGCATTTTGTAACCATCAGTCAGAATATACATATATGTAATGTAAAAAACATTATATCATATTTTTCAGAAATTCATACTTGGCCTCTTCAAGCTCCTCTGTGCGCTGGATGGCATCAGTTTCATATTTGCTTCTCCACTGAGCAACCTCACTGTTTGCTTTAGACATTCCCCTCTGGAGCTCAGCCTTTGCCTCCTGCTCTTCCTCAAACTGCTCACGGAGCAGGTCACAGTCATGACGGGCTGACTGCACTGCATGGGCCAGAGCATTTTTAGCCTAGAAGAACAAGTCAGATGCTATTATCTTTATTCTTCAGTAAGTGGCAAATGTGTAGGAGCAATGCTTCTGTTATATTACCTTAACCTCCTCTTCAATCTGCCTCTTAAGCTCCTCAATTTGTTGAGTGAAAGCTTGTTTGCCTCTGCTGAGCTGAGAAACGAGAGCTTCCTTCTCCTCCAGCTGACGGCCAAACTCACCTTGTGAGATTTAGATTCGTTATGTCACATTGTGCCAATATTTATCCAGTTTAGTTCACTACTGTAGCACTAATTTTAAAGCACAGTTAAGTTCTATTTATCAAATCTAAATCTGACAATTACAAATGTGTCTTGATTAGACAGCATTTGTTAAATAATATAAAAGCAATATTGTTTTAAATAAAAAATTTGAATAGGATAAAAAATATTTTGAAATAATTAACAATATGAACAGTATTTTACCATTTTCAGTTTGAAGTCTTGCTCTTTGAGCACTAAAGTCATTCAGCTGGCGGAGGTTCTCATCGTTCTTGGACTTGATTTCACTGAGTTGGTCCTCCAGTGTGCGGCACATCTTCTCAAGATTGCCCTGAAAACAACAAAACCGTTAGAACTTTGAAAATCTAAATCACGTTTTATTTTTCCCTCAAGAAAATATATTCTCAACCTTTGCTTTGGCAACAGCCTCCATGTTGCTGGAGAGATCATCAATCTCCATTTTGTATTCACTCTTCTCTTTCTCAAGCTTCTGCTTGACACGCTGGAGGTTGTCGATTTGCTCTCCCAACTCGGCCACACTGTCTGCCTGTTTCTTGCGGAGAGCAGCAGCGGTAGCTTCATGCTGAAGGGTGGACTCTTCCAGATCACGACGCAGCTTTTGAAATTCAGCTTCACGCTTCTTGTTCATCTCGATCTGAGCAGCAGTTGCTCCTCCGGCTTCCTCAAGCCTCTCGCTGATCTCCTCAAGTTCCCTGGAGAGATCAGCTCTCTGCTTCTCAACCTTGGCACGAGCAGCACGCTCAGCCTCAATCTCTTCCTCCAGTTCCTCAATGCGAGCCTAAAGGAGCAGGTAATGAGACACACTTTAAGAATCTTGAATTAACTTTTTGAGCAATGTCCCAAACAGTTAAGATAAACACCTGAAGCTCCTTGATCTTCTTCTGAAGTTGAGCTCCAAGAGATTGTTCATCTTCAATCTTGCTGAGCAGCTGGCTTGTTTCAAAGTCTTTCCTGTTAAAATTTAATAAGACCATGTATAAAACAAGACAGTAGCGCAATTTTAATTGAAGCATGTTTTTAATTACTTTTTTAGCTTCTCATCAGATTGCTGCTTGTCATTCTCCAGGTCCATGATGGACTCCTGGGCCAGTTTCAGGTCTCCTTCAAGCTTTCTCTTGGCTCTTTCAAGGTCCATACGAAGCTTCTTCTCTTGCTCCAGGGAACCCTCAAGCTATGAGACAACATAGAATTTTTTTTTAAATAAATGTAGTCAAAAATCTTTTTTATAATTGTCTGAGAACAATTACTCACATCATCAACTTGTTGCTCAAGCTTTGTCTTGGACTTGGTCAGGGTGTTGACTTTGTCTTCCTCTGCCTGGAGATCGTCTAGAGTCTGCTGATGTGCCTCTTGGAGAGCTTTCTTCTCCTTTGTGAGCTTGCCAATGCTCTCATCCTGAGCTGCCATTTCCTCAGTCAGGTTCTTAACCTGTGTCAATTTTGGTCCCAGATTATCTTTTCCAATTCATACAGTATTCCATAATAAAATATTATGTGAAATAATGAATATAAAATGAAGGACTGTTTAAAGTTCTACCAAAACTGTGTCACAAACCTTATTCTCAGTGGCATGTTTCTCCTTCTCAACTTTAGCCAAGGTGAGCTCCAGGTCATCAATGTCTTTTTTCAGTTCAGAACACTCATCCTCCAGTTTCCTCTTCTTGGCTGTAAGTTCAGCATTGATTTCTTCTTCATCTTCGAGTCTCTCAGTTGTCTCTTTCAGTTTAGCTTCAAGCTGGATTTTGCTCTTGATCAGACCCTCACACCTCTCCTCAGCATCTGAGAGATTCTCAGATTCCTATTTTTATGTTTAAGAAATGCACAAAATATATCAGCATACACATTAGTATCCTGTCAGGTATGTTATGCACAAATTAAATATTTTTTTTTACTGATCCACTCACAGAAGCCACTTGCAGCTGCAGATCATTTTTCTCTTGAAGCAGAGCAACCATCTTCTCTTCAAGATCCTTCTTTTTCGCTTCAGCTTTGGCCAAAGCTTCTTTGCATTTTGCAAAATCCTCTTTCATACTTGACAGCTCCTTCTCAGTCTCAGCACTCTTCAGCAAAGGCTTAATTTTGTAGTAAACCTTCATCCATGGCCAGTGTTTGACATTCATGAATGAGCGGATGTTGTATTGAATGGTAAAAATGGACTCCCTGTGAAAAGTAATTTAATGTAATTTACATCAGTGTATAAAGGTAATGCAATAGTTTATTATATTTCTTTCATAATGCTCACCTTCTCTCCATCATCTTCACAAACTCTCTCCTCATTAGGTAACCACGGCAGAGAGCCTGGGTCATTGTGACCAGAGCAGCCAGTTTCTCATCACGCATCTCCTCAAGAGTACCCAAAAGACCAGCTTTGAAGAACACCTGCATTCAGGCAAAATAATAGAGAGAATAATTTAATTAAGAGTTAAAACGAAACATTATGATTCATGAAAAACAGATAATCATAAATAAAAATGTTAACCTTTGTGTGTCCAAATCTGTACTCTTCATGATCAACATCAATGGATCCCAGGAGTTTCTCAGAAGCTTTCTTGTTGTCAATGAATTGTCCCTCAGGGATAACACTGGCATTCAGCACCTTGTATCTGTGGATGAATCAAACTGCTTTACATCTTTGATTTAATGAAGATTGGCCTCAAACAGGAAACAATATTTTCATGGTCCCATTTACCTCTGTTTGAAGTCACCATAGAGGATTCTGCTGGGGAAGCCCTTCCTGCAGATTCTGATACCCTCCAGTACACCATTACACCTCAGCTGGTGGATAACCAGGTGGTTCTCCATAAGACCTATTCAAACAGTGGATGGCATGAGTTTGGTCGACAACCAACTCCTCTCATTAACATAACTGTTTGTCCTTTTATCAGAAGGCATGTAAGGGGCTTCATGATTTTACCTGGATTCTTGGACTCATTGGGAATCAGGCAACGTACAAAGTGAGGGTGAGTGCTCCTCAAGTTGGTCATCAGCTTGCCCAGATTCTCCTGTAACATTGCCCACATTTTTAGCTTTATCATTCATTATTATTTATATCATCATTTAGTTTTATAATTTTGAACAATGACATACTCTGAACTGAGAAGAAACAGTCTGCATGGAACCACCCTTCTTCTTGCCTCCCTTCTTGCCACTCTCTGTTTAAAAAGGATAAAGACGGACACATATAATATAATGACAAGGAATTTGTGCAAAATTAACTTAGAGTTTGATTAATTAGAAACATCATTATGTTAACAATGTAGGTTTTACCTTCAACAACAGGTGGGTAGAGGGTAGCCAGCAGTTTGACTGAAGACTTCTGGTACAGCTGCAATACAGACTCGTTCAGTGGATCCTTGTTCTTGTCCAGCCAGCCAGAAATGTTGTAGTCCACAGTTCCAGCATAGTGAACCAGGGAGAAGTGAGCCTCAGCCTTGCCTTTGGCAGGCTTTGGTTTTTGGAAAGCATTACACTTGCCAAGATGCTGATCATACAGCTTGTTCTTGAACGTTGTGTCTGAAGCCTTGGGGAACATGCACTCTTCTTCAAGGATGGAGAAGATACCCATGGGCTGATAACAAATGCATGCAGAGAATTAATAATATCACAAAGTTTATGAATTTATTACGATTTACTTTAAGAGAATTATAAACCTTTTCGATGAGCTCAATACAAGCTGCCAAGTCCATGCCAAAGTCAATGAACGCCCAAACAATGCCCTCCTTCTTGTACTCCTCTTGTTCCAGCACAAACATGTGGTGGTTGAAAAACTGTTGCAGTTTCTCGTTGGTAAAGTTGATGCACAGCTGCTCCATGCTGTTGTACTGGAGAGAGACAGAAAGTGAAAATTACTGAAAACATGTTAAATGAATAAATGAATCAGTCAACTTTGAATGGACATAAGATCATTATTCTTACATCAAAGATCTCAAAGCCAGCAATATCCAGAACACCAATGAAGAACTGTCTGGCTTGTTTTGTGTCCAACATCTGGTTGATACGAACAACCATCCACAAGAACATCCTCTCATAGATAGATTTGGCCAGAGCGCTAACAGAGTTGTACACCTGTGGATAGAATACAGTTTAATTGAAGCTATGCGTTTATTATTAGGCACATTTTTAATTGTCATGTTTAAAACGTTGTTGTCTGCATATGTTACTACATACCTGTGGCACAGTCTGACCTTTGGTCACAAACTCATTTCCGACCTTCACTCTTGGGTAGCACAAAGCCTTCAGCATATCAGCAGAGTTCAAGCCCAAAAGGTAAGCGACTTTGTCAGCATCTATAAAATACAGTTTAAAGTGTGAGTGTTCTGCCCATGTACAAAACAGCCAAAGTACTTTCAGGATTTCTATAATCTAAATACACACTGAATGAATGACCTACAATTTAAACCAATGATACCTTCCCATAATTTACATTAAAGTAATTACAATAATTAGGTAAATAATTCACACTGTTTAGTAAGTGATCAGGCAACATACATTTAGATGTACAGTATTGCCCAAACTGCAATAAATGCAATTTGACTGCTGTAGGAAACACACAACAAGCTCACCCTCATTGCCATCAGGCTCAGCCTGTTCCTCACGCTGTTTCTGCTTGAACTTCATGTTACCATGATGCAGCACAGCTCCAGTGAACTTATAGATGCCCATCTTCTCCTCACCACTGAAGCCCAGAATGTCAATAGCAGTCTAAAAAACACAATGTATTCAGTATGACATAAAGTACTACATATCAGACTTTCTCTATCTATCAGTTGTTTAAAAATCTCACATCAGTGGCAACCAGCTCCTCTTTATCATCAATGCTTGCCACTGTTATTTGACCCTGACTGCACATGGGGAAGTCATAGGGGTTGGTGGTGATGAGCGTCATTTCTATAACATACACAGTGCATTTATGACAAAGTGTTTCACAATATTAAGTGGCATTTTAAAGCTTTGAATGATATGTGTGTACCTACCAATCAGTTCAGGCTTGTGGTTGGTCATCATCTGGTAGAAGATGTGGTAGCCTCTCTCATCTGAAAGCTGGAATGTCACTCTAGACTTCTCCAGCAGGTCTGGTCAAGAAAATAAGTACTTAGGGGTATTCAAACAATTGCCTATATGTCAGATTGGAAATTCTTATTAACTGTCACTCACATGTCTCAATATCAGCACTAGACAGTTTTCCAGATGTGCCAAAGTGAATTCTGATGAATTTACCCTGTTCAAATAAAATAAAGTTTCACTTGCTTTTATGGCAACAAGCCGTTCACGGTAAATATTTATATAAAAAAAATAGAAAACAACTAACTGTACTGTATGAAATTGAAAACTTACAAAACGAGAGGAGTTGTCATTTCTCACAGTCTTGGCATTACCATAAGCCTCAAGCAGAGGGTTAGCAGCAATGATCTGGTCCTCAAGAGATCCCTGTGATGTTAAGGAGGTAATATATTAACTACTATTAATAATAATAATATTAATAGAGAGTTTTATTTTTATGTATTAAGTACATAGCTTTTTGTATCACACCTTCATTTGGCTGACAGCTTCTTTCTTCTTGTCAGTATGCACTGCAACTGTGGCAAAGTACTGAATGACACGTTTGGTGTTCACAGTCTTTCCAGCACCAGATTCTCCACTGATTTATAAGAAATTATTATCAGACAGAATATGATAAGACATGTAAAAATCTCATGAGAGTAAAATATAACTGTTTTTAATATCTCATAAAAGTAAAAACATACGTGATCAGGACAGACTGGTTCTCTCTGTCTGTAAATTGAATGGTCATTTTGTTTAGATAATTGTTTTATTAAAACCAGAAACCATAATTTTACAAATCAAAATCTCCTTGCCATTCAAAATTCAGCACTTACCAGTGAGCATGGCCTGATAGGCATTGTCAGAGACAGAGAAGATGTGGGGTGGGGCCTCCATACGCTTTTTGCCTCTGTAGGCAGACACCACTTCTGAATCATACACTGGGAGCCACTTGTAGGGGTTCACAGTAGCACAGAAGAGTCCTGAGTAGGTCTGAAACGAACAGAGAAACCATCCTATTACATTATCACAGTCATAATGAACTTGAATGATGTTTTACTTTCTGCTTAACTTACATAGATCATCCATGCTGCGTAACGCTCTTTGAGGTTATACAGCACAGAGGGTTCATTGAGATGGGTCATCATGGCCATGTCCTCAATCTTGTCATACTTGGGAGGATTCATTGGGTGAACATCCTCCTCCTTAACAGTTTTCTCCTATGCAAGTGATTCAGCAGACAATTAGATTTTTACTTTATAATTATAATATTTGTTTTGGTAAATGTGATCATTTTACCTCCTTAGTATCATTCACAATAACAGTGACTTTGGCACCATCTTTGCTCTTGATTGTTCCTTTGACGTACAGCTCCTTGTCATCAATCACATAGCAGGCAGCCTTAGCATCAAAGGGTTTGCTCTGAGCCTCAATTCTCTCCTTCTCAGGCTTACGGAGGAAAATGGCAGCCTTGCCATAAATGGCCATCTCCGCGTCAGTACTCATGGCTGCGGTTTAACTAAAGACAAAAGGTGTGAGGCATCCATTTGAAATTTCTAGAGCAATTGCATGTGTCATTAAATCAAGACTCTTTCCTGAAATCATATGAATTGCTCATGATAGAGTAATCTTATGTTTGGGCCACAAAAACAGAAACAATATTTACAAGTCTTAGCAACTAAAACAATTCTAAAATTCCTAATTTCTTTTATATATCATTTTTATATTTAATTCATAGCTTGGGGTGAAAAATGCAGAATGTGTTTTGTTTAATACACACATTAATGACAATGCAGGGCTGGGAAGGTTATAATTTTCAAATGTATTTCACTACAGATTACAAAATACATGCTTTAAAATGTAATTTGTAACGTTTTTCATTAGATTACACAAATTCTGTTACTTAATCTAACTACTTTAGGATACTTTAATATTTAATACTTTAATATTTTTGGAATACTACTACGGTTTGTAAAACAAAAGACCACCAAACAGAGGACATAGTTTTCCTCTGCAAATTATTTTAAACAGCATCAGTTTTCCACAATATACATTTAAGCAAAAACGCAGACATCTTAGAAAAAAGAAAAAATGCTGATGCTCAAGAAGGCAACACAACGCATTAAGTAAAAACGCATTGTTCTAAATTGTACTTATTTTGTCTTCTGGGAAACATGTGGCTACACATGTGAAGGGCAGTACTAAATGAAAAAATATTATCTATAAACAAAATTTCAAAAATCTTTACCGATCACCTTATTTAATAATTTTCACCCCACTTCTCTGTATGCATTGTGTTTCATGGAACCTTGATTCCATCACTAAATAAAAAAATAAAAAGGGGATTCTTTCAGAATTGCGAGATTTAAACTCACAATTGCAAGTTATGAAATCAGAAGTGCATGAAAAACTCACAATTGCGAGTTCGCAATTTTGACATTTGTCTAGTGAGTTTATTTCATGCAATTCTGACTCTATAACAATTCAGATTTTTTTTCTCAAACTCGCAATTCGGAGAAAGAAGTCAGTGTTTTTCTCTCATTGGACATTACAGTCAACAATTGCAAGTCTATATCTCTCACAATTAAGAATCACAAAACATGAAAACAGTTGTTGATCATGCAGGTAACCACAGACATGAATGATTCAAGGATAATTTTTTTGGCAATTTGTACAAATTCACTCAGTTTGTGTTATGGACTATACAGTATGAAAACTTCTATTGAGTGAAATAGCTTGTTCAGAACAGTACTAAATACAATTAATATGCAATTTCTTTGAACCCAGATCCCTCTGATTTTATTTAAATTATTTAAATTTTGCATATTCTTAAAGGGGTATGAAACCTGAGCAGAACTGTAGATTAGGATGCTTTTGCAGATTGTCAGAGTCAGAGAATCACTGCTTGCTGAATAAATTAATTGTCCGTTACAGTTCATTTAGGTTTAAATTAAATACATGCTATTAAAATTCCACGTAATCACTTTGGTAATCTAAAATACTTTTCGGATGTAACTGTTATTTGATTGCCACCATTTAAAAACTACCTGTAATGAAATACAGCTACTAAAAATGTTGTCTTTAAAATACGTAACTAAGTAACGTGTTTTTTGTAACTCCCCAGCCCTGCCCTTATGTTCACACACACAGTTTTTTTCAACTTACCTTTGTTCTAAGAGACCAGATGAACACTTACACTTCCCTTCAATTAAATGATAAAAAAATAAAAGTTAACCACAATAATCTATTTATACACACAAATAAAAATAAGTACTTGAAACACATAAGATAGTCATTATAATCTAAAGGCCCTGTCATCACAGTCAGCACAGGCTCTTACCACTGGCAAGAACTTCTTAGGTCTCCTCTGCAGCTCATTTGCTCTCCCCTCTTGGCTTTTATTCAAGTAAACTCGCACACTAAGCACAACCTAAACATGGGCATGTGTACGTTTCTCAGCATTCAGTCATAAATCTGACAGGCTTTTTTAGCTGTGGATGCAATGCAATTTATTACCAATCCTATGAGTGCAAATATTCTATTCAGTTTTAACTTATTTTTTTAGTTTTATAATGTCACGATAAACAGAAACCTTAACAGACATTTGTAAAATATTTACATATTAAATAGACTGTTAAGATCAATCTAATTTAAGTTAAACATTCAAATCACAATTTATTTATAGTATTTACAATATCTATTTACAGTATTGTTAATTACAAAAGAGAAATATTGTGGCTGACAGTTGAAAAGTTTATTTGCAAAAACAGATAACTCAGATATTTTTATTTTTCTAAACTATGTTTTTATTGTCTTTTCATATTTCATTTGATTGTATTGTGTTAGTTTGCTGTTTATTTTATATCCAAACAATCCAACTGCAGTTTGATTGATATTACCTGAAATGCAAAAAATGTGAATTTCATTTTATTTTAAAGGTTATTTGTTACTGTCTTCGTGTAAAACGTTAATGTGTGTTCAAGTACTAAACTTGTGTGTTTAATTTAAAATTGAATGTATCTAAAGTCTATTAATATCTCACTTAAGTGACGGGGTCCTTTTTTGGAAGGTACATATACAATTTTATAGGCACATTCTGAGGTCATGAGTGTTTCATGAGTGGCAGATTCATTGCTGGTATGTATTGGCTATTAGTGTTAATGTCAAGCCCTGTATGCAAAATGTAGTTATGCAACCTTACAGTGATACTTCTTACAGCAGAAGAAGACACAAAACTGTAAAACAAAAAGTAAGTTATTTTGTGAATCTCCAGTATCAGAAAATGGCGCATTCCCACCCTGAAATGTTTTTGCAAATGTTTAATGGTTGAAACATGTGTCATGTGACCGGTAAATGTGAAGCAGCTGAATGAATACACTATGGACAGTTGGTCTTAATTCAACAGCCTCAGGGAGGCTAAAATGAGTTTTGCAGGGTAAAAGACACAAAGTACAACTAATTGATTGAACTGACCACACAGTAGACAAACTGTACTGATGTGCCTGTAACAATTGAGAAATGTACTAGTGTCTAAGTACTCGGGACAGGTCTCAAGACTATCTTTTTGGTGGTCTTGGTATTGTCTTGGTCTCAGACATAGTGGTCTCGGGGTTTTATTTCAAGACCGGTCAAGACCACAACAGTGGGAATTACACTAAATTGCTGGTGCATTGTCTGATTTATGTGTAAACATCATTCATGTGATTGGATGTAAAACTTCTGCCTTTAAAAGCATTCACCACTTGTTCCTTATTTGATTCTTCTGTTACTTTTGTTACTATTACTGCTGGCAAGAGAAGAATGAGGGATTGTCTTAAAGAAATCTGTCAACAAAATGAATAAAGGCCCACAATATCCGAGATGTGATTGCAAAAAAGGTTCTTGTTTTTTTTATTTTATAACATCTGATGTGATATTGATTTTGTAAAATTATTCAATAAACCTTGAGTAAAAAAGTGACTTAAGTTTTAAACACAATTAAACACAAGTTTTTGTTCTATTTTGGCTAGTCCCTAACAAAAGTAACACACAGCTGTTTTGCTATTGATTAGATAAAAAAGCAACAACACTAATTAAGTCACTGAATGTTTTGATTTGTTGAAGGTCACAGACTTAAATTTATCATAGATATTTAAATTTGTTTATGTTAAATTGTGGGATTATAACAACTAGTCCTATTGAGCGAATCTATCTGCACAAAAAAATGTGACTTACATTGCATTGTCCTATACATTTATACATAGGTATGCGCAAATCCCTGGGATTGAACCCGCAACCTTGCGTTGTGAAAACAATGTGCTTACCACTGAGGAAAGCTGTTCACCCAAATCACCCAAGTTACTTCTATTATTATTTTATTATGACTTTTAATTGTTTTGTGGATCTTATGAATACATTTTGGGAGTGCTGGTCTTGGTCTCGCTTAGGCCTGCCTTGGTCTTGTTTTGGTCTTGGCCTCGGCCCCTCAAAGTCTTGGCCTTGTCTTGGTCTCGACACCTCTGGTCTCGGGTCTTGTCTTGGTCTCGGTTTTGGTGGTCTCGACTTAAACACTAAAATGTACTGTATATTGGGACTTCATCCAGAAAAATGATGTCTAAAAAAAGAGTAAAAGAGTAATAGTAAGTAATAGAGGGGAGTCAGTATGAGAACATTAAAATTTTCAAATTTGGAGCACGGGGAGAAAATTACTTAAAATAGCGGTCATTATTTTATTAAAACAAACATGAGACTATTAGGTAAGAATCTTTTAATTTAAAATTGAAGTACAATTTGCCTGCCTGTAACTCCACAAGTAATAAAGTTATTTACAAACATGTATTTTGGTCTCTTTATGTATGTTTATAAGAATATCACGGAATATAGCAAATAGAAGGGTGCACCTCAGCAAATATGTCTGACGTCAGTAGTGCAGGATGTGCAAGCAACTTATGCCATTTGTATATTATTAAAGATTATTAGTAAGAAATTAATTATCAACCATTATTAATTATTTTGAAAATTTTGCTGTCACAGCAGGACACATGTTCGGTTCGGTCTATCTGTCCAACTGTCAACTACCCTAATGTAGTCCTACACAATATAGAACTTTTAAATTTCAGTGGGTTGACCACAATTAAATAAGTAAAAAAGTTGTGTTTTATTAATTTGTTATTTGGTCTATGCACAGAATCCATTTTTGTGGTTCATTTTGGGCTTTTGATAACCTCTGGAGTGTGTTGCTGTGGTTTGTCAACACAAGGACTGTGCCAATGAAAGTGAATTACCAATATAAGGAAACCTGGCAAAAATGGTAAGACGCATTGATAAAACCTTCCAAACACTTTTCAGACATCTCAGGAACACTCTTCAGAAAGAAGGTGGATGCACCATTGACTGGAGATGGTGGTCTAGTGGGTAAAACCACTGAACTGGTAAATCAAAAGGTTGCTGGTTCGATCCCAGCAGCCACCACCAGTGTATCCTTGAGCAAGACACTTTACTCCACGTTGCTCCAGGGGGATTGTCCCTGTAATAAGTGCACTGTAAGTCGCTTTGGATAAAAGCGTCTGCCAAATGCCTAAATGTAAATGTAATGTAAATGTGGTGTCTACAGAAGACTTTATAAACAGAAATACAAAAATGACTACACTGTAAAAGTGAAAGAATGAATGAATGAATCTGTTGCTTTTTAAGTATTTTACATGTTAAAAAAATTACCACCCAAACTTGTACTGTATTCATCTACTGAGGTTTACTCTTAAAGCAGTTTATACCCTCCCAGAACAGTCATGCCTCTTTTACATGACCCAGTTGGCAAGTCTGCTTTATACAAATACTCAAGTTACACACCCCTTTGTGTCTGCTATGTCACATGTGACCCTTACACCCCCATACACAGCCAGGGTAACAAATTGATTGTTTGTTTTCTCTATAAAGCGTTTGTGTGTTGATTTACTACAGGCCTTTCTGACAAAAGTTGGAGAAGAAAAACAGAGAAACATTAAATCACCCTTTAAATAACAACATCAGGCTTGTTTCAGATTTTTAATAAATATATTGTTTATGTTGAGAGTTTTGTTAAGTGCTGAAATGAACGATGTACAAACTGACAACAATGATCAAAATAATCCACCTATATAACATTGCATGGTATTTTGACTACGGTCATATGCTGACAACTGTGGCAAAGTCACCTGAAATCCTAAACCCAAACAAGTTTATTTTGGATGGCTACTTTTTCTAGTGACGGTAGAACCTGTTGCATGAGAGCTGTGAAAACTTTAACTAAATTGTCAGCTGTTGGGAGAAATTCCCAGTAGGTCTCAATCTAAAAAACAGGTGCAGGTCATGATATTATATGAAATGACCTGATGCTACTTCAGGCTAAAGTACCAAGACATTACCTTTTAGGGTTTAACACTAAAGGAGATTTATCTAGCACACTCACATAGTCCTCAGCTGTTGGAATCTGACAGACAGTTTTATGATCCACGGGGTGCATACTAATAAGAGCATCAAAACCATGCACTTGGGAAACATTTATGCTTTCGACATAAGCATTTGGAAACATAAGTTTAACTTTAAGTAAAAACAGGCACACTTCCTACTTCCAAAAATACATAATGGTTTCCAGTAAAATCTTCTTTAGGTTATAGAACTAGTGGATGACCACTGTTTGTGTGGTTTGAATGTAGGAATCACCTTAATATATGATTTGCATACAAAACTGTAAATGTGGATGCTTGCCAAATATGCTTGTTTTTGTGGCCCCCTCGTGACATGAATGGGTACTGCAGACTAGATTTACAGTTTCTCTGTCCAGCAGTCAGATGTGACCTTGTATTAAAATGTCTACATGTGTTAATATTTATGAATTATAAAATGAATGTAATGCAATAAATACAACAGAAAGAGAACAAATGGGGAATCATAAAGAGCTAACTTAAAGGGAGAGGGAAGTTAAAATTCAACATGTTTGTCATGTATTACTCAACCCCCCTTCATCATTAACTAACCCTCACGTCGTTCCAAACCTGTATGACTTTCTTTCTTTTGCGGAACACTACAGAAGATATTTTGAAAAACACTGGTGCCCCAATAACATTGGCCCCGTTGATTTCCACTGTATGGATACAAAGCCACTGAAACATTTCCTAAAATATCTTCTTTTGAGTTTCACAGAAGAAATAGTCATTTGAAGTTTTAAACAACGTGAGAGTGAATAAACGATGACATCCCTAAATGACAAGAGTTTTTATTTTTGGGTGAACTATCCCTTTAATATAACTTAAACAATCATGACACATTCTGTAGTTGTAGAAGAAATGCTACATTTCAGAAATGGCAAACTGTTGGCAAGCATAAAACAACGAAAATTTCTTGACTCCAATTTATTTCTATAGGACTTTTCACAATTTTGAATGCAAACAAGTTTAAAGCAAAAACGTTTTGAACAAATAATAGGGCCATAAGGAAAAAAACAGTATAGAAAATACAAATATAAGGAAAATTACAATATAAGTGGTATTATTATGACATACATTATAATAAACAACAAAGATGCAAAATACAAATAAAGGGATTGAAATCACTGAAAGTGGGTTAAGAACTGTCTAACACAATTGTGAAAGCTAGAAGGGTGGTGGTTAGTTGCAAACACAGCACAAATAATAAAGAACAAAATGTAATGATCAGGATCGGAGATCACTAAAACACAACATCAGAAAAATTGATACTAGAACTCACAGCTACCTGTAATAGTGATAGTAAGAGTGTTTCCACAGATACACACTGTGATGAGAACTTCCAGGATTGGGTCTAAAAAACTGTGCAGCCACAAGAAAGGCACTTGTTAATGTGGTTAATCCAAATGAATCACTTCAATTTGCTAGAAAACATGAAGATTTGACTGTAGAGTAAAATACTGTGTGGCCTAATAAGTACAAATTCATCCAATCCGCTTGTTAAGTCGTGACATAAGAAATTGGGGCCAGTCGTGGCCTAATGGTTAGAGAGTCGGACTTGTGACCAGAAGGTTGCTGGTTCGATACTCAGGGCACCTGCGGGTAACGACTGAGGTGCCCTTGAGCAAGGCACTGTACCCCTACTTGCTCCCCGGGCGCTGCAGTGATAGCTGCCCACAGCTCCGGGTGTATGTATGTATGTATGTTCACGACTTGCTGTGCGTGTGTTCACTACTACGTTAAAAGCAGAGGTCACATTACGGGTATGGGATACTTTCACTTTCAAATGCTGTTTCTGGGTCAGAGCCTCCTCTCATTTCAATGGAGGATATTATTAAAACAGTCGTTTATGAGTACTGGTAATTCATATCACACATTTATAGAAACATTTATAAACTCAGTGAACATTACAGTCTCCAGGCTCACAGAATCTCCGACATCAATATTTAAGTAATCTGTAAAAAACGTATCACAGTGTGGCCATTTAAGATTTCGTTATTGAGATAATGGAAGGAATCGATGACGGGTGGAATTCATTTAAAAAAACGTAGTCCTTAAAAAACTTTCTGTAAAAAATATTTTAAAATTTATGCTGTAATCATATAAATCTGCTTTAATTGTACCGGGTGAGTTACAATGATGTACAATTCGTAAGTGAATATTGTATTTGAGACAGTACATTTCCGTGAATTAGACAATGTTGGTGATAAAACCACTCTGAATCATTCACTTTTCTAGAGCTGCTAGTGTGTGAAACAATAAGATACCCTGTTTTATGGTGGGGCCCGTGGGGTTCAGAAACCCCGGCCCATCATGCATACTGTAGTACCACTGTAAAACATGTTTACATCCATGTACCATTGTAATCAACACAGTATAGCATTAAGCATCAGCATTTATGCACAAAAGACTACATATATGAAATATTTCTATAGAATATAATTTAAATAGTGTAGATTCTCATGCATGCACACTAATTGCTTTTTGAATTTATTTGTCATCCCATGCATTCAGATCTTTACCGCTTTTAAAGCTATTTCCTTAATGATTCAAAATCCTGTGGCAAAACAGTTCTTAACAGAAGAACCAAACTTGTTTGGCATCCTATTTGCACCATCCTGCGAATGTTGCAAACCTTGAGGATCTCCCTTGGCTAGTAGCATACTCTGCCACAAGCCAAACAGTCTACAGAAACACATACTATTTATAAACTAGCTTGCATGTCAGTATCAGGATCTAAATGACAAATGTATGTGACGCATGAGCCTTAAAAGGGTACTAGGGTAAGTTAAATCCTTGTTTCATTTTTATAATGCAACCCAAAATAAATAATAATAATGATAATAACAACATTTAATAATACATTTTACAAATATCAAAGTTTGTGTTTGTGTGTCTTATGGATAACATATTAGGACCTGAAGTTAAAAGCAATGCCAGCCAGACACATTCTAAAAATCATTGGAGAAGCATCCAGTTGGCCAGCTTCATAGACTCTTACATTTTTTAATCACAAATTTGGGGTGAGGTCGACAGCTTCACACCTGCTATGTTTATCGCTGCTTTTCATACTTTGAGATCAGCAGTTCATCAGAGCTTCCCCACAGGAATAATTTATTGCCACAAACCAGTTAAGAGCTATGAAACCACTCATCACTCGCTCTCTACTAAAAATTCTCAGATGGATTTCGTGTCATAAACGCAAACATCTAAAGCAAATTATGACTCAGTTTAATTAGTTTCATGTTTGGTTTTATTTGTTAAATGATGTTACTATTCTCCTCTCATTTATTATTCTCACATTGCTATGTGAACATTACAGATATATTTTTGTAAAATCCAATTGATCCCAATAGTTCAATTGAGCAATCTTTTCGGTGTACATTTTCTAGTGTACTACTAGTTGTATTTATTTAGTATGTATTGTATTGTTGTACATTTATAGTATGTATAACTATTTATTTTAAAGACTTACATATTATATCAACATGATCTTGAATAGTCCTTTACCATAAAAGGTTCTGAACACTTAGTAACCCTAAATATCTAAATACTAAATATCCCCTGATATATGACCGCTTGCTTTTCGCTGTCAAAGCAACATTTATTTCTGACGGTGTCATCTGTTAACATCCACAACAACCATAAGGAGTGAACAAACAGCTGCAAGCTTAGTTCAGCAAAAGCTGTTTACCTTTTAAAGACATGGCATAATTTAGTTGACTGCTGTATTGAGCCGTGTATATTTTTAGCTGATCTTTACTATAAATGTGTTACATAAACATGCTAGCAAAATTCAGGTTCTTGTCATACACATTAAGCGTTTTGCTGCATGATGACAGAATTACATTTAAGAAAAAAATATTGTAAGTGAACAGTTGCAATGTTAATGAGATTAACTAATGATGACTCGTGGATATTTGATATTACAAATATGTGTAATATTATAAAGTCTTTTATAAAACGATAAACAAATAAATTATTTATATATTATATATAAATAAATAATTAACATTTTATGTCATTGAACAAGTGCATTTTCTCCCTCGCGTGGGCGATAAGTGTAACTGCACAAGAACCTTTTCATCACACAGTTTATTTATTTTTAGCCATACTAAAGGAAGCCAGTCCTTGGTTCTGTTTTATTTTCTCTAATGAACATTTAGAGCTTTCATGAGTGGACAACTTCATCATTGTATATGCAACATTTTTCATTCTTAAACAAAAAGTTTTGTGAACCCTCACAGACTTATACAGAATAATACAATTACCAAATGTTGATGCTTTATTGGAGTTTAATTAGCAAGTTCAGTGTAATACCTGAAGCAATACTTAAATCAATGAGTTCATTTCACGTTGGTCACATGACAGTTTTACTATATAGCCTATCATATCTGAGATACGTTTTTGTCCAGGTAATGTATGTACTCACATGTTCTGAAATAAAACCTCTTTTCTCGCTTCACTGTTGCCACCAAACAGATCTTACTCGAGGAATTCCCTCTAATTTCATATGGGTTGCCTTAAAGTCTACCCCAGAGGGCGCTTTGGGACTCGTTTAAGTGCTTGAAGACATTACACATACTAACTCCAAATGGTACGGAATAGTTCTCCTAAAAAATAAAATATCTCTTCATGCATTTACAAACTGATATGACTGTCTGTCTTCATGATAAAATGTTATATCAATTCATATAATATCATGAAATATAATTTATTGGTATTTCTGTAAATCTATATAAAATTATTATGAGATCTCCAATGCACAAATAATTAAGTTTTTTGTATTTTTTGATATTAACATATTTTAATGACAGCATATTTATTGAACAAAAATGAATTATTTTATTTATCGAAATAAACAAAGAATAGAACAAATTTTACTAAAGTGAAGTATTTACATTATTAAAACTATATTATTTTATCTAAAGCATTTGTATCAATACTGTGCTCCCTCGCCACCTTATGCCTTTATACGATTTTTAAATAAACAATGTATTGATTGGGTCATGTAGTTAGGTCGCATTTAAACAAACCGTATGGTACATTGACATCTAGCGGTTGAGCTTGGTATCGCAGTCTAAGTTCAAAATGTTGGAGACGAGTTTAGCCAAGTAACGATTCTTCTCGGTTTCTTTTGATTGTTATCAGAAATAACAACAGGGACTCTATTGTTTGTTAATGTGTACCAGAAGTTCAGTTGGAGTACAAAAATGCGCATGCGCAGTAACGTTTGTTTATGTTGTTAACAAAAAACAACAATGGGATTCGAGTTAACACTGAAATAATTGGGTTTGAATCGTACAAATGCATATTTCCATCCACGTTTGAAAAACCAAGCGCACGTACATCCTTTTTGGTTTAGTGTATATTAGTACTGCATGCACATTCAGGTTTCATTAGCATTTCCATTTTAATGCTACAAGTTAAACCAGGTAGAGAAAATAAAAGCCTGTAGTGGCGTTATGTTTCTCTAAGAAATGTCACCATCTTTTGGTCGCTGAAGGGAACGGCAAAGAAGATTATTTGTTATTGCGCAAAACTGCAATCGGTCACGTAGAATTGTTTGAAGTTAGTTTCGTTTAATATGTTACTTTACAAATACGTGCGAAGAAGCAGTTTCTTATTCGCTTGGGTTGAGTTGTAACATGTGAACATTTCCGTACTTCATTTCCATGTCAAAAGACATTTGTGTCAGGTAAAACTACTGTCCATAATACTTTCCAGTCTTTACAATAATAAATAGGATTTAGTGGTCTTCACTTGTAAACACACCAAAGTTGTTTGTTTTAATTTGTACAAACAATATATACACATTATCTTTTATCATATGTTTAACATTACAACTGTCTAAAAGTAATCGTGTTTTTGACCAAATGATACAGTAAATGGCTTCTGGGGCAGAATATGGGGCCAGCTTCTCAAAGTAGCCTATACATTGGAAAGAATACAGCTTTAGATTGGACAATATTGTTTGCAAAAATATTTATCAAAAAAAATCACTTATTAAAGTGCATGATCAATGTTGAATAGTAAGCAGCACTGAATTTTGAATTTTCCCCAGCATGCCATTGGCCAATCAAAACTTCACTGTGTTTATTTATTAAAACATCATTTCATTTGTGCAATGGCAGTTTTAACAATGGCTTCGTTTGAGTTGGGTTCGTTTGACCCTAAATGACAAATACACAAGAAACCACTTTGCATTCTCATTCCGATAATCAATAATAAAACATTATGAGACACTTGTGAATACTGTAATGAGGGTCAGGGTTCATCAAAGATAGTAATTGGTCAGGCCCAAATAATCTTTTATTACACACCACAAATCTGCCTACAAAGTACATGGTTTTATGAATTAAAAATCAACGGAACCCCTTCTATAGTTGTCAGAGTGGAGTCACCCTTAAATTGCAGCAAGCCATGAACTGTTACACAGAGGTGTTAGCGTTAAAGCTTCACCAAACATGTCAGCTGTCAAATGATGCACGAGAATATAAGTTAACCCATCTATTCTTTCAGTTTTACTTACAAAAATAAGTTTGCATTCCACTGCCTTCACTCAATAAGAGTCTCATAGATTTGTTGTTGGCAATGATTGATCAATACATCATATGTAAACCCTATTTAGGTTGTCATATACAAATATTTTTATAAAAAATTTTACAACACAAATTGCAACATTTTCCCTGTACAAGAGCAGTGATAAGTCCACATTGAATGAACCACAATTCAACAGATTGTGCAAAATAAGGAAAACAAAAACATTCATCAACATAACTTAAAGGCATTTGGCAATTTGGCGGGTATTTATGTATATCAAAGATAAAGCTTATGTTCAGTATCAATAGCCATGAAAACAAAACTGCTATGACCACTTTTATTTGTACACGGCTAAAATCTCTGACAGATTCATGCTCCACTTCACAACCTGAATTTGTCTTTTAAAGTGCATGCAATAATACCAGTAACTGTGACAGAACTGATTCAATGTCATAAATCCACATCCTGATAAACTAATGCCAATTAATTGAGGATACTGAACAATGAATACATTTTTTGTTCGTTTTTTTTCTCTTTTACTATTATAAAAGAAATAATGTGTGGGTTCCACAATATGAAAGTAATTAAATGCTCTTCATGTATTCACCATATTTTAAAATCAGACACTTCAAAATCTGCTTCTGCGTAAAGTTTTCGTCATCGGTTTTCACATTCTCTGTGATACATACAAAACAGCTAATAGCCACGGTGAAGACGCAGGACACATTCTACAGTCGTAATGTCCTTTGATGACACCAAAGGCATTTCGTACTTCATATCCACCTCACATGATGGGATCGTACTTAACATATCAAAGTGCTTACTTGTACTAAAATATCCTGAATTACTAATTGAATACCAAAAGTGGGACAATGGCATGGAGAAAAGGTCAGTTTGTCCTTCTTGGTTCATGAGCTTAGTGATGCACCGCTAAACCACTTTGTGTCTGTGGCTGTTTAGTTTCTTCTCTCAGTGAAGTTCTCACAGCCGATATGAGATAAAAGATATTGATACAGCATGGTCACTGTTTGGGTGGTCTCGGTAAATCCAACAATCGGGGACAGTGCAGGCACAACGTGTCCAGAGACGTCTGTGTTGAACAGTCCCTTTAACCTCTGTGGGATCATCTGCCCTCCTCCTTGGGAAAGTCAAACGAGGCCAAGCTTCCGAATCCAAGCCGAGAGCTTTCCAAATCAAACATGTCTAGTTCTCGCTCTTGACGCTCAAATAAATGCTTAATTTTCTCAGTCCGTTCCTTATGAAGCGAGGCCAGCTCTTCTTCAATCTGTAAGGAAAATCAAAACATACAACCAAAAGCCTGAATTTGTATTTTACCACGGTGATGCATGAATGACACCAATCTTGCACATTCCTACGAATTTAACTGGTTAATCTTCAAAACAGCCCACCTTCTGTTCCAAGTGAGCCCGACGCAAGGATGCTTTCTGTTCCAACTTCTGCACCTCACGCTCATGTTGTTCCTCCATCTGCGCCTTAGTTTTGTTCTGGTAGGCATCCAGGAGCTCCATCTCCTGATGTAGCTGATGCCTTAAAGCCTGGCATTCGGCCTCTTGCTCTTCGTCTAAACGTAACTGTGAGAATCACATACTACAATTATTACCCAAAATGCTGAGGAGGTTAACAGTCCATAATGCTGATCAATGTCTCCTCTTATTGCAGTCGAACAGTTTTTCCAAAGTAAAAACATCTTTTAAAAGTTGGGGAAATGAAAAATGATTCAACTGAACAACATCATTTCTTTATGGCACATTTACAGCACTCAACTTTGCGATTCTTACCGACTGGGAGGCCATCATCTCATTAATGCTTTGCTCATATTGTTCTGCCAGCTGTGCGAGCTTGCGGGTCTGCTCCTCCTTCAGAGACTTCAAAAGGGCTTTGTGGTCACTTTTTGGAGAGATCTCCAGCTGATGGTTCCTCAGAGCTTTGTACTGCTTGTTTTGCACCTTACAGGTATCTTGGAATTGCTTTTTGATTTGCATCTCCAATGTCTAGAAGAGAGTCATAAATACAGGAAAGGGTTACCCTTTATGAAATACTACAGTATGTACTCCTCTGTACCTGCTTCACAGCTGTTAATCTGACACAATAGCCTGACAGTCTGTGAAACATTCTGGTGGAAGAATTTCCTTAACTATTCCTCTGATAGTTGGTTGTACCCATCATTTTGGCTCTTTTACATGACTGAAGTTTACCTTAAGGTTTCTGGGCTGCTGTCGGCGTTCCAGAGCATGTTTCCTGTGTAGCTCCCTCTGGCGTCGGTTGTTGTACTCCTCCTGGTTTTCCAGCTCTGTTTGATGTTGTTGGCGCATAAGCTCAAAGCGTAGCCTTTGTAAGGTTTGTAACTGCCGGCTTTCCAGCTCCTGGGTGGATTCGTCCTGCCTGATCATCAAGGCATGCTCCATCTCTTTTTGTGTCTTTTTCTTGTTAAGCTCCTTTAACACAAAATCCAAATTCTGCATGACTGATAGTTCAATAGTCTGTGACATAAACAACAATTCATTAGATACACTTTAGAGTTAATTGATTTACATTGATATGTTTACTGAACTTCACTCTTTATGCATATACCTTATTTCACGTTTTGACATGTTTTGGTTTTGTGATGTGATTAACACTGTGATTAAATGTCTAAATGAATTCACACGAATTAAACAATTCTTTGAGAAATTGTTGGTGGTGACTCAAATTATTCCTTGCCTCCCGTATTTGCTCTTGTTCAAATTCATGCTTCTTAATCAGGCTTCTTCTTTTTAAAGCACGACAGCTCCTTTCGTAAACCAGTCTTTGCTGGTTCAGCAGCTGGGCCTCCTCCTCTGCCTGGGAGTGCTGCATTGTTTCCTTATGTCGTGACAAGCGCTCCTGTTTCTCCTCTTTTGGCGTATCAAAGTCTTCATTCATTTCCTATTGTTAAAAAGAAAAAAAAATGTAAATGGAAAAAACCCTTGGGTTTCAAACTGTGGTATGGGTAGCCCCTCCTGGTGGTGTGTGACACTACAGGAAATTGACAACACTATACATGATGCCCAGCTAGTCTTTTTTTATGATTTACTGTTTTCTACATTCAATCATCCTATTTAATGTAAAGAACATTCTGCGAAAATATAACCTTGACATCTTACTCAATCTTATATTGACTGAAAGGCCATGTCAAACATTTTCATCAATTTTCTGGATGCAAAATGTAGTTTTAATGAAATCATTAACTTATCATATTTTAAAAATACAATTTAGTACAGTATGCTGACATGTATCATATAGTCTATCATTTACAGCAATAAACACACAACCTATTTTAGTCATTTTATATATAGCCAATCGAAAGATTCTTTTCTGTTTTTTTTATTTACTATTTATAGGTATGTGTTTTGGTAAAATGGTCATTTTTGTTTCATTCTGTGAACTATTAACAATATTTCTCCCAAATCTCAAATAAAAATAAGGTTTCTTTTGCATTTGTTTGCAGAAAATGAAAACTGGAGAAACCGGTTAAAATAACCTCAAATACTGCAAAGAAAGCAATACAACAGTTATATTTGTACATGTATTGAGTAAAAGTTCAAAAATTACTTTTTTATCTGATAACCTCAATCTTGTATCACAGTTTTCACATGGTTTATTATGCTGTCAGTCTTTCACATTGCTGTTGGATGACTTTATGTCACTCATGAGGTTTGATTTTGTTGAAATTCTGAATTACATTGGAATGTCCACAATACATCTAGAAATGTTGATTAAATGGAGATTTTGAATGTTAATTTTGATTAATTTCCACAGCTGTATATAGTATCGCAGTAGTAGTATGCTATATATTGTATAGTAGGCCTATATACTGTATATTTCCAATGTTTAATATAGTTTTATTCACAATTGTCACACAATCATATTATTCCATACATCAGAATTAAAGTATGCCAGCAATAAAATAATTATTCAAAATAATTTCATGGCGATGGTACTTGGAATGTAAATTTGAACCCTCAACCTAGTGGTCATAAGGGCAAAGATGTCCACCTATTACAGGTAATATGTAAACATTATCCCAGGCCCTGTGATTCGGGATTGGGAAAGGAGTTGTTGCAGTATATAAAATGCATTGGCCCCGCTCACCTCTTTCATCCTTTCTCTGCATAGTCTGTACTCCTTTTTCTGTGTGTCCAAGAAGGTGGTCAGTTCCTTCTTCTGCTGGACCAAGATCTGTTGCTGGATTCTCTTCTCCTCTGCTGCTGTGTTTTTTATCTTTTGAAGAAAAGAACATTTGAGTACACCAGACATTCATTCTGACAGATTCATCATCTCGATTCCAGGGGAGAGTGGATGTCACCAAAAGTTCACTGTGGTCAGCTGATTATATGTAAACTTTACCATACAGCCAAAAATGTGTAGAAACCCCCTTATAATTAATGGGTTTAGCGATTTCATTCATTTTTCAAATCTTAATGATGTCATACAAAATGACAATCCAGAGAATTTTTACTTTGTTGCAATAGTTTGGGAGTGTCCCTTTGTATTTGAGCGAAACAATGCCTTGTGCACAAAGGCTATATACAGTAGAAATGGTTTGCACAGACTTTGCTGAGTCTGGTGTGAAAAACTTGACTTTTTTTGAACAGCCAAACATGTGAATAAGAATATTTTCTTTACAGGTATGAAATGTCACATATTTGGGCATACTTTATGTACATTTGGTACACAACCACACACCTCCTTGTCCATTTGTACAGCTTGCTTCTTGGCCAGCCGCTCTAGTTCGATGTAGGTGTTATTAGCCTGGGTCTCTACTTCCTTCTGGAGCCGGAGCTTGTGCTCATCCATCTCGGCCTTTAGCCTGTTCTCCAGGGCGATCAGCTGCTTCTGGTGCTGCCGCCGCATGCGCTTGTACCCTGACATCTGCTCGCACCACACAGCTTCCTGCTCATGCTCCTGGATCTGCTCACTGACCTGCAGAGTGTGTTGAGGGTCAAAGGTCAGGTAAGTTGAAAGTCAAAATAAACACCCTTATACACTGTACAAATGTGTCAGTTCTGTCATTTGTTTTTAATTTAATTGGAATTGTTGTTTTTTTCCAAAGCATATTAAATCGGTTGGGTCCAATCACTGAAGGAGTTTGCCTTTAACAGTGAGCTCTCATCTCCTATAGGAAACACCATAACTTTCAACTTGGGTCAGTGGTTTCAGGTTATAGCGATGACAGCAGAGAAATTCAAAATAATAATGCAAATTAGCCTTTTGTGTAGCTAAGTGAAGAGCAAAATAAATAAGCCTTCAACTTTTATATGAGAGGTTATATAAGATAGGATATATACAGTATTAAATATAATGTGTTTTGCGGCTAATACTCATATAATATGCTTGTGTTATTGTAAAACTGACAATAAGTCTCTAATGTCTTGTAATGTTGGACCAATGCATGGTAATATGAGAACACCCCAATGGTTGCTTCTGAGAACATGTTTTCCTTGCTTTTGTGTTGCGCTGACTTCTATAGAATAAACTGTAATACATTTGATATATATATTATAACGTCTTACACGTGAAGTAGCCTACTACACAATCAAACACAAGAATGCAAGTAGCCATTCATTTTAACCTCAAGGGAATAGGCCAATACGTATGTAATATTTAAGAACTGGATATTGAATATTTAAAAATGGAATAACCTATATATGTTGTCATTGGCGTTTGTTTTCTCTTCTCATTGTAGCATTTATTTGTTTTATTTACTGCTTTGCTAAAGTCTACTGGCAAGATATATGTATATAGAGAGGGAGAAGCACCGTACATTATGTACAATTTAAGGAAAGACCTCTCAATCACAATACCTCACCTACAGTATAATAACAATTACGCCATATATCTTTGTAATGGTCCCAGTAGTAGAATATAAGCCTGCGCTCCGGAGACAGAAAGACACGGGGGGAGATGAAAAGGCGCTTATTAACAGGATGTGGTTGCCATGGCTACTGATGTGAGGTTGAGTGGATGACCATGGCAGGCCTGCATTTCTTATGCAAAAACCGAGCGGAGAAGACGAGAGATAGGCTGCCTACCAAAGATGCTGGTGTGATGATGGCAAAGCGTTGGCGGATGCTGCTGCTGCTGCGATGACGACGAGCCCGGCTCTTGCGATAAGAAGAAGGCCGCAGCTCTGGCCTGATGTCCCTGTCTCCAGCCTCATCCCTCACGCAAGCATGCTTCTGCAGGGGGGGAGGAAAAGACGAAGCGAGTGGGGGTGGGCGCTAACCGAGCGCCCTGCTGCTGCTGATGCTGAGGACGATGCCGCTGCTTCTCCCTGCTGCCCGCACACAGCCTGCTTCCAGCGCATCGTTTTCGCCGTTCATCTGCTACTTGGTAATGTCGTTCATATGTCCCTGCAGAAACGGGCAGGGCATCGAGATGGATGTCGCGGAGATGGTCGGTACTGCGAGAGTCCGGAGTCTCTCTTCATCAGACTACAAGCGGCTGCACTTCCTGAGAAGGAGGAGGAGGAAGCGAACGGATCCGGTGGGATAGAGTAAGTTACGCAATGCCTACCACGGGCAATCGTGTACGTGCGAGTGCGCGCGCGTGTTACGCTACAAAAACTTAACTACAATGAATAAACTTACCATATTCGTCATAAAATAACCAAGCACTAAGAAATATATTTTTTCGTTGTTTACTTGTTTGTTGTCTTATTTTGAATCATTTAAAATTTGAGACCGTTTATCAGTTGCAATATCTAATCAATCATCTGTTTACGTCTGTTTAATGGCAATTGTCGTCATTCTCATTTGCAACTGTGTCAGATTGCACATGGATTTAGTTTGAAGTGAGGTTAGACTTCTAAAGAGGCATTTATGATTATGAGAAATACATAAAGGAGACCTGGGGATTTCCTTAGATTCTAGTAAAGCATTTCCTGTGGTTTACAGGTTAAAAGAAATCTGTCTGTTATCTGTTTGCCCAATGGGCAGACTTGTCAGATGCTTATGCACTAATGCTGCTGAATTTTAAAGATTTCACTGAACTTCCAATACTCGGCAAACGGAAAGAGCCCTCTTAATGGTCTCAAACTTGGATGTGACACCCACATCAGAGAAAGTGACCACAATTTGCATTGGAAGACATCTGCATACTTCTATACTGTCATGCTATAGGTAAGAATTGTGGAAAGTACCAGTTACTGAAGTGCTGTATGTTTTGCTGAGAAGACACTGATTTTCCCAATGGCACCACCTTACCACATCAGCATTAAACTTGAGCTTGAACGGACACAAGTCTTGTGTTTTTACAGATGTGGCTGTTAAATCAGCTGTGTCTTATATATAGTAACTATAGTACGTTTGTGCATGTTTGAAATTTTGGACTCTGTGATTTCCCTCATGAGTCATGAGGGGACAAAATAAAGCTTAGCTCACTGTAAACATCATATGAGTGTTTTAGTTCTGTTAAGTAATTCTACATGTACTGTAATGAAATAAAAATACAGTTGCATCATGCAAAAACGATCTAAATTAAAATCAGTTCTTCTTCTTCTTTCTGGATTGAGCGCACTAGGTTGTAACTTCCAAATTTGTGCTTTTGCGTCAACAGATATACTGAAAATCTTATGTTGAGAAACTACCTTCCTATTACAAGACAGCTTCCTGTTGAACCAACAGGCACAGAGTTCAGAGAGCTGCTGGACCGCCGTTTCCATTCAAAATTTTGTCTGTGGCATTCTTAATATTACGGACTAAACAAAAACCAGAATGTTAAACTTGTCAGGAAATATGTATGCTCTTGTTTCCAATTAATATCTCCATAGATAGACACATCACATACAGAAATATTGTTGATCATCATGCAACATACAAACATGTTTTATTTCTAATTCAAATGTATTTAATCACATATATTTAATGGCCATTTTACTCGTAAGCAAATTGAAAAGTGACACAATGACAATTAACCAAATGTACATGAACTGCTCAGCCCACACAGACCTGTGCCGCCGGAGGAAACGCATCAAAATGAAATTTGGGTGGCAACTAAAGGAGAGAACATTACACATAATACATGTGATTTGAAGAAGCAAAGAGAAAAAAATTCTGGGAAATCTTGTTGCCTCAGAAAGCTGTCCACGTCATTTCCTTCAATGACAAATGTGTGGTTTCAGACTTTAAAAACTTTTTCAGAGTTGTGATCATGACCAGTTTGAAACCTTGTCTGTGAACGGAGAATGAATTGGCATGTTAGGAACATGATCAGGCTACCTCAGAGATCACAAGCAAAACTCAGTAAGTACAACAACCACACAGCGCACAAAACCACATGCTTACAGTCACGCTTAGTTGTAAAAATAGAATATTGTGGGGGTTGCCATTCAATTAGCAACCCATTTAAAATATGTATTTAATATATATTTGTTTGTGAAAATACAGTGTTTTGCAACTGATGTCATATTTGTGCACTCATAAGATAGCAAGAGGGAATCCTATAGTGCACGGAGCGCTTACAGTGTATATGATTGGTGCTTAGTCTAGGAAACCTGGATGCTCAATATCTTCCGGAACACTAGTTTCAGCCATACTTTAAGATGCCTGCCTGTAATTTTATATGATTGTGCATCTTGTCAACATTGTCTCAGAAAGTGATAGACAATTAGAATGTGAAACTCCTTCTGTGAATAGGAGCACTATACAATATTTATATATAATAGTTAACCTCAGCTTAGTTGATTTTTGGAAAGTTACTTTAATGTGTTTTGTTTGTTATTTGCTTTTTCAGGAATAATTCTTGTTGTCCTCTTCCTAACTGCTGTTCAGTCAATGCAACCAACCATACAAGCAGGATGCGAGAATCAAAGCTGCAACAAGCATCTTCACAGGAGTCTAAAGTACACCAAGTTTATGATCGTGACCGCTGCACAACTTTTAAAAACATATGTAAGTTCTGTCTAGGTATACTTGTTGACTGAGGTTTTTGAATGAGGAACTACATAGACGACATTCGGAGTCAATGAATTCCTCTATGTTTGGTCATTATTGGTGCATTGGTAGATGCTCTGACAAGATAAGCCTAATATGATCAAGTGCTTTGGTGGTTTACACTTGAAATGGGTTTTTGATGACTCTCATTGACAAACTGGTGTTTTTCGATTGTGGGTGGGAATCTGTGGGTACGTGACAACTGTAAACATAGATTTGGCAGTATACTCTGTAAACAAATAGAAATAAAATGTGCATACTTGTTCTTCAAGTATGAAACCAAAATTGCTTTGCCTAATGTCTTGTCTTGACCTGTGTTCTCATCCAGAAAGCCAGTAACGAGGATTCTACGGACCTGATCTGCGATATGCAAATGGTCAACATTCCAGCATCAACCATCTCTGGTCAGAGCATATCCGAGCGCATCTTCAGTGTTTATACCCGCCTAAAAGAATTCCTTCCTCACCTAAAGACAGTAATGGAGCAACAGAAAGACTTCGATCCACCAACCAACCCTGTGGCCGAAGGACTTAAGCATATGATTGCACACGTTGACCGCATTTCTCTGATTGTAAACTGTTTACTCCAATTTCTGAAGCCAAATATACCTATTCCTGAGCCAGCTGAAAGACCAACAGGAATTCCCCCCGCGCAAAATACTTTCCAGAAGAAGGCCTATGGATGCATTGTCCTGTCGCGGCTACAGGAGTTCCTTAGTCAAGCATTTTACGAACTGAAGTCTCTCAGGGGTAAAAAGTGCAGGAGAAGGACAGGAATAACATCACTCAACTAAAATGCGCTCAGGGACCGGAAAATGATGTCTGTAATTTATTACTATTTATTTTTTTGTACATACATTCCTGTAGGAATTTGTAAATGAGTTCATGGGTTATGTTGATATACAGTATTTATTTAGATAATTTATTTCTGCCTTAATTGTCTCATACTTATATGCAGGGAAAGATGATAAAATAATGTAAACTGATAAGGGTTGCAATAATTTGGATCAACTGGTTTACTGTAGGTCCTTAGTACATATTACTCGGTTAAAGTTTGTTACATATATATACTGTATATATATAAGATGTCATCAAACCTATACATGACCACACGTTCTGCCCCCTTTTGCCTAGAAAGGTTAAAACCAGTTCAATTTCTTTGTAAAATTCTCTGTGATGTCATATATGTTGTCACAGGCATTTGTTTTGATAACAAAGAAATTGACTGTGATGTAAAACGTTAGCCATATTGGCTTTTGTGGTCATTGCTAACTCCTGGCAAGAACCGAGTACCCTAGTAAAGTACCGTCTGAGACATAGCCTTGTGTCGAGACCATTTTAGAAGACAGGAAGTGCAATAGACGGTGATATCAGGCCATAATGACGCATTCATTTCACCACATCATAAGGAAAAAAACTGACTAGCCGTCTCCCCTGTCACAAGGTATGAATGTGTGTTTCTGCCCATGTGTGTTTGTGAGCGAATCTCAAGCTCTTCCTTTCATAATAAAGACTTGAACGTTTACAAGTATCTCTGTGAAGAAACCTTGCTTTTTTTTATAAATGCAAAGTTGCAAACTTAGACATTTAAAGCCAGTTCTTTCTTTTTTTCTTTAGTAAACTGCTGACACCTTAAATCAAGCTGATTAACAAAACTAAATCAAACCATACACAGTAATATCATAGTGATGTTATGCACTACAGTACAAGTAAATCAATGTAACAACATTACATGATACACAGTAACAATAATGAATTTGTTAAATGTTTTACTCAGATGAAATAATGCTGTGGAAAAAATGCCATGTCAAGCACTTTGTCCTAGTCACACGCTTCTGTGGAAATGGAAGTAGAGAGATTCATTGTAGGTCAAGTAATGAGTTCTGCATGGCAACGTTTCATCAGGAAAACCAGTGGCACGAAAATAGCAGCAAACTATTCTTAAGCTGTAATATTAAATATAAATTCAAGAAAAGAATGCGTATCAAAAATATGTTTAAAAATGTTTGCTCATTTATTTTAACTTAAACTACACAAGTTGGACAAACTTCTGACAATAGAACGCCTTCTTTTTAAGTAACTTTCAGTTTTTTTAGCAAAAATCCCCACATTATACATATGAGGCACTGCATCAATCTTTCTGATGTCTGAAAAGGTATTGCATTAATTTCTCTAGAAACACAGATGGGGATTTTGTAGCGGTGCACTGCTTACAAGCAATAGAAGGGAGTGGCACATTTTATGAAACACAATTTTGGTGAAACGAGGGTATTGGGTCGTGGAGCCTTTCATGGCAGGTTGTGGTCGGGGAGACCCCTAATCAAACCATACACATAGGTGCTTGTGTGAGAAACACCTTCCTGTCTTGTTTTGCCAACCTCACATGACACTTTCACACGAAATATGAAAGTGATCATTTTCTTTTTCCCGTCAAATACTAAAGCGATCTAAGAAATGCTTTGAGTTCTTTTAGAAAAAAACACCAAACAATTTCAGTATTGCAAGATGCATGATTTATTGTGGTAGATGCAGTTTGCATGTAAAACATTTACTGCCATTACCGGAAGAAACACCAATTTCATAATTTTGTGACAGAGGAAATGCTAGGTTCATTTTTGCAATGAAAAGTGTTCTCAATTTACTATGCCAGTGGTTCTCAAACTGTGGTACACAACTAGTGGTACTTGAAGAGACCCCTGGTGGTACCTGACACGACAGGAAATTAAAAACAATATATTTTAATTTACATTATGTGTTTTAAATACAATTTCAAATGTTTAATACATGATAGATAATTACGGAATACATCTCAGCCTATATGCAATTTTGATCATTGGTTGATGTCGTAACTCATGCTCGTGACAGGCAGCTCAAACAGAGCGGGAGCAGACAGTCTCTCCCTCTCTCTCTTCCTATGAGCTACGTGTAAATTAAGCTTCTTATGTGTTTCTGCAATTGAACCGCTGTGTAAAACTGTTGTCTTGGCTGTAAAGCTCCAATTCAATACGCGTCCGCATCCACTCGAGGTTAAATCAATGAAATGCGCGTTTCGAAAAAGTGTTTTGTGTCCATACTTCTGACTAACTTGAAAAACATGGAAAAAACATGTTCTTTGGTTTGAAAACAGCCAGTAAATAAAAAAGTGTTTGTTTTATTAATAATAGGCCTACATTAGAATCGGAGGACCAGGTGTAAAGATAAAGATTCACAGCTCTACTATTAATTTGAGTGTTTATTCATGTGATTTGCTATGGCGGTCAATAGGTGGAACTTGGAACAACAAATTTTATTAAAGGTGGTACTTGATCTGAAAAGTTTGAGAACCACTGCACTATGCAAACCATATTCCTACACTTTAACATGGATTTGACTGTGCTCTACAATCTCTCAGTACAATCACAGCATAACTCATAAATTAATTATTGCTTTTGTTATTTTTGTTGTTGTTTAAAGGTCTTTGGTATACACTAGCAATTACGGATATTGCTGTTATTGTCTCACCCAAGCCTACTGCTATATTATGCATTACACAATATATATGTATTATATATTTTCATATTTTGTATGGTTTGAAATGCAATGTTTTTTTAAGCTTACATGCAGTAACATGCTTTTTGGTTATGTAAGTACCTGTTCATACCTGAGTAGCGCTATACCCAACCAAAATAATGACATTAGTGGCACCTGCTGGTTTATGGGAGTAACTGTAGCTTTTAAATTAAGGGTGAGTTCATATTCTAGTTTGGTTCTTTAGGTCTGGAGTCTCTGGTTCGCTAAGCGTTCAGACTGGCATTTTAACAGCGAAACTAAAGATATCAAACCTAACAGCTTACGTGTAAAGTCGCAACATAATTGGACAGCTTTTATGATTTATATTTTAAAACGGAACTTACCGGACATCCAAAACAATGCTGGGTGCACAGTGCTGCATGGGTTATACATGTTCAGTGTATGCCTGCGCATACAAGGGTATTTTTAGCAAGCCGGTAACTTGACACAGACCTCATGAAGTGTTTAAAGCAGTCAAAACAGTGCCAGGAATTCCTCTGTTACATGCGCACGCACATATATAATTATAACTCCTTTTATATTACCAAATCACTTGATTTTCGGGTCGTTCAATTGTTCTTACTTCCTGTTTTTGGTTCGGTTCGGTTCGGTAACTTCGTTCTGTGTTGCCTTCATATTTTGATCGAACCGTGCCAGAGTTCGTTTTAAAGTGGACCGAGACCTATCTTTTCAGCGGACTCGGGCTGCTTGTTTGGTGCGAACCAGGGTTTGGGTGGCAGCGTTCACACAAATAACACAAATAAACCGCACTAACAGAGCAATCGAACCAAACATGGCATATATGAACACACCCTAAGACATCTGAAGTACTATTTGTATATAAAGTACAAAATTTTAACATAAGTTCAAATAAATATGTGAAAGTATACAGAAGCAGAATTTGCACGTTTATAAACATTTAACATGCAGTTAGAATAAATATAATGTATGGCCTACAAACAGTCTGTAGTCACTTTCACATTCCAAAAACAATTAAGTAAAATAAATGAAAGTCTAGTTTTATAACTTACTGGGCTAACTGTAACAAAACACCAAAAGCCAAGTTAGTTTCTAATGTCAAGATCATTTTTGTTGTTGCAGATTGTCTTTAAAATGCACATTCTCAGTTCTCTAATAATAAATAAAGATCTACACAAACAACTGCTCTCATCTAATAAAGTGCAAAGATAGATCCAGTTACCAGAAACTGGGCCTTCAGCATCACGTCATTATTTGCACAGCACGGTTGTGTCCATGTTTAAGAAGCGAATGTTCATTCTTGTCTCAATTTCAAGTCCTTTAAGAATCTGTTGAAAAGGAAACATAAAGTGTAAATGCATGTAACATGACGTAAGGCTCATGAGCTTTACAGTGTACAACGATGCCAAAATGCAATGTAATGCCCATCTCGCTTGAGTAAAAAAATAGAAACTAACCTTCAAAAAATGCTCAAATGTGATTCCTTCATAAAACTCATCAGGTGCCTAGAAAAAAAAAAGAAAAAAAAATTAAACATACAGATAAATAAACAAGAGCTGTGTGTGTACCGGTTTGGCTATTGGTTTATATTTTTGAAGGCTACATTTTTTGACCTATTACCTGGCTCAGCCCATTTTTAGCCTGCACATGCACTGTTGGAACTAAAATGGTTGTAACTCATGAATGCTTTGGAGTACAGACCTACGGTTGGTCTCAATTGAAAGAAGACACTTGGAAGATTATTCCTGATAGTTTACGTTTATTGCTATAACAAACTCTGAAAATATTATGTTTAGATTTTATTTAAAAAAACATAAAATCTATGTGTTTCAGCCTAAAAATGTCCCTAGTACCACCAATTTTTTATGAAGTTTGAGCTTGATAGACCAAATTGTGTGTCTTCTGTGAGTGTTTTAGCCGCATTACCACAATAATCCAATAGGGGCCCCCTTTGCTTTTGGTCTGACATTGGACACTACAACAGACATTAAGATTCTTCATTTTCAATTGTTTTTAATTCTTCACATGAAGAGACAATGAAAATTTAGATAGAACCATGAACAACATAATGAAAAAACATGAAATGAATGTAAATATGAACATGAAATTAATTGAACATTAGAAAAAAATTGCACTGTTCAACAATTATCCAACTACTTTCAATTATCTGACAAATTTTGAAATAGTGGTAAGCATAGTAAAAATTTATGAATTATTAAAAATGATGAACAAAATGCCAGTAACAACAAATTATGTTCATTGTGCCATGATAAAATAAGTATTCACATGCAAAATATTGATGTAAAAGCAGGCATCTGGCAGGCGGAAACTATTTTTGAAGCACACTCTCGTCATTTATAAACAGATTACTTCTCCTACATAATTTATTTTACAAAACAGTGATGAAAAGTTTATTGTAGAAGCTTAGACCTTTCCAACCATATATAGTTTGTCATGATAAGATAAGAATTCACATGCCAAATATTGAAGAAAATGTAAGCGTTCCGCTGGTGGAACAATGTCATTTAGCAGGACATCAATTTTTGAAGCGCACTCTTGTCATTTATAAATATATTACTCATTCTTAATATTTTATTTTATAAAACAGGGACGAAATATGTAATCTAGAGACTTAGATCTTTCCAAGGATATATAGTTTGTCATAATTATATTAGAAAATTAAAATGCAAAACAAACCGTAAACTCAGATGTTCCGTATACGGAACGCCCCAGGTAACAGGTTAAAAAAAACCTGACAATAATGTTTTTAAATCTTAAAGGGATACTCCACCCAAAATTAAATATTCTTTTATCATTTACTCACCCTTAAATTGTTCCAAACCTGTATAAATGTTTTTTCTTCGATGAACACAAAAGGATATTTAGAGAAATGTTAACAACTAACATTTCTGGATCATCACTGACTACAACAGTAGGAAAAAGTATTCTTGTTCTGTTCAACACAAAATTAGATATTTTGAAGAATTAAGGAAAAGGACATCTTTGTCAGTTGCTAAAATCTTTCTAAATAACTTTCTTTGTGATCAATAGAACAAAGAAATTGACAGGATTGGAACAATAGAATTTAAAGTATCCCTTTAAAATGCCAACAGGTTTGGGACAGGGCAAGGACTTGGGTATAATATATAAAATAACTGCATCTAAAAAGCGATTACAGCTTTCTATGTGTACTAAAAAACGCAATAAAACTTAAAAGATTAAGATCTGTGGTAGAGCAAGAAGAAAGAACATTTCAATAACTATGAATGAGGTCAATGAAAAGTACCCAGCAAGACACAAAAATGTGTGAGAAAAATAGATATTGATTGGCGGATCAATGCACATATCACTCCTAAAAGTCTGATGTATTCTTCACAGTGTTGAATATAGAGCTTCTGAATAACATACCATGTGACCTACTGAGATGCTGGCAACCTCCAGCATTGCAGCATCTGCAATGCCCTTGGCTGTCTCTTTTCCAAGTGATCCACTACGAGAAAGTAATTCTTCTACTACCTAGTAAGATAAAACACAGCTAATTATGATTCACAGTCATTTTAAGCATCTATTTTTTAAATGGAATTTGATTGACCAATTAGTGCAGCTACTTACATGTCTGTATTCCTCCACTGTTATGGTTCCATCATTGTCTGTGTCATGCATATTAAACAGGACTACCAAAAAAGACAATTAACAGTATTGTTATTTCATGTCCTTGTTAACTGATCCCTTAATCTCCATGCTTCCCAACAGTAATAAGGATTCTGGTTTCAAGAGAATGTTTTGAATATCATTTGTGCTCATTCGGGTGTTACGATATGTTCTTACAGCGTAGTTTTGCCCTCCTTATGTCTTCTCTCTGCTCTTCTGTAGTGTGAAGGGCTGGTGCTCTGAAGTACGACATAACAGTCAGGAATTCCTCAAAACCAATTTCCTCCATTGATCCGACCCCATCCTTCTGGAAGTTTCTGTGAAGATTGAGCATATGTTTTTAGATGCATTTTAGTCTGGGACTAGACTTAAGCCTGGAAAGGACCTATATGTAACAAATCCTAACATGCAGTACAGCCAAATAAAGCACAAAACTTTCATTAAAAAGTAAACATATCAAATATAAACAATATCTTACAATATTAGCAAAAACTGCTTAAAACAAAGTCAGCAATTATAAGCCACAATAATGTAAGCCATAGACAGAACAGCAACAACCCCACATTAAGAAAAATCTTCCTTTTTCGAATGGTTTAGTTTCATATCCTTGTGTAAGAAAGACACTACGACATTTCTAACCAGACTTAAAACATTTTCTCATAAAATTCAAGATAATTATTTAAACAGGAGAAAATAATTTTATGCTTCACACAATAAATTTTCACCATTAGAAAAAAAACTATTGTTGACTATTACAAACCTTCTATCGAAGAAGGCCTCTACAATCTGGGAACGAATTGGGTTGTCTTTCAGGTCTTGTACTTTTTTAAAGTCATCTCTCCTTTAAATGAAAACCAAAGGATAAATAGGTTAAATGTAATGGGCAGGCATTATAGTTTGTGTTCATAAATAGTATATAGTGTAAACTATGTTGTGAAACAAGCCAAAGCATCCAAAGGCCAAGGAAATAAGTAGCACAGCAACTTTCTAATACCAGTACAACAGGTTTGATTTGATTGTTGAAAACAAGTCATCCTATGTTAATCCTCAGACTGAAACAATTCTGCAGAGTGACTTGCCAAACAAATGCCTACAGTATAGACAACACTGTGAGATTACCGTAGTGTTTCCTCGTTTAGACTGAGCTGTTTGAAACGATTGTGGAGGATTCCGATCTGCTCCAGTGAAACTAGGACAAGAGGGTAAGAATGGAGACTTTCAACAAACAGATATGCTACATGCACTATCCATGAGCAATTTCCAAGATGACACACAGGTTGTAATTCTATCCTGTTTTGTTGTTTGATTGATTCTTAACTGAATTATGAATGACGTGAGTCCTCAGGTTAATTATAAATATTGTGAGACAGCTGCATAAAATTAAGCATCTATAACTTTAAGGCAGATCCCCCTGGCAGTCTTTATTAACATCAACAATGGTTAATATTACTGTGCTGTGCTCTGTATACGTCATATGTGCATCTGTGTCGTGTATTATATCATTTGTAACACAAATGTATTTAAACACGTAACGTTACTGTTTGTAAATGTATCAAATTAACCTTCAACACAATATTGAAAAGAACCTAAACCTGTTTTGGTTCGCATACGTTTCCCGTGTCATACAGTCCCCCAACTGTCAGGCATTATAGTAGCCTACAAATAATGTGACATTAACAACGTTAGACGTTTCAATGTAATGAATTGTTGCTAATAGTTAACTATACTCACAGCCTGTCTTCTTGGACAGAGTTCGATAATGATGGTCATCCGGCAGTGATTGTAAGCTTCCCATCGCGATAAAAGACGCGCACCAATAAGCGCTTCTTGCACAGTATGTCTGTTCCTACTAGATCTTCCGGTGGTTAGGTTTCACTCATACACCCGTGTTTGCCTTGCTCAACAAATGCATGCAAATTGCATTGTGCCTTGGGGAGGTTAAGGACAGCTCCCCGGGGTCCTAGCGCCTAGAAACATCCCCGCCGATCTGTCGTTCAAACACCTGCCGACTACATTGTTATTCCAGTTTCTGAAGGTTCACCACAGCCAATTAATAGCAGAAAACATGTCAAATATCATGTTTACTTAACAGACACCGAATAATGGCTATTTAAAACCGGAGCCACATTCATTTATAATACATGCACTACAACAACACCCATTCTCGAAAACAGAAATGAGACACGGATGTTTCTAAGAAGGCCACAAAAGACCTTTGATGATTTGAGAAGATAAGAGCAAAGCATTGTTTTGTCACTTTGACCAATGTATAAACTGAAGTCCTCGTATGGGAAAAGTAACTTATTTTGTCATCTAGGACTTCTTTATTTCATTGTATCGTTTATTTATAGCCACGTGCAGTAGCTTATGGAGACATAACTATTTCTATAAACTCAAATACTTGAGGACGTAAAGAATAAGAAATCAATTGAATAAATGATCAGGAATCAGCGATTTTAATGATAAGTCAAAAGGCCCCACAAGAGAAAATATGCACCCAAATCTCTTAATTCTATATCTACAATAAGTGAATATAAATAACACACTTATCAAGCAATAACTTATGCAATTAAAAATGTGAAGATACAATTTTAATTCTGTATTATTCTGTATAATTCTGTATTTCAATGCAGAGAATTCAAGGTCACTATTTTTGGAGCAAGGTAACTCGAGTAGCTGCACAATAAAAGACAAAAAAGTTGAAACACTCTTAAAAGTCATCCTTTCATTTAAAGTTGTGCAACTTTGTCATAAAATTCATTACCAAAACTTTTACTATTACCATTTTTTTTTTAAATAACCTTTTTGTCCACAAAACTAGAGCTTTATGGCTTTCATTCATTTCATTTATTCTTTATATAATTTACTCAATGTTATACAATATAATTATAGCCTGCTTCGGCTAAAAAATGAAAAGTGAAAGCAGACAACCATACAAGTGTAACAGGTATTTCTTGCTTTAAACTGCATCTACCACACGGTGGCGGTAAAGCCCATATTAATGAATCACTGCAGCATGTTGTCGTGTAACCCACATTTCCCCGAGGACTGGAATTGTCACACGTTTATTGTAACAAGTTAGAAAAAATAGCTCATGTTCAAAGGTTAGAATTTGTTTTATTACATTTGTTGGCTAAATAATGGTGTGATAATTCTGTATGCCACATTGCTGTTGCATAAATAGATTGTTTTGTGCTTCATTTGTCTAACAGCCTAAGCTTTTAGTGGCAAGTGTCGTTGTGACAACCTTGTATAGTAAAACAATATTGAGCCGAATGCTCAAATGCTGAGTGTATCGGTGTGTCTATAAGGAAAAAACCTTACTTTTAAAATATCTTGCTTGTTGGGAAAATATTCCTGTAGTATACATAATAGAAAATGTGACACTTTGAAAAGCTGGTATTAAAAATCCTTTGAAAACACACATATTTATATTTTGTGCAACATGCAAGCATTTACAGAGTTGAATTAAAAAAGAAAGTCTGACCCCCAATTAATAAAGTTCTTTTTTATTTAAGACGACAAAACAGGGGTCCAAACGGACATCACAAAAGGTTATAATAAAATATATCAACATAAAAGAATAACAAAATATATATACTTAAAGAAACCTTACAACAGACTCAAGGATGTTAAATGTTTTAGAAGCCTTTGAATTTAAAGGTTTTGACATGTTCCTAAATCAATAGAAAAAAGACTTTATATCAAAGGAAAAAATTCTAAAGTTGGGATTACAATGAACGGTTCAGGCTTTATATAGATGAAATTTACCCATAAAACAAAGCAATAAAACAGGGTGTTCAAGATTAATGTCCTTATAATGAAAATCTGAAAAAAATAATAGATTCTGTCATTTCTATCATCTTGTTACAGCAAAAGAGTATTAAGATGGTAACTTCTGACCAAAAAGACTTGGCAAATAGGCAATGATAATACAAATGTAAAATAGATTTTCCTTCAATATTACAAAACGAACACAAAGACGAAACATGTTCAGAAAACCCGCTCAAGAATAAATTACAAGGGTAATATCTGTGAACAATTTTGAAATGTAGTTCTTTAGTTTGCTTGGTATACAATTAATGAAGTTCAGATCTCCTTGTGTAAAGGGAGGATAAATACTGTTACTTCCTACGCCATTCATTTAATAAGAGGACCATTTGCTCTGACATCAGCAGTTCACTTGACTCGCAGAGCAGTTCAAGCCAAAATCTCCTGTCTTTCCCTTGTGAAAAAAAGTGCACTTCCATACTTAAAGTGTTCTATTTTCATGCACTCATTTTGTACTTAATATACTGAAAGTTATTCTCTAGTACTTCTTAAGATGATATAAAAAACATCTAAGTGTACTCAACTATTTTGACACACCATGAATATGAACTAAAATGTACTTTTAATGAACTATTTCTGTATTAAACAGAAAGTATTTAACACTTGAAGTACAGTAGCCTACACTTGGACCCATCTTTTATATACTGTATTCAAGTGTATTTCAAGTGGTAACTAAATACATTATTTAATACAGAGATAGTGTATTAAAAGCACACTTTAGTTCATATTCATGGTGTTTCTTTTGAATGTTTTAAATGTAATTAATTCATAATTAATCCTTATGTTTACTTATCTAAACTCTACCATTAAAAGCACTTTAGTTTATAGTGAATATGAGTCCACGTTAAAGTAAAGTCCTCCGCCATCACCAGTGGTGTGCAGCATCTGTAATGCAACAACAGCCGTGATGCATCAGAACAGCCTTGACATACTAGCTATCAGTGGACAGGAGATACAGTGATGTAGCGTGTCCATCTGTACAGAGGACTATTATGAGGCCAATGGAGAATATCTGGCTGGTGCAACAGAGTTCATCACCAGTGGTTATGAACTATTTTTATGGAAACACCTTTTTATGAACCTAGAGAGACCAGATATCAATTTAACATCTCATGTAGGTGTAGGCCCAGTAACCTGGATTTGCCTTCATTGCCTATATCTGAAGGTTTACATTTCTAAGGTGGTCGTTCATTGCAAATTTGCTTCTGCATTAATTCAATAACATAAAATGTTATTTACAAAACCAGTCCTTCTTTTTAGGGGGGATCTTTACTTCAGGTGAAATACAATAAAAATAATTTGTTAAGTGGCAGGTGCACCCAATACATCAACCACCTAGTATTTGGTTGCACCACAACAACTATGTTCCCAAGAGCTGTCAATTTATTTCCATCAAAATTGACACGCCGTCATGCAAGCAGTCACGTAAGTCAAAGATAAGCAGCAAGATGTTGATGTTAGATTTGGAGACCACAGGGAAAACAGACAGAATAATTCCAGTGCAAATCCTGGCTCTGGCTCTTGGCCAACTTTTGATGCACCTCACGCTCCGGCCCCCCTCCCACCAGCGGAGAGAGAGTCATTGTCTGTGTCTCGGTACCCCCAGGACGCCCTCTCATTCAGAGCAGCTGTTGTCTGAGAGCTCGAGGCAGCTCTCTGACACTCTGTCAGATTCTTCTCTCGCAACCACTCTTCTGCATGCCAAACAGCCAGCGTCTCCACTTGTTCTCATGTAAGTGCATTCATTAACAGCTCCAATCTTCCATTAAATCGCCATTAAAGTGCATCGGAGGCATAAAATTGTGTCATTTCGTCGATAACATTTACATTTTGACAGGTGGGGGCATTGTATAAACAGAAGATGCACGATGACCCCGGTTGTTTGATCTGTCAACTCGAATCAGGTGTGTGAAATCAAAAAATGTGAACTGTTTTATAGCTAACACGCACAGATTTGTTATTATTCAGGAAGCAGAGGGCTGCCTTCTTTCATCGTCAGTTATGTCACCTTTTAGCAGATAGGAGTGGACATCATGTCCTTGAGCCTTATACCAAAGCCACAGTCGACAAAAAGAAACCTATTACACCTCGAGAAGACTGCCCGCTCCCTCAGTAAACAACATAATATTCCAAAGCTCACGAGAGGGTCTTACTGATCAGAATACGTATATTCCCTCATACCATCTGCAGCATATTCACCTACAGCAAAGAGGAAACAAAGACCACACAGTTGATTAAAAATATTTTATTTGGCAGTAGGATTCACAGACATTATCAGGTCATCATATCCAACAGTATCTCCTCGGTTTCTGTAAAATCCATTAGTCCTGACCACATCCAGTCTCTCTAAGCAGTCACATAAGCATAAATCTCATACTGTTAAGCAAAAGTTTTTATATGTCACGGATTCCAGAAGGTATAGTTTGGTTGGCATTGTTACAATTCAATTCATATTACATTTCAAAACAGAAGCTGCTCTGTTAACATGTTTTATCAACCTTACAGTGTCTAAAATCTTTATACGTGAGTAATGATCAAACATGGTTGATTTCAGATAAGAAACTTGTCCTCAGATGTGTAAATGCATTTGCAAGATTTTAAAAGGAAAGACTACTAGTATATATAGGAAATATTTACATTTATTTATATCTACCAATCATTAAAATAATATATAAATGTTTTTTCATGTATGTGAATGTGTTTCTAAATACAAAATTATGATGTACTGAACACAGACAAATATTATGTAATCAAACTTTTATTCTGGATGCGATTAATAGCAATTAATCGTTTGACAGCCCTACGAAAAAGGTATTAAAACATTTTTGTTTCCAAGAAAGTCGTTGGACATCTCACCATTATCATTCTAAATAAGCAGAAGATCTTAGTCAGATTTAGAGGCTGCAACAAGATAAATATTTAAAGCACTCTGTTCATGGTTTACTTTTAGCTAAGACTTCTGCAATCTTATGGGGTTAAAAAACAAACAACTGTGCCATAGTACAGCTCAGAACCTCTTGGGATTTTGCAGAAGTCAGTATTCATCATGTACTGTGAAAAAATGTGATGTCTTGGGACAATGTTATACTGTATAAAACATTGTTTGCCAAATGATGCCATCTGTTTCTATCTGAATATACTTGTGGTGTCATATTCATTAAGATAGGAGTAGAGAAATTGCCATTAAGTTACATTGTGTACCAAGCAGAAGAGCTACAGGTACAGTGTATTACTAATGTGATTACATAATAGCAATTTCACAGAGGACTTCACATTATAAATAATACAATTCATGTACAATTAGACAGTTTGGAATAAGAGGGGGAAAGTTAAAGAATACACAAACATAAAGGGCATATTTGGGAAGTGAGTAGACTGAAAATGAGAGCAACTCGGTACTTATGTATTCAGTTATCCTGGGGACATGATGGGATCATTAACAATTTGCAACCAAATACATTTTTAAGGTTGCATCTCATCCGACTCTCTAGCTCCTTATGAATCGGTGTATTGTGAGCACAAGTTTGGGCGCTAAGGGTTTAGGTTTAGATTCACTGAAATGGGATACTAATGACTCAATTACCTGAAACACAAATACAATGTCACACATTAAAAATGCAGCTGTTATTTTTTAGCAACTTGCTGTATACAATTTTTATAAAAACTTGTTTTGTAGGCAGTGCTATTTTGAAACATATATAGGCCACTCACAATTATATAAAAGTACATTTAAAAAATATCTTCATGTAACAGGATCTTTACTTTAATTAATATCCCAATGATTTTTGACATAAAAGAAAAATCCATAATTTCGACCCATACAATGTATTTTTGGCTATTACTACAAATGTTCTCGTGCTACTTAAGACTGGTTTTGTGATTCGGGGTCACATATAAAACATATGACAGCATTTATTAAGTGAATATACTGTGGTGAGAAAGCAATGCTATAATAATGATGTTTATGGAGCATTTTGGGGAGTTTCTATGGAGGGAAAGTTTGCATTGGATTGATTTTGAGAATATGATTGCGGAAAAAGAAAGAATTTAACCCCAAGTAATGTGTATGATCAGGCTGTGTACAATCTGTTGTTACATTAAGAAACTAGAATTTCTTCCTGATATGACCCTTAAGATATAAGATATATTACTGTATGACACACATTTGTAGGTTACCTTTGACAATTTAATAGTGCAGCGTAAGTGTTTTTTCTGTGACATTTTTCAATTTTAAAGCATTTGTGCTACACTAAAGGTCAAATCCAGGCTTGAGATAAGGGGATGTCGCACATTTTTGTATTAAGCACACTTTTAGACAGGAGCTCCTGTGTAAATTCTATTAGCATGTCACAGGGGACAAAAACTCCAGATTTCATAAATTTTAAGACCAAAGATTGCCCTAGATAGGAGAAGCAGTACAATTATCAATCATAACCAATGATGTGACTGTGAACATAGAGCTGCAGCAAGATAGCACTAAGTACACAAAAAAAATGATGGGTTAATTTCTAAAAGTTTGTTTAACAGTGGGTTTGAAAACCCCAGCAGAGGTTAATTTACAATACCCAATTGGTTGAGTTGTCAGTTTTTGACCCAACACTGGGTGACACCAACCCACCGATTGTGGTGCTAATAGAAACCAAGGAATTCGGGGAAAAGATGCTAGCTCGCAAAATACAAAATGTGTGTGTGTGCGTGCGTGCTTGCATGCTTGCGTGTGTTTGTGCAGGCATCAGACAGCAGTTCACTAAAGTGTTTTCAACCCTCTCACATATTTATGACTACAAGACAAACACATTGAGTTGCTTGCAGCTAGCGAAGCATTCCACCTCTCAACCTGACGAACATTTAGCGCACTTCATTCCACCAATTAAAGCACGATGTTGTTTTATGGCGGCAAAAAGATTAATTGTGCCACAGTAGCTTCCTGTGTTAGATCAATCGGGGCTCTTGAAACACCTCTCACAAAGTGGTCTTTCCTGGAGATTGCCATATTAATCTCCCCCTCTTTTCATTCTATGCCAGAGAGCTCATCTGCTCTGTTCCTGCATGCCATGAATCAAGCATTTGTGACTTGCATGCAGAAGAAGCATCCTCGGGCGGCTCTCTGGTGGTAATCCCTAACAAATGCCTGTTTTATAAAGAAAATCACATTTAGCCTGATTTTTTGGATGGTTAGGAATCATGCGTCTGGAGTCGGCATTGTCTGTGTTTGGAGAGACCGACTGGACTTCTGGCACTACATTTGACCTTGGGGAATTCATAAGTACGTTTAAAGAGGTAATAAAAGCGGATTGGTTCAATGTTGAAGATCTTTAAGGAAACGAGAGGTTTGGTTTATGATGCCTCTGTGGCAGCTGATCTGTTTTCCCAAATGATCTCTTTAAATGATGAATGAAATAAGGAAGAGATAATGTTGAAAGAATAGTTCCAATAAACAGAAGTAAAAATTAATCGACGTGTTGGTTCAAGATGTTCACGATCTGAGTTCATGCACCCATGAATGACATGGATGTTTCAGAAGTACATTTTAAATGTACTTACAAATTCAGTGTGTTGTGAACAGTTTTGGCAATTATTTTCTAAACTTCAAAATACACAAATATCAGCAAAAGGAAATATCAACCTTATTTAGATGCGGTCATACTGAGAAGGACATACAATAAAAAAGGAAAGACAAAACATCACAAGAAAAATGAATCAATGCGGTCATTGTGGAGTCCGTCCTATCCATAATAAATTCAAGGTCACATACCATAAAATACCAATATGGACACCTCAATGAAATGCTCCGCGTGTCCATTATAGGCATGAAATAACCAGGAAAAATTACTTGAAATTACAATGAGCAGTTTAAGGTTGCTGTTGGAAGAAGTGTAATTGCTTAAACAGTGTAACAAGCCGAAGAGCTCAATCTGGCTCCTTGTAAATAAGCTATGAGGTATGTCCTCAGGGTAACCTTGCGGGAAACAATAATGGTCATACTGTATAGACTTGTAGCTGAGAAGGATGGGACGAGTCTATTCAGACAAAAGCGAGCATATAGAGGATCCTAGAGGACAATGGGTCATTGGTGAAAAGTTGTAAGGCCACATTATGGAGGACTTGAGTGCAATTTTCTTCTTGGCAGACAAGAATGCATTGTTTTCTGTCCCTTAGGTCAAGGATTTAGGTTGGGTATGTGCGTATAAAGCATCTAAAACACAATGGCTTACACTCTGCAGAAATTGAAAAATCAGAAAAATGTATTAATTTAGGTGTATGACCTTACAATAGGAAGGAGTTTAGAAATAGTTTTTGAGTTGTTAACTTTGTCCAGCCTTTGCTGTACTTCAATTTCTATTACAAATATTTTTGCTTGTGTGTGTTGGTTTTATGTTCCCTGGAAAGTGCATGAAGTATTACCATAATCACATTTACCAAGCAAAGAGACATATTTTTGAAATCGATTCATTAAAATTCACAAAAACCTTTCTGAATATTGATTTAACCTGAGGAGAAGGCATTGACAAACAGACTAGTTTTTTACATTTACATTACATTTCAATTTACGCATTTGGCAGACTTTTATCCAAAGCGACTTACATTGCATTGTATTATACATTTGTTTCTGACTACGTGCAATCCCCTGGGTTCGAACCCATGACCTTGCCATTTTTTGTGCCATGCTCTAACCACTGAGCCACAGGAAAGCATTTTTTTACTTGTGCACAAGTACATGATTCAATATTGAACCTCACAGATTTATAAAAAATGCATTAATGCATTGGTGCATGTTAATTCTAAATCAAATAGGGTGGGATAGAAGTCACCTTGTGAGGGTGACCTGTGGATAAAGACGCTGACATAAATATAACAAGCATTCCGTAAAAACTGTTTATCAATTTTACTTGACCTAATCTGTCAACAGAGTCACACAGAATCCTTTTAAAGGAAGATAATTGAGTCTGTCTGAAAGGGAAAGTGTATTGAAGCATGTGGAGGCAGTACATGCAGAAAGCAATATTTCCAGCATTCATTCAGCCAATTTTAGCTACAAAACTGTCTGTTTGGAAAACATAGGTGATGTTTTTTAACGGATCAGTCAATCCAGCAGGTATCTTATCCAAATACATAAATAAAGCATGTCAAATACATGCAGAAATTTACATTTACTATAATGGGTTTATTCTTTTTATAGCTTATATAGGCCATATCAAAATCTGAATTTGAAGAAATTCTGTAAAACCACAGCAATATGCATGAAGACGGGATAATGTCAGGGCAAAAGCTTGTTTTCTATTCCTCTAAACATGCTTTGGACACACAGTAAAAAAAGAATTGTAAACATATTCAGTTGTTTTCCAACTTATGTAGTATTTAAAAAATATGTTGAGTACATTTTTCTAGCCTGGGGTTATGGGGTCAGGGATTTAAAAAAAAAAGACTAACATTCTTTTCTTTAATTCCCTTAGGTGAGCAAAGACATCACCACTTTCACTGCATGAGATACTTGGGAGAAACTGCCATCAGATTTTGAAAACCTTAGAAACGTGTGCAGAATGTAAATATCTTCCTTTCTCTGGAGTACAGAGCCAAAAAGAGGATTTGTGCGAATGATGTCTTTGCAAGAAAATACATGCAGAATTGAAGATCCACGGGAGCGCCTTTTCCTGAAATTTTGATTTTATGTCCTTATTTTTCCTGTGGTAGCGCACATCAACTTTAGTTAAGTGCAAAGACTAGTATGGACACAGAGTTAAATGTCTAGATGGAACAACAAGTATTTAGAGCTGCTTCCAAAACTTCAATTTGCTGATGTGTTTTCATTAGTATCCTTTTAAGAAAGATATACAATTATAAAGTTCATTGTATAACTCAATTTAAAGTTTCTCAGGCGGGTTTTAAATACTCTAGAAGTTTGATCTCTGAACACAGTAAAGTTTTAGTGATCGATTAAACTACAGTGGTTTTGTATTTATACTTCTATATTTGTATCTTTGAATCCATAAAACGTATAGGCTATATTTATATTATTGAAATATATCAATTTTACCACGTTTGCTCCATTTAAATGCAATACATATGTATTATTTATGTTTCTGATCAGCTTAATATTCTTATCAAGCTTTTTTGTACATAGTATATGGATTACAATGATTTATCAATATAAATATCAGTGTTGCACTGACTGCTTCAGGATCCATAAATGCTACATGTAATGTACCTGAAGTTGAACACTCTAGAATTACACTTCTCCATCTGTCATACTGTCTCAAATAATCAGTTACAGGGTTAAACTTCAGTTGTCCTTTCCATGTAAAACAGTATCTCTCTGCACAAATGGGCAGTCACTTCCCTTAATTGCTATTAGCAGACAGATAGGACGAAATGGAAGGAGGCTGATGCAATTATTGTGTGATTCAGAGTATCTCTAGTCTTTCGGCCTTCAATGTTTACAGGTCAAAATGTCTTGCATGTGTACACACACTCATAAATCCAAGTGACTAGTTGGAGGTTATTTTGTTATTATGAAACACACACGAAAGATGTTGGAAAACAAGATGTCTCCATTGATGTCCAGTGTGATACGTACTGTGCCTGGTAGAGCTTTCGAACAGTTCAATTTTAACATTAATTGAACTGAGAGGCAGTGAGAGCTTTAGAGAAAGGTATTTTATGCTGTCCCGATAGGACGCCAGAGGAGAGCAAGATGAGAGAATTGCTTTGAAGTGGTTTATTTGTGGAGGACACTGTGTCATATATCACCAATGCCACACTGAGCATACTGAATCTACATACACTATATAAACAACCGGTTGCTAATTCATTGCAGATTTATTAACATTGTTCGTTCCACAAGCACATGAGTGTAAATATAACCTGCACACTTACCTTGAGGGGCTGTTTCTACCGAATCTATATCATAAGCTCAGTTTTGTTGGTGTATACTGATGTATTTGGGTTTCATTGATTTTAAATTCAGTTTTAGTACATACTGGGCTGTCAAAAGATGAATCGCGATTAATCGCATCCAGAATAAAAGTTTTTGTGTACATAATATATATCTGTGTGCTGTGCATAATATTTATTTATTTATTAACACATACACATCCATGCATATATTTAAGAAAAATCTAAAAATTATTAAACATTTTTATATAATTTCAACTGTTGGTAAATATAAATAAATACATGTAAATATTTCCTAAATATGTATATATGTGTATGTGTTTGAAATTATAAAAACATAATTAATATGCACAGTACATAGACATATATTATGTGAACACAAACTTTTATTCTGGATGCGATTAATCACGATTCATCTTTTGACAGCCCTAGTACATACATTTACATAAAGCAGTGTTTTAGTGCAAACCAATATCACATATTACAAAACATACATTTACCAACAGAAAATGTGTCATTTTGTTACCATACCCTTCTCAAAATATCTTCTTTTGTGTTCCACAGAAGAAAGACTCACACACAGCAAATTCGATCAAAGAGTTTTAATTGTACTAAGCTTACATTTATTTCTAACAAGTTATTAAGCAACTAGACATTAGCTTGGTATAAATTACAAATGAGTAATAAAACTGTGAAATTAATCCAACAACTTCTATATATTCATTTCTATATAGCTATTGAGGAAAATAAAGTAAGATGTATTCCCAAATGATCGACTCAGTGTTAAAGATTGGTTAGGCCATCCACATGTAAATGAGAGGACAATAATGAAGTAAAAGTATGATGCCAGCAGTATGTCGTTACACCAGATGTGCCGAGAGATTAGATGAGAACGATTTAGAGTCAAAGCCAAAATTATCTGATCCGCTTCATTCAAATTCTACACCAAGCCCACCATTGCAGAGCAGCTCTAAATGAATTATTGTAACAGTTGAAGTGTTCTAATTGTATGATGAGGACATTTAGTGACTGTGGGAGTCCTGTAGGACCCAAGAGCTCAAGTGAGTAAAACACAGAGCCGACAGTAAACAAGGACGTTCAAGGGCGACATCCAAGCTGTGATTTCTGCAATGAGGCAGCAATGCTCATAATGGTGTCAAAACAATTTCAGCATCTAACTTTATCTTCTCGTGGTTTACTTAATGCTGTCGTATAGGGAAACATGAAATAGTCACTGAGGAATTAAAATAGCAGATGGTTGTTGAGTTTGAGATTTGGTTCTGTTTTATAATATCTTATTCCATTCTAAATTAGTGTCACTGAGCATTTTAACTGCAAAGATAAAAGAGAAAATTAATGTTATGTTTTAGTCAGCATGTCACACTGCTTTGTAGAAGGTATAATAATTTCTTAGTCTACTAAACTTATTTTTGTAATTAGACTGATGAAATGACAACTACTTTTCTGTCCAAGTAAGGTTGAGGCCTTCCTATACACTAAAAAATTGTGTGCACTAAACAAATGTGCTTTGCTTATAATAAAGCTTTTTATTTCACAAAAATGTCATTTAAAGTGGTCTTTAAATGTTCTTAAAAGGTTATTTAGATAAAAATATAAATATAAAAAAGACATTTCAATAAATGAAACCAAAATTGTTCTTCTATGGCATCTCTGTCAAGAACTATTTTAAGCACTTTTTTTACATTTGCAATAACAGGGACTCTCACTCTAAAATAAATAGTGCTATATAGCCCTAAAGGTGCACGGTTCTTGGCTTGTAATCATAGGGGAACCACTTTAAGTGCTGTATAGAACCATATTTTGATGCTTCAGTGGTTTTTCAGCAGTTCTTTGGGATGACTGAGGTGATATAGAACCACTGAAGAACCATACAGGGTTCTTTACACGGAAACGGTGCTATATATGACATTGGTCACCCCAAAGAACCTCTGAAGACCCACTGAGGCACCAAGATATGGTGCTATATAGCACTAAAATTGGTTCCCCTGTGATCGCAAGCAAAGAACCACTTTTAGTGCTATATAGCACCATTTTGTTTTGTGTGTGGTTGCACAAAAAAAAGAAAGTGATTAAAGTTTGACCTGATTGACCTTGTGTAAAAAGTTCAGATATTCAAAATATCCTGAAGATAAATGGACGTCAAGCGGTTTGAATAAAATTGTATTTCATGCTATGAATGATTGCAAACCTATTTGCATTATGTCATAGTTATATTCTCCTGTGAGGCATTGCTGGGTACATTAGATTGGTAGGTTTATGCATTCACAAGAATCCTAATGCAAAATACATTCTTAAATAAAACACCTTACGTCCAGGGAGACAGCAATATCTACATATTTTGGATATGACCTGATAATTAATACTTCATCGAAATGTATGAACAGAGACTATTATCTTAAAAAGGAGGTAACAAGAGTTACTATTAATGAAATACTGGAGCAGTTACAGTGTGTCCACAAAACAGGTTGAAAATAAATAATTACATAAGTTTGTGTTATGCGCATGTCTTAAAATGATAGTTCACCCAAATATGGAAATTCTGTCATCATTTACTCACCCTCTTGTCTTTTCAAACCTGTATGACTTTCTTCCGCAGAACACAAAAGAAGATATTTTGATGAAATTGGTAACCGAACAGCGCTGTCACCCATTCACTTCTATTGTATGGACACAAAACCAATGCAAGTGAATGGGTGCCAGTTAACAACATTTTTCAATCTATCTTTTGTGTTCTGCGAAAGAAAGAAAGTCATACAGGTTTGAAATGACAATAGGGTGAATAAATATGTTTTATTTTTGAGTGAACTATCACTTTAAGTATTTATATGTCTTTCAGGAAAGTATTACTATTTAAGCCAGAGGCAGACACAAAGCTGAAGAATCAGGTCAAACTACAAGAGAGCTTAAATTATTAGAACAAATTTCACATTACCAACCCTCGCGGAGCCTCTTTAATGGGTTAATTTATCTGAGTCGCCTTTGTTTGATATAACTCAAGTCATTACTGGCTGAAATGAATCATTGCCCTCTACATGACACTATCTAAATCATAAATCCCATGCAAATATGCCTTATTGGACCCATTTGCGAGAAGGGAATTTAATTAAGCAATACATTAAAACCTTATTAACAAAATATTTAGACCAGAATGAGGTAAAAGTGAGAAAAACTATTTCCACATCATACTTATTCTCTATCTCTGAGTGAAAGTTTCAAGGTAACCACTGTGGTGGTTAACTTATTCAAGAATAATTTCAAAATTGAACCCACAGATAAACCCTGTTAATGGTTCTTTAAATCCTTTAATAGAGCCCAGCCCAATAGAGCCACCATAAAGATCATCCAAACGTGACATAGATATCACATGTACTGTATTTTACAATGCAGTTGCAAATTAGTCCATTTTGTCAAAGGGGCTCAGGGAGAGATTCTGCTTAATAAGCAGTCGGTTGTTTTGATAAACTGATTAAATTCTCAACGCATGTGAATTTCTATCAAAAAAGAAAAAGTGCCAATGAACAGTCATCCGTGTTAATGCCCCTCTAGGCGATTACAGAGTCAATCAATTTTCCCGATAGCATTTGGGACAGTAAATGGTAACAGGTTGCATTTATGTGTTTTTGAAGCATCTCTAAATACTTGTTTGGTTTAACAGATTACATTTTTCATGGTGTGAAATATGGTTCTGGTTTGTTTCACCAACGACACTTTTGTCTGATGTAAGCAAAACTTAGGTAGGCAATGAGTAACTCATTTTTCATCTATGTGAGCTGATATTTTGCTGCATCATAAAAGCGCGCTCAAAGAGAGGTTATGAAGGAGTACATTTTGGGCGAATTCCTGTTTGCTATAGTTTTAGCAGGAGTAAAGATTGATCGACTAATTAAAGTCTGATAGAACTTGGTAGATTTCAAAGAGGCTGTGAATTAAAAAACAAAGCACGTCACGGGTAATTAAGCTTAATCAATACGTGCATCTCTACTAGGAGTTACACAAAGAATAAAACAGCTCTGCTAACGAAACTCAACATGCATTGGTTTCTTTCAACATTTTGAAAATACTCCACCACCAGAGACCAACCAACTCGCTTTTATTTAGGCCTTGGGCAAGGTCCCTAAACTCAAGCCATTCTAGGAATAATGATCTAAAAATGATCGGGAATTAGTGTAGGGCCAAAATCATTTTGGATTAAAAGTGTGACTAACTAAATTAGAGGCTTGAAGAACCGGAGAACGAGGTAGAACCTCTCCTCAAATGAATGTTAACCACTTTCACTGATGACAGTTTTCAAACGGACACTTGAGAGACGTGGGAAAAGATTCAGGTGCAGTAGAGAGAGACCAGAGCTGAGACAAGCTGTCAAGGAGTCCAAGACCACAAGCTGAAAGCTTCACAGGGAAGCCCATCTTGGACCGGAATAATGAGCTGCTGCCTGTCCTCAAGAGAGTACACATGCATAACAACGTATTCACTTTGACACAGGAAAGACGAATCATGCAGGATTTCTGTTTAGGACAAAGCTGGACCTAAAAAAAGAATGCAAAAAATAGCCTGCTTTTAACAGCTTTTACAGAAAAGCCAGATGAATATCACATTTGCAAAAACAAATGTGAAAGTTTTCTTGTAAATGAAAATTCTTACAGGATGTGAAACACTTTGAATCACATAAAAAACGCGAAATTCATTTTTGTAAGGGGTTCACTGTCTTGCCAATTATAAAAATAAACATATGCCACTTGTTGAGATCTATATGCTCAACGGGTTTTCAGCGAAGATAAAGCCAAATGCTTTAGAAGCAATTATAATAGGAACAATTTTGCATAAAATCGGTCCTTGGAGCGCGCTCACGGCACACGGGTGACTTTGGATAAAAGGAAGTCAGACATCAGACGCGCATTCGGAGAGGAGACCTCACAGAGGACACAGCGCACCCGAGATTTCTTGGATTCTTGTTCAGCACATCGAATTTATTCAAATCGGTTAACATACGCGGCCATTTTTTGTAAAACAGCGCGTTATTTGTCGTTCTGTAATTATTCTAATACTCGTCATTTATTAGAGAACATACCAAACCTTATTTTTTTCTTGCATACCAACTGGACTAAAATGAATAAAATCATGCTGCTCAAAATCCAGGTGACTGGCATGTGCCACATTTTGATTTCTTTAACTCGAGACCGCTCGACTACCTGTAGGATTGCATTAAGAGCGTAAGGGAGCTGAAGCCCGGGAGGAGGTAATGCGCATCTGTATAATGTGACAGTAGTCGGTTTCTTAGTCTCACTCGAACGGTCGTCTCTGTGAATATTGCTTTTGTGAACCTTTATGCCCGTTACACCTGACCAAGACAAGCTGGTGGAACCACCGTGTCTCCAGGAGAGACTACGTTGTTTTCGAAGAGGCGTTGATGCTCTCCATCTTTCCTTCAAATCCAGCTGAAGATGTGCAGACAACGGGGACAGTTCCGGCTATCTACATTTGAGTACTTGAATGCCTAACATTCATGTACCATTCGTGACTGAATTCGTGGGATCATATACAGCAATAGTTAACGAACCTGATGCAACGCAGTCTGCAATCTGCCGGATGATCGTTTTCGCATGAGTGTGCGGAGTGACTAATCGTACCTGGACTGAAAAAAACAGACGATGAGGATGAATCAAACAGTTTGCTTTGAGCTTCCAACGAGCGCTCTGTAGTAAAGTTGCAGTGGCCGAACTACAGCGGAGCTTTATGAAGATCAGGATCCAAGGACTGGTTTGCCGTCGCAGAAATGCCAGTTCGCGCCGTGACTTCCAGGTTCATGTACAGGGGACTTTGCTCAATTCCAGATCTCCTCTCTTACCGGACTCCCATCAGCCTCCCAGAGGATGAAGTGGAGGGTGAGTGATATTTCATGTTGAGTTATGAAGCTGCGTTATCTGTTGCGATAGTGCTTTCAACACAGAAAATGTGAATTTCAGCACCATGGAGAGATCCCTACGGCAGCCTCTCCTGTCAAGATTAACAAATGAAGAAATTGATGTCTGAAATTGTTTTTGTTATCTGTACACTGTTCTGGGACGAGATATGTTTTAAGATATACGTATATTGCATTGAATTTGGCGTTGTATTACAGCACAGTGAGCTCAATGTTTAGTGGAGTTCAAAGCGCAATTGGATTACGAACGGTGAGGGTGGGCGTTCCGTTGCCACACGAAAATTGCCATCATCTCGAATATATCCAAAGACAAATACAGGCGCAAATCTCTGTGGTCTGTTATATTAACCTCAACCATGACATGTAGATCAAATTTAGCGTAGACAATTTTACAAACTTATCTATTCGTAGCATTAGTAAAAAAGCTAAATTAATTAAAGCTGCAGTTTATACATCAGACATGTATATCTTTTCAGTTGTGTGTTTCAATTTCTGGGTACAACCACCCACTGTGTACATGCTTGTAAAACACAGGCCAAGCTCCACACAGACAGCCCCAGAGAGATGAAGAAAGTCAGAGGCCTAAACTAAAGTTTGCCTTTTTTCTGTGCAGAGTATTTATGAATAATTAAAACAGAATAGTCACCAACTTTCTAATTCTGTTACAATTAATTTTCTATTATAATAGCTATTAAATATCATACATATACTGTTAGAAAAAAGCTGTTACTAGTAACCTTTAAAAGATCCTTATATAGACTATTTAGGCACTGATATACTGTTTATACGTTTGATGCCAATATGTAGGCCTTTTATGTTCTAATATTCACTCTTTAGGGGCAAAGGGGGTCCCGGTGACATCTTTTGTACCTTTTGTCAGACAAAAAAACCTCATTTTAGCAGTTTATGTATCTACAATCTATCTGGCACATCTGCAGAGATCCGCGAAGCCTTTAAGGTGTTCGACCGTGATGGGAATGGATTCATCTCTAAACAGGAGCTGGGAATCGCCATGCGGTCTCTTGGTTACATGCCAAACGAGGTGGAGCTGGAAGTGATCATTCAAAGACTGGACACGGATGGTATAAAAGCACTTACATATAATCTGTTGTTGGACACACAAGTACATGTTTACATCTCAGCCAATTTATAAAATTGTGATACAAGTGAATTCAATAACAAAGAACTGAATAAGATTAAAGAAGATTATATCATTATATTTTGCAGGTGACGGTCAAGTGGATTTCGAGGAGTTTGTAACACTTCTCGGACCAAAACTGTCTTCTGCTGGTATGCCTGATAGGTTCCATGGAGCTGAGTTTGACTCCATTTTCTGGAAGGTGTGTCGTTTTTCTTGAATTAATCTGAAACGCTTTCCCCAGAGTCTCAATAATTAGTTCTGGCAGGCGTCAGCTTTACTTCATCTCAATGTTTTATGACTCCCTGTGATTACTAGTGGACAAGAGAAGATTATTCATACATTATTCACACTCTGCAATTAACTTACTGACATTTGTGGCAAAGTTATACCGTTGAATTAAAATGAATGTTGAAAGCTCTGTTTTAGTCCATTATAAAGCAATATTCCCTAAAATCTGCTATTTAGTATAACCCCTCTGTGCATTAGCCACTGATCAATAATAGCTGACATTTACTGGGAAACTTTTCATTTTGAACATTGTTCTAATGACCTTTTCATTGTCGGTTTATCGCTCTGAATTAATTTTCTTATTTGTTGCATTAGTGTGACATGCAAAAGCTGACTGTGGATGAGCTGAAGAGACTCTTGTATGACACGTTCTGTGACCATTTGACAATGAAAGACATCGAGAACATTATCATGACAGAGGAAAGTCACTTAAACAGCCCCGAGTGCCAAGTAGATATTGACAGTAAGCATTCATACACCAACAATTCCGACACACTAACAATAAGCCATAAAACCAACAAGCGATAACAATTCAATAAACAAAAATGTGACAGACATAATTCATTATTGGTTGTTTGTGTTCGCACGCCCCTTTCCGTTTCATTGTGAAGTGCCCTTGCATCGTCAATCTAAATTGCTTGTCAGTTCTATTTAACACATAGAGACAAATAAGCCAATATTGCAAGGAAACAATCTATTTTTAGCTTTTGTTGATAAAGTCCTGGGGAAACAAGCTCATAAATATGCACTTGAAAACCTTGTTTTAGATTTGATGCATTTATTTACGTAGTGCAGTTAATGTTTGTATTGGAGCTCAGTGAAAGTTAAGGATTGTGACATTTGTCCTTCTGAAGAAATGTCATGTCTTTCGGGACAAATCCAATATTGCCATGATAACATTTTCTCTCTTTTTTTTATTGTCCCCAAAGCAAGCCCCATGCAACAAGTCAAGCATACGTGTGTGCGCAAAAGCTTGATTTGTGCCTTTGCTATCGCATTTATCATCAGCGTCATGCTCATCGCAGCCAATCAGATGCTTCGAAGAGGGATGAAGTGATCGCTTCTGTTTCTAACACAACAAATGGCCGGCAACAGGTAAAATTGCAAAAAAATCCACTAAATTAAATTTTCTAATGATCCCAGTTTAAAAATAACACCAAAGGCAGCGCTCTCATTTCACTATGAACTGAAGGTAAAATCAGACTGTTCTTAGCAGGCGGAAGAACGATGTCCCAAAAGCCCAAAAAATGTAATTCAAATGTAATTTTTGTGTCAAGAGCAACACGGATAATTATCATATTATATTAAATGTTTCCTATCAGGTCATGTTACCCTGTAGTAATTAAATGCATCTGTTTTAACACTGAACATAACACAACGTATTGTATTGTATGGCTGTAATCTTATATCCATATTTGTATGAATGCCATGTCAGGGCATTTGTGTGACATTGAGTAAGGTATGTCCCCATTTGTTTATAATGTTTAATGTCATATGATCATGTTCTAAACATAGTTTTCCAGACATCGTTTTACCATAGTCACAAACAGAAGCGGTTGGTGACAATGATTAGTTGAAACGCTTAAACAAATTTGCCTATGACAAAATCATCAGCCGATTTTACACTTTTCAAAAAGAAGGTGCACACAGCGATGGCATAGAGGAACCATTTTTGGTTCCACAAAAAAACTATTCAGTCAAAGAACCATCTCTATCTTACCTTTTTATAATCTCAAGAACCTTTTTTCGCCACAAAGAACCTTTTGTGAAACAGAAAGGTTCTGCAGATGTCAAAAAGGTTCGCATATGACATTGTGAAGCACCTTTATTTTTAAGAGTGTAGAATGATTAAAACCAAATGTAATGTGAAAATGTAAATGAATGTTTTAGAAATTTACTGATTCACTAATAGAAACTGATGGAAAATATAAGATATATAATTGGTGACAATCCAAAGTGTTATGCCGCGGTCACACTAGACATTGAGCATGAGAAAGACGTTGGGAAGGTTCTGCAATATGGGCGGGAATTTCCTCCATCTTTAAAATTTTTTAAATTACGCAGCAAAAGATCTTCGGACGGGCTTGCGTTTCCGGTCTAACGCATTCGCATGCGTATGAATGGAAGTCAATGGAGCGATTAGTCTATTGTGACCGCAGTTTAATGAATCTTACCTGTGCAATGAGAGTTTAACTTGCAAAAAGTATTCTTCCAGTCTTAACTCTCAGGATTATGACACTGTCATTTGTCTACTGGTTGTGTGCAAAAAGCATCGTCACATGAATATTACAAGATATTCATATTATATGTGCCAAGTGAGACTAAATGTTTGTGTGAAGATATACTGCAAAATAACTATGTTCTTACGTAATATGACATATTTGCATGAAATGTGTCCTAGCGTTTTGATAACATCAATGTTGTTAATGAATAATCCGTCTGTATTAATATTATCATCATTTAACAGCTTGTGGTTTTCACTGTTCTGGGGTGATCTGTATGGTATGGTTGTAATCTGTGTAGTATCAAATTCATTATTTGTTTTCAAATTATGTCATTCAACATCTAAAGACTGAGTTTTAAACTTTTCCAGTTTAACTCGCAGGGAATGAACCAGTGAACATGAGCAAAAGAAAGGGTCTTCAGCATTCTTCAAAGTAACTTTATAGCTTTAAGTTTGGTGCGAGCTAACGGTAACAAGCAATATTGGGCTTATGCATACTGTGAAATGTATGCATCCAGCGTCTATCTGTAATTTATGCATCTGTCAGCAATCTCAGTGCCTAAACAATATGTTGGTATTGTTCTATGTCTCTATGGTCAGGATTCCAAAGTCTGTGCAATTTCTTAGTAGATAACACTGAAGTGTTTGTGCATTTGCAATATCATTAATGATGCATAACTAATAAGTTGTGTTCATTAACTTTTCTCTATCATTTGAAAAGGTATAACTAAGCACTAACCATAACTTTAGATCGTTCTGCATAAGACGACTGTAATGGCAGGAGATCTGCATTTGTATCGGGAGGGCTAGAGTAAAATAAACCAACATGCAAAGTGATAGTTCACCCAAAAATAAAAATTCGGTCATCATTTACTCACCCTATTGTCTTTACAAACAAGTATGACTTTCTTCTGCAGAACAGAAAAGAAGATATTTTGAAGAAAGTTGGTAACCAAACAGCACTGGTCCTCATTCACTTCTATTGTATGGACACAAAACCAATGAAAGTGAATGGGGGCGAGTTAACAACATTATTCAAAATATCTTCTTTGCAGTTCTGCGGAAGAAAGAAACTCATAAAGGTTTGAAATGACAAAAGGGTGAGTAAATGATGACAGAATTTTTTTATGTCTACACGGGGTAGTCAGCTAACTCAAGGCATCCATGAAATTGTTCTTGCCGTTTGTAGTACACACGGAACTGACCAGTGAAGTAATACTGACATGAGACGGCCTGTCTGAAAAACATACCAGAATTGTAAGGATATGGTGTTATTTCGTTGCAGTTGCATGTCTTTGTAAATTTCTGACATGTTGGCTTTCATTCCCAAAATATGCAATTGATTCTTATTTGACAACAATTTACTGTGATTTAAAGTTATGATATACATACAAATAAGAGGTACTGACTTCAGGACATCGAAAACATATCATTCTGTCAATTTCCAAAGTGTAGGCGTGTGATCTACTGTGTATTTGTGTAAGCTGTTTATACACACTGTTAGAAGTAAAATCATCTAACATGGCAATATTTTTTAAAAGCATAAGAGAGTAAGACTCTTAAGATTATATGAAATATATGCTTTATTTTGTTTACCTGTATTTTTCAACTTTCAATTTCTTTACTATAAATTCATCTTAATCCACATGGGTAATATAGCACATATCCAATTACATAACGACTGATATATGTTGGGAGTTAGTTCACATAATTATATTAATGTACTGATGTAACAGTAACATATTTAACTGATATATGTCATTTTATATTGCATCAATGTTGATGTATCATCTTGAATCTATGATGTACCAAAATGTGCTGATAATTACATTTAACTGTACCATGTGAGCAAATTAAAACAGTGGTGGATCTTCTTTGCACTTTCTTTAGTATATTTTTACTAATTCAATCTGTCTGTATTTGAGTGTAAAATGAGGTCAATGTGTGATGCATAACTGATACTACAAACACAACTACAGTGTTAACTGCAATAAAATATGCATCTTCAGCTGCATTTATTCAAACTTCAACAGCACAAAAGATGAATCTGCAAATCTATGAACATCAGAGTACAGTATGCCTATAATGGCAGGATGTGTATATACTTTAATATTTCACATCCACGTCCTTGGAGCTGTGCAGTGCTAACACATGGGTGATAATGCTGGTTTTATGTTAACAAACTCATCTAAACTATCTTAAGGAGACGCAAAACTTTTAGACATCTCAATTACGCTGCCTCTGCTCTAACATAAAGCCAATAGCCTTTCATCAACCAAGCCTGTAAATGTAACCCATCCTGTTTAAGTGTAACATTCATCAGTGCAGACAAGGGGAACATCTCTGAAACAAGCTATCAGGAGTAAATTGAAAAAGCTTCTCATCTGAATTTCAATATAAACCACTGGCATGGAATGCAGATGCCAACGCTAGTTCTCCCTACAGTCTAACATTTATCCTGAGAACACGGTGAAAACTTCTTGACACACTGCAAATGAAAAAACCTATTATATCAACTACTTTCTTCTAAAATATTGCATCATGCCAGTGGTGTTGCAAATAAAGGAACAGAAGTACGTGTTACGCTATTAATTGCACAAAATAAAATCAGAATAAATAAATCTCAAATGGTCTTACTACACAATTTGGTGCAAATATTTCCCCACTATTTACAATTTGTATATAAAAACAGCAGCATGGTCGCTGGGATTTGAACGCAATTGTGTCATTAAAACACGATATAAAATTATTTCTATAAATTCTATATCAACCCCATTCATTCTGCAAGCTCACTCTCCAACCACCAGTTGGTGGGGGATGGAGAGATGGAGGAAGATCTGGAATAGACAGAAGGTACGGAGGTATCTCAATGTTTTCAAGGCACTCTTCTTCATCCATCTTCAAAATACTGAAATAAAAACAGTAACGCGAGTTACAGCGCTGAACTCAAGAGCATATGTGCATTCTCGACCATTGGGGTCTATATGCAGGTAATTATGCAAATGAGGCAGCTGCAGGCAATCTCATTTTCATATCTATCAGGGTGACTTCTAAAACAAGATTTTTCATGCATTTTGATATCAAGGATGCAGACTTGCACCGGAGCAGCTGGGATTCATCATTCATGAAGACAGCAGTTTCAAACAAAACAAAAACGTGTCTGATACAGCATATTTTCTATCACAACATAAGTAACAATCATTTCCTTTCAGATATGATCTGTGAGATACAATGTACACTGCAGTAGGCTTTGTGAGACATGTTTTATTGCATTTATGCTTTTTGTTGTCCTAATGTTGACCCAATTGCTTCCATTGTTTACCCAACTTGTAAGTCGCTTTGGATAAAAGCGTCTGCTAAATGACTAAATGTAAATGTATTCGAAGAATTAGGTCTGTTAACAAACATAGTCAAAATAACTAAAATCTGCTGGGTTTCCTGACATCCTGAACAAATAACATCTGGCCATTTGAAATTGTTATTGTTATGATATTTCACATTAAGTACCTTCCTGATGTCAACGCATTCTGTTTCTTCTTTCTTCTGGAGAGCCATTCATCAAGGCTGCGTTCAGATGATCCTCCATCTTGCTCAGGAAATTCCTTCTTTCGCCTTTCATCTAATAGGAAAATGCCAACATGTGCTCGGTTTAATAAATTGTATGTGTTGGTGTACAGCCATCAGCACTAGACATGCCTGTTAAACAGATCTATACAGTAAACTGAATCAATGATCTACCCAAAAAGCATCAGAAGAAAATCACCTCACCATCAATATTTTGCTCCAACATCTTCATGTGCCTCTCGGACATGTGTGAAAAACGACAGTTCATACCAAATACACACTGCCCTATAACCAAAGAAGAAAAAGTAAACCGGTCGAGTCAGCCACTTTACCTAAAAAAAACAATTTTAAAAACGATAAAGACATTTCTTCTCGAACTTTTACCTGTTTGGAGAAACTTCCTGCATGGTTCCTTTGCCCGCTCTTCTGTTAAGATTGCAGCAGCGTCTGAAAAGAAATTTAAAAGGCGCGTTTTTGGCCTCAAAATTATAGCTCAGTGCATTTGTTTGCATGTAACCGATATGCAATTACCTCTGAAGTTGTCAAACCAGGCTTTCTTTGCTCGGTGGTGTTGGACGCCGTTCAGGTGCTTCTTTCTATTGTGCATGTTGTCCTGAAAGCTGCGATCGCAGTAGTCGCAGTAATACCGCTTCCCCATTGTTTTCTACAACGTATTGACTACACGTAATATGCGATTTACACTAAACCTTGAAAGAAAAAAGTGAAAATGTATTTTATAATACGTCCTCGAATTCTTTCACGCTACGGCGTTTCAACATGGCGACGAAAACGTGTGGAAGGCGCAGGCGCAGAATGCATCAAAGAAGAGCGCCCTCCAGTGGAAAAACAAATCATTACCACGTGTGGAAAGATCTTCTTCTTCTTTGGATTTTATGGCGGTTTGGCAAACCCACGACAAGGTGCATTACCGCCACCTACTGTGATGGAGTGTGAAGAGAATGATCTATGCGCCTAAATCCTGTAATATAACCCACCACTCCTAAACAATCTCATGATTGCATTTATATTTCTGAATTTGGACCGTCATTTAATAAGCTGGTTAGTGTAAATTCCTGACACGCTGATGCTTGTAATTCTTCCTTAAGACTCATCCTTTCTCTTTCATATGGCTTATCTTCAGGACATGCTATACGGTCTCCTCCATTGAACATGCATCACATAAACCTGTGTTATGCTTCCCTATAATGTGTAAGGTATGGCTTAGATTTGAATTACCTGTTCGTAGGCGTGTAAAAATAATAACTTCTCTTCTGCTTTACTAAGTTACGAATCACTTTAATATTCTTTATGGTTCTTTGAATCTTGTAATAGTGCCGACCTGTTTGACATGAGTCCCAACCTCTCTATCGCATGCTTTTAAAATAAAATGTTTTCCTTCTGAAATACCCAGTGAAATATTTATACAACATTTGGATCTGATAAAAAAGCCTTTATTCTGGTGGTTAGTGTGAACATATAATATTGATCTTAAAAAATTATCCATATAATATAAATCCTTCACATGCTCCCACACAGCAGGTGGCAGTCGTGCTCAAGGTTTCCACAACTATCACACCTTTAACATTAAATATGCGGTTCTTTGACTCTCGGTACCACGACACAGCTCGTGTGGCGGCATAACACGATGTGTTGGCCGTGACGCCGATTATACCCATAGACTGACATTTGCCCCGTAGAGCGCGTGCACTGTAACGTAAACAGCAGAGAGGACTGCTGAGCGAGGTGACACTGTGGCCCCGATGGCCAAGAACACGCTTTCTTCGCGCTTCAGAAAGGTTGACATTGATGAATTCGACGAGAATAAATTCGTGGACGATCACGACGAGGCAGCCGACCAACAGGGACCCGATGCGGCGGAGGTGGACAACCTTATCAGGCGATATCCTTTACTGCGAGTGTGTAAATGTTGTCGGGACGTGAACGTGGACCTGTGACATGAGCGCGCCCCAAGTTATCCTCGATGCGGTTTGTGCTCAACATGAGATGTCTGGTAGTTATTTTGCATTATTTTCTCACAGTTTTCCAGGTAGGTTAAGAATGCACATTAATCTCATGTAACCTACTTTTAAACCTGTTAAGGAGGGTGTCCACATGTTTTACAGTAACTTACTTGCCATATTATTGCCATGTTGTCATTCTTGTTTCCTCGTTTTGGTCTGTGTAAAGTTCACAATGGCGTTATTGTGTCTGTGAAGATTGTATTTGTTTACTATCTCCAGTGTTCGCTATATCCTTATGTGAAATGTAACAAACTTATTCACTTTATGGTTGTGTTGCAGGCACTACTATGATTGTTTAGTTTAGGTTGTTACCCACAGTATTCTATATAAAGAAATTTGACTTCCATATCTGATGCTGGTCGACTCTGAACTTGCTCCCTCACTGTGCCCAGAGACCTCTGCTTTGCATTGGGCTTTATGCTTCCTCTCTGTTAACCCATCATACCTGATTCAGTTAGTTCCTGTTGATGGTATCTTGGTTGGATTTGGTTGAGCGAACACACCCAGTAGACATCTTCAAAGTCAATAGTCACATATTTAGAATAATACATGCATTTCATTCCCGCACGCACGCAGCAACTATGTCTGTGTCTACACTACAGTATGCTTGGTGAAATCAAATGCATCACAAGTGTGCTTCTGTATTTGTCATTTAGTCTTAACCCCGTTTACAAGCTTTGGGAGCTTTTAGTGTCATGACTTTGGTGGGCACCAGTATTTGATTTCTTGAGCACTTTATTTGCAGTAGGGAAGAATGTAAAAAGCTTGAGCTTGCAAGGTATTATTATAGAGCGATGAGCCTTGCTTAGAAAAACAAGAGGTCCCTCAGGAAACACTTGGTCCCAGTACAGTTGTTGATGTTTTTAAGCAAAGGAAGTTTATATAGTTCTCATATGTCTATATGTGTATTATACACTATTTAAATGCTTTATTATAAGTAGTAAATGTGTGACATTTGAACATTTTGGTGCCACCACTGTTGTTTTCATTTATAATGCTATGTACTCTATAAATTCCCCATGTAGCCCTTTACATGGTAATGCAAATGTGAGAGTATCTCAGACAGGTCTATTTAAAGCAGAAATGTAGCGGTATGAAATGTTCACATCGCTATTATAGCCAACAAAATTATCAAAGTTAACAGTATTATCACATTTACATTGAGGCATTTGGCAGACGCTTTTATCCAAAGCGACTTACATTGCTTTATCCTATACATTTTACATAGGTATTTGCAATCCCCTGGGATCGAACCCACAACCTTGCATTGTTTGCGCAATGCTCTTACCACTGAGCCACAGAAAAGCTATTATCATTGATGTGACTTGTTAAAATCACTTTTTGTTGTAATAAACATCAAATAAGTAACATTAACATTAATATTAATACTGGCACAAATCAGAAAAACACAAATCAGAAAATAAACTGTCTGCATGTGTCGTGTGTAATCGGATGTTCTTTATGACCCAGGAGACACCTGTAGTCATAACAGCGATCGACAAAGAAACGGAGTTGAATCAAGCTTTAAAATCATAAGTCTGTCTAAAGAAATATGAAGTAAACGTGTTTCAGTATATTTCCCCCAATATGCACATTTTTGGACTAAAAGCCCTGTGATCACAAATAAACGGGAGAAGACGAGGCTGAATATTTCTCTTATAACATATTGTTTTGCTTGTTTATTTTGCACTCCTGACATAAATGATTTAATGTAAATGCACCTGTTATACTGCTGCTAACTTTGGCTGACGCTGGGTAGTATTTACCTTTAGTAACGATAAGTTGGTACAGTTTAACGATAACTAAATAATGACATGATATTATGTTTTTACCGTGGTTTATCATAAAACCGGTTATCATTACATCCCTAATTCAAAGCATGTGGACTTCCGTCTTATAGAATGTTCAATGTCATAAATAATGTGTAAATAAGCATCAGCACAAACTCCTTCCATCCAATTTTACTTTAACAAGAAGCGTAAAAGCAAGAAGTTATTTTCTCTCACGACAACTCTCAACATTTTGGTGTTATAAAGCTTTATTTAAGAAACAAATTAAATGTTGGATAGTTTAGCCCAAATATAAGTATAGAACATCCTCAACATAGCATGGCAAAAGGGACGAGAAGTTATATTTTGGAACACAAGGGTGTTTTGAGACTGTTTTCTGTGTTTTGCTTCTATGTTGGGTCCTTCTATTTTTTATAATTAGGTCACAGTGTTTAAAATTAGAGATGCATAACAAATTGTCCTCATATCGGTATCGGCTGATAAATGGTAATTTTCAATGTATACAAATAATAAATATGATAATAAAATTAAGGCCGATATGTTATAGCCGATAAATCATAAATAATTTCCTCTGGTTAAACTTCTGTTAAAAATACTGTACAATGCTATCTTATCTTTCTGTCGTGATCATTCACTTACTGCTTTTAGCAAAACATTGTTGATGTAGGTACAGTATTTATGAAGGTGTAAATTATAGGAACAAAAGCATATTGTTTGAATCGGACTGCTGTCTGAATGCTTTCTGACTTGAGACCTGTTAGACTTGTGTCTGTTAAGAAAAAAATTCTGAGTTGCTTTGGAAGAACGTCTTTGTTTATTAAATAATAAATATACCAGGAAAGTTTGAAGGTTAAAGAACCGTTAACTCGTGTGGAGAGTAGGCTTGGTACATGATTTTCAGGGGAAAAAAGAGAACTAAGTTACCTTGATTTCTGCAGTGAATGTTTTCAAATAAAAGCAGTTGTCCAACGTTTTTCCTTTTGTAAGGAAATTTTATATTAATATTAATATACTGTATATCGGCCAATATATCAGTTATCGGCTTCCAATGTTAAAGGATTGAAGGTAATCGTTATCGGCCAAAATTGACATATCTGTGCATCCTTATCCAAAAATTCAATACTTAGGAGTTGAGACCAGTGTTACTATTCTAATAGTTTATATACTATAAACTATCTAAAACTTTCCTGTAGCTCAGTGGTAAGAGCATTGCGCAATGCAAGGTTGTGGGTTTGATCCCAGGGGATTGCAAATACCTATGTATAAATGTATGGAATAATTCAATGTAAGTCGCTTTGGATAAAAGCGTCTGCCAAATGCGTTAATGTAAATGTAATAGGGAGGGTAATGTTAAATCAAGGATAGATGTGTTGGTCATTGACTTTTAACATTAATGTAGTGTTTCTTGGTTAAAGTGTTTAAGAATACATCAGCAAATAACTGTAGTATATGTAATGATCAATCATTCCGGTTTCTGAGAGCTTTTGTCTCGTCTCAGCATGAGAAGTGTTATATCTTGCATATAAGTTGATGACCTGACTATTCCTTAACCAGTTCCTGCACAGGGGACATGATGGCGGCCCTTCACATTGCCCTTAGGAATCCTCCAATCAACAGCAAGAACCCTGCAATAAAGGTGCACTTACAATAATCGTTTATTTGTAGAACAAGAAATTCCTGGAATATGTTGTCTTCATCATATCTTTCTCTTTTAGGAAAGAGCTCAGACTGTGGTGTTAAGGGTGCTGACATCATTTAGAAGCAGTGATATAGAGTCGGCTGTTAAATCGCTCGACAAGAATGGAGTCGATCTTCTCATGAAGTACATCTACAGGGGTTTTGAGAAGCCAACAGAGAATAGCAGTGCTATATTGCTACAGTGGCACGAAAAGGTGAAGATAGAAAAAAATCATCATTTATTCACCCTCATGTCATCTAAAACCTGTATGTCTTCTTTTCTTCTGTGGAACACAAAAGAAGATATTTTGAGGTTTTGTGTCCATGCAGTAGAAGTCAATGGGGAGCAATGTTGTTTGCTTACCGACATTCTTCAAAATATCCCACAAAAATGCCATGTACAATTAATAATGTAATTCTAATGTGGTAAAACTTCTTCTATCTTCTATAACAGGCATTTGCCGTTGGAGGACTAGGATCTATTGTTAGAGTGATGACAGCCAGGAAGACTGTATGACTACCTGACCAGACCCTAAAACAATGCAACTAAAAGACACCAAGGACTTAAGGCAAGCTTGCCTCTCGATCAGAGGAAAGAAAACATCGTTTTTGATGCTACTGCGTCCTGACGAATAAAAGAATAGAAACTTTAAACAGTAGAGAAACAGAAGCACTTGTTTCAAACTGAAAGAAAAATCTTGTGTGAAAGTTCACTTTAATAGGCTAATATATCATAAATTGTTCTATGATATATTGGAATAAAACATTAGTCATGGTTTTGTGTAAGAACAATAATTAAGAATACAGAATATATGGTGGAATCAAGAAACCATCTCAGTGGACATGCTTTGAGTTTTATTGTGATACAGGATTCTGCACATACCATTTGGTGAGTTTAAGCCGCTAAAGCGAGTTCGTCCATCTTTGAGACTGATCTGATTTGAGGTGTTTTCCAAGCTGTTTCAGACATTTAGATTTAATTCTATGTTTTCTTTTATTTCACACCTTTGGTCCCACGCTCTTTTGTTTGTGCAGAGATTTAATAGTAAAGCCAGTGATGTAAACCAAAGGAGTAGAGTGGGGATCATTGTAAAGTGCCTGCTGCAATAAAGTTATTGGATCTCCTTTGTGTTCTTGTATGCAAGTTTTTATTTTCAGTGTGTTATTCATGGACAGTATGAATTTGGCATGTTTTAACTTAGTTAAAACTAGTAATGTACCATATGGATATGTCTCACATGTATGACGGCTTTATTTGGATGGTGACCTACAGAACCAGGAAGGGCAGACTAATTAAGATAAAACATATCAGGTAACTGCAGATAAAAAGGGTTTTCAAGGGGTTCTGAAGGATGTGCCACTGATAACTTGGATTGTGCCAAAACCGGTGCCTCTGGGACACTATTCAAGACACAGTGTGCTGTAATCTCACTGCAGGTCCAGGAGCCATATTCATTTATAATGACAGCTCATCTATAAACATCCAGTCTGTTTTTAAGTGATTATATAATAAAATTCGTTTTTAAAGGGATACTCCACTCAAAAATGAACATTTTGTCTTGAATCAACATCAAGTCCAAACCTGTATAAATGTATTTGTTCAGTTGAACACAAAGTTATTTAGAATTATGTAAGCAATTGAGATTTCTGGTATAGTCAAAAAATGGATGCCTCAGAATGGTTTGTTTTCCTAAATTCTTCAAAATATCTTCTTTTGCGTTTAACATAAAAAATATACAATAATATTTGACTACTATGGTAGTCAATGGTGCCTCAGAAATCTCAGTTGCTAACATTCTTTCAAATAGCTTTCTTTGTGTTCAACCAAACTAAGACATTTATACAGGTTTGGAACACCTGAAGGATGAGTAATTCATGACAGAATTTTCTTTTTTGGGTGGAGTATCACTTTAATACTAGTTAAAAAAAAAGAAAGTAGAATAAACCAAAAGCACACAAGTTAAGCAAAACAGTCAAAAACGTTTTAATGTTCTTAAATAGCATTCTTAAAAACAAAAAGCTTGCATGTTTTGGTATCATAACATTTTTTTCCTTGTTCTTTTTTTCTGCATTTAACAACAAACATCAAATATAATTTGGCAACAGATAAGACAAAACAGTTAAGTGATTAAAAACACATGACAACTGGACAATGCAAGTATGTTCAACTAGCAACTCTAGAACCCCTTAACTTATAAAGAAAGAGTATTCTGACCATTACATCACTTTTGAAAATGTTCCCTCCCACAACAGTAGGAACTGGTAGAAATCACCCGTACTACACCTTGGATCTGGCCCCACAAACCAGGATTACAAAAGAAAACAAATACACAAATTCAAATCCTTAGGTTGCATTAAATCATGGCTATTAAAGCGTTCAACTGTGGCATTAAAACAGAGCAGAGGGGATTTTAACCACTAATGCCTTGCTAATGAAGCTATTACAGAAATGTCTCGCACGGTTGACTATTGTCTCTTAATAAGAAAACACTCTGATAAAATGATTTTCCCATATCAAAAAGGGGTATTGCATTTTTTTAATCTAAGTTAGGTAGATGTTTGTTACATTTCATGCGTAAGTGCCAATAATCTGTATTTACCCCTGTGCTCTTAGCCCACTATACAGGGACCGTCTCGACAAGAATTGACAGAGCTAATTTATAGAATGTTAGGAAGTTGAGACATTACATTAACTTGCATATTAACACAAATGAAATAAAACAAGGCAAAAACATTCAATGGTCAACCGGTCAAGGTCAGAAGACAAGACAGAGAGGAAACAGTGACAGTCACCTTCTGTTTCCCTGCTCGTCTCCATGGAACCTTCTTGCTTTTGGCAAACAAAAAACAGCATAATAAAAAAGGTAATTGTGCCTGCGAGATTGCGGACAACACGTTTGTCTGCATAATTCGGGCAGTGGAAATTCCATGTGAGGGTTGATTCTGTTTGGCAGTGATTTGTTCGCAAACTTCTCGCTTTTTCTAAAATAGGGTATTATTTAAAAAATACATCAGTGGAAGCGGCTATATTCACATCACAAGCTAACAGGTTTTGGGCATAACATGCAAAATTATAAATGAGATTCAACGACAAGGGTTGAGTTACCGGACGAGAGGTGAGGGGTTTCTAGAATAGTTCATGGGACCTTGTGCTCTCTGCATGCAAAAATCTTCTGGTCCCATTTGACTGGCCATGATTGAACGTTGAGGGAAGAGTTGGTAAACCGTGACAACTATTTCAAAGCCAGAATGTGTGTGCCATTTTTTCAATACAGAAAAAGCTATATGCCACTCAAACAAGTGTCATAATGGAATGATCAGACATGCCTCTTGCCAACAGCACAATAAATAACATCGGAATCAAACTTAAATAGTGCAAGTAAAGTGCAAGGCTATTATTGTTACCATTATCAGAATTATCATCGTGATGTAATGAAACAAACAAAACACTGATCGCATCACTTCTTATTAGACCGATGGAGTCTACTTGTCCTTGACACAGATGGATAAGCTCTTCTGCCAGCGAGTCTTGGAATGTCATCCGAGTAGCGGGGGGGGGGGGGCATGGTCCATTCACGAATTAGACACAAGAACACTGCCCCTGTCACATGCAGGGGTCATCTTTTCACAGATCTGCCACAACAAACAACCCAGACAGACACACTTCTCTGCATTACATTAACGTGTTGTAGAACTATACATATATATGTATATAGATATATACACAACATTTTTACCTATATACAGGAGTATTAGCCTGTACTTCTCTGTGACGTAAAAGAGAACTTTGTCGGCTATTGGTGTCCACTGCACATGGAATAAGACATTGGGTAAGTACATCAGCTATGCAAGTATGGGCTTACCACACTACCGAAGCATGCTAAAAAGAATCTCTCTGTAAAAAGAGGCCACGGAGATCCTGTTCGTGACGTAGCGTTCGGCAGATGACCGAAACGTCCCAAAAGTGGACCAGGCCAAAGTCCACGAGACGAAAAAACGAACGAAAACAAACAAAACAAGGCAATAAAAACATCTGAACATGGGAGCAAAAACAAAAATGCAAACATGCAGCACGCTCCCTATGGAAAGTTGTGTAAACGTTGCAGAGGCAAAGTGTTGAGAAGGAAAATGAATTTTCCTACTCCAACAAATGCATTTTGCAAATGCTTTAGGCTCATCTCAGACATCTCCTTTATATTACATGGTTTAACATAAACATGTTTTCCTCTACTTCCTGTAATGTTTCTTTTTTCTCAATATATAATTGTCCACAATGACCCTTTGTACCTTGTGCTTGACCTTCAGAAACTGTGATAGCTGCCCTCAACAGGTCTGAACGTCCGTGTGCTTGCACTCACACAGTACATGCATGTATTGAAATCAATGTGTTCTCTTGTATGTTGGAGCAACGCTCTGGGTGTGTCGTTTTTAAAATCTAAAAATACATGTGAACATGACAAACTGTAAATATCTGCCCACAAGGATGAAACATTTCTCTTCTTGAATAGTTCTTAAACTATCTAGATCTAAATGTTTAGAGAGTAGGTTAAACACCCGGTAAGTTTATTCAGAAGAAACTACCTACAGTACGACTGTGTTTGCGTGTGTGAGGGCATGAGCTTGTGTGTGTGCGTAAGTTAGCCGTGGTGCCACCATGTGGTCAATAGTTATCCAGCATGCCATCAGAGAAAAGGTTTTGCACGTCCAACATGGCTGCCAGGTCCAGCACATGTTTCTGTAGAAGGCTACTCTCCACCATCTCCTGTTTAGGCAGCGGGGGGTACGATTCTGGAAAACTCCTCGCTTCCTGTAGGACACACACACAGAAATAGCTTCCTCATCCAACAACAATCCAGACAGCAACAATAAATACATTTTATTTTTGGTCACAAATATCCAGAATTGATTGCTATATACGGAGATTAGATTTTTTCCATTTCCTAAAAAACGGTGAATTTGGACATCTGAGCTTTTGGAAGGACGGCAGCGATATGTAGATCTCAACATGTTCAACAATCCTTCTTGCATTTATAGTGAAGAGTGCAACAGAATGGAGCAAAACACACGAGAATGACTATTTTTGGATCTATTTGAACTATTAAAAATAATCTTTGCAGCATTTTTTCAAAGCAGTGTTTGTTCATTCTGTTTTTGACAACCACTGCCTCAAAAATGTTCACAAGATTATTTGTTGTTGTAATGTTATTATTGTGTTTATTATATTAACATGTTCTGTTCGTCCTCACCCTGAAGAGCTTGTGTAGTCTCAGCGTGGTGGAGCAGAACATGAAACGGATCATCAGCAGACGCAGAAACTCGTCTCCATAAAACTGCAGATAGGCTTGATCTGAAAAGCATCCAACAGGAGAACACTAGCTGTTGGTCCACTGGTCCAAACATGTACTTAAAATGTGAAATTCCTAAAAGCATTAAAAAAGACAAACAGATCAGAGTGTTTTTCTCTAGGGGTGCTGGTACCGGTCCTACCTATGACTCGCGAACTGGTGATCATCTGGCCGATGTCATGGAAAACCTTCCGCAGGAGTTCCTGGGCCTTTTCCCACAATCCATTGCGCATGCTGGTCAGTCCACAGACAGACAGGAAGCCCATGAGGGGGTTGTAGAGGAAGAGAGTAAACAAACTCCCATGCTGAGATTGGTCTGTAGGCGGTTGGTGTTAGTGATTAGTCAAACAGTTAGTGATTTTAAACAATTATAAACAATAATTAATACAAACCGTATATATAAAAACAAATGGTTTTCAAACTAAACCTAAAATAGTCTGTTATTTAAAAAAATATTTATAACTATTTTTTATATAAAAAAATCTTGCTTAAAATAGAAAAGAAATGAAAATTGTTATTTGTCTTCTGTTAAATGGTTGTCAAAGAATCAATCAAATATTAAAAGCAGACCTTGTATGCTCTTCGGATATACTGTCGGAGAAAGCAGGCATACCAGTGGTTGACCAAAGAGATTGGAGAAATTCTGTTAAAAAACAGGAATAAGTCAGGACAAACACTACACATCAAATAAACCATTTTAAATGGTGAACATTTTACAAATGTACACAAGGGGGAGCTCTATTACTGAACCAAGCATCTTACAAAACAGCAAATCAGTCCAGGGACAGAAACTTTAAACAAAGGCTGATCCAAACGGCCTATGAGCAGAAACAAACATCCATAACGTCCGTGTTTTATTAGATTTATTAGTTTTAATTTAAGTTCCCTTACTGCTTACTATTCTTACAGAACCGTCTTGTTTATAGAGCAACAACATGGCTGCTCTTGAATAATGGATTGCCTCATGGTGTCACAGAATGTTGCAATGATGAAAGAAATGCAAGATGTGACAAGAAAAAAAAGAAAAAAGAGAGAAACATGACACTCACCTTATAAGCTGTGCTGTTGGATGAGTCTACAATGACAAACAGAGGTTTCCTGGTAAACGGGTATAGGTCTCCTGGGTGGAGGCTGAAAAACACATTTGTGCACGCATGCACACACGTTAAAAACACCTGAATGTTGAAACACGGGCTAAGCTCATGTTAGTCTTTATGTCGTCTACCACAGATGAGATGACAGTGATGGATGAAGTGTAGGCTCACCAGTGCATCTCTTTTTGTGCCTGGTTCCTCTTCTGCACCATCTCACCGTTCACCACATCTCGGTTTGTATTGGTCAGGACGCCTCCGAAGTCATAAGGTCCTGTGGATGAATACATGCAATATGTGATACAATAAAGACGTTTTTCAATAAAACTAAATTAGAACTATAAAAGAAAAACTTCTGTGAGTGCCATTAGCCCCGCCCCTTTTTGGTCTCCCAATGACATTTTTGGTAATGTGGCAAATAGTAATATTAAAAGAAAAGCATTCTACCCCATCCAGCAATGTCAGATAAAACGTCTAATACATCTCAGCGTACCTTCACAGTCTGAGCGTCCAGCAGGGAAAACTCCGGTGGCGGATAGATACACCAGCAGCACGCTATTGGCTGGCAGCTCCTATCAATGAATGAATCAGCGCGAGAAAAGCAAACCATCCATGAGCAGACCATAAAAATCCATCCATTGAATCAGTTAATTAAATCAGATCATTCACAATACTACAAAAGCCAAAGCAGTGTCACAGAGAGCTTAATTGTTACGTTCAGTGACACGCTAAGTGCTACACAGTCAGAGCATCTCAATAACCGCCTCAGCGCTAATAATACAGTTCAAGCAACATTAAAGAAACAACATTTAAAGCAGTTTTCATATTTGCACGTAGGGAAAACACATAGTAGCTTAGTGATTCCTAAACAGGGGTTTGAGCACCTCGAGGTCACTTTAGAAGGTTTGAGGTGGTACTCGAAGGGATTTCGGTTTTGCTTTGTTAAAACCTCTAGTTTATCGTACCTTCAGCCATAAATATCCCATCTTGAATTTAATTTATAAACAAATTCAATATTAGATTTATCTTGGAATGGGCAGTTTTGTTATAACTTGTGAAAGACAAACAAGCTTAAAGGGGTAGTTCGCCCAAAAAATGAAAATATTTCCATTATTACTTAACGTCATGTCATTCTTTACCTGAATTACTTTCATTTTCTGTACAATACAAAAGAAGATATTTTGAAGAATGTTGGTAACCAAACAACATTGGCCTCCATTGACTTACATTGTTTGGACAAAAAAAGAATTGCAACATTTCTTATATAATTTTTTCAAAACAAGTTGCGAAAAACTTGAAGGTGAATAAATTATGACAAAATTGATCTTTTTTTATGAGCTATCCCTTCAAGAATGTCAATAAGAAGCTCCTTGATAAGTCTGTTTGTCACCCACATAATCTTTTTTTAGTTTAAAACTAAAACTTATTATGTAAATAATAGTAATTTTAATAATATCAATCATAGTACTACATGAAATTATCAAACAAAACATTTGTTAAATACATTTCTGGTTTGGTGTTGATGGGGTATTTTGGGCCGCAGAATACAAAGAATTGGAAAACATAGCAAATGATAGGAAATGGTTCAAGAAGCAGACACAGAGGCTTCTAACAATAATTTGCCAATATTTCTTCAAAAAAAGAAACAAAAACAAGAAGGAAGAGGCTAAAAATAAGAGTGTCTGCGAGCTTAAAATATGTAGCAAGCGCAACGCTCTGAGTCACGGCGTGTGGGTTTTCCTCACACTCATGAGGTGCTACGCTCCAACAGAGCAACAGGCAGAGGAGATAGTAACACGTTAACACCCCAGTCGCATGCCATGCACACACACACATTTGCAGAAATGAGTTGTCATTCAGACCCTAACATATCACATGCATTCTCTAGTTTCAATTAATGTATACGTTGAATGCACTTCAAGTCGCACTGGATAAGAGGGGCTGCCAAAAGCAAAAATGTAATGTAATTATTCATACTGAGGCACTGTATCTTACGTAATGACCACACGAAACCACTTGACAAAGCCATGAATTTACTTCCTAGGCAGCAGCAAGTTATATTAGAAAAAGCATCTGATTGGACTAAAAAGCATCATTTCATGAGGTCATCGAGCTTAAACATCATGTTTGAAATCTTCAAGTTCTCTGTGCTAGTATTAAAGCGGGAAGGAAATTGACAGGTGCTAAATATAGGTAATGACATCAGCCAAACCTTGAAGGAGGCAGACAGGAAAGTGTAAAGCTGGCTGAAGGTTGGTTTGTACAGGAGATATTTATGAGGATTCTCTCGCTTGGCCGGCTTTTCATTGGGTTCCTAAAATGAGAGAGATAAATGAGTGAGAGACGGATAAAGAGACACAGAGGGATAAATGAGTGAGAGAGGGACGGAGAGTCTCGGAGAGGAGGCGGAGTAAGAAAGAGAAGAGAGAGGCTGTCTGATAAAGGTGAAATACTGGAACCGCGAGGGTGGAAGGGTGAAAATACTCTGAAACACTCAACATAGAGAGTGACAGGGAGAGTGTAAGAGTCTTCTCTTACAAGTGTCCCTGGTTTGGAGCTTTGAGTGGCCAAGTTCACAGGTTCCCTCTCAAGGGCTTGAAGCATCCGAAACATATCGATGGTCAGCTCACTGAACTTCACCTGAGAGAGAAATGGCAAGCTTTATTGTCGTAAACCACAAAGTTTACTAATACATTCGGTTGAAACTGTAAGCATAAATCAAACAAAAGTTTGTGAGGTATATGCCTAATTCTAATTTAAAGGGAAAAAAGTTCACCCAAAAACAAAAATTCGGTCATCATTTACTCACCCTCGAGTTGTTCCAAGTCTGTAAAAATGTCTTTGTTCTGATGAACACAGAGAAAGATATTTGGAAGAATGCTTGTAAGCAAACAGTTCTTGGCCACCATTGACTACCATTTTCAGTAGGGAAAATTACAATGGTAGTCAAAAGTTGCCCAGAACTGTTCGCTTCCCTACATTCTTCAAAATATCTTATTTTGTGTTATACTCAACAACTTGAGGGTGAATGAATTAAAGCTCCCCTAATCCGGAAAATGCACTTTAACATGTTATCATAACCTACATTTTAGTCGGCAGTGTGCAGAACCACCCTGTAACTATACAAATCTATCCATTCAGTTTTTTCGTTATCTCATATAAACATAAAATCACAGACTCTGCCTTATGAGCATAGATTCCACCTTCCACCAGAGACACGCTGTCTGCCATTTTCACGCAAGAGCAGTTGCAGCCAGTGACAAGAATGTCTCCGAAACAACTGAGGTGTGCAGTTGTCGGAGGTAAAAACGAACATTGATGAAGTCTTGATGATGCGTTTGTCCCGTGTATTGTCACGTATAAAACAATGTGCTCGTTTTAAAGACACAACGCGTTTCACTCATAGAGAGCTCGTTTTCAGTTTTTATACTGTAGATATGTTGCATTTGTCCCGTGTATTTTCACGTATGAAAACAAATTGCATGTTGTAAAGACATGACGCCTTTGTACATTCACTCATAGAGAGCATGTTTTTAGTTTTCTTAGGCCGCATTTACACTACAGTTCTTGAAGCTCAATTCCGTTTTTGTGACAATATGTATATCCGTCTATATACATATATACTATATGTACTATATACATCTTCTTTTAAAAGTGACACATATCCGATATCTGCATTTTATGACTATATCCGTCTATATACTATATGTACTATATATATCTTCTTTTAAAAGTGACACATATCCGATATCTGCATTTACACTGCACGTGGCGAAACAACTCGAGGTAGACGTACTGACCAAGAAAAAGTAAAAATGTCATTCACCACTGCCGCTTATTTAATAGCCTTTTCATACAGAGATCTCGTAAAAAAAAACGCACAATGTGTGCTAGGATGTGTCCCCCAGTGTGCCTTCACACATAAAGACCTGTGATAATGTACTGTAACGTAATGTCATGTGCATATTTTTTAATCGTGCATGTAGGGCTGTCAAGGTGATGGAATTTCCCATGCTGTGTTTTTAGATGGCTCAATAGCGCGGTTTGCTTTTATTGTCGCTTTCCTCTTTTATTTAGCCAAATAGGGCTATATAAGGTATATTGTTTGGGTTATTATTATGTAGCTTATATTGTTATTTTATTTAACTTAAGTACCTTTAACTTATATATTTATTGGTAAATGCAGAACAATGACAATAAGAACAAAAATAATGAATGGTCCTCAGAAGGATTAAGTTCAGCCAGTGTACGAAGATAAATATGAACTATCAAAAGAAAATAAAAGCAAATTGTTCAGGCATGGTGTTTCAGTGCATTTTTACAGAGCCTCAGTACACATTATAACGGAATGCAGTGAGCTGGTATTTTTGCAACTGCAATATAAAAGGCACAGGATATTAAAGCAGCACATTTTTCATTTATATGACGTAAAAAAAAATGTAAACTGAAAAATGACTTAATCGTTAATGTTTTTCTAAGTCTGAGAAAGTTTTTTATCATTTTGATTTTTTGAACCAGCTCTTGCAGACCGAACGAAAAACCGCTTAATAAAAGACAATAAATAGAAACTTCTCCGTTGCGTGGAACAGATAATTGTTTTAAAGGTTGCCAAGCGATCAAGTTTATTAAATCGATTTGTACTTTTGTGTTGATCATTTTTGATATTGTGATGAATTTGAAAAAATACTTTAAAACTGCATTTAAGCAGACAACGCTATTCTGTCGTCTTGACATTCAGTTTGTTGATTAGGACGTACATGATTTTGCTAAATAGAGCCTACCAATAGTTTTTTTTAGTTTTCGAATAAGTGACAAACTCGCCTAACTCTTGTTTCCTGGCAATTGTATAACAATTTTCCGGGATCATTGCTCTGTTTAAAGGGAATTAATGATGTACAACACACAATGACGGGTGAATATCCGATAGGTCTGCTTACATGGCAGACGATATGAATATGAATATCCGATTTATTTCCACATATGATTGAGGCCTGAATCCGATCTGAAAATATCGGAATCCACGTGCTTTTTTCCTGCTTACACGGTCATGGGTCATATCCGATCTGCGCCACATTGGAGGAGAAAATCGTAATTGGGTCACTTGATACATGCGGTGTAAATGTGGCCATAGATATGAAGTGTAAATAATGTTAACTGTCACCTATAAGAGCAAAGTGCTGGATTTAAAGACGTAACGCGTTTGTGCACTCACTCAGAAACAGCGTGCTCAGTTTTTAAACAAATAACGCGTTTGTCTTATGTACTCTCACTTATACAAAACAATGTGTTCGCTTAATGGCCTTTCTCTTCAGTTTTTCTGTTCGGAAGTACCGGCTCGAAGAGCCATGCGCTTTCTGCTGGAAAGGGGGTGGACACCAGCAGCTCATTCACATTTAAAGAGACACACACCAAAACAGCCTGTTTTCCTCACAGGCAAAAATAGACTTGTAGGGCACAGTAAAATAAAATCTCTTTGCTGCATTTGACACTGTGAAGCACCAGATCCTGCTGTCCACTCTCTCCAAACTGGGGATCTCTGGAACTGCACTCAACTGGTTTGACTATTATCTCAAAGGCAGATCCTTTAAGGTATCCTGGAGGGGCGAGACATCCAGATCTCACCAGCTGACAGCTGGAGTTCCTCAGGGGTCAGTTCTTGCTCCTCTCCTCTTCTCTATATATACCACCTCCCTGGGTCCAATAATTAAGGCACATGGGTTCTCATACCATTTTTATGCAGATTACACGCAGCTTTATTTCTCTTTTCAGCCAGATGACCCCACCTCTCTGCCCGTGTCTCTGCCTGCCTTCTGGACATCTCTTCTTGGATGAAAGAGCATCACCTACAACTCAACCTCTCCAAGTCAGAACTCCTGGTTATACCGGCCCAGCCATCCATTGAACACCACCTTACTATTCAGCTCGGATCCTAAACTATAACACCCACTAAGTCTGCAAGGAATCTGGGGTTGATGTTCGACAAGCAGCTGAAATTCCCCTCCCCCATCGCAGCAACCTCTCGAACTTGCAGGTATGTGCTCTACAACATCAGGAAAATCAGGCCGTTCCTGTCGGAGCATGCCTCTCAGCTGCTTGTCCAAGCTCTGGTCAAATCAAGACTGGACTACTGCTATTCTCTACTGGCCGGCCTTCCAACCAATGCAGTCAAGCCCTTGCAAATGATCCAGAATGCAGTTGCACGTCTACTTTTCAATCAGCCTAAAAGAACCCATGTAACACCCCTCCTGATTTCACTTCGCTGGCTGCCAGTTGCCACCCGCATCAAGTTTAAATCTCTGACACTTTCAGAAAGATAACGGCAGATTCGCCCATCTACCTTAACTCAGTGCTCCAGGTCTACATCCCCTCCCGTCATCTTCGGTCTGAAAATGAGCGACGCCTGGTTGTTCCATCACAGCAAGGCACCAAATCGCTTGCAAAACACCTTAAAAATTGTATATGGGGTCCACTCTTAGACAGGTGGACCCCATATACATCCATTATTTGTAGGACAGATGGCTGCGGATTTACCAAACGATCTTCTTCATTGTTCTACTCAAGAAAAAAAATGTCACCTACGTCTCGGATGGAGTAAATAAACAGCAAATTAGAATTTTTGGGTGAACTATCCCTTGAAGGACGTGTAGAAATTTTGACTAAAAATTAAAGCAAAAATAATTCATGATATTGTAGGAATAGTCATTTACATAAAAAAGAGCTTTTTGAGATTGGCGTTACGTAACTTGCCGAGCCTGCTAGGTGTTTTAGAACAGAGATGTAACTGCTCGCCCACCTGATTGTTACAGTTGCCAATGATGAGCACATCTGCCAAGCTGAGCTGGCCAACCACCATGCCCTGTTCAAGTGGGGGCACGCCCCCTTCCTGCAGACGATTGGATATGACCACCACGCCATTGTCCTCATTAAGAATCATAAGTGGATCTGCCTATGAATGTAAAAATACAACTGTAAAGAATAATAGCCATAAACACCACATAGAATACACTCAACCCAATCTTGATACAGAAACGGTCACACTGCATTTTTATAATCTACATTATTCATTGAATATCCGGTTTCATCCTAAATATGTCACAGTTAGAAAATTAAACTAATGTCATGTCGACTTAATCCTGGAATACTGATGGTACTTATCCAAAATAAAAATATACCTCCACAAAAGCAGCAACCTCCTGCAGCACCAGGTTCCACTCTAGCTGGTCCTCTGTGTTGAAACGCTGGGTGTAGTCTTCAATCTCATCAGAAAGCTCCTGCAGAAAGACATACACAGAGAAAACAGAGATCAATGTTTTAGATAGACATAGTATTGGCCGTACAGTTTAGTTTTTCAAAATAAGGTATAGCGGTCAATATATAAACAAAAATAAACCCATACGCTTCCACAAAATGTGTAGGAGTAATAGCTGACAGTGTCTAAGACAGTGTATACTTGAAACGAAGCCAAAGATCGGAACTCATGATGCATGAATTTATTTCCAACTGTGCACGCGGGCAACAGAGCATCTTTGAGATGAGAATCTCTGTATGACTGAATATCTACTACTGCCCATGACTTACCTTGACCAACGCTTTAACCAGGTCCATTTTGTTGAGCAACAGACAAACAACGATAAAGCGAGCGTAATACCTCAGCTTCTTAACCACCAGCTCTGGCCTGCCCAGCAAAGAACAACACAGACTGTAGATTATTTAAAGAACTTTACACAACATCATAATCAAATGAATAAAAAAAGCATGAATAAGTTCATTGCACTTCTTTGTAGATTCCCTTCACCTGTCTTCTTTGTTGACCTGGTGATAATATGATCGCTGACGAATGGCCGAATAGAAAGAAAAGGCTTCATTTAAGTAGCTTGTTTCCGAAGTGCGGAGGCTAAAGGAGGACAAAGTTGAAAAAATGTGTAAAATATCCTAGACTGTATTTGAGTCAAGTAGAGTTGTCAAAAGAAAGTCTTCTTACTAGTAATGATAGTACAGCTGGCCAATTTTTGAGGCAACCTCACCGATCTGCCACCTTTTGAGACCATACCGGTTGTCCAGGACTTGTCTACTCTCCAGTAACGTAAAACACAGTTAAGAGATTATCCGTCAGTAATGTTGATGTCATTGATACTTTAAGGTCCAGTGTATGAAATTTAGCAGCATCTGGCGGTGAGGATGCAAATTGCAACCGTTGGCTCACTCAAAGCACTATGTCATAACGTTGTTGCTGCTTTGCCAAAGGAGATAATGTATTTACGTATCACGCTCTGAAGAGCAGTTTGTCAGTTTAGGGCTACTGTAGAAACAACAAGGCGAGTTCCATGCCAGACAACGATCAATTGGTTTGCTCGATGGCGCACGAGGGTAAGCAAATCTTGCATTTAGCATTGTGTTAATCTCTATTTTACTGTCACAAAGCACATAACGAAATGCCAATATTACGTATTAAAATGTGTATTCTGGTGCTACAAATCCAATGACGCTCTTAATGATTCTCTCTGCCTAATCAGTGATCTGTGTGTAAACACGTCCATTTGGAACCGGCACGGTACGCTTGGAACCGCAACCGAGGTGGTACTAAAAAATGTATCAGGTACTAGGTACTGTACCCGGTGGAAAAGCACCTAAAAGTGAGCCGTACCTTGCAGTACTATGCATTGGAAAAGCGCCAGTAGATAGAAATAGCTCATTCTAAGGTAATAGAACAAAACCCTTCATTCAAGGTCACTACACCTCTGAACACATAGTTACATACAGTATGTATACTATATTGCATTTCTGTCAGAGATGACATATTTTTGTAGGCTAATCCGGAAGTAAGCGCCCGCACTGATTCCCATGAACGAAAGCCTATGCATTTTTTCCATATACTTTTGGAAGATTGCAAAAAATAATCTCTGTGATTAACAAATGTTTATGATGTTTACACTTTTGTCTATGAAAATAATCTTTACAAACAACACCACATTTGTTACTTTTGAAGCCGAAATACAATCGGTATTATACAAAGTAAAAAGCTAACATGATGCTATAATAAGACTACACTTAAAGATCGCTCAATATCAATGTCACCACCACCAAGGCTCCGGCAACTCTTTCAAACTCTATAAAAAATGTGTTCCCTGCTAAGTAATTACTCCGTGAATGAATCTGCATAATTATGTTTTAAGAGATTTGTGCCACGTAGCATTATTTGTGAGCTTTATGTGCGCAATGACGCAAGGAAGTAGTCACTTTTAGCAACTTGTTAGCAACTGCTGTTTTTAAGACACAATAAGGCTTTATAAAATCACAAGCGGGATATAATTGGTGCGTTTTACGTCGTAGAATAAAACGTGAAAATATTTAGAGGTTTTGTTTACCCCAGATCAGGCGAAAACCCAAAAAAAAAAAAACATAGACTTTGGAGTGATGGAACCGGAAGTCCTAAAATGCAAACTCGCTTCCGGGTTTTGCATACAAAAATACGTCATCTCTGAGCCTCCTATAGATCCTCCGAAAAATGACACACTGGACCTTTAAAAGGAACTGTTAAACCTGTTAAGCTAAGTCTTGTATGTTTTTAAGCCAAAGAAGTCAGAAATAGATATTTTACAGGGCTGACCTGTGCTGCTGCTGAAACTTCCACAGCTTGGTATACACATCAAATGTACGGCCGAAATAAGACTGCCACTGCTTGTGTCCATACTGCGGCAGATCCCTGCAGGAGTGTGTACAAACAAACAAGAAAAACATTCATAGCTTATTAATAGATTTTCTTCATTGACTGGTGCTCAAAACAGATTTAGGAGCAAACTTCTGAGGGAAATTCTATTAGGACCAAAAAGCCAATTTCACAGCATACACTGTAGTGTGTTCACCCTAATACTGTACCCACATATAAAATGCATTAGGAAAGCCATTTCAAGCCCTCTAACACAACTATTATAGGGCTGAGACATCATGTGGACGACAGCAGATGAGACCTCCGAAAATACATCTGGATACGGTTGTCATGCACTTCATTAGCATCATCATACAATAGAGAGACAACATGGAAAAAAAAGATCAACGAGAGAGATGGAGTCAGAAAGTGTGGGTGAGAGTTTGGGCAGAGCTGTGGTGAGTCATAGTGCCTGTGATGTGAAGGAATTTGATGAGGTATGGCAATCAGCAGGAGAAGTGGTGTCTCTCTCTCTCTCTCTCTCTCTCTCTCTCTATCTCTCATCCTTTTCCACCTGTACTCTCCCCCCAAAAACTGCTAGACCCTATTGTCATCATCAGAGGGTTGCTATGACAACAGAAGCAGGGATTGGGGAAGGAAAAGAGGGGTTGTGAATGCAGCAGGTACATGCAAAGGTCCTTATTTAGAAGCACGCACACACACAATTAAAACGCTGTGGCCTTTATGATCCTTTAAAGGGTCATTTATTTAGTTTTTGTTTTGCTTTTAAAAGAATCAGGTCAAGACATAAGCTTGACATAAGCTTTTCATTCATGCAGTTTACAGTTAAACACGGACACGCACACATACTGCAGCTCCATTCATAACAAGCATTCTTCATTCTCACACACACACACACTGTAAGATTATCGAGATTTATGGTTCACCCTGGTGCCCTTGTGGACTATAAGAGACAAGGTCAGGAAGCAGATAGGTGCCACCATTAGCTAAGGCTTTAATTTCACTCTATGCACCATTAATTTCCCATCCTCACTGACAGCATTAATACTCACAAGACTGATTCACTGGCTGAGCACAACCAGGGACAGACCTGGATGTGAGGGGAGGCAGGGGAGGATGAAGAAAGGGTGATGTTTGTGTTTGCAGATGAGGTCAGGTGTGGTGTAGCTGAGCGACATTGCGGCTGTTTACTACCGCCGAGACCGCTTGTGTGTTAATGTTTTGATTATTAAATTATGTTAATGGATATTTCAGGACAGGGTTAAAATGTCTGTTTAACCTGGGAATGTCTTGTAGCAATACACAGAGGAAGCATTCGTATCATAGAGTTTCTGAATAACATATTGCTATTTTTTACTCAAATTTACTTAGACACTCAAGTAGTACTGAAAATGTATAAATGCCATTATCTTATATAACAAAATACGCAAAAAAAGTATTTATCTTTAAGAAATATAGCACAAACACACTTAAGCAAATAAGGGATGTCACAATGTCCAATTTTCCCTAGAAGGTTATTGTGGCCAAAATAATTCACGGCAACAATATTAGCATGATATCTTTAAAAGCAAGCAAAAAGAGCTCAGTCAGATTCATCCTCTTGTGTTTTTTTTTGGCCCTCTTAAAATTGGAGCGTTAGGATTAGAGAGTTTGTAACCATTGTCGCTCTTAAGACAAAACTTGACATGGGTGTTCATTATTTACGATATCATATGTGTAGAATTAACAAAATATTGATAATCATGTTTTTTAACTGCACGGCTATTGACAAAAGGTATATTATGATCATTTTAGAATTATAAGTTGTTAAGTTTTAAAGTATGAGATTAAATAACATATATAAGTATATAAATACATCATAAAATACATAAAGAAATAAAAGTTTTAAAGGGGAGGTCTCATGGAATTTCACTTCTTTAAATTTAGTTAGAGAGTAGTATAGCTGTTTGAGCATAAACAACATCTGTCAAGTCGCGACGCTCACAGTTCACAGAATATGAAGATATTATCTATAAAGGGCTCATCGGATGAAAATCAGATTTTTTCAACATTTAATAACAAAATCGGGTCCCCGGTCCATCTACTAACTCAGAAAACGTGAAAAACAAGTGTTCCTTTCCCTGCAAGCATGTGAGAAATCGAGCCGTTCAGATTTCGCTCCTCTGACACAGAGCGAGGCTCTTATTAAAATGTTACCACCCCTTAATCTACACTTTACCACTCACGGTGCTGCCACCATTGTTGTTTTCACAAGCGACACGCAGTGTACGTGACGTCATGGATAAAGTTTGTGGACAAAATGCAAAATGCAGTTGGCTGCACAGACGAACACAAGTCTCTGTTAAGAGTCCCAACCTATTGTTTAGCACATCATAAACATAATTTAATGGGTCCTATTTTTTCTATTATTAAGTCTTTATTGTGTCAGTAACCTAGATCTTGAGACACGTTCGACTTCTAATATAAACAATGCATGTTGATTTAAACATGCACATAACAACTTACAAGTCACTTAATATAATCCAAGCTTGTTCAATATAGAAATACCAGAGATGCTGAGAGCAATCAAGTACTGGAAGTGTTAGCTAAGGAAATGAGTCCAATTAATAATAGCTGTATTATTACTCAACTCATCTGGGTGTTGCTAAGCATCAAATACAGAAGTAGGCCGCTTCTGGTTAGACAGCCTAATTAGCATGGAGAAACAGGGCAAATAGGTGTGGCCTAACAGCAAGCATCTAGTTCTGCAAGTTGATGCTGTATTTTGGACACATGCTATGATTGGGATATAAAATTCATGTTATGATTAGGATATAAAACTCATGTAACAAAGTATATTCTTATCCATACACTCTTAAAAAAGGGTCCATAATGAACCTTTAACATCTGAAGAATCTTTCTGGTTCTTCAGATTATAAAAAAGTAAGAAACAGATGGTTCTTTAAAAAACCTTTGACAGACTGGTTCTTTGTGGAACCAAAAATTATTTTTCTGGCAATCATCCTTCAATTGGCGGACCGCGGGCCGGATCCGGACCTTTGCTTCATTTCATCTGGACCGCGAGACATAGCTTTATAAACCATTTAAAACATTTGACTATTTCGGTTGTTTAAATTGAGCCGCACATCTACACAATGGAGAATCACATCACACGCGCTCTCAGGAACATTTATGTAATTGATCTTTTGACATAATATCCTCTAGCGCCATGCGCGCTTCATTTTAACCCTTTCTGCTCCTGACACGCTCCTTTTCTCCAGCAGCAGACCCGTGCTTGTTTTAACAACAGTAATGCAGACACGGAGGTAAATGGACACACAACGGTAAACAAAACGCTGAATTTTTTGAATATGTGTATCGGTCAGTCTGTTTACGGTTTGTTATATATCTCCAAACTTTTTTGTTATATGTCTCCAGATTTTTTATATTTTATGAATCATAACGTTTTTATCTACATTTAGCATTAGCATTATTGATCAGCATGTAAACATCTGTGACCCTGTGAAACCCAGGCTAAAGTCGCATAATCAAATTAATTATTAGATAACAAGCATCAAAGATAAATTTCAAGCATTAATTTCACCAAGATTTTAATCTTTAAAATGGCAATATTAAGTCAATATTGAAGATATTGGATTTTATGTAGAAAACAGTAAACATTTTGTAATGAACAACGTTATAATTGGGATATCTTAATAATGTGGATATTAAAATATAAAATAAATGGCTTGATAAAAGATCCAAGTGGGCTTAATTTATTAAATATTTATTTATTTTCAAAAACATATTGTCCGGACCTCCGTTTGGAAGAAAATATAAAGACCGGACCACTTGGAACTTTAATTGAATACCCCTGTTCTATGGCATCGCTGTGAAGAACCTTTTAAGCACCTTTAATTTTAAGAATGAACGTGAGAATTAGTCCCTACCAGCCATGACTGCAATATGTGACAAGGAATCTATATTGGAAACGATTTGTCAACACTTTAAAATTAGGTTGTATTTGTTAACATGAGTTTTTATAGTATTTATTCATCTTTGGTAATGTTGGTTAATGTCAATACAATCATACACGTTAATTCATAGTGAATTAACAAATGCTAACAGTCGCAACGTTTGATTTTAAAAATGTATAAGTAAATTGTGAAATGAACATGAACTAAGATTAATACATCCTGTAATACATCCTGTAGTTCATCCTGTATTGTTAATTGTTAGTTCATGTTAGCTAACGCATTAACTAATGTTGAAAAATACAACCTTTATTGTAAAGTGTTTATATTAATTGCGCAGCTTGATTTAATGAATTCTACATTTTTTATGAAATCCCGCCAAAAAAAGTACAGTCCAGAAGATGTACAACTTAGCTCTGTGTGTGAATTGCATGTCCAATAAACACTAAGATATCTGAATGTTACAACACAAGGGCTACCCCATAAGCATGCCCTCTGGATTCCCGAACCAGCCAGAAGAGGCGCCCACTTTAATAGCGTTCCCAAAGCTTTCCTAAATAAAAATAAAATAATTGTATTCTGTTTGAATGGATTAGGGTTTTTTTAACAACCTTTTTTTAGGGTGTACACTAAAAACCGAACATATACAAAAATTCAATGGAATTATAAGGTATGGAACTTTATTAATAGGCTATAGCCTACTCGTTGGTTGTATTACTTATAATAAGCTATATCCACTAAATAGTTACATTAAATCCCAAGTTTACATATTAAATCCCTGGTTACACATTAAATATACCTGCGACAAACACATACACCCTGCAAAACGGCATGGATAAGACAAGATAAAAGGAGAGGAAAGGCATACAAGATGGTGAAGTAATGAAGGAAGAAAGAGAAAGAGAAAAAGAGAGGAGAGATAGACTAAAAGAGAGGGAGATAGAGCCCACAGCTACTGACATACTTGTCCTATAAATAGTCTTGGCTAAAAATGACTGATTAACTCAAACGCAACCTACTGGCCACTGAGAAATGGTGATAAACACGGAGTGACGTGATTCTTTTTTTAACAGCGTGTGTAATACAGAGACAAACGCTGGCAGATATGAGGGGGTAGAAGAGGAGCACTGAAGATTCATTCAGATCAGCTCACTTCAAGCAGACGCCGGAAAATATAAAGGGCTCCTATACGGTTGAACGCCGACACGTACATGAAGCACAGCACAGATGAGATGAGATGTTAGCACTGCTAATCCTGCTTATTTACATATATAGAGACAGCAACCAATAGGAAAGGGTCATGATGGTCGACTTGTCAATTAGTGAAAATTATTTTTTTTCTTACATTTTTAGCAGTGATGCTTCAGTTTGCACTTGGCACTTGGACAGAACTGTGTAGTCCCATAGCTACATATAGATAGACGGACAGATCAATGTACTGTGTATTAATTATTCAGGACTTCTTTCAAACCAATTAGTCAACTACTCAAATAATAGTGGCAACCCACCAACTAGTCATTGATGCTTTGCATGTATCATTAGGCCACACCCATAAAGCAGAGGGAGAGAGAGAGAGAGTGAGCAGAGTAAGTTGACATAAGGTCACAGCACGATTGGAGCCAGACAGCAATCTGGAAGGCAAACAGGTCCACAAACAAACAACAAAACACCCAGACTAAGAGAAGAGACTGACCTTAAGCCATTGAAAAGTTGTTTAGACTTGTCCAGGAGATAGCAGAAGTCTGTAACAGTTTTCCTCTCACAGAGAGGAATGTCATCCTCTGCTCCCACCCCTGTCATGGCAGCTGCTGGAAACAAAACAGAAAAGTAAATTTAAACAAAGATATTAATATTAACAAGATGCGCCACTGCCGTAACAATGAATGGCGAGGAATGCAATGCTCAATGTGGCTGCTTTAGTGAAGGAAGTCCAGGCTTCCAGTCAAATGAACCAATGGTCAATCAGTAAAGACTGACGATTCTCTGGGACGGGGCTCTCGTGAGGCGCTTGCCAGCCTGTGCGTAGGTGCAGTAGATGAGGCGACATCGTAAAAGGTGAGGTTTATTTGCGCAAATTAAAGGAACACTCCACATTTTTTGGAAATAGGCTCATTCTCCAACTCCCCCAGAGATAATAAGTTGGGTTTTACCGTTTTGGAGTCTATTCAGCCGATCTCCGGGTCTGGCAATAGCACTTTTAGCATAGCTTAGCATAGATCATTGAAAGGCTGGACTTCCTTGGAAGTTGGAGAATGAGCCTATTTCCCAAAAAAGTGGAGTGTTCCTTTAAGATTAGCAAACCAAATTTATGATACTGTTTGTGTCATGTTTAATTATTGATCTGAAATATGCTGTTTCACACGTGATTTTTGCCAGCGATTTTGAAAAAATCTGCCTTCCCCCATTCAAGTAGATCGGACTGTGGACTTGCTATGATGAAAATAGCTGCCCAGAGGCGTTGCAAAGATGGCCGCAGAGTGGCACGACTTCCGTTAACGGCTTTGATTTAAAACAGATTGCGCAAAATAGAGTCATAGCATGCATGCTGCTCGGGCAGACATCAGTGATGGAGGCAAGCTTTATGAATCACAGTTGAACAAGATGCCACAGAACTCTGAACTGAAGTATTGTGGGTACATGAATCTGCATCAGTGACGTGGGCAGATGTTGAATCAGCTTTGACGAAAACTGACTAATTCCACCTCCAACCAACTGACACGCTCCGGGAAATCTGCGTTGGTTAGGGTTGGAACAGAAGTTTCACTAAGGTAGTCAAACTGGTTTATTTATGTGTCTAATAGCTTCATGAAGATGAATACAGATATAATGTTTTGCTTGCCAGTATGACAGTGAGTCATTGCCATCTATGACCATGAGGCGGTTGGTGATGTCAGCCAAAAGGAAAATCATTTCAGTGGCAGATAGCAGAACATTTGATTTTCACGAAATATTTTGAAGACAAACGCAATTCCTTAGAATAATAATGTATTAGAAGGGTTCATATTGATTGCATGTTGATTTAATTTACTTAGCAAATAAAAGCCAACTGCTTGCTACACATGCCATCACCCAATGCTCTTATCTGGCTAGATAATGGGAATGATAAAGGCCGTCCCTAACTAAAAACAATGTTTTTATGTGCAAAATGTTAATAGTAAATATTACATCATGTCATTAGTTTCTGTAGTATTTTCATACGTTGCGAGTACGGCTTGCGTGTTTGTGTGAGACTGTATGGTGTCAGCCAAACCAAACAACACCACACATGGTCTCTCTGTGGTGGCAGGAGATAAAACCGGTGTGGTGTAGATGTGTCAGAGTGAGGACATGTGCCTTTCTTTTGGCTATGAGTTATGTGTGTGTGCTGGGGGAAATGTGGGGGTGGATTGGGGTAAATGGCACAGAGAAGAGAGCCACGGTATGCGGCATGTGTAGTGCTTTCAGCTTAGATCATAGGTCAAACCAGATCAGCTGGTGTAATAAAGAATAAAAAGCTATTTTTTTTGTCTTGTTTAGACAATCAATTGTTTTAATGAAACGGCATGTAAAGTTGTAACTTTGTGTTTGTGTGAATAGAACAGTGTTGAACTAAGGGCAAGTTCCCAACAATAAAGCAGACTAATGTATGAAGTATTGTGCTGACATTGGAAGGCACTCCAGGAAAAAACGAAATTCTTTGCCTGAAACTATACATAATGTCAGGTTGTGTTTGTGTGTGTGTGTGAGTGAGTGAGAGAGAGAGAAAGAGAGAGAGTGCATGTATGTAGTCAGGCCCAGTGGGCAGTAAGAAAAACATTCGACTGTCAGTACAAGGTGGCCTATATGGAAAGGACCTGGGCATGTCCATCACCCCCGCTCAGCTTCCAGATGGTCTACCATGGTCCATGTGTGGACCAATTCAGCCCACCTATGAAGTGCTCTCAATAAATTCAGAGAATTATGTGAGTAAAACAAGAATTTGTCAAAATATTATATTTTAATTATTATTTAAAATATATTTAAAAAATGTAGGTGCAACATCCATTAGCGTGTTCGTATTTAACTCAAGGTCAAATTGGTGATGAAATAAGATCATTTTTCCGTTTCATAAATTTTAAATCTTAAAGGGTTTATTTCTTTAATATGCCATCCATTGACACTGTTCTCATGTATTCACCATATGTGCTGCATTATATAATTTCTGATGTTTCTATGAGCAAGGTTCTGCATCTCATAGTAGTATGCCGCTACACAGTGTCTGCATACCAAACAGTCATGTGTTGAATGGAAAAGCTGTCTGAGTGTATGCAGTGTTTCACAAGGGACTGTCGTTCATTCACTCTGCAGCATTTCTCAATTCAAAAACAGATGTGCTGAGAGAAAATACAGGAATATAATTTTCCATTCATATACCTCGGATGTTTTACTTCTGTTTAGTATTAAAAGATAACAGTTAAATTATTAAATTAATGTAATGTCATTAAATTAAATTATCTCATCCTGATTTTTCTTATTCAATTGACTATGGTTTCATTTCAAATAGAGAAAAAAGTTATAAAAATCTTAATAGCACAGGTTAAAATAAAAAAGCCTACTGCTTTAATTACGGTTTAGTTTGGTAAGATTAAATATTTCATAAGAAAGTACTGACCTTAATGTGTTTTGTGATGTTACAAATCAACACACTAATTAACTAAATTAAAGACTTAATTTAAGAAAACTAATGAGTAAACAGCAGTATATTATGAGTATAAGCATGTTTCTCACAACTTGCATTTTTACACTACTCAAAAGTTTAGAGTCACTTAAAATATTTGTTTTCTTAAACCTTTGATCTGAGAGTTTATGCCTAATATTTAAAATTACTTATTTGGAGAAAAATAAAATTGTGCAAACATATTGTTATTTCATTACAAAACAAACAGAAATGTAAATAAACAAGGAAAAAAGCAGCCAATGCAGAACTCCTAGGAAAATACGGAAAACTATTAAAAAGCATTCCATGCAGGCTGAGATCTCAACAGGTTGGTTGATTAAATGCCAGGAGTACATTTAGGCAAAGTGTGACAATGTGGAAGATGCTCAGTGTTTCCCCTACCATTACCTTAGGGGGGTGCCCCGCCCCTCCAACCACACCTCCCGTCTCCCTTGGAGGCCAAGTTAATATTATTTTCTATATAGCGCCAGATCACAAGAGAAGTCATTTAAGGTTTCCCTTCCTATAGAACACGTCTATACAACTATATATGTCTATATAAAAAACTAAATATGTTATTTATCTTATTTACACGGGGCACCTCATTTCTGTTTCTACATGCTCGACGTTCTGCCCGATGCGCGCACATTCACGGTTAAGAACACTCCCACCAGCGGACAGAGAGCGCGTGTTGGGAAATATGTTGCGTCAACCACCTGAAAGCAGATACAATATTTGCATTTTTAAACGCTCCCAGGGTGGTAAGATGGCAACATTGGCTCTCCTGCTCTGAGTCTTAAGTACAGAAAAGACGCACGCCTGCCCCTGACAAGCAGCAACAGTTCAGTGACCACCGGAGAACAGGTTTTCACCCAGCTTGACTTGGTTCTATCCGCAACGCAAGTTATAATGAACCATCAAAACAAAACATTTCCGTAGTTTAACTTGAGCAGCGCGTCAACATAACTGAGCTGCACACATCACGCACACTCAGAGACATTTATGTTCATTATATTTTGCGGCTAGATGTTATGTCGTTATTTAGCACCAAACGCGCTTCATTTGATCCCTTTCTGCTCTGTGAGCACTGCATACAAAGACCTGCAGACACCAAGAGCAGGCAAATAAATGGAGACTTTTACTGTAACGCTTAGGTAAACGAAAATGCAGCAGCAGCCTAATAAAGTATTTTTAGCTGTCAGTCAGTTTACCTTATTGGCTTTATAGGTTTGTGACTGATTATAAACCTTTGCAAGTAGTTCTGCTCATGATAAATTCATTTCAGTTGGTACATTTTCTTGTCAGTATAGTTTTTTAAATATTAAAATCGATAGGACTTCGCTTTAGCACCAGACCCTACAACACATCTCAGTTACCAGGCCTTCTATGTTTCATACGTACTGTGGGTCTCAAAATATAAAATAAATGGTTTGATAAAACATTAAATGTTAATTCTATATATACATATTCGACTGGGCTCAATTGATTAAATATTATTTATTTAAAAACTTTTTGTCCGGACCTCCGCTGCAAAGAAAATATAGAGACCGATTGAGATCACTTTTTCCCTGAATGTGACAGCCTCTATTAGTGTTTTTAGAATCACATCAATTTAAGAGAATCTTGAATACTCCTGTCCTGGCATTTTTAGTGATTGTTAATAGAGCACTCTGGGTTTATACAGTATATTTGTATTATGCCTCAATGATATGAACATAGGCAACACTGCATCCATATCACATTGGCTGGCACCCATTGACTATAAGTAAGTATATCAAAATGAGTGTTGTGGATCAATCCCCAGATTAATATAGACATGGAGCGCGAAAGCACTCGATTTTCTGGTTGTAATTGAAATGAACAGGCTATACACACACATATAGACATATTAGGGGATGAACAGAGTACAGCGTTAAGTCATAAGTCGTGTGTGAATGTGTGATCTTACTCAACCATATCCACTTAACCCACTAACTGCCATTCAGCGACCTAAACTAAAGAAATGAATGGAAGCATTGAGCACTGATAGAAAGAAAATGTGGTCAAAGACAGAGTGGGATCTCCTCGTCTCATAATGAGGCAAAACATGCATGCTTTTCTCTAAAGCCAGCAGTAGTAAAAGGCTTCAACTCAGAGATGTGTGCTTGACCCACATATCCTCTCCTTCCATAAAAATGCATGAGCTATGCATCTGCAGCAAAGGGACTGCAGGATGAGGCAGCGTGTGTATGTATGATCAACATGTAGCCTGCATGTGGAACTGAAAATCAATGCTAAATCAATATCCTATTATCACTTTTTTCTCCATTTACAACCTCACAAAATACATTTTTATGAGAACTAAAAATGGCACATAGCAACCATGTGGTCATGTCAAAAGAAGGACTCCTATGATGTTAAAAGATCAACTTCCAATCATGAAGAAACAAGACAATTTTCACACTACTACAAAAGATTGGACATTATATGATTTATGAAAACGAACATATTTGTATCTGCAACACAGTCTTTCTTATAAATGCGTGTGCTGACTAATGCATCTACAGAAATATTAAGACACCTACACGGCTCCTCGTGTTGACAAAATATTGTCACAGTGAGACTTCTTAACTCCAGGGACAATAAAAGTGCATTAGGATTTGGAATAGACACAAGAATGGCAGTGTGTCCAAGAACTTCCAACATTATAAAAATCCAAGAGAAATGAGAAGTGCAGATAATAGGTGTCCTACATGATCCATTATCAACAGACGGAGCAAGCAATAGGTTCCACAAGCTTCTCGGGTGTTAACTTGTACAACCAGCATACATTCTTAAGGATTTAAGAATTTAATCCAGACACAGCCCATCCATCCAAAATTGTGGTGCCAGTTACAGAAATAAACCAACAGGCGACAATGGAACATATGTAATCAATTTACATAATTGTATTCTCTCTTACGAAAAATAAATAACTGTATGCACTGACATACGGTGATTCTCTTCTACGAGCTCATTCTTCCATAACAAGCTTGTCTGCATGACGTCATTTCAGCCAATCAACCCGGTGGCTCTTTTCACAGATCCCGGTGGTGTGTGATTCGGATTCTGAGAAAACGGAAATAGAAATAATTTTGCAATTGTCCAAATCATTCAAAAATGGTTCTATTTTCACGGGACCTCGTTTATGCATATTCGTATTATGGCCATGAGAAGCTTCCTATACCCTGGTAATAAGCATCCACACGTGCCCGTACAGTTACATTATGCTCGCAAGGCAGATGCACGAACAATACATCGACAAGCAATGCTCCGCAAAGCCGTGCCGATGCAGGACAGAATGAACACAGGCTGCACATAATTCCTGCGACAGCCAATGATTTCTCTAACGTTACAGTGTTCATTCAATAATAATACACGGAGGCTTATTGGCTCGGGTTCCATTCACAATATCGATGCTTGGGTGGACAATACACAAAGAAACGTGCAAAATAAGGCAGCGTTAACGTAAACCGTTAGGCAGCGTAGATCTCTGCGTAAAGCGCTCGTTCCGTTCATTGAGCAAGAACACACAGACTGACCGCCGAACCTCGATCGTTGTTATTTTACATCAACTACCAGTGCGAACAATATAAACAGTGAAAGCGGTACGGTCGGAACTGACACTTCATCGTTAAGCTATCCAGCATATCTCAATGCATTCACCCAAGTGCGTCCACCTGTCTAATACACAACGTCTTACCTCTCACCCGAAGGCTGTCTCTCTAGGATCGGGATGCGGTAAAACACGACAACTCGGTGGCTCTGTCAACCGTAGGTTGGATGGTGTAACGGTAATAGAGGCGGCAGACAAAAGCGACAGAGCTGTGTTAACATGATTTTGGTACGCTCGGATTGGCTCCAACTGCTCGGCGATCAGCAGCGAGTAGAACTCATCGTTTTTGTCCTCAAAATGACCAGAGTTGACAAAACTGTGGCTTTAACAGATGCTGTGGCTGCGGTTTCCTGGCAACATAAATTACGCTCGTGCTCCTCTGCTATCGATGCTGCTGGTAGTTTTTTTGCATGCACGAAGCGTAGAAGATATTACGTACTTCACGAAAAGGAAGAAATATTGCACTTTGACTCAAGATATCTATGGAACAAACAACATATTTGACTAACAGTGTCTGTCTGACCGACTGACTTCACTTTAGCTTGGTCTTTTAACTGCTGCTCACAGCGTGGTAGCTAATGAAGACCCGTCACATTACGCAGAGCAAAGTGCATCTGTCAAACAGTCACTGATAGCTTTGAAACCCAACCTGAGCGCTAATGTAATTCAGTGCAGTTATCTTCGGTTTCAGCTCCTCGGGAAAACCTCTTCCAGGTAGCTCACGCCTACAAGTCTCACACCGACATCCAATGCAGTGGCGCACCGTCATTTACATCCAGCTCATTCAAATCACCCTCCCGGGGTAGAGCAGGGTGTATCTGCCATTCGGCATCAGCTGTAGTCGACGGTTCAGTCTGCCCAGCCGAATTTCCATTGACTGTGTTGTGGCAACCCTCTCAAACTAAACTGCTCGTCAGATCCCGGAGGTCTGTTGGTGACGTTGAAACATTCCATTGGTCGACTGTGGTGTCAATCACGTTGAACGTGAACGTAGAGGAGGTGCTTACACAATATTATATTGTAAGGTTAAGTGCGCCCCCTACGGTGTTAGATTGAAGTACTTCACTTGTAATTCGAATGATATATTTAATTCACGCACTCATTTGGACACTACACCAGATATTTAACTTAATAATAAAGGAGTTTATTTTCAACATTTAGTTGGTCAATGGGTTGCCATTTTCTACAATAATAAAATACAACAATTCTGAGAAAAAGATGATTAAATCAATACAATTATATTAATGTACAAAATAATCACAGCCTTCCATGTCCTGTCGCCTGGTCATCACCCATTTGAGAAATATTAAAAAGAAAAACACTGTCTGGAAATTTCAGTTTTTCCGTCCTCTGAATAATACAATTACCACTATTGTCTGATCTGGCAAAGTGTTACAACATAGTTTCTCATTGTACAGTCAATGGCTGTAGGTCTATATTTTAAGCCCTGCAAGTAGAGCGGCTTTGAAAACAGCACAAGGATGTTCACTTGACTCATGTGAATTAAATTATACTGACCAAATAATGATCAACTTAAACATAACCATATATTACTGTTGTTGGGGAGATTGTTTCAATCTTTACAAAAATATTTGTTTAAAAAAAAGAAAATACAGAGAAAATAAAGATAATAAAAGAGAGTTTTACGGAACAATGTGTAGGGTGCAATGAAGATTTCAGAGGAAGTAGGGTGTTGTCGTTCTTGGTGGTATAACCCTTTCGGAGTCAGGAACGGCCCGGAATAACTTGGGTTCCCTTGTGTTCACATCTTTGAAGACCATGATGGAGGCAATGTTACCGCAGCGGTAGCAGTAGTTTGGAGCTGACCAGACGGTCACTAGCTTCTCATCAAACATGAATTTGTAGCCCTCGTGAACCAGCTGATGTGCACGGCAAATCAGCTTCAAGTTGTTGATATGAACAAACTGTAAGGGAAAAAGAAAAATCAGATTCTGCATCAAGAGGTAAATTAAAATCTAAAAAAATGTCCACTGTCTTGCTTAAAATCTTGCTGCATAAGCAACATTACCCAAGTTAAAAAAATTCAACTAAACTTAGTAACAAATTTACTCAAGCAGACTAGTAAAGCAGAAACCTAAAAATACTTAAAAACATTTACCTCATTGGTAACCTTGGCACCAAACAACCAGCCAGCACCTCTTGGACTGATAGCCCAGGTATCTACATCCTCTGGGTCAGACCAGACAAGATCACAAAATGCTCCCTTGTGAGGGATTTCCTGATTACGCTCGATAGTGCGGATCTGGTCTAGAGTTTTGATGTCAGGTGAAAGGCCACCATGAACACAAAGTATTTGCTCATCTATCAACTGTGAGAAGAAAGGATAATATCACAATAAGTACAGCAGAACATTTAAAGGGAATGCTGTTATGAACAAAGAAAAATCTATGGTCACATTGGAATTTAGTTCAATGCCTGATTCATGTTGTTTACAATGTACACCATGAATAACACCGAAGCGCCACTAAACTGTCTCCTTGACTTTTTCAGTGCATGTTGAATTAACACACATACATTTCTCTTTTAATTTAAAGATCGGTTATCATGCATTCTGACTTCTTTACATTGTTAAACGTGCTGGCTTCTCATGCTTAACATGGTCAACCTGTTAAAAAACGAGTTGTACATAGTATTTCTGTACTTGATACACTCCCCCAGCAAGTTTTTTATAATTCCATTTTATATATTCCTTTTATTGGCCATTCTCCCAGAAAAGCACGGCAAGGGCGAAAGAAAGAGCCCGCTTGAGCCAACAGACGAGCCCACTTACCATCAAGATGGGCTGCTTTGCAGCTCGTTACTCTTGCGGTAGTGAAGTTTAGGTGAGTCTATTTGTTCACGGCATTTCAGTGATGGGTGTTATATAAACCGTTGATATAACGCTGGATTTTGAGATCGTTTAAACTGATAGATGGGGTGGTCCCAGTGCTAAAAGTTGCCGGACGTGAACTGCACGCGCTAAGTCAAACTAAGTCATACGTCTGTTTTTTGTTGTCAATCGCCATGTACATGCATAATGTACAAAAACCGAAGGGATGACGTGTTGCAGTTCCATCCCACTCTCCCCACTGGTCACACCCCTAGCAGCTCGTGTTTTTCCGGATATAATCATACAGCTGCATCTCTCTTTTATAAATTTGATCAAACTAAATGCTCTTCGAAGATACAACGTACTACTGTATAGGCACTCAAGATGAATATGAGATTGGCAGAAACTGCCTGTGATACGCAATCTTTAACACAAATTCATAAAATCAATAACATCCCTCCCTTCCCAGAAAATCAAAATTTTCAAAGGCAACTTACAGCCGCTACAGTCAGCATGTCAAAAACTTTTGTGCAGTATCGCCAGGCATTTGCATTTCCATATTTAGTTTGGCACTCATCTACAGACAGAAGAGAATGAGAGTACAGTTATAAGGCAAATAATCAAATACCACATATAATCAAGTGTATTCAATCTGCAATGAACAAAATATTCACTCCCACAACCATGCATTAAGTTTCTGCAGTCTCTCACCATAAAAGCCATAGACTTGAGTGATCTGCCTGCTCTCGTGATTGCCACGCAACAGTGTGATGCGGTCAGGCCATTTGGCTTTAAGTGCTAGCAGATATGTGAATGTTTCTAAACTGTAGTAACCTCGGTCAACAAAGTCACCCTAGAGAAAAAAAACAAATTTTCTCTCTTTGAGTATCCTGTCAAAAATAACAACAATTCACGGTATAGCTTTCTTTATTGATACAATACCATGAAAATGTAGTTTGTGTCTGGTACTTGGCCTCCAGTTCTGAAGAGTTCACAAAGGTCATAAAACTAAAGACAACGAAAGGTTTACTGTTTTATGTCAAGAAACATTGTCACAAAACAATTGCATCACAAGTCGACATGTACATGCTCTAATACAGTCAGCTCGCACCTGTCCATGGATGTCCCCACATACAGTGACTGGAGTGGATACTGGCTGTACATTTGATTCCTCAAGTAGCAGGTCACATACATAGTCACACAATCTCTGTCAAAGCAATGAAAAGAGAAGACAGCAGAATTCAACATCACAAACTAGTAATAACAACAGCATATCACACGTGACTAAGGTCATATAAAGGCATAAAGAAAAGAAAGCAAAACGGCCACAAAATGAGCAGCAAGGAAGCATTATTCAAAAGGCTAACCTTACTAGCTTGCATCAAATGTGCCGGTGGATTGGAATATGTTTCCGTCAAGATTAAAACACATTTTATTACGACACAAATATCACAACGAAAATGAATCCATAGATAGGCTAAATGATGACCAACGAAGCAGATGGGCGTTTCAAACAATTCCTACTTAGCTCATTAGGTAGCATTAACAGCATAAGTTAGCTAAGCTAACCCATTGGTCCACCAGAACTACTTTGCTATATATAGTAGTTACCACACCTAACTACTGTTTGAGTATTAGATGTTGTGGTTGTCTGATAATACAAACAAAATAAATCCCCGGAAGACAAGCTAATGTAACTGGCTAACGTTACTGGTTGGTGCGCAGTGACTGCACTGCACTGACACAGTGTCCTGTTTTACCAGTCTTTACCACGAGCCTCATGACTTTATAAAACTAATAATAAACATGTGAAATGCCCTGGAAGAAAATAACGCCACTTGTGATGGTTACCTTTAAATCGTTCTCTGGTAGATACTTGCACTGTCTCGCAATTTCAACATACTTATCCAGGTCCAAAGGCGCCATTTTAAGAACAACAGTCGACAGAAGAAATCAAGAGGATGCTACGTCAGGCAGTGAAGTAATGATTGACATCAAGACCCACCAATCAACGCGCTTTGCTGCATTCCTGAGAGTCACTTGCGGTATTTTTGTACTAGTTACTAAGTTCTACAAAATGTATTTTTTAACAGCCTGGTAAATCAGTACAGATAGAAAACACATTTTCAAACGTTTTAAAATAACATTTAGTTAGCACACTGTATAGAGTAGGCAGAACATTTTATAAAGTTCCTGAATTATCTCAATATTATTTTTTCATTCGCCACAAGGGAGCAACATAAGTCTACATTTTCAAACTGATGTTAGGCCGCATGAACCACCTTGTAGGCCTACTCAGAAAACGTTTTTATAGATCATCACATATTATTTTACTGTCAAAAGTTTCCAATGTTCAGTTTAATGTTTATACCCCGTAGAGGAAACGTAAGGGACACATGTGCACCAAATTCTAGTCGTGAGTCCACCAATTTGTATTTAATTGTGACACTGCATATAAATAGTTTGTAAAATGGCAGAAGTGAATTTGCAGATGCAAACACAATACATATTACATTAAAATTTGTGAACTGCATCATCATTAAAAACAAGTCAGTTGTGATAGGCCCATGGGCGTAACTCTCATTTAACAGTAGGGGGGACAATACACATACAATTTCTCAAGAGCAATTTTTGAAGGGGACACAAATAATACAGTCAAAATTGCAACACCTAATTTATTAATGAATCAGCATCAACTACATTAAAGAGAATCACTTCATTTAAAGTGAATAAAATAGCCTTCTTACTGGAGTTCAACAACCAATGATGAACTGAGTCGCATAACTGATTTGAATGTGTCGTTGCGCAATGCGCAGGTGACATGAACGGGGAGAGCAGGCAATGGGCCAAACCACTTTGAGAGGCAGAGGAGGGGGAACTCAACATTTCTAAACTTAAAACGCATTTTTTGCGTTTGTATTTTCTTGTAATTACACAATTAGTTTAGGTAAACAGGAATACATTTATGACAAGAGAATTTTAAAACAGGACATGGCTATAAGTATATTGTCAGGTTTTGGCAGCATCAAAGAAGAACAGAATACCCTAACAAAACTGACATGTTTAACTTGATTCTGAATTATTATGTTCTAAGAAGGCACAAAGAAAGTAAACAAATACAACATTTTATTGGGGGGGGGAGTATTTTCTTTTGGTAAAATATCTATGATTTGCACAAAGAGCAGAAAAGACCATCTAAATGCATGTATATGATACTATTTATAGTAATTGATCATAAGATGATGGATTTTTATGACAAAACATGCCATATAAAATACAATGCACAGTATATGCTTAAAATACACAATAAACCTTGCGATATACTGAAGACATTACACAAATTAAAAAACACTAAAGTAATATCCCATGCTGTTTTCCTTTTTCTCCTCAAAGGAGATTATATGATATTTATGATTTTGATGACTTGACTCACACCATGAGTGGGGATTCAAATCTTAATACTCTATAGTGTAGCTTTATCTTGGGGTAATTAGTAAACATTGAGAAAACAATTCAAAGGTCATCGAGATTTTGTCCCTGCAGATTCCTGCAACAGACAAAATGTAAACAAAACATTTTTATAGAATTTTTAATGGTAAAGATAATGGTACATAAGATTACACTGTTTAATATGTTTAACATATGTTGGTATACCCACCACCATCAAGTGTCCATTCTTGGCTCTGTAGACCATGAATTCACTGCTGCTCTTGAAATCAACAAACCCCTCTTTACCAGGCTGGATATCAAACCTCACACTACAAAATATAAAACAAGTAGTGCAAATATAAACACTCTTGTTATACAGTATACACTTTTTACATTTAGCACTAGCACATATTAAACACTATTAGTTCTGTTATGTTTTTCATTATTAGCAAAGGATAATTTGCAAAAGAAGCTTCTCACCTTTCTTGGACAACTTTGACAAGGCTGTTGTTTTTTGTCACTACACACATTTTTGTCAATGCCTCAAAAAGATAGTTGCACTGTAAGACCAGGTCCCCCTTAAAACAGTATAAACAATACAAAAGTATACATATTGAAAAAACAGAGAAAGCCATAAAATACTTTACAATCACAATGCTTCCATAATGACTTAAAGATTATTTAAATTGAAAAAATCCCCTACTTTTTGCTTTGTGTCTTCACATGCAACATGGAGAATCAGGAAGTTGTCACTTAAATTGCTGACAGACACCCCTGTAAAAACAATTTGTACTTAGACATATTATATAAACAAGCATGTGATCCAATATAATATGGAAATGGATTCAACATATTGCCTAATTTAGTAATGAGGCCTGTTTGTCTAGTCCAAAATGAAAAGCACAATATTAAATGAAGAAATATAAGGTCCTAGGGCCATGTCTCTACACAATTATTGCTAACAGCATTAATACGACCAGTAGTTACACACAGTTCAACATATAAGCATGAGTCAAAAAACAGAATCAGAGACTGAATAATTTAGCATTCTGAAATGACCTTTTAGTGAGCTGTAATTCACCCTCTGTTTGACTTTGGCATCCTCAACCAGATACGCAGCCGCCTGAGTGAAGATCAGCTGTCTGAAACGTGGCCGAAAGCCATTCCTGTCATACTTAATCACTGGAACACTGTACTGTACAGGGGGAGATCACAATAATGTTGATCTTCTAAACATTGGTCTGACTGAAACTTTGGTAATCGTTAAATAATGGACAGTAATTTACAGTAACGGTTGTTAGTTTTACATGCCTGAATGCCTTCTGGACAAATCATCTGTAAGACTTTGATGCTTATGTACTGTTCACCTAAAGACAAAAATCAAACAAAGCGATCATCAAAGTGATACATTGGCTATAACATTCATAAGACTGATCTTCTAAAAGAAATGTACTAAGCAGTTTAATATCAAACACATAACATCTTACTTATCCTTGTGTCAGCAAAGGGCTGGCATACGCTCAGAGGGTAGCTTTCTTTTTTGCCTTTGAACAAGTCACTGGTCAGTGCTTTAATTTGCAGCTGGAAATAAATTGAAACTGTGACTAGGTTGTAGATAATACAACAGATAATACAACATCAAAATAAGTGTTTAGATAACTGAGAGGGGAAAAAGACTGCGGTACCTGTGTCTTTCGCTGTGCGGTGAGCCCTCGAACATACTTCCGCACAAGGAGACGTGTGTGTAGCTTATGCAAGTGCACAGAGGCCTGCACAATCGACAATGTACATCTTCATTACGGTGAAATCATATGAATCTCTGCTTATAAAAAATATATTAATGTGTTACACGCAACAGTGTTAAATGGATGTGACAACCTCTTGCATTATGGGTGGAGGAGTCAGCCAGGTGCTTTTGTCTAATACTGATTTTGGCAGATTGTCTTTGAGTCGAGTGAGGTAGCTCTGTCGGACAAAGGCCAGATATTCAGAGTTGTCCACGCTGACAGGCTGATTCCTGTTCATGAAGCCCTTAATAAACCTATTAAAAGAGAGGAAATGTTATAACCACCTAATCCTTATTATTATGTAGCTTATTATTTTATATATATAGCTCATAAATATGTATACATTCTTCAAATCATCAAACAAAATGATGTTCGTCATACACTAAGTAACAAATTGTGAGAAAACTAAATATTAAAATGGTTATGCATGACCAGTTACTGGTTCACTAATCACTTTAACATCAAATTGTCACATGATTTCACTGCCTGTACAAAAGTATGCCTTCATAAATAGTTATATGTACTTGAAAAACAAATGCAGTGACAGATCTGACAAGGTCATTTTCTTACTTCTTGATGACTTTGACAGCCCAGGCTCTTCTTTCCCTCTCTTTTCTGGCCTGCAGGCCCCGCCAACACGTCTCAATCTTGGTAGCTGTAAAAATAAATTAAAAGTGATGCACTGCATGGTTGAAGGTTTCCGGGTTTACAGTTTAGGGTTTTAAACAAGAAAGGTCTGAATACCTGCTTCTCTTTGCCTCTGATACTCTTCTCTCCCCCTGTAGCCTTTGTATTTTGCCTGAATCCTTGTGGCTGTTACAAAAATTTGAAGGCAGTGAAACGTCCATATAGTTGACTTCCATATAATTGCCATTTCTACCCCAATTCTATCTATCGATTAGTTAATTAGGTCTGACTCGGAGTCTTACCCAGTTCATGCTTGCAGACCTCAAATGCATCTTCAGTGGCAAAAAGAGTCCTTGGATGGCGAATGAAGATTTTGGTTCTATAAGAAATAGACGGGGAAAGAAAACAGCATATAGTTGAATGCAGGAAGCATCAGAAAATGTTGTTTTATTTAAGCACTAGAGTATATACTGTAGTTACCTTCCCATCTTGTACTCGTCTGGTTTGAAGCCAAGATGCTTGATAAGTCGCTGCACTCCTTCTGCTGGTGTCCCCTTCCAGTGTGGCCATGTGTCTGGACATAGAGCCTTGTATCTTCAAAGATCAACATGGAGGTTTGAACAGAGTTGAGAGAGAACAAGTGTTGAGAAGAAGATCCTCCAATGAAACAGTATGGCCAAAGATAGTTTTAGGGCTTAGGCCATCTGTAAATTTAATGAGGTCATTGAGGGTCCACCAAGGACATTAACTCAAATTTCGGACAGAAGTGTTAGAGTTGTTTTAGAGTTAATTTACTGTATACAAACCCATGACCTTGTTATTAGCAGTCTACTGTGGAACACACAAACGCACCTTTTCAGGAACACTTCGTATCTTCTCCTATAAGCAAATCCAGCACGTCTTACTCTCAGGTGCTCCATTAACCCCAGGTACTTGACTTGATGTCTCACCATGACATCATCGAAGAGACCTGAGAAAAGGTGAGTGAGAGTAAGGTCACTGGCTCTTGTAAAACATTCAGCAGACAAAAGCGCTAACCAGAGGTGTGAAGTGAAAGGCTTACCTGGCTGCTTGCAGTGGTTGGGTTTCAGGCACCGTATGTACCACGGCTCTTTAGACATGAGGATTTCAGTGAGGCCTGCAAGGCTGGTCTTAAACTGGGTGGCCACCTGTAATGAGAAGATGACAAGTTTATACAATCTGTATAGTCTGCATAAAGTGCCTGTATATCATGAATGCTGTTAAAGTACAAAATAAAATATTTATATTTTAGTTATAGACAATAATAAGGGGTCTCCCCCGTTTTAAATGAGAACCTATATAAACAGTTTGCAGATTTGCTTATAGCTATGAAGATGAAGCCCTTTATGATTAAAATATTAACTTCTTTCACTGTACCGTTTCAGGTCTTTTCTTGCCATCAGGTTCTATAGCCGGGAAGCAATGCTGGATTATAGTGTTTTTAGACTGTCGCATAACCTAAATACAAAATAAAGCAATTATTATTGGGGTCCAAGCACGTTTCACTATTCCCACTAATATGACATATTAAATTGGTCTCAGGTTTACAGTTTTTACACATTTACAGGGCATTTTAGTCATTTCACATCTTTTATCACTATGTGTGCCGTGTATCCTGGGATCGAACCCACAACCTTTCTCTTTTTGGCGCAATACGATTTTAGCTGAATATGACAAATTAAATTGGTCTCATGTTTCCAAATTTTCCATGAGAGTAATATATTTCACATACTTGACATGTATTTAGTCTATATACTGTATATACAATAAATACCAAGGGGTGTAAATTACTATGCATTACTGTTCTTAGTCCTGATGTGCAAAAAAAGAGAATATTCATGGTTGAGGGGGGTTCTTACCTCTTTAATGTTTCTATACAGAAGATCATTATTTTTGTCAAGAAATCCTGAACAGAGGAAATCATACAGAACAGGCTAAGGAATCTGTATTCTGTATTATGTATCTTCAAAGTTAGTCTTGAATAACTTACCAACAACTGAATAAGTAACTTCTCCAGCATAGTGCAAAAGACGAAAATCCCCTCGCCCCAGGGTCTTGCGTGTTTTCTGGTCAGCCAGTTTGTGTCTGCACAGTTACAGAGACAATGAATATGAATAAAAAAATTATTTGCAAATGAATTCCAAACTTAAATCTCTCATGTTAAAGGGATAGTTCACCCAAAAATTGAAATGTATTTATTCACCCTCAGATTGTTCCAAACCTGTATACATTTCTTTGTTCTGCTAAACACAAAGAAAGATATTTAGAAGAATGTCCGTAACCAAACAGATCTGTTCATACGTATTTAAAACAATCTGAGGGTGAGTAAATTATGACAGAATTTTCATTTTTGGGTGAACTATCCCTTTAATGCAATAAAAATCCTTGTTTGCAATATATGTTTATTTCTACAATTTGAAAGTGTAAGCTACAGTATAGGATTGTGGGGAGGATAATACTTTCATATAAAATGTCCACAGAAAAGTAAAAATGACAACAATCATCAAAGTTCCGACATGGTTTAAAATGGTTTAATGAGGAGTATTGCACATTACTCACGTTACAAAATGAGGATGACCAGACATCTTCCCCTCCAGCTTCTCCAGGAATGTCAAATCTGTGGCCTCTCCAGGACGCAGGCATTCTTCATCCTTAAATTATGGGATATGTGACATTAAAACTGTGTATGGCTTGACCAGGCATTTGGCTTTATTATATGTCAGCATGATTCATTTGAACTAACCAGGACTGATATGATGCCTCTATGCTTCTCCTCCACAAGGTCACAGATGATCTTATTGTTGAAGTATGGCACTGCCTCCCACTAAAATAGGTCAAGGGGGGCAAAACGCACAATTATAAAAATATGGCAAACATAGAAGCCGAGATCAGATCACTAGATGGGGTTTCATTTGGGTGGTAAGAATAAAATATTATAATATTTCACCAGTGATTGTTTTAAAAGTATGTTTAAATGAAAATAAGGCAAAATCTGACATTTCTTAATACACTAGATCTATAGATTGAGACTGCTATAAGACTTCAAGCAGGCTATCTGAAGGTGAGAGTGTGTTGATGGTCACCTCGATTCCCTCCATCTCATATTCCTCCTGCTCTGATTTGAGGGTGAGCTCGATAAAAATCTGCTGAAGTTTTTCATTGCAGTAGTTTATGCAAAACTGTTCAAAACTGTGAAGAAGAGCACTTATTACTATCAAATCATGACGAATTTGCAAAATGAATTGTATTATTGCAACACTGTTTGGTACATAAATAAAAAAATATGTGAATCCATACAGTACAACAGCATACAGTATATATTTTACAAATGCATAACAATTAACTGGCAAAAGAAAAACTACTAGCAATATACTGTGTTTCTGTCTAATGATGGCCCGTTTATTTGTTAAGACGTGTCTAGAGGGCTTGTTCTAACACAAATGTTACTCAATAGTTTTTTGTGAACTAATTAACCCCTTTTAAAAATTGACTTGGGCATTCTGTGTAAAAAAAGCTTTACAACAAATAAGACTCTAAAGCGCTGTCCTTTACTATTACCTGTTTACATCGAAAACTTCAAATCCATAGATGTCAAGCAGTCCAATCACAGTCTTTCTGGTTGAGTCCTGTATCAATAATAAAAACAGATTGATAATCTACTAATTCATCAATTAAATAATGCATCTTTAAAAAAATATTATGAAAAAATATAGAAATTTCTACCTTGTTTACCAACGATTCATTAATCTTGTTAACAAGCCATGAGAATGTCCGGCCATAGATGGCTTTGGCTAGTGCATTCCTGGCATATTTTGCATGTTCAACAGTGAAAGGGCTTAAAACCTGAGAACAGAAATTTTAATGAGACTTTACTGACTATTTCATATGTAAAAGCATAACCAGAGTTATATAGTTCAATAAAACCAACTAAAACATTTCTGTTCATTGAAATTTAATGAAATAAATATTCATTTAAAAACTAAACCTAAACGAAAATATAGTAAATTTTCTTCAGCAGTGAAATAAGTTCATGTTGAGACAGCACAAATATTATTAAATGTTAATAAATAAAAACTAAACAAAACTGAAATAAAAATAAAATCAACTTATCATGAAGCAACATATAAAAAATATTAAAATAAAGTCTAAATATTAATATTAAATATTAATATTAATAAATATTAATAAAACTAAAATCTAACTGAAAATAAAACTAAATGCTAAATATATACCCTTGTATTTGGGTTGTAGTAAATTATTCTATTTATATAAACAGAAACAGCTCAAGAATAGTTTCTCGCAAGTAATCAAACAATTAGGTAATTGAAAAAAACTCTGAATCCTCACCTCCTCTGCTTTGGCTTCAATCTTTCTGTGAGTTAAACCCTCCAGTAACATGTTGGAAGGAATGCCTAATAGCTAAAAAGAAGAGGAAAAGAGTAAGAAAGGAAAGAAGAAATGTCCTAATATCCTAACACTTACAGAGAAGCATACCTTTGACAGCCAGTGTATTTCTACACTGCTGTTTATTGTGGCATAACTCATAGCATTGGCCTCAAAGGGGACATTGCCAAGATGAAGGACACTGGCAATGATTGCAAACAGATGCTGAGGAAGAACAACAAGTGTTTGCTTAATTTATAACTTAATGAGTTTGATCAATCCGGTCTCTTTGACAATATCTCACCTCTATATCCTTTTCACTGAACTCAATGATGGTAAGAGCTTTCTGTACAGTTTTCCAGTCACTCTTGTCATTGATGGAGCTCACTTTGGCACATTCCCCCTGTCCAGAAAATCGATGAATTTCTTTCTTTTTCATGAATGAAAATGTGGACTAATGGAAAGTATTACTGGTGTTTTTTTACCTGAATAAGATAACGGTAGTTTTGACAATTTCGTTCCAAGCCAAGCCAGCGAAGAAGCTCATCCTCCCCTCCCTCAACCAACTGATAAAAGATGTGGAAGTTCCTCTCACCATGATTTTGGTGGACCACTCTTGACTTCTCAAGTAAATAGCTTAAGATGTGGCCGCCGACTGCTGCTCCCTATACAAAACGTATTGGATTTTTTATAAACAATTTGAAGCTTTACAAAAGCTAGCTCTTCTTATAAATACTTGTAATTCCTTCACCTGATGGTCAAACTGTATGTCCATATATTTTCCAAAACGACTTGAGTTGTCATTTTTCAGAGTTTTGGCATTTCCAAATGCCTGTAGAGATAAATGACTGAACATCTACAATACGTTCTTTTTTTACTTTATATAGTGATACGTTCAGAATTTTCCACTGTATTCAACTGACCTCAAGCACTGGATTGGAAAGCAGGAGTCGATCTCTCACACCTTCCAGCAGTCTGGTGCTGGGACAGCTCCCCGCATAGAACTGAAGAACTTTCTTAGAGGCCTCGGTTTTACCAGCACCACTTTCGCCAGAGATGAGGATGAAGTGGTTGTTTGTTTCACTTATCATGGTCCGATAAACATTGTCTGCAAGCGCAAATCTGAGAGGCCAGAAAAATGATAATTCAAATTAGGTGTGTGTTTATATCAAACATTAACTGCGAGTCCTTATTAAAGCCACAGTGTAATACACCCAATGCAAGAAGTCAATGACAAAAGCAACCATAAACCAACTTACATATGAGGAGGCAGCTCAAAAAAGTTGACACCCATGTAAATGTCCATTTGTTTCTTGGTATAAATACCCAACTCCTTATATGGATTTACTGATACCAACAGGGTTCCGATGTAGGTCTAATGGAAAAAACATTTCAGGCATTAATAATGACACTTGTCTCAATATCACCAGAGTTATAAATAAAACAAAGCAAGTCTGTTTACTTCAACCTTTAAAGTTTCTCCAAGGTAAAGGAAATATTTCAATGCAGTAAGGTTGTGTCAGCAGTATCTTACACCCTGTTGGAGGTTTACCCTTGTGAGGTGCCCTTAATAACCTCATATAGACTGAACTACAGAATGTATATCACTTACTGCTGTTTCATCAGTGAAGTAAGTTTCCAATCCTTCAAAATAAATAAATGAAGAACATTTTCATTTCTTAGCCCTGTCTGTGTTTAATGAGCTGCGTTCAGCATGAAATTCCCCATTATTCTCTGTCAATAATGAAAGCAATAGTGATACTGGACACTGCATTGCCATCATAAGCCTTTACCTGAAGTCTATTCTAGAAGGTCATATGAGTGGGTGTTGCACTCACATATATAAGGTTCTCATTGAAGCGTTTTCTGAGGTTGTCTATGAATGCAGTCTCACTAGTGTAAGCGTCCAACAGCACAAAGTCCTGAATGCCCACCCGGTCCCTGGCTGTGAGAGACCCCTCCATGTCCTGAAGGATCCGCTGGCAGCGCTCCTCTAAACTCTGTTCATCACAGAAATGAAAAAGTAGGGAATATGAGTTATTAATAGGAATATTATGAATCAAATAAATACAAACAAAAACATGTATGAACTCTCACAAACACACTGCAGTGTAGTTTCTGGAGCAACATCACTGGATCTCTTCACTCTGGTTTTATTTATTACCCTATTCAGCAGCATACCACATTCACAGGCCATTGAACAAATTCTGTTAACAATATGCCATAAATCAACCATGAACTTTCAGTGCTGAACATTTCTTATCTAATCTAAAATGTTTTCCAAATTTTGCTGTGTCTATCAAAAGGGACTTTCATCAATCAACACTAAACATGGTTGGGTCCTCCCTGATCTTCGACAACCAGGAAGGATGTCGGTTTTGTGTGTTGATAAACTTCTATTTTTACACTCTTTAAAAATTATAGTTGGAAAAGGTAACCTAAACTTAGTATACAAGTGTAAACTGAAGGATGGTCTGAATTTAGGGTACATATGGTGCAGAAAATAAAAATTATCAATAAATATTGAAAATGACCATCTAATGTAGTCATTAGACACCATGCCTCTACATAATCAAGTTGAAATATAAATTCATATTTTGTAGATGGTCCCTGATGAGGATGAGGATTGTTCTACCAATGCATAAACCATTTTTATTCAGTCTGTGAGAAGTCAATTGTGGAAATAAAACCATGTGGTCATTACAACTTTGATCAAAAATGTAATCTAATTTCACATTTTCAGTGTAAAAATTATATTCTTAGCATATATAACTTTAAATAAAATAAAAAAATGATACAAATGTACTTTAATTTATACATCATGTCTACGACCGGCTTGAAGCGACATGACAAAAGACATTAGAAACGCATAACCCATTATAATTTTAAATTTCGTCCACACTGGATATGGCGCAACGCGACATAAAGAACATGCAGGTTGTCAAATCGTGTTATGCCTGTTGCGTCCGATGTAGACACGGTGTGAGAGGCATGAAACATGCACTTTTTTGAAAGAAGTTTACATGGTCAATGTGACCAGTTTTCTTAATAACATAAAAATTGAGCTGAATTTTAAATATTACTTAAAACATTTTCTGTTTTTAAAATTCCAAAACTTTGTGTTAAAAATTTTAAAAATCAATCAATAAATCCCAGTTATTCCATGTTTTCTGATATTTTGACCAGGTAAAGTAACATTAGTAGCTCTTACCTTAAGCGCAGTGATTGTTTCCCTGTCTACTGCTATGAGCACCCTGTGTGATTTTATTCAGTTTTGTAAAGAGCATCTGTGTTTATTTCAAGTACAACAGGAAACAATGTCATATTACACTCACCACTTCCACCATAGGAAGTCATTAATAAAAGGTTTGCTAAGGAAGTAGGGGGTCTGTATGTATGTGTGTGACAAGTAACATCTGCCTGAAAACAGAAAAAATTACAGATTTATTGTCTTGCATCCTGAGCTCAGCAAAGTGACGGCTGGTCCTATCTTTTTGGTTCCCTTAAACCTGAGGGCAAATCTATTTGTATCCTAGATTACATGATTCCTCTGTGTTCCTGTCATGGGATGGAATTTGGGCCAAGGTCATGGACATTCAAAAACGAAATGTTCTTGTCTGATGTTTCTGATGCTGTTTACTTCTAAATGGATCGTGTGTGATGGTGTTAAAGAGAGCATCTGACCCACACACACACACACACACACACACACACACACACACACACACACATAATGTTTGAAATCACAAGATCAAGCATGTCTAATTTGTTACATATGCAACAAGGATTAAAACAAAACGTTAAGTTCAACAAGTGGTAATTTGAGAATTCAATGATTAAAAAAATGTACTGATGTGACAGTCTAGTCAAGTGTGTACTACAAGAAAAAGAGCAGGTACTGGTAAAGCTGGTACTACACTTTAGATCAGCTAGCAAAGAGCATTCAAATAAGTGCCAAGAGGAAATACAAAGTATCTAGCACTCTGTCACGTTCATTCATTCATTCTTTCTTTCTTTTTTCTTTCGTTTTTTATGACAAGCTTACTGGGTTACACTTCCAAATATTTTATTCTTATAAGTAGGTACCGATGTGTCTATTGATTTTTTCCAGCCCATAATCAAACTGATCTGAACCAAAGAAACAAAAGGTTAATTTCCATTAGAGTTAATTTTCCTCGTTGGTGTTAGTGTTATCAGATACATCCTGCTGCATTTCAGAGTGACACATCTAGACATTAAGGCTGATTTTAAAGCAGAAGGAAAGTCTATCTGTCTAACTGATCATCATCTGAGAGGCTAGTCTATTGTCCCAAAATTCCAATATGTCACAGGATCCCAGTGCTCAGCTCACAATATGGCTCGAGACTTCAAAAAGAAACAGTCAGTGACCCACATTCTGCCACAACACCATCTACACAAAATGGGCATTTTTTGCACCTATTATTTGTGTCACCAATTTTTTGTTTGTTTTTATTTAAAAAAATTGTTAGGCATTTTTAAAATATGTAATATTGTTTTGAACATTCACTTTGGTTTTCTCACTTACAGTAGGTTATGAATACATTTGCACTAAGTTGCATAAACATATTTTAAATATGCATTTATTTTACTAAATTGTTTTACTTTTATTTCTCAGTATTTATGTTTTTATCAATATAGATGAATCAATTCCTTTATAAACATGACAAGAAGTATTAATTTAAGCATTTTAAGTATAAATAAGTAAAAAAATCTTTCTCTGCATCACAAATATTAGCAATTAATCTAATTAATGAATATTTAGATAAAGCTGAAAAAAAGGTGAGAGGATAGATTATACTCACTGTACAAAAGGCATATTTTTAATTTAACATTAACTGAGCCAATCTAAAAATGTATATGCAACAAGTCATTAAATTTGGAGTAGGAGAGAATATATTTGTACAGTTATGAGGATGAAACTATTAACTTTTTTCAGAGACAAACACTAGTATACAAAACAATCAATTACCTCAGTCAGCTCAACATCCATTTCTCTTGTCAAAAGAGAGGAACTTTAACGTATTTGTCCACAGCTTAGCAGTGTAATAGGCCTTCAGTGCCCTATTTGCCCATCATGATGGGAAACTCAGACCGGCAGAAGACAGATCTACATTGATTTTCTTTCCATGAGTCAATATTCTTCGTTCTTTCACTCTGTATCACATGTTTCTATCTTTATGCGATAATTTCAAGTTCAAGTTAGGTTGAGCAGCACTATAATGAACTCAGTTCATGGGCTGCTCCAAGATGCTGAATGATTCATGCAAGGGCAGCAGGAGAAGATCTCATTCATCGCCTCTCCTTAGTGGCCGCTGCCCCACCATGTGTAACACAAGGCTCTGGAAACTCGAGCTAGTACCCATCTCCCCCCTCCCAGTTTTTTTCTGCACGAAATTACAATGTTGGAGTCCAGTTACTGATCTTTGATTAGGTGGATCCATTTTCTCCTAATTACAAGTTACAACCCACTCACCAACACGGCATGTAGCCCATTCGCTGTAAAATAGCTTCCATTTTACATGCCAATGTATGATCAATCACGCACACTGCTAGGACAGTCGGTCATGTTGCGGATGGAACCCGAGTCAGTCGGTGTTTAGCTCATGACTGTGATAGTGTGTAAGTTGCCTTCCCCAGGTGTTTTATGGGCGACAACTGACACATTTAAGTCTCAACCTACTTACCTTGGTAATTTTTACATGGGTCTTAGCATATGTTGAGCCATATCATTATTAGGAAATCATGTGATATGTGGAAAGTGTTTTTTCCCAAAGAATGATAGGCCTACGTGATTTATTTGACGGTGACACTGAATAGGTATCAACTTACAAAATGCTGTGTGGTCCTAAACTTTGCCCTTTAGTGTGAATTTCAAATAAATGGCATTTTCCATTAAACATTTCAAGTATTCTTGCAAGAACATGTCTGAGTCTGCCTTATCATTGTGACCTTTTCCACCCACATCATCATCCGTCTGACATGACCCCGTCACAACATGTTTCTGCTTTAAAGGGACAGTTCACCCGAAACTGAAAATTATTTCATCATTTATTCACCCTCATGTCATTTCAAACCTGTATGACTTTGTTTCTTCTGCAGAACACAAAAATAATATATTTTGAGGAATGTTGGTCATGAAACAATACTGGCCCCTATTGACTTCCATTGTATAGACACAAAAACATTTCTCCAAATATCTTCTTTTGTGTTCCACAGACCAAAGAGTCATATACAGAACATGGGGGTGAATAAATAATGACAGAATTTATTTTTGGGTGAACTAGCCCTAAGCCAATACGATGCATTATGCATGCAATCAATACATATTCCTAATTCAAAGCAGAAAATATCTATGAAACTTTATCCACTGACCTTAGTAGTAGACAGCATAAAATTGATTCTAAGGTTGATGACTTAATTAGATGTTATTATTTTAGATTATTGAGGGAATAGGTACAAAACAGTTCAGTAGATGCAGTGAACTATCAATTATTATATTGATTTGACAATTACCCACCTTAAAGTTGGTATAAATGTGCTAACAAAACATGGAATCCGTATACAAAAACCAAGAACCCCTTACATGACATTAGGGTTTAAAAATATCTATGACATAAAAGTAAAGGTCAAGAGGTCAGAAATTTGACAGCAGCACATATGGCCATGTTAATATTCAAAGCAATAATTACTGTCCCTTCATCCACCTTTGTCCTTATTTTTAACTGGGGAGTGCCAGTAGACATACAGTAGTAAGAAAACAGATGCTGTCTTGCAATAAAAGAACATTTTAAATTAGAAAGAACTATAGTTGTCAAAGTTTCTGAGACAGTAAAATATATATTATAGCAATAATGTTTAATGTGCTATAATGTTTCCCTTCCATTTCTCAAATTTAAGTTTAAACTCAAAAAGCATAAAATAGGTTAAGGTCAACAGTCCAGTGTCATGAATTATGCTGCAGCCTAGAGCACAAGCATTTCTATGAGCAATTGAGAGATCTTACCTTAGTGTGCATGGGGTACATGTTCGATAAAAGGAAGAGCAAATTCACGTCCGGATTTGTTTCTTTAGGAGTCCCGGGAGAGAATGGGGCAGTGCCAGCAGTGCAGAGAGGCGTTTGAACAGTGTCCGGCAGCGGTCCGAGATGAGTTGAAGTGGGACACTGCTTATTATGGCTGTATCACCTGGATTTACGAACGTACCACTATGAAACACGCTCTGCGTGGGTTTTCATAGTGTCCTATTTTTTTTTATGAAATGCCCTCATTCCCGAATGCTCAAGGCAGACAGTCTAAATATACCTTGTCATTTTTTGTAGCAACTGAATCAAGTAGCTAAATGAATATGGGTATGGTTTAGTAAATTAAAATTGTGGAATTCAGGAAGGTTGGATCTGCCCAACTCTACATCAGAATGACCCGCTTTTTCAGCATTACTTCTAATTATTTTATTGTATTATTTGGTTTGGATTGTTTGCACAGTAAACAATACTTTAATACTATTTTAGATTTCAAATGTGTTCATGTAGTTTATAACTTCTTTTCGTTCAGTATGACTTTAAAATTACTTTTTAAAATGATTAATTATCATTGTTTTAAATATTTGTTATTATTAAATGTAATATTTATTTTCAGTTGCATCTAAAATAATTGTTTGTGTTTATATAATGTATGTCTGTACACTGTGCATGTTAATTTAGCATAAGAAACACATACTTGTATATATATTTAGGAGATATTTACATGTACATATTTATTCATAATTTAAATTATATACAAATGTTTATTTTTTAAATTTTTCTTAAATACATGTATGTGTGTGTTTTAAAAAATAGAAATATGCACAGTAAATAGACGTATTATGTAAACACAGACTTCAATTCTGGAGCTCACAAATTCTCCAAACTCCACACACTGTAAAACATTTTTTACATAATTTTACTATTTTATTTTACAGCATTTTTTGCATATTTATAAATGCAGTAAAAGTGTCAACAACAACAACAACAAAAATAGACAGCAAATTTACACGTTGGGTGTAAATTAATAATAAAAACATGTCATTTTATGTAATGCTTTTTCTGGCACCCCAGCCGCGCGAATGTTACTGTTTTTTACAGGTATTTTGTAGAGAGTTATACAAAATATTTCATGAGCCCTGACAAGGCTTGGCTGTAAAAATGCTGTAAAAAAGGGATGCTTTTTAAAAGGCAGTCCAATCAACTGGATTTTTTCCAGATTTTTTTAGTAACATATTTGTTTTAGAGAAGTGTCTGCATCCAAAGAAGCCCAAATGTGCCGAGAACGGTGATGGATGTGAAGTCTCAAGGACGTGATGACGTTTCTGAAAATAGCCAGTCACATTTCCTGAAAATTACTGTATCAAACTCCTAATTATTCCTGACCAAATACAGTACAGTTAAATTTCATAAATCAACTTACTCTGTCAATCACTCTTCCTTTTCTCTGAGCATATGAGCCCCACAGCAGAAAGACCAGGCTGTCGAGGCTGCTGCTGAGCCACTGGACCACAGCATCTGTGAAGAGTTCCCAGCCTTGACCCTCGTGGGACGTGGGCTGATGAGACCTCACTGTCAACACTGAATTCAGTAGCAGAACACCTGACGGTGGAAAGAAAATCCAAGCATGATTCACCCACATTAAACACACACAAACTAAACACCGAATTAGATACAGTACATTTTTTAGTGCAGGCAATTCCTGGAAACTGAACCTATGACACTGGCGTTGCCCTGGTAGTGCCATGCTCAACCAGATGTGCTGCTGGACACCATAAGGGCTTTTTTGTTGATGCACATTAAACCTGATCTGTTGGTTACTTACCCTGTTTCGCCCATTCTGTGAGGTCACCATGACCCGGGCGCCGGAAGCCTACAATATCTTCTTTCAGCTCCATAAATATGTTTTCCAAACTGAAATCAGTGAGCAAAAAAAGTAAAACAAACATAAGAGCTTATGCTCTCAATATCTAGGAGTGCAAGAGAGGATAAATTACCTAGGGCTTGGGGCAAAATGCAGCTGAACAAAACATATATGATAAATAAAATGTACATTGACATGTGTTATGATTGGTGATCTTTCTTTCATTAAAAACTGCCAAAAGTTTTCTATGATGGCTAGGTTTAGGGGTCAGGTTATGGGATAGACTATTCAGTTTGCATTGTATAAAAGTCATTACATCTATGGAGAGTCCTCGTGAACCATATATGCAAGTGTGTGCGTGCGTGTGAACATATTAAAAAACAAACCTAATCAGAAAATACAAAAATACTAAACAACGTCTTTTGAACAGGTGCAAATATTACTGAATGTTACAGCTCCTACCTAGGAGGAGGGGGTTTAGGTTTCAGCACACTAAAGGCTAAACCATGGGCCTGACCTAGGTGGTGATAGGGGTCTTGCCCAAGAATAACCACTTTTACCTGTGAAAACACATATTGAAACAACTTGTATTGTAGTAATGGATCTCTTGACCTTTTACATCTTCATTTTTACTGTATTAAGGAACTTACATCTTCAATTGCACATAAAGTTGTCCACATAAACACCTGCTCAGGGCTGGGATAGACTGTAAAGCATTTCCTCTCCATTGTAACAAATGACATGAGCTGAAAAACAAAACAGGAACAGGTTTAGCATCATTAGCATTTTAACTTCAGTTCTTCTTTTTTGTAATGCCTTATCATACCGAGCATCATTTACCTTTGTGAAGTAAGGTTTAGTAAATTCTGTCCCGATTTCTCTCCGCCAGCTTTCACCGACAGGTACAGGAACATTTCGGATAGCCAGCCTTTCCAGAGCGGTGCGCCTGTTCTGCTCTATCTGTTGTAGTTGCTCCACGCTGAGCTGCATGGTCTCCTCACTAACATGATCTTTGCATGACATTGTATTATTTAAAAAAAAGAAATACTTGGAAAAGCATTCAGTAGAGTTACTAGAATGGTCTTCACAGTGGGACTTTACTAGGTTTGGCACATTAGGATGACCCAGGAAATGCGAGAAGATTCAATATATTGACATTTTGTCAGGGTCTTTTCACATATTATAACCTGAAACAATCAAATCAATTTACAAACTTATTCAAAACTTTAACCTACCTTTTGACATGTTTAAAAGTAGGACAAGTTGAAATGTACCGTGCACTGGTCACAACTACAGCTGCATCAACGTTATGCTGCCGTGCCATGCAAATGAAGCTTTCCTTCACCATTCATTGCAAAACTGAAACTGAAACTTCAACCGTGTCTTCTAAACCCTTACAGTAAATGTTACTCAAATGATGTCTGTATCACCATGTTGAATTACATATAACAAAATATTCAATCTTTGTCTGAAAGTTTAAAAGCATTTTAGACATTAGCATCGTCATTTTAAAAAAGACAAAAAGAAAATACATTAACAGAAACAAGCTATATTGACAAAGTACCAGTATATGTCCCTGACTTACACAAATCTATTTTCATTTTTCTATTCTTCAATTCAAATTCTTAATTTGTGAGAAGCAACATATTTTAAACAATAAACATAATTTTTGTAAAGATATAACATCCTGTTACTCTGGGTTTTTCTCTTTATATAAGTGGCTTACTGTTTAGGCATGGTATGATGTCTTGAGAGTTGGACCCTGGAGGATTGTGTCACAGCATAAGGCCAAGCCCGCTCCTCCAGTTTACTTGCCCCGAGGAGGTTTAGTTTTCATGTAATCAGAGTTGCACGCTGGTCTAACCTGTTCTATAACCCATGCATTGTTGTGGACTGCGATACCAAAATAGCAAAGCAACATGAGTGGATTGAGGAGATCGCAAGTGGGTTACAAGCGGTGGAAAGACACAGATATAAGGTAATATTTCTAGACATATTTTGTGTGTTTATTGGTAAGCAATGTTGTAACATTGTATACCTGGGCTGCGTGCTAACTGAGAACTTTTAGTCAGCATGATAAAAGCCTTCCCTAAAATTTCCAAAACAGGTTAGCTAAGCTTATATCCCACAAGGCATATGTAGTCTTAAATACTGACACATATAATTAATCATTATGGTTTTAAAAAGGTCATAAAATGCTTTGGCTTGTAACTATTTGTGTAACACTGTCACAGCATTTCAAATGCAATTTTGTAACATTAGATTTTTAACTTTACAAAATCAGCTACTTGGCACCCATTGCTGCTGTATGACCTATCGCTTTATTGCTCCCTGAACTCTCTGTAACTCACTTTGAATGAAAGCCTCTGCTAAATGACTAAATGTAAATGTACTTCTAAATTCAGTCTGTTGTGAGAATGGTTGGCTAAACTGTAAATAATAACGGCAAAAGCATACAATTTACTCAATGTTTTGGTGTGTTGTGTTTAGTTTTGTGACATTTCAGACAGATGACAAAAGCATCCTTTCCATTCAGGATGAGAGGCCAGGTGAAAATGAGTCCAATAATAGAGGAGTTTCCAATAATCTGGAGCAAGTTGACTTGGGGGACAAAAACATCAGAATCTCAGAAATCTCAGGTTAATTTTATCGTTTTTGAGAGTACTCTTTATTTCGGTATTATTATTATTATTATTATTATTGAAAGGGATTAAAATCTTCTGATAAGCACTATGATGGAAATAAAAAAAACATGAAATACAAATTAAACTATACATGAAAATATTTTACATTTATGAATTAGTTGTCATTTAGGAATGAATAACTCTTCCTACATAAATTAGTTTATGATATATTTATGAAATATGTATTCTAGAGACTTAGAGCTTTCTAACGGTATACAGTTTGGCAAGAGACGATATGAGTTCCCATAGCCTACCAAATACTAGTGAAATCCATGTAGGTGTTCCGCTAGTCGAACAGCATCAATTAGCAGGACATACATTTTTTGAAGCGCGCTATTGTCGTTTATAAATAGATTATACTAAATGATTTATTTTATAAAACATCCATCCATCCATCTTCTTCCGCTTATCCGGGGCCGGGTCGCGGGGGCAGCCTTTCTAGAGTCCTGGACCTTTTTATTCTAGAGTCCAGGACCTTTCCAACGATATATAGTTTGTCATGATTATATTAGAATTTATGTGCAAAACAAACAAACTCAGATGTTCCGTATACGGAACAGCGCCAGGTTAAATTACAAGCACTTCCGCTCTGTATTACATGCGCCCATTGCGCCGCTTTGGAGACCGATCATCGTATGAAGTACCGCGAGAGCGATTCAATTAGTCTGCGCTCGCATCTCTCTCGCGGAACTTTGATGTCATGGTCCGATCATTTTACGCAGCTCTTAAATAGTCCGAACACATATCAGTTGGGTCAATCCATTTTCGGCGCTCTTACATCAATCAATCCCGCTCACTAAAAGCACCGCCAGAATGTCTAAGTACCGCAGTTTAAAGAGCACAACAAAATCTCTGCCAGCGGATTTTTTGTGGCAACCTCATGTATGGTCGTACTCGCCGCAAACCGTTTTTCAAATAAAGAAGAGAAATGCTACCAAAGAGTCGTCCCACTGTTAGCATTTGTGTTCAAACGTCTGTATCAGCTCAATTTCGTCCTTGTAGGAGACTTCAAAGAGCCACAAAACTTCGGGTTTCATGGGTAGGCCTACCTCTCGTCAGTTCCAGCAGTCTTGTCTTTGTGTCACTGTTTTGTCTTTACAATAATTTTTAGCTAAATATAAACTAAATTAATATTAAATAAACTGTAATTTTGATTACATTAAAATGTTATAATAGCCCACAACCTTAAACAAAGGTTTTTCGAGCCTAATCTATTGCCTGACTGATTTAATACTTGTGACACAGGAACATTAGGAAATCAGATAGCTCCTCAGAAAACAATTTCACATTCTTCAGGAGAGGACTTTATAAATTGTATACAGTCTCTCTTCATTGTTCGCCGTCTTTTGCTTCTTTCAGAAACCTTCAGTGTTGAAGATGCAGTTGAGGCTATTGGTTTTGGGAAATTCCAATGGAAGCTGTCCCTGCTTACTGGAGTTGCATGGGTAAGAACATCTTCAATTCCATTTATTTTTCAATTCATTCCAAATTCTGAAAATACTATTGACAACATCAGACATCAGGCAAAACTCAGACATGCATGTTATTTCTGTGCTCAGATGGCGGATGCCATGGAAATGATGCTCCTTAGTATTGTAGCTCCTCAGTTGCGCTGTGACTGGATGATTCCTAGCTGGAAAGTGGCATGTATAACAGCGGTCAGTATTCATTCCTGTACACTGCTCATTTTACTAATCCTTTAGGAGAAGTAAATAGTTAATGCAAGATATTTTTTACATTAGTGTGTTGTTAATGTTGTTGGACTAAAGTATTTCAATCTTGAGTCTTGAATCACTAATGATGTGTTTCTGGGTTCCTGTTAGGTAGTGTTCGTTGGAATGATGGTCAGCTCCCTCCCTTTGGGGGAACATCTCTGACAAATATGGCAGAAAAGTGGTAGGTTTAAATCTAGCAGGTTAACTGATTAAATCAGTATTGTCAATACAGATGTTCATTGTTTAACTAAAGACTTAAAGCCGTCAATCAGCCAGTGTTGTTCTAATGTTGTTGTAAGTGTTTAATACTCTGCATGCTGTGGACACTGTACTATGGGCTGCTCAGTGCTTTTGCACCTGTTTATGGCTGGATCTTAATCTTGCGAGGTCTTGTGGGATTTGGCCTGGGAGGAGCTCCTCAGTCGTGAGTTTTTCCATCTCTTCAATGAATAAACAAAGTGTGATGTGTTGTTTTAGCGCTCATACGTGTGCAACATATATGTAGGATGTAACAAATTATTTGTGGTTGGGTTAAATGTAGTTCTGGATGTTTCATTGAGAGAGAGAACGTGGTTACGCTCTCATCAGTTCCAAAATGTTGTGATCATGGCTTTCCATCATTGTGTCTTAAAACAAACAATATGTACACTCCGTATTTCCCTCAGGGACCAATAAGCCTTTTTAGTGTTACATTTGCTCACTACATCATGTCATTGAGGAGAACCTACCCAGTCACGTTGTTTTATAATAATGATGTTGTGTTGTTTTTCCTATTTCCTAAATGATATGTAGATGTTTGGAGTTTCACACTCAAAGTATATGTATGTTTACTGGTACTACAGGTGGAGGCCATTGTGTGTCTCTGGTTTGGTACTGATCATGTGTCAAGCGATAGTCTCTTTCTCAATTCTTTTATTTATTATTTATATTATTAAAATTTTAGATTAATTGAACAGTGCAAGTTTTGTGCCAAGTGTTTTAATGTTTTTCTTAATGCCCTCCCCAACAGAGTGACGTTATATACAGAATTCCTCCCAGTGAAATACAGAGGGAGCTCCATAATCCTGTTAGGGGTAATCTAAAGCATATTTATTTTACTGCCCACATTTTTCAGAATTGAAATAATAAAATATACAATATTGAGTTTGCTGATTTGTACAGACACGCATAAGTTAAATTAACTTAATAATTGTTTTGCCTGTCTTTTAATTATTGTGACATATAATTTGTCTAGACAATGGTTGATCAAATAATTAACCAAAATCATGTCCTGCAGTCTTTCTGGGCCCTGGGTGCTGTGTTTGAAGTGCTACTGGCTATGCTGGTCATGCCCACATTAGGCTGGAAGTGGTTGCTTGTTCTGTCCGCACTGCCTCTCTTTGTTTTTGCTGCCTCCTGCTGTGTACGTATGAGTGTAGCAGTGTTTATGTTTTTTATTGACAATTTTAATGTCATTTCAAATTACGGGAGAGAAGGCTCATTTACTAACTAAAGTTGAGAACTTAATTCTGAATCTGTATGTGAATTCGGTGAACTTGTAGTGCTTACCAGAGAGTGCTAGATTTGATGTGCTGAGAGGCAGAGAGGATACGGCCCTGAACACTTTGAAGAAAATAGCTGCAGCCAATGGCAGGTGTTTGCCTAAAGGAAGACTTATAGCCAACAGACAGGTAAATTAGTAAATTTTCTATTTCCAATGATTATTAGCAGGATATTTCTTGTTTTGGGGATAAGATTTGTGTATTTGTGTTTCAGGATGATCGGGGTAGAATCAGAGATCTCTTTATTCCAGAATACAGCAGGACAACACTTCTCATCTGGTTTATCTGGTGAGTCTCTGCAGATTGTTTTACAATTTTAATTTGTCAAATCCATGTGAAAACTAACAGTAGATAACAACCTATATTTGTTTAATGTACACAGGTTTTGCAATGCGTTTTCATACTATGGTCTTGTGCTGCTGACCACTGAGCTATTCCAGGCAGGATCTGTATGTAGTGGTGTGTGGTTTTAATTTAATTTGTCTACGAAACATTAAAATATTTTTGTATGGAAAGTATTACCTCTTCACTGAAATTTAAATTGTACAGACATTGCTTATTAAATTGTTTAAAGAGATGTTTAGTCTTAAGGTTGAGCTCACCCTATGCTAGTTCACTTCCATGTGTGAAAATGGTGAATGTTTGTTAAAAAAACGTCATCCTTCTTTGATTCCAGTGACTGACAGCTCTGGTCTGGAGCCACGTTGCAGTTTGGGGTGCAAATATTTAACTTTTCATGATTATACGGACCTTCTGTGGACCACATTAGCAGAATTCCCAGGTGATGTATAGCTAGACTAATGTGTACCTATTTTGTTAAATTATTAACCTTTATGCAAACATTGTTTTATAGGTTATAGACTGTATCCAGTGTACTAATACACAACTCTCTGATGTATGTCAGCATAGGTCTTCTGATGTCCCTCTGGATCATTGATCGGATTGGCCGGAAAAAAAGCATGGCACTTTGCTTTGTAATATTCTCTTTGTGTATTTTGCCAATGTACGCCTGCACACAAAGGTCAGTTCATTACAGTTCAACGCAGGTTTAGAGCACCACTTAATTAAGTCAAAAACACTATTTTAAGGCATTGTAAATGACAAAAAACCTGTTTGTTCTTTGCTGTATTATTTCCAGGACTGTTCTCACAATCTTCATATTCATTGCTCGAGCTTGTATATCAGCGGGTTGGCAGATTGCATATGTTTATACACCTGAGGTGAGGATTTATTGCACAGCACCTTAGTATACTTCAGACCCCATCTGTAATATTAATTTAAATGCAACTTCTTTTTGCGATCCTCAGGTTTTCCCTACAGCAACAAGGGCTATTGGTATTGGTACAAGCAGTGGCATGGCACGTATAGGAGCTCTCTTCACACCCTTCGTTGCTCAGGTAGATCACTCCCTTGACTGTTCCAAAAAAAATCGGACTATTCAAGTAATACACCTTTCTGATCCAATATTCTAAACCCTGTATTTAACGTTTGTCCTGTGCATGTTTGTTTCTGTCCCCCTTCAGGTCCTTCTGAAATATTCAGTTTATTTGACTCTGTCCGTGTATTTAATATGTTCTTTGCTGGGCGCAGCAGCATGCTGTGTTTTGCCTATAGAGACCACAGGACAGAGCCTACAGGAATCAACTCCAACTATGATGGAACATGAGGAAACAGAGAGACCGCAAGGCTCTGCCGACTCCTCCAGCAACATGTGTCAATAACAGCGAAGTTAGGGTTTGCAATGTCATTTAATGTTTGTGTAAATTTAAACTATAGGGAGAGTCATCATTTTGTATGTAAAATTAAATAAACAGTGCGGCACTGGTATGTGTTATGTTTTATACACGGAATTCAATTTTTAGATTAACGCATACATTTTATATATTAACACGGTAAACATATTTAACGCAACATTTTTGTCTAGCGATACATTATATAATAACCCTCTTATTCATAAAAAGGCAGGGCTCTCAAGTCTCACGCATTCACCGTGAGACACACGCATTTAATCCTGTTCACACGCCACACCTTTTATTTCTCACGCTGAGAAATAAGGGATAACTCCTCCCTCTATATACAATTAATAGGCGAGGCAAATGAAATGTGAAAATGAACAAAACATGTCCGTTACAGCATTACGTTCACATCCGATCATCAAATAATTTTCTGTGTTTTACTCACAGTGCTGAGCATCACAACCAATCATAGTCTGCGTCTGAAATCACTTTCTTATAGTAGGCGAAAATGAGTATAGCTGTGTCCCAAATGACATACTCTACACTATGCACTCAACCATCTAGTATATGAATTTCAGAAGAGGTGTATCGTCCCAAATGGAAAACTAAACGGTTTAAACTAACCGGAAGAGGCCCTTTTCACATGACGTCACGCATCTTCCGTTCTGCCGCGAAGCAGTGTATCGTTACTTCCGCGAGCGCCTCAGAATGGAGTTTACCAAGTCCCTTGCACAGTTCCCACAAAGACAGTTAGATGTTGTACAACATCTTGCAGACAATTTTTCGCTTACGACAAGATCAAAGCTAGATTAATTAAATTCTTAATGGAACAGTACCTGTTTTATATTGAAGGTAAGTGTTTCATTTTCTTTTTGTGTTAGGAAAAGTACTTGAATAAGTGTTTTGTCCGTTTTTTTTCCACTATTGTTAAATTCCAGCTCGACGGTAAAATAGTTCTTCTTGTTTGTTGCAAGACGGATGTTATGATACACTGCTTTGCAAAAAGGCGAGAGGGGTCTAGCTGCAGCCAATGGGGCGAGTGGAGCTCCACTCTCGAACAGGAATACGTACCCACCTCAATGATAAAGAAGGGGCAAAATGGCATCGCTGAGCTCTCTGAAGTTCGAACTTTAACTTGGGTAATTTTATCTCAGCATCCCTACACCACTTGCAGAATGACACTGTCTTAATGTGCAATTCAAGCACAACACATATGGCTTCAGTGAAATCACTCAAAAAGGATGAATAAACATGACGGATTTATATGTTTGACGATCAATATTGATGTCTTGCTGCATGAATTTCTTGAAAATTACAGGTTTAGAAAATTTGATTTTTTTATATATAATCCACCGAAGTACTGAAAACCCTGATGTTACACACACCCCGGTACTGTAGGTGGCGATATACACCTAAACATGTTGGTTTCGACCCGCCATCAAATGGAAAGAAGAACGTTCGTTGATTTACTGTTACTTGCAGTTGATATGATCTGTAAATATAGTTTTAGTTTTTTACTCAAAACAATTAAAACTTAATTTGTGGAAACTATCTAACATTTAACTGTGGTTGTTTTGTATGTTATTTTGCTTTAAATATAAGATTCCTAAATTATTTTTGTTCACATTTTTATAACAATTAATTTATTTGATGTTTAATTTTTTGTTCACTGCTGACTATTATAATTTTTACTTTCTTAATACAAACCTGGAAGCAATGTCTGGATTTAATAACATTTTAACAATAATTTTGTAGCATTAAAACTTCCGCTTTTGAGTGGAGCTCCACTCGCCCCATCGGCTGCAGCCAGACCCTATTTAAAAAGGCGGACGTTAAATGACGCCATTGTGAAAAGGGCCTATCAGTTTCCCAGACCAGCGCCAATGACGTTAATCACACGCCACAATGCGTGTGAACAAAAATATACTTGTATTTTCATATAATTTACTTTCGTTATTTTATGTTTTGCTTTATGGTTTGTGGTAATATTTATTTTGTGTGGTAATAATATGGATCTACTGTGTTGAGCCTTCCATGCCAGATTAGTTTCCTTGGTTAATAATGCCATTTTGTTGTATTCAAAAATTGTACTAAAAAATCTATACTTGTGGATATAATGTAGTTTTCATCTGTTTTGCCCAGAAATCCTTTAGTCATCATCAGATTAAAGCGTTATCACTCTACGGGAGAGTTTTGCTTGAGCAGCGTCTGATAGCCCCGCCTCCCTTTCGCTACGTAAGCGAAACTGCCACCGTTGAGTGCGTGCAAGCGTCCACAGTTCCACACTTCATATTTTCGGTCGAAAAAGCGATCATCCGGGTACTTACAGTGCCCTTCATTTTTGAGCAGTTTCAATGTAAACGCACTACTCGCACTATTTATAATACAAAATGGCATAGAATAGTGCATAAGTGCGCGATTTGGTACGCACATCATGAGTCATGAATAGTATGTTCGAAACCTCAGTATGCAAAAACAGTAGACGAGAAATACCCGGCTGGTCTCCTACTTTCGCCGAGATTTCGTGAGTGTGGATCGGATGGACACTTATCTATCCCATGATGCCACGGGAGCTGAGCATGGTCAAATTTCAAAAGTAAATCAAAGAAATATAGCGGTAAACTTTAAAGGAACGATGCGACGTTTTTAGAAGGATCTATTGATGGAAATGCAATATAATATACAAAACTATTTATTCAGAGGTGTATAAAGACCTTACGCAATGAACCATTATTGTAATACCTTAGAATAATCTATTTATATCTACATACAGAGCGGCCCTACATACATTGAATTCGCCGCCATGTTTTGAACAGCAGCCCTTACGGACACACAACTCTACAACGCGCGTTTCCTCTTCCTCTCCGCTGCGGTATCGAGGTGAAACGGATCACGGGATGATCCGTACGGATCATGCTCTACGGTTCGGAACGCATGTGACCCGCGGATTAACTGAAAGTTTATTCATCATTGAGTAAAAGAGTAATACGCGCTCTCGCTCCGCTCTTCAGTTTCAGCTCCAACGCGCTCTCTCTCTCAAGTATCTGGACGAGTACAATATTAAAGAAGGCATGAATGAAAATCACAATTTTAACCCAAGCTTTTGTTATATAAGAGGGAATCGTGTTCTCGCAAACATCAAGTAAATGTCAGAACTGAATGGCGCAGCAATCTTATGTGAGTAAAACATTTTTGTACTATGCGTCACTATTGCTTAGTTTGTTAAAGATCGCTTGATGTGCCCTGAGCACTATTCGCACGAGATTAGTATTACATGGGGACCGCTAGTCATTTGTATTAATTGCAGGGGTTGTCTGTGATCTTAAACCCATGCCAATCGGGATTTCTGTGATTTAGCGGGCTCATATATCATTTTTCAAGGTTTTATCCGCCGTTACCAATAATCAGAGGCGGACAGAGTACACAGCTTCATTACTTGAGTAAAAGTACAGATACCCCTTGCAAAATTTTACTCAAGTACAAGTAAAAGTACTACAGTCAGATGTCTACTTAAGTAAAAGTACTGAAGTACATGTTTTTAAAAGTACTTGAGTATCAAGAGTACAAGAGTACATTTTCTAAATATTGCATTACTACTGCCACGGTGCTTACATTTATGTACAGAAACGTCCTACATGGAGTTATGAAAAATGTTAATGTTAATACCTTGGAGAATGTAAAAGGAATTTAAAGTAAAATCAAGTAATTTTCATCTTTTTACCATGTTGCTTTATTTAACATTTCTCACTTGCCAACAAGGCAATAGCACAAGGGCAACGCTCTGACAAACCTCTGCTAGAGTTTTAATGGATTTTTGCACCCACATTTGAAACTGACCGTGTTAAACACACAGCATACTCAAGAACATCAAAGCAAATGCTCAGCTTACATTAATGTGTAATATTAGAAAATAAAATTCAGCTAACAATTGTGTGTACATGTGAGTTTCTCTGTTTTTTCATCAATCAGTGGTGGCGTTTCATCAAAACCTAGGGTATGGCGAAATTTCCTCAGACCATACAAAAACGAAACACAACAAAACCAAATGATACCACATATATATAACCACAAAACTTAAAGAAAATAGTAAAAAATAACCCACAGCCAGATGTTGTCATAACCACCACCAACGACTATGTTTATCGACTATGAGACTAAAATATAAACCAACATTGATCAGATTTCAAACAAGATTAAATATAAAACATGTCTTACCTTGTCGCAGGATTGTTTAGCCTTGATTCTTTTCATTTTTAAGCTAATCCTGGCATAGCTAGTGGCCATCCCAAAATCGCGCAAAAATACATAAACAATAAACTGCGACTGCGCTACAATGTCTTTCCGTACAATTGTTTTTTTTTTATTGTTCACAGATAGCGTTTTACATTATAAATGAAATACAATAACAATAGTGTAAATTATTCGCTTTATTAAAATTATTAAATGGATGCCATCTAATTGGGAAAATAAAGAACTCCCCACTACCCCTAACCTCACCATACACTTGATTCCAAAACCACTGTTAGCTATTTTGTAAGCAGTTTCTTTATTTTATTGAAAATAAATGCCTGTATATGATCTAAAATGTGGAAAATGCAGACAAACGAGTTCAGCCAAAAAGAGCTTCGAACCAACATTACGATGTCACGTCAAAACTACATATCATCGGTCTTACCGACTACGTCAATGAAGCTTCTGGTGACTTAACGGTGTTCATACATTCTCAAATACACAAGCTTCCGACGCCTATGCTACATCATGTACACATCAGTGTAAAGTAGTTGAATTATCTTTAATGAGTCTCATTATGCACACTTTGTTTCAACTATTTTTTCTGAACGCTAGGGTATGGCAACTGCCGTACTCCGCCATACGCAAACGCCGCCCCTGAAATCAATAAACCTCAACCAGCAAAAAGGCAATATAGCAATGTTCTGACACACCTCTGAACCTGACCGTGTTATACACGCAGCGTAGAGCAAAGAAGAGAAAATAATAATGATTAAAGAAAATCAGCTGACCGGTCGCGATGTTTTCAAGTCAAAAAAAGATTTTGAAATATGTTATATTTAGCATTTTATATGACGCTATTGGCTGTCCTTACCCTTACCTTTATTCTTTATTCATTTAAAAATACCCCACATCGCATGAAAATAACACACAAAACACATATTCTTCAATCGTGCATTTATTAGCTTCTTGTTTTGGTGAAGAAATGTCACTTTCGCTTTATCACGGAGGTCCAGAATGAGGAAGTGTACACAGGACGTGTCCTGCAGACGAGGTCACGTGAGATGATTGACAGCTGTACAGCAAATGATAGAGCTCTGAGGTCTGGGTGATTGGTTGCTGAAAGGCTGTCGCAAAAGTGGCGCCTGCACAATCCAATCACGTTTGAGAGGGAAAAAAACAAATTGATGGTTTCCGAGATTTTTCTTTTTTTCTTTTTAGAAGTAACGGGTACTTACGGTTATGGATAGAAATGTAGCGGAGTAAAGAGTACAATATTTGCCTCTGAAATGTACTTGAGTAAAGTCATGAGTACTCCCTAAAAATAATACTCAAGTAAAGTACAGATCCCTCAAAATTGTACTTAAGTACTGTACTCGAGTAAATGTACTCCGTTACTGTCCGGCTCTGCCAATAATGGAGACTGTTTGGAAGTGTTTTGGTATTATTTCGGGTGCTGGGTGATATCCATAAGTAATCGGGAGTCTCCCGTTTGTTTATTTATCATGATAACTCTCGTAACATTTGAGACCCGTGCTGTTGTCCGGTTTGCGATCACGGGTCTCAAATGCTGACATGTACGGTCATATATCGTTAAATGCAATACAACTATAGGCTATACAAACTATATGCCTTGCCATCACATCCGGGAAATAAGTCAGTACATTTGAGAAAAAACATTCCGTGCGAATGCGTCACATGAAATGCTGATGTGGGGAGGTAATTTATAAATCACAGGGGGTCTCCAGATAATACCAATGCCGAAAACTGTGAATGGTGCTAATGCGTAACCTAACATTACTTCTCTAACCAAATTCACAGAACGCTCCAACTACGCAAACTGCTATCCAATCAAAGCAGTGGGCGTTTACTTAAAAAATCTTCAATGCGCCACGCCCATTAAAACCGTAGAGCTTGCCTCGAAACCCGGGTAGAAAATAGCCTATTACTTATTGACATTGATGTTTTTGGATGTAAAAAATCACGCGAACGTCATAAGTAGACCTCATACAACAGTATAAAACAATAAACAAGCCCAGTTCATCACACCTTTAAAGCGGTTCCAGATAAACAACGTCTCTCTAAACAGCTCCGTGACACAGATAATATTACAACAGCAACATATCTTGGTATGTTACTCACATACTGATCCGAATCAAAGCAACCTCCTTGGGGGTGATTTTTAGACGATCTTTCTCGTCTCCAACGTCTCTCCGCTGGAAAGTATCTCCAGATATCTGTGAGTATATCTGATAAAAGCTTTAGTACCGCGGGTCCTAGCTCCTGCCTGACTTTTATCCTTCTTTTTAAACTTAAAATCCACAAACCTTTTATAATGCCCACAAAATCTCTTCCCTGCGTCAACATGAGAACGACATCTTTTTGTACTGTGGTGGCCACCGTCGTGTTTGGACTGATTGAAATCTATAAAACAACACTAGTGGCCCCTGTTAATAAAAAATTGCGCCTTTAAGGCGAACATCCGTTTTTAGTCAAGTCAAAGTCTGCTTTATTGTCAATTCTGCCACATGTACAGTACATACATATAGAGGATAGAAATTGCGTTACTCTCAGACCCATGGTGCATTCAAATAACACTACACAGAAAAAAAATATATAAATAAGAAAATACAGAAAAATACAGATTATACTTATATAAGTATATAAATACAACTACAAGCAGGGATGGGGAGTGGAAGGACTTCCGGATGAAGGAGTTCAGTGGTGCATGGGGCAAGAAAGGAGGGAGGGGGGGAGTGAGTTTAGCTTCCTGACTGCCTGGTGGAGGAAGCTCTCCTTTAGTCTGCTGGTCCTGTCCTGGAGACTCCGCAGTCTCCATCCTGAAGGCAGCAGCCTGAAGAAGCTGTGTGTCGGCTGGGTGGGATCACCTGCAATGCAGAGAGGGCTTTGCGGGCGAGACGGGTTCCATATATGTCCTGGAGGGGTGGGGAGAGACACCAATGATCTTCTCAGCTGCTCACACTATACGTTGGAGGGTCTTGCGGCTGGAGGCGTTACAGGCGCCATACCACACAGTGATGCAGCCAGTCAGAAGGCTTTCGATGGTGGCTCTGTAGATGGTGCACAGGATGGGGGCTAGGGCTCTGGCTCTTCTCAGTTTGCGGAGGAAGTAGAGACGGTGCTGTGCTTTCTTGGACAGTGCCGCAGTGTTGTTAGTCCAGGAGAGATCCTCAGTGATGTGCACCCCCAGGAACTTGTTGTATTGACATGCAGGGACAGATTATGACTTCAAAGGGCCCCGGGGCCAGTTACCTCCAAGGGCCCCCCTCCCACAATTTTTCCGTTCTTTCCCTTAAAGCTTAAATTAACACAAGACTTTTGCTCAGATATTGCCCAGATTTTCAGCCTGGACTCGTTGCAGAAAGTCTGTGCCAGTCTGCAGATTTTATCAGTTAGTGTGTTTCTATCTGAAACTTTCAAAAAATCTGCAAGTGTTTGATGTCTAGTTTTTAAATAATCTGTTCAGATTATAAAAGTCTTGTAGTGTATTACAGCCATAAACTGCGCATTCACAGTAATAGAAAGTGAAAGTTAAGATGATAATGAATATTAAAACCTTTCTCGCTCTGCGTCAAATAAAAAATAATCATCTTAAATTCATTTTAGACGCACACGTCTTTAATTAACTATTAAATACACGTATTTAATGCATCACATAAATCAAAAACGATTTCTCAACATAAAATGCCCCTGTGACACATGTCTGTAAATATCAATTCATCAAGAAAAAGATTCTGAAAATGCAATTTAAATGTGCTGTGATTTAATTAATAAGTACAATTTTAATAAGTTAAGTTAAATTCAATTTAATAAATTAAAGTAACATGAAAACATGTGTTGCCATGATTTGTTGATCATAAACATTTTTACAGGGTATCCACAGAGGCCTGGTAGGCTATGGGACCCATATACAGTATTAAACATAGATAAACATTTGTTTTCCTTGATGTTGGTTTTTCTGTAACAAACTGGACAGCGCAACCTTGAAGCCCAGGGCCCCCTCAGCACTGGACCCATTGGCCAGGTCAGTAATCCCTCCCTGTTGACACGTCCAGTATAGATTTACAGTTTCTGGCTGTGGAACACGGCTCATCGCAACGCGACAGCGGTCCCGTCTAGGGTACACATGGGCTAAAGGCTGCGTCAGAATCTGTCAGACAGCACACCGGTATTAACTTCTCTTTCGTGCTTGTAATAACAAAAACACACAAGATTGTGCCAGAAAGCACATTTTGTCTAGTATTTTCAACGAGTTAAAAAAAGTCTTAAATGAATGCAAAGAGTAGTGGAATAGGAAGCGCATTTAAAATAACTAATATGCGCGCAGAAAAGACGCGAAATGTGAATCGGGCCTTAGAGCGGGAGCTCTTAAAGGGGCCGCGTTCTTAAACGTGCTGCTGTGACTCCTGTCAAAAAGGTTAGAGAAGGTTTCTTCTGTATTTCATGTATAGCAGTAAAGACTGTAAAGTTTTTGAGAACTTTATTTATTTTCTGTATATTCTGGCACACTTATTACAAGGGGTTTGATTAGTAGAAAAAAATATATAGGCTATTTAATTAAGACATCATTTGCAAACCCAACAATATTAGAATGTTGGCCTTCATTCATAAAATGATGATGTTAAAGAAATGTGTAGTTTCTACATTAATTTCGAGATGATATGTGAAATTATTAGAATGTAAAAGTATATTTAAAAACATAAAAGCTGTGTGTAATTAGCTAGTTCATTTTTTTTATCGATTGACAATATTCACTATACGTGTGCGATTAATCGCGATTAAAGTATTTTATCTATTGACAGCCCTAATTTGAATATATTATTTAAGCTTATGTAAGAAATCTGTGATTCTTATTTTCTGGAATGTTAAGTTTTTTTTGTGATGCTTTTGTTGTAAAATGGTTAAAAAGAACCTAGCCAGCGGTTCAGTTTGGATTATACACATATGGAAGTATATAATATATGCACATGATAAATATATACATATGTGACCCTGAATCTTAAGTAGCACGGGAAGATTTTTAGTAAAAGACAAAAATACATTATTGGTCAAAATAGTCGATTTTTCTTTTATGTCAAAAATCGTTAGTATATTAAGTAAAGATCAAGTTCCATGAAGATATTTAGTAAATTTTTTACATTAAATATATAAAAACTTACTTTTTGTGAGTGGATGGCCTAGTGCCCCTGATTAACAACTTCATAGGCAATTCTCTCAATATATATTTTTTTTGCACTCTCAGATTCATGAATTTTAAACGATATCTCAGATATTGTCATATTCTAACAACTCATACATTAATCGAAATCTTATTTATTCAGCTTTCAGATTATGTAAAAATCTCAATTTTGAAAAATGGACCCATAAAACTGGTTTTGTTGTCCAGGGTCAAATATATGGATATATTTTTTAATAATAGATACATCTGTAAAATAGTAAAGATCTAGCATTACACCACCCTGTCGAAAAATAACACATTTACTTTTATCCAAAGCGACTTACAAATGAGGTAAACAATAGAAGCAATTGGAACAACATAAGGACAACAAAAAGCACAAGTGCAGTAAAAACAGGTCTCATATAGCCTACCACAGTATACAAAGCCAAGGTTTTTTTGAAGGATATATGAGTAGAATAATAGAGTAATAGGCCTACAAATCAATTGGTGTCCAAATATCATTATGAACCATCCTCAGCTGCTTACTATTAAACCTCATTACAAAATGCCTGTGTGTTTTGGCCACAGTATTCAAATGTTCTAATTTATTGGTTCCCATTCGCCAAACATCCCAACACAATACTAGTAGAGACCATTATAGTTACCCTTAAAACCAATAACATTTCCACTTAATCCATTAGAATTACTGTGACGGTATCCAATTGTTTGTTTCAACAGGGTTGGTTTTGAAATGTCAGCGCAAACTCATAGTCTTGACATCATTACGCTGTGTAGTGTGTGGATGATGGGTGTTGAGTCTGCATAGGATGCGCTGTTGTCAGGGAGAAGTGCAAGTCACCTTCACGCGGTTGGCTCACGAGCCCGTATCTAACGCAGACGATCACACAACTACACCAACCACGGACGGCGGTTCCGAACCCAGCTTTACAACGCCTGGTCGCGAAATTAACAGTCCAGCCGGGAGGACGGAGCGCGGGCTGTTATTTATCGCCATCGCCATCGTTGGCGTGAATGAGAATTTGCAGAAACGCTGAGATGATGACAAAGCCGATGATGGGTTTATCGCTCCGTTGAAAGCGGGCGCTAAAGAGATTTAATGCGCCTCTGAATGCATTAACCCCGTCACCGGCGGGCGCACGCACGACAGGATATCTCGGCGTCTCCTGCTCGGACCGGAACGCCGTTACATCGGCTCCTGTGAGGTTTCCCTGGACTGTTTACCTCAGCCATGGCTCTGGTGACTCTTCAGCGCTCACCGACACCCAGCGCCGCATCATCAGCCAGCACGAACGCGGGGGAGGTGAGCGGAGGCTGCCGGCGGAGCAAATGCGTGTGTAAATAGCGCTTAAAGAGCTAACGTTAGCCGGACCTGCTGCTCGAGGAACATTCCTCAAACGTATCGCCTTTCTCACTGTGCTCACATGTCATTTTGTCATTTGCAACCGAGTACAACCTGCTGTGTCAATGAAGTGTTGACATCAGCGTGAGGCTGTTTTAGGCAGTGTGTGTGTGTATGAGCGCGCTCGTGATGATGGGGATTAAAACTCGGCCAAACAACCACACCGTACTAGAATTAAAGAATGGCTGTATCGATAAAACTGTCAGATGACCGTGAAATACATTTGCGTTTGTTGTAAAATATTCCTTTTCTTCGGTGGCTGAGGCGGCATATGGTGCAATTGTGTCATTGGTTAAAGTTTTGCTATACCTTGCATTCGTGTTTTCATCATATGACTGTGGGTGTGTTGGTCGCTAAAATCACAATTATTGTAATAATAAATGACGTGCTCTGTAATAAACCAGTCGTTTATTTTCAGCCACACCACAAAAATAGTTGCTTGAATGCACTCGTTTTGGGTAAATTAATAGATCGTAAATGGTTGAACCACAATATGGATTCTTCTGACCGACTGAGCATTGACAGTCCTCACAGTACACTGCAGTGATGTCATACAACAGATACTCTGCCTGGTGACCAATCATGGGCCCCAGAATGTTGTCACGTCTCCCCCCAGATTCGTAGAGCTTGCTTATCATAGAAACAAGCCACTTATATGCTAGACTACAATTGTATAAGCTGACATATTAATATCCACCCTAAGGCCTTTCATTTTAAAGCATCCTTAATCCATACTAGCTATTTATTATGCATACTGTACTACTAAAAGACATGACCTGATTTAACAGCAGGTTGAAAATACAAGGTACATCAAAAATCTTATTTTATTTGTTTTGTGTAAACCAGGGTGAGGGTTATTTAGATTTAGTTATATGAACATCATTTCAAGGCTGTTGTACCAGGAACTCTTTTAATTCAGTGCTTATTTTTCGTCAGGATTTGGGCAGTGAGGATGATCGAAAGGCACATTTAAGGTCAGTGATTCTTTTGGGTTTTTATGAATATGTTAATACGTTAATGGTTGCAATTCATTTTAGCGTGTTTGTATTTGTTTGTGTGGCCTGTTTCAGCTTAAGCGAAAGTTTCTTCATGGTAAAAGGGGCAGCACTGTTTTTACAGCAGGGCAGCAGTACACAAGGGCCCAGATCACCAACCCATCACAAAAATGCTGGTGAGCCACCGCGGCACTACTGGATTTCAAATAACTTCTGTTATATTTTCATGCAATTGTTCATAAAACTATTGTCCGAAATATTGTAATATTGGTACGGTACAAATCTGTTTCTTTTTTTGTCTGTGTGTTTAAAGGTGATCTTCCACAGCATCTGCAAGTAATGATAAACACCCTTCGTTCTGAGGACGGAATTCGACTGGTAAGTGACATACAGTTTGGTTCATTCTGCTGATCGAGCGGGTCAGTATAAGTCTACTGCTTTCATTGTACATTCATTTAACGTAGATGGTCTCCATCAACAGGTTGTTAGATTAGAAAGTGGGTGGACGGATCATGTGCGGTACTTGGTGGTTGTCTATACAAATGGGCGTCAAGACACTGAAGAGAACATATTGCTTGGGATGGATTTCACAGATAAGGACAGGTAGAAACATGATACAGTGTATAACTAACTTTTTTGATTCTTAATGACACTTGCTGACCAACATATATGTGTTTTTGTTGTAGTAAAAGTTGCTCTATTGGGATGACTCTTCCACTCTGGAGTGATACCAAGATCCACTTGGATGGAGATGGGTAAATATACTGGTTCACTCCCTGTGAGGCAGCAAAAGATTCCTTCTGCTGTTGTTTAGTAGTGTCCATCAGGCTTCGTCCTTTAGTAATCGCTTTAGTAATACTATAGGTTAAAGGTGCTTGTTGAACTTTGTTTTGCACATTTAAAGGTCTATCTTACATCACCTGCCACTGGATATGCCATCTGTCAACCTGTTATTGGATGCCGCATTTAAAATGACCAAGCAATGTGTCCTTAATGTTATGCATACAGAGAATGACCTCTCCAGGTTTAGTATGAAATATCATATTTATGGTCATTGTACATGTGACCTGGGGGGCCTGCTGGCAGAAGTAAAAGTCACACAGTGCAGAGAGAATTTTCCACTGGCTTGTGGTGTAAAATTGTTCCATTGTACCACCCATGGAAAGCAGTATTGTCCTGTGGCCTGTGTATGCATTTCTATATAAACACCAATATTGGCATAGCTCATAATTGACATTCCTTAATTGTTCTCTCTTGTCTCCCAGAGGTTTCAGTGTGAGCACCGCAGGGAGACAGCATGTGTTTAAACCTGTGTCAGTCCAGGCCATGTGGTATGTTGACTTTTTAAAACTTAAAACTTTTTTAACCATTTGCAATTTCGTAAAGGAAGAAAGTGTTGTTATTCAGATTTAAGATCCCGACACCATCTCATATATGCCGGTTTCACAGACAAGGCTTAAGACTAGCCCCAGACTAAAATGAATATTTGACCCGTCTTAACTGAAAATAACTTGCCCTGACATATCTTAAAATATGTCAGTGCCATTGCAAACCAGTAAGATGCAAATCATTATTTTATTTTCTAAGGCATTTTTATAAAAGTGCCTTACCTATCCTAATTTCACTAAGGGCTAGTCCTGGCTTAAGTTAAACCAGGTCATAGTGTGTTTATTCTCACACTCTGTAAATTGAAATAATTTATATTTGTTATGTATTTAAAATCAAATACATGGGCTTGTATGACAGGTCTGCACTTCAGGTTCTGCACAAAGCATGTGAGGTGTCCCGCAGATACAACTATTTCCCAGAGGGAATGGCCCTTACCTGGGTGGGCTATTACGAGAGCTGCATCTCCTCCGATCAGAGCTGTATCAATGAGTGGAACGCTATGGAAGATCTGGAGACCACGAGGCCCGATTCGCCAGTCATGTTCTCTGATCAGTGAGTGATGAGTCACCTCGTCACTACACTAAAAGATTAAGAAAGATTAAATGACCTTGATTATTTTCTTATATCGACCTAAAGTCTCTAACATGGCAGAAGTCGTTTAAAATATGTTAAAGGGGATAGTTCACCCAAAAATGAAAATTCTGTTGTTCCAAACCTGTATAGATTTCTTTGTTCTGCTAAACACAAAGGAAGATATTTGGAAGAATGTCAGGAACCAAACAGTTCTCATGCCCCATTGACTCCCATAGTATTTATTTTTTCCCTACTATGGCAGTAAATGTGGGATGGAATATGTTTGGTTAGTGACATTCTTCCAAATATCTTCTTTCGTGTTGAGCAGAACAAAGAAATGTATACAGGTTTGGAACAACCTGAGGGTGAGTAAATGATGACAGAATTTTAATTTTTTTGGTTGAATTATCCATTTTTATTATTTTTTCATTTCATTCATAGGCCAACTGAGAGAGAGAGAACAGAGTGTATGATCAAAGCCAAACTCCGAAACATAATGATGTTTCAGGACCTGGAAAATATTACGTCCAAAGAGGTACATGTGATGTAATACTCAAAGTTTTTAAACCCTGGTTTACATAAATTCATAATCTCAACTCGAGTTGTGTGGAAATGGCTTGGTAAGGAGCATTAAACTTCATGCTTTCAATTCTGTAGATCCGAAATGAGCTGGAGCAACATATGAGCTGCAACCTCAGGGAGTATAAAGAGTTTCTTGACAATGAGATGCTTCTTATCCTGGGCCAGATGGACAAGGCTACACTCATATTCGACCATCTGTACCTGGTAAAGTCTCAAAGTCATCACGTGGCATGTTTGTTATTCATGTTGAAAGTTTTGATAACATTTCTTTAACGTTTGTTTAACAAAAGATGCAGCAAATAAGAGAGCGTAAGAAAGTAGTAAATATATGAAGATTTCCTTAATGACAGAGGTTGAGAAAAAACAGCCTTTACTAATGCTTTGCAATCCTTTCTCAAACTATTCTGGATCAATCCACTAATGTATGTTTACAACGAAAAAAACATAGCAAATGACTGGAGCTTAAATGCTGTAAAGCAATGATTGTTGTTCATTTCAGGGTTCAGAATGGAACGCATCCAATTTGGAGGAGCTCCAAGACTCCGGGTCAGTGTCGAGATATATAGCTACCGAGTGTTCACTGAGCTAAGATTATATTTGTATTAAACACCGATCAGCACTGCAGTCTAACATCAGTTTGTTTTTATGCAGGGTTGGGTATATCCTTAATGTCACAAGAGAGATTGACAACTTTTTCCCAGGTACCTTTTGTTATCATAACATCCGCGTTTATGACGACGAGACCACGGATCTGCTAGCGCACTGGAATGAAACTTACAACTTCATAGTTAAAGCCAAGTGAGTTTATTTTTCAAAGGTTTTGGGAAAACTGTGTTCCTGTTATGGATCTTTGCATGCACAGGCCCATTGGAGTTTTAGAGACCCTTATTTCCTAATCATACAAAGCTGCGTAGACCTTCAGTTAGTTTTTTTACCAAGACTGTTATGGATGCCCTTTATGTCTTTTGTATATAGGAAAAACAACTCTAAATGCCTCGTACACTGCAAGATGGGAGTGAGTCGGTCAGCATCCACTGTTATTGCATATGCCATGAAGGAGAACGGATGGTCGCTTGAGAAGGCTTACAATTTTGTCAAACAGAAGAGGAGTATAGCACAACCAAATCCAGCTTTTATGAAACAATTGGCTGAATACGAGGGGATTTTAGATGCAAGGTGGGAAAAGCCATCATTCATCATTCATTCACTTTGGCATTTACATTTGTTCATGTTACAGATGCTTTTTTTGCAAATCGTTTTGTTTTTACATTTTAAAGTAACTTGTTAAACATTAGGATGTGAAAAAAAATATGTCCATGCTTATTTTGGTGGTAAATATGGTGATGCTAATTGACCAACTACTTAGTTAAAGGGATAGTTTACCCAAAATCGTCAATCATGGAAATCATTTATTTATTCAAACCTGAATATGACTCTTTTTTCTGTGGAACAAAACATTTATTTTGAGAAATGTCAATGGGGTCCAGTGTTGTTTGGTTACCAATGTTCTTCAAAATATCTTCTTTTGAGTTTTGCAGACGAAAGTTATACAGGTTTGGAATTGCATAAGGGGGAAAATTAAGAAATGTCAATTTTTGGGTAAACAGAATAAAATACATGCCGGTGACCAGGTATGCTAACATCCATTACTTTTCTTTCTTGTCATTCCAGCAATCAGCGACACAACAAACTTTGGCAACCGGAGGGTGACGAGTATTCATTGGAGGGCCTCCAGGCTTCAGGTTGCAGTGGCGACCAGACTCCTCAATTTTCGTCACTGTGCCCTGATCAAGAGGACGCCGCTTGGTGTCATGGAGGTGCGAGTGCCTCCCCCTGCTGTGGAGAGGAGCCCACAGACCATCTCAATTACAACTACTACTTCCGCCGGCTCTCGGACACTGCTCTGGACAGCGAGCCCTCCACGCCAGTCCGAGGTCCTCCTCTACTAGGCATGGAACGGGTCTTTATTGAAATCGAGGATGTCGAGAGGGATGCGTTGTTGGACGACGAAGGCTTCCCCTTGGCCCACCTGGCCCTTCCCGGGGAGGGCACAGCAGCTCAGACCTGCAGCCGCCTGGAGCCTCTGGAGGACATGCGCTTGCGGCTGGAGTTTAGCACGGTGGAGGAGGAAGACGAGGAGGAAGCACAAAAGGAGGAAGCGGAGATGGCAGCCTTAGCTCGTGGTGAGGAGACGCCGAGGGAAGACGATGGCCTGGCTAACTTGAACCGCTTTAACAACGAGAACGCCAACAACAGCAACAGGCTGGCTGGGAAACGCAGCTGCCCTTCTGGCTTTGACGTGAGTATGACGTCTTAGCTGTAGTGGCAGCTCTCCTGGCTTATATAGCTCAAAGAGCTCTTTTCTGTGAATCCATCCTAAACGCTTTTCTTTCTCTAAAGCATCCCGTACTCTTACACCTTTAAAAAGAACCTAACCATGCATTCTCCCTGCCTGTGTGTATCCATCGGTTTAGGACAGTGCTAGCATTGGAAACCCCTTCAAAGTGAAGCCCTCATATCAGTCGTGCCGAGACTGCCTGCGCCTGCCTGGCGGCCGCCGCTGTGAACGTCGCACCCATCGCCTTAACCTGCCACGTCACGCTGGCCTGCCCAGTATCTCCATCCAGGCCCCTGGAGGAAAGCTATTCCGTACCGCCTCCATCAATAAGGTGCCTGCCCCTCGGCATCACGTGTGCAGCAGGCACTGCCAGTGTACTCGTTGCTCCAACCGGGCCAGAGCTTCTGCGGTGGTGAGCTTGAAAACTTACCGTAAGCAACTGCCTTTGCCTACGAGCAACAAAGACCTTCCTCAGGATTTGCGTTGTTCCTTGGAGACCGAGGACATGGAAAGGCAAAAAATGGAAGAGACTGGGAGCAAGGGCTGCAACAGCCCTACAGCAGAGCTTACCCTTCTAAGTCTCAGTCTGGGTGCTGAGAAGCCTTCGGCGGAGCTCACAGAGACACCGATCCTTCTGCAGACATCCATGCTGGTGCACCATAGACTGGAGCAACTGTCTGGTCCTCAGTCAGAACAGATGGACTTAAGTCTACAGGACACTGCCGCAGAGGAAATGGAAGTGGATGAGAGTACCATCCCCAACACACACTCTCTGCTCAGCGCCGTGGATCTAGTGAACTACAGCAGACTTGCACACCACGCTCCTCCCCGCAGAGTTTGGCCCTGACACGGAGCTCCAGCAGCGACAGTCTGCAGAGCATACAGGAAGGGCAGCCGGGCTTGGTACGTCAGCGAGCCCAAGAGATCGAGACCCGTGTGCGGCTTGCTGGGCTCACTGTGCCCTCTCAACTCAAAAGGTCTAACTCATTGGCTAAGCTAGATGATCTGGCCATCTCAACAGAGGACCTTTGTGCCACAGTCGCCGTTGACAATGAGCGAGATTGCGTGCAACCCTCTTGCTCTCCCAAGCTCTCTCTATCTCCAAGTGTATTGCAGAGCTTGAAAAGCTGACTTCTCAAAGATGTCAGAACCGCTTTCTCAGTAAATGGTGCTGTGACACACTGGAAAAGCCTTAAAGCCATTGAGAGCTACGATGGAGGCCCATGCTGCAAGACGACTCATGAGAACAATCAGGCCAGGGTTGGACCTTCTTTCAGAAGCCCTTTACATAACTGCACTGCATTTCTCATGTGTCTGTCTGTGCTTTGACTAAGATGTATATTAAAGAAGCATGATCAGGCTTGGACCTTCGTTCACGGCTTTGTTAATAATGCTTTGCTTTTAGTAGACAGATTACCCATCTGTTAATGACGTAATCCACACCTAACAAAATCTTTATTTTCCTAACACCTCTAATCAATTTGTGTTGGGTTGTTTGTTCAGATATGTGTTTGATCTCCATGATTTACGTTTGTCCAACTTAAAGGGATAGTTCACCCAAAATTTTTTAATTGTTTCATCATTTTTGTTGATATTTGGAAGAATCTTTGTAACCAAATGGTTCTTCCGCACTATTGACTGCTATAATAAGAACAAAAATTCTACTTTGGTAGTCAATGGTGCCCCAGAACAGTTTAGTTAACCACTTTTTTCTTATATATCTTTTTGGTGTTATACAAGTTTATACAGATGTGGAACGACTTAAGTGTGAGTAAATTATGACAAAATGTTAATTTTGGGGTGAACTATTCCTTAACTATTTTTTGTCACTTTGGTTGGAATATCAAAGATGTCAATAAGTTTACATTTGACTGCCCAGTTTATTTGCCAGTAACTTTTAGCTTATTGTTGCAGAACCAATTAAAAAATAAGTAGAAAAATGTGATACAATTTTAGCTGATTCAGATAAGGGTGCACTACACTTTCAGAAAGAAGGTACAAACGCTGTCATTGGGATGGTACCCTTTAAAAGTTCCTAATATTTACCATTTAGATACAGATGTTTAAATATATATATATATATATATATATATATATTTGGTACGAATATTGAGGTACTACTATACACTCTTCAGGTGTAAAAGTGTACTTTTTGAAAAGGGACTGACCACCCCAGGGACAGCTTTTGTAACTTTTCTGTGAGTCTGGGGACACGTTTCAATAAAGACCAGTTAATCCTTATGTTGTTACCAACAATGATCCTTAAAGAGTTAACATTACAATGTCCTTAAAATAACATTTCATGCAGTATGTAATGTTGCTGTGTGGGAATGTAAGCAGTTTGCCAAGTTGTAAAGCTGAAAGTGAACGAATAACAAGTTATTGGCTAGAGAAAAATGAGTCGACTCTGACAAGTCATCTGTCGTTCTAATTTCAGTTCCGGGTCGGATTGGTGTCACTCGGTGCAATCCCTGCCTACGTTTGCGACATTGCACGCGGTAGAATACCAATTTAGCTATTAAAATTGTTAATAATTTGTGCAAACAATTATCACATCAACTAAACCGCATAACTATTGAGTATCTCCAGTCAAAAATGCAAAATTAATGTGTTTGGTTATTTGTCTTAGAACTCTCTATTTTGCTTCCGTTCTGGTGTTTATGAAAACAAGATCTGAAATGTTATTAGCACATAGCACTTGTAATGTAAAGAAGCTTAAGCTGTTTATTGTTCAAATTGCAACCTGTGATGTGCAAAAAGGCTTCAGCAGCAACACATAGTTCGACAGTCATCTAGTTGACCAGAGGATGTTCAAATATGTCACTAAAATCCTTTTAAAGTGAATGCAAAGTTGGTATAAAAAATAACATCAAGGTTACTCATAATGCTGTATATTCAGTGTTTACAGGCCCAAGCAGTGTTATCTTATATTATTCAGGGTGTAGAGATTTATCAGAGCTTATCGATTTATTACCATAAATTGTATTATTTGTGTACTGGACGGTTCAATTTCGGTTAGTGTTTAATTATTCATTGAGCCTTTTTATGAGTTTTATGTGAGTCAGTATGTTATTGAACTGTATTGTCTACCAAGGTTTTATTTATTTTTTTATTTGAAAGATTTACAATATGCAAAGTGGCCTGTGCAATAAGTATAAGTGAGAATCATTTTTATTTGACTGAATAATGTGAAAAGTAGCTTTTCCTTCTCATTGAGAATGAAATGAAAGGTGAAAGAGAAGCACCTTGAGAAAAATGTGAGTGAAACTTTTTGGGGGGTTAGGTCCACATTGTCCTCCTAATGATATAACGTTTAAAAGTGATAATACCTATTTTAAATAGCTAATGTGAAATTGCCCTTTTTGTATTGTCTTTTTTATTTCTTTTTTTCCATTATTTTAAATATGAACAATATGTTTTTCGCCAAGAAAGATAGCCTCCCAAAAGAGAGTAAAGTTGATGTTCTGCTTTTTGCTCATGGCTAGTCGTACCTCGTTCCCAGCTACTGCTGCTGATTTCAGTTCTAGATATTGTTTTGTTTAAACATGCAAGTGCCTTAACTGTTGCCATTTGCAATCAGTTGTCTAATGATTTTTTGTAAAACTGCTCGTTTTTTCTTCAGCTGGCTATGGTCTGGTCTCTAAAGATCATTTTAAACAAAGGAATATTTGTCTTTTTTTTTTTATACTACATTTCCTATTTTAATAGAGGAGACCAAAGTCATTTATTAGTTTTTTCATCTTTTGACATGTTTGAACACACTAAGCTGACAATAACATCAACTGGAACATTGTCATTAGCCCTGCCTAAACAGCTTGTAAGTGACCTGGAACATACATTCTTTATATATTGCACTTCATTTGGACCATTTTAAGTTCTGCTGCACTTTGTTTTGGTAATAATGTACTGTACAGTATAGAAATAAATTGTTTATTGTCTGCATCAGAAATGGATGAGTAATTTATTTATGTATAGCCTTTAGTTGAGTGGCAATTAGTGAGGGGAAACTGTGTTAAATTAAAACCTATGTGTAAGTACTATGTACTTAATGTCAATGTGTTCTAAGGAACTTCACTGACTTATTTTACCAAATGAAAGCAAACTACAATGGTAAATAGTTTGGCCTGATCTTTGAATGTAGCACAGTCTGAACTGTTATTGAATTAGAAAAATGTGATTGTAATGTCACAAGACCGAAAAGCATTTCGGCAGGAGCTCAAAAGCTAAGGCTGGAGTTAAAAAGTTTTTAGTGCAAACCAAATATCAGCATCGTTACGTTTTTTTTTCATTTTCTAGGAATACATCAACATAAGACTCTACCATGAGGCTTTTTCTATTATTTTCTATTAGACATATAGTTACAGCTGCATGTCTTGGTATTGTAAGTTATGCTAAATGTATTTATTTACTTGTCAGAGATAGTAAAGTTAAATGTATTATTATTTTTAATGAGTAAAACATGTTTTTGTTGTTACAAATCACTTTTGTGCTGTTTGCAGTAAAACAATTCTAACAACTTTAACTTTCTTAAACGAGATATATTCACTTTAGTAGTAGAATTACACAAGACATTAAGTCTTACCTCAAGCATAAATCTAATAAAAGTAAAGCTCATAAATAGTACATAAATTACATCTAAAAAACTATTTGCAACTGGGTTAAAATTATCCATTAAAAATTATTTCAAAATTAACAAATATAATTTTAACTACATTTCTCTAAAACAAGACATGCACCACCTTGTTACAAGGATGTACAGACTTTTATTGTGAAACTAGACCTAAAAACTACCAAAGGTTTTTATTTATTTATTGCCGTGCTGACAACTGGAATAGTCTGTTAAGAAGCTATTCAAATCTATATTCAGACTGTTGTCAAAGGTCCCAATTTAGGAAGTTGAGACAAACTGTTGAGAGAGGGCAGTTGTGGAGATAAACATCGAGAGGCTGGTTTTATGGATGACCCTTCCCAGCTGCTTGGAATATTGCAAGCTGAGGCCATCAACCTCAAAATAACCTATTAGATTTACAGCATGGTGCCTGTGCAATGACAACCATAATATAAGCATGCAATTCATCCAGAAGTGGTCGGGCAAAATGAATGCAATCGATTACATAATAAGCAATGAGCACTGACCCCTTTAAAATATCCTATCATGTTAAATGACATGTGAGTCAAATAAGATTATATTAAATGATAATATATAGTGATTTAAGTAATGAAAGTAACTAATGTGAGCTTCCATAAGGTTAAGTGCTTTCTGGTTGTGATGACAGCATGTGGGGAAAGGAATACTCCAGACCTGTTTATAACTTATCCTTATGTTAGGCTATATTAGGCACATCTTCCGACAAGACACAGTCAGCTGGGCATCATGCGTTGCTTCTTACTCTCAAACCATTCAGACTTGCCAATGGAGGTTTCAGAAGGTCACTGATAAATAACTCTGGGAGTCTGGAGGTCAGAGAGTGCAGAGTGTTGCTCATAGATCATCTTTAGTATTTATTTAAATGAACGTCTGACCAAAACTACTTAGAAAGGAATGGAACCAAATTGGTAGGTGGTCTATTTTATGAAAACTGACCACTTTAAAACACTAATCTATCTAGATTATGTAAAGATTATTGCTTCTATGGTTTACCTCATTTGTTAGTCGCTTTGGATAAAAGCGTCTGCTAAATGATTAAATGTAAATGTAAACAGCCGACGTAGCTTTGAGGGATAAGTCACCCAAAAATCTCATAATTTACTCGTCCCCAGGTTGTGTCAAATCTATATTAATTTCTTTGTTCTGCTGAACACAAATGAAGATATTTGTAACAATGTCAATAACCAAACAGATTACCCCCCCCCCCATTTACTGCCAAAGTTGGGAAAAAATAAATACCATTGAAGTCAATGGAGGTGGAGATCTGTTTGTGTTCAGCAGAACAAAGAAATGTATTCAGGTTTAGGATTTTTGGGTGAGCTATACCTAACTGGAAGAACATGGTAGGGCAATTCCAACGTTACGGACATGACATTTTGTGCTCAGAGAATGAATTTATTACAAATATAATGACTCATTCTGTTCATATTTTACTAAACCCTTGTTGATAGAGTCTAAACATCAAAAATTGTCAGTCTATGAACAAATTTTCTATTTAAAAAAAGGGAAATAAACATGCGTTATGGATGTGACAAAAAAAGAACAAGTTTTTTGGGAGACGACAAACTTTGTAGGATTTCTGTGAAATAAACTGCACAATCCTGAAGCAATAATACCCAATGAATGGAGAAGGGATGCCTCTTTATAGAACATCAAATAGTTACTTTATTTTCATTTTCATGTGTCCATTTACATTTACATTACATTTACATTTAGCATACGCTTTTATCCAAAGCGACTTACATTGCATTATCCTTTACATTTGTACATATATATGTGCAATCCCCTGAGATCGAACCCACAACCTTGCATTGTAAACGCAATGCTCTTACCACTGAGCTACAGGAAAGCTGTAACGAGCATTTATGAGTAATATGTAATGTTATGGATGTGACAATCCTGAGAATGGCACTTTCCTGACTATGAAAAATCATGCACTAAAAATAAAACAAATGCTTTACAAATTTGAAGAGAGATCTCATGGGTATTTGAACCACCAAATTTAATATCTGTGCTGTTACCATCGTAAAAACCGTTGGTAAAAACTAAATTTTTTCGTGTTAAGGTTGACATTTTCACAGAATTGCCCGGTACTAATCCCAAAGTTCTGGGTCTGATCCATCATTGGCTGATTTGGATAAGCATCTGCCAAATTTATGAATATACATATCAAATTCAGAATACCCAGACATACAGGTAGTACCTTAAGTAACAATGTTACCATTTTTTGGGGAGGATCTCTTGTCAAAAGATGACCCAATGTTGCTGTTCAGACACAGTGGTCAAAAGCTGTGTATTTGTCAAGAGGCAAAGGATAAATTTGGAGTCAGTGGGTTTTCCCCTTTCATGTCAAATGTGACCTTGGCACCTGGTAACTGATCTGGTCTGCCAGTTGTCAAGTTCCCATTTTGGTTCCATGACTCACTGGCCACATCGAGAGTCCTTTAATTTTAGGCATTGCAACATTCCAAAAAAAGGAGTGATGAGATAGGAACAAGAGGGGGATTGAGATGGGAGGGGGCTTGTTTCAGATAAAGATTCATGGTCTGTTCATATACTCACGAGTTGTAATATGTGTTCTCACAGAGGTAATGGGACAGAAACAGGACAAGGGGATTGAAAAAGAAGAAGCCCTGTCCGAAGATTTCAATGACTATGAGATCTTAAACCAGGAGGAGGAACATTTCAACAGCTCTGGATCTAGAGCCCATCAGATATTTAGTAACTCAGACACCTCTCCACTGAAGGCCTGTCCAGGTCACGAACCAACACGACCTAATGACAACGGTGAGCCCCTGCTTAACCAAGGAGGAAAAAAGATCAGCTGGAGTTACGACACAAATGTTTCGCAGAATGCCGGGACACCAAATCCTCAGCTGACCCGGCAGGAGGTCCATGTGCTTTAGAATTAGAAACGCTCATAAACTACACAACTGCTACGGACAGTGAGGGCATATCTAGTGCTGTGGACCAGAAACACGCTTACAAAACGAAAGGAATGACTAACAAAACTCATCCTAGAGGTTCTCGAGAGATGTTGGAAGTTCCTCGTCCAGGGAATTCGACGGAGGTAGTTAAGTGTGTTGAGAAGAATGAGACATGGACAGCATATGACACAGGAGCAAAAGAGAAAATGAGGAAAGATATGGGAATAAAAAGGACATCTTTGGAAAAACACTCAAAGGAACAATTAGAGAATGCTGAGTTACTTGAAAGTAAGTCATTCCAGGAAGAAGATAAAGATAAACGTTTGAAAGATTCCCAAACATCGTATGAGTTTGATCAAATCATTTGTGACCAGGGTTGGACTGGAAGAGTTCAACAAAAAGAAAGCAACACGGACAGACTTGAGTACTTGAAAACAGATGATTGTTTGCACTTGGAGACAGTGAACACCGAATGTCCATCAATCACTGGACTTCACTCACATTCAACCACTGACAGCGTGACAGGTCAGACAGAGTGTCGGCGCTCCAGTAGGCAGGATTTAGGTTTCCAGAGGGACAGAAATATCAGTTCAGTATCACCCAGCATGACTGATATGTCAACATGTGTTTTGAAAGAACCTAACGGTGCCACAGAGGCGTATAGTCATTTTACAACAACACACAAAGGAAGCTTTGAAAACGACAGAAGAAACCGGACTTTCCATGCATCATTGCCAAGGCGGAGAGGAGAAGAGTCAATTAGTCGTGAATGCAGCCGAAGTGAAGGTAAGAACAAACTCTTGAATATTCCTGTTGATGAAACTCGATTGGTTCAGGAAAACTGTTTATTAAAATGCAAAGTGACACCATTTGACTCATTTGACACTGAGATTGTTACGGAATCCATAAATGCAGACGTAGCTCCGGTCTTATTGAGAATTGAGGAGGACTTTGAACAATATTACGTATATTCCAACCAGATTTGAAGCACAGCAATACTTTGTCCGAGGTGCCTAAGGTTTTGTTTCACACCGAGAAGCAAACTGCTGACAAAGGGGCATTTAATGTAATGGAAAAACGCTCAGCAGCCATGTCATCTGAGAGTTTATTTGAATCCAAGGCTAAAAAGCTCTTGGTTAGCAATGCACGTCACCCAGCCAAAAAAGGGTGTGTTTGGAGCCCACTCACAGTGTGTGAAAAGAGACGGCTAGTTTGTTTATCATACAGCTGTTCTGTCACCATCCACAGAAAATCATCTGAACGGAATAAGTAATGCTTCACCTTCACTTGAGTTATCAAGTGAAAGATGTCAAATTCAAAAAGATATTCCAAACAAAAAGATAAGTGACACTGAGGTCATCTGCTTAGGTCATAAAGGGTGTCTGGGAAAAGAGTCTGCGATCCTAAGACCAACATGTGTCTGGATGACACAAATACACAGAAAGCTTCATGTAATGGCAAAGTGAAGGAATCATGTAACTGTTTGTATACAATTGACATTAAGAGTTTCAATTCTTTCTCTCACTCAGATTTAAATGTTGGTGATGGAAACGCTATGAAAGCTTCTTTGCAACAGGAAAAAGAACCTCTGCATTTCACTGCCGTGATCACACCGCCACTTCAGATTCACACCTTTCCCGATCAGAGGGCAAAGAAATCATCTGACGTCTCCCATTTGTACGTTCCTCACGCTGAGATACAAAGTATGATTCCCGACATATCATCCGCAAACCCTCAGGCAGGCAAAAAGACGAAAGGACCACCACCACCTGTTCCAAAGAAACCAAAGAATCCCTTTAAAAAAGGCCACAAGGGGTCTGCTTCTCATTCCGTAGATGAGCCACGCGAATACTCTGACCTACTGCTCAAGAATATCAAAATGGGCAGAAGGCAGGCAGCATTGGAATCATTTGAGGATTTTAATAGGCATCCGTCATGTTTGGATATGTTACCTTACTGCATGTCCATAGAGACTAATGTTCCAAGACACTGTTTAGTCTTTTACGATGAATTGGTTGCAAATGATTTTGACAATTTGACAGCAACTGGTGAAGACCCTCGTGAAGATGAACTAAAAGATCTGAGTATGTCTCAGCTGAGGCCGTTATTAGAAAGAAAAGCAAAAATCAAGGGCCCGCCACCTCCCGTGCCAAAAAAGCCTCAGAATCCTTTTGCTGAAACTGACGTGGAGAAGATCAGTGGAAACGTGGATTATTCCTCGAAATGTGGTCAGCCTGACTCTGAAAACTACATGGACATTGCGGATGAAAATGAATCTACACCTACCATGATGCCAAACAGACATTCTCATCTTGCCTGCAGAATGTCAAGTGGCGATTCTTCTGGGTCAGAAGAAGATGAACTCTCCAGATTCAGGCCCGTCGCTGAACTCATCAGAGACACCAACAAAATCCAGGAGAAAGTGATACGCCACAGCAGGACAAACATCATGGAAACCAGACCAGATGTTACAGTGGGAAGTCAGAGTCTAAAAGTATCGCAGATGAAGACAACCTTTGATGTAAAAAAAGCTCCAAATAAAATAGAAAGAAGATCCTCGCCGAAGAGAGGTAAGGCAGATGTTCAAGCTGATTAAAGGAACATTCAGTATAGTGACAGAGTTTAGGAGAATCTTGATCAAATATGTCTGGAGTTTAGGTTAAAACTCAAAACAGAGATCTATTCATCTCCAGTGTTTTGTCAGTGGCATAACTATATTTTCTGAACACCTAGTAGTTCTTTGAAATACCTTAAACTAGAAAAGGAATTTGCTCCCTCCCTGTCTAATTTACTTAAACTGATAGTTCACCCAAAAATGAAAATTGTGTCACCATTCACTCACCCTCTTGTCATTTCAAACCTGTATGACTTTTTTCCTTCTGCAGAACACAAAAGAAGATATTTTGAAGAATGTTGGTAACCAAACAACGGTGGTACACATAAACTTGTATTGGTTTTGTGTCTATAGAGGTGAATGGGTACCACTGATGTCCCGTTATTCTTCAAAATATCTTCTTTTGTGTTCATGCAGGTTTGAAATGCCAAGAGGGTGAGTAAATGATGACAGAGTTTTCATTTTTGAGTGAATCATTACTTTTTAACTTTTGTGTTGTGTTACAATAGAATTGTATGATTTGCTTGAGACTGCATTAGGAGAGATTAAAATTAAGTGAGTATTATTTTATGTGTTTTTCAAAAAAGAGCCAATATTGTTTGTGTTTAAATATATTTAAAGCTATAAAGTTTTGCCGTACTATCTTTGAGAATAGTGGTGCTTCACAATGCCATCAAAAACAATGGCTAAATGGTTTTATAAAGCACCGTTAGCACCCAAAGAACCTTTCTACTTCACAAAAGGTTTTTTACAACGGAAAAGGTTCTTCAGATCATGGAAAATAAAAAATTGCTTCTTCTATAAGAACCTTAGTAAATGGTTCCTTGGGGAACCAAAATAGTTCTATCTATAATAATCTATAATCTATATTAATGTTGTATATAACTTTCAAAGCATTTGTAGTACTATGAAGTTCTGCCTTGGAAAAGAAAAAAAAGTTAAGTAAAGTAAAAATATTTCAGAACTTGAAGCAAAATCTGAAAGTTGTACATAAAAAAAATATTATTTGTTTAACGAACATAAATTTGGCAACTTGAAGATTTCTTCAACTCCATTGGTTACAATTAAATAATCATTGGTTTATCTGATATCATTACAGTATCATGACACAACCCCACAACATGCTGTTTTGTATGGACAACTCAAGTTGACTGACATGTTTCAAAAATATTTTACATTTTCTTTTCTGTTTAATGGACAGTTCACCCAAAAATAATTGACTCACCCTCGGGTTGTTCCAAACATGTATAAATTGTGTTCTGCTGAACAGAAAGGAAAGATATTTGGAAGAATGTCAGTAACCAAACAGATCTCAACCCAATCTGAGGGTGAGTAAATGATGACAGGATTTTCATTTTTGGGTGAGCTGTCCCTTTCAGGAGTGCTGGTGACAGATCATGATCCACTCAAACGCTTTTTGTTTAGAAGTAAGCAGAAGCTGAAAATAAGACTTTAAATTAGATTTTATGGCACACTGCACTTTGTAACATAATCCAACTGTTTAGACTGGACAGACGTCATCCCTTTTCACTCTTAACATTAGTATGAAACTTCCATAACCTTATCAGCTGATCATATGCATGTGATCATTATTCACAGTGTTTGTAATGCACATACTGTACGATTTAAGGCACAGTCCTGTATTTTTATTTCAAATGTGCTTACACATTTATAATACCTGTAGGTGAGTCCGGTACAATTTGTAACACTTCTCATTCACACACAGTGATGTCCATGTAGGAGGACATTAGGAGGAGGGGAGGGGAGAGGAGAGGAGAACAAGGGCGTTTTCTCCCGTTCATTCAGAATAAAGGAGAGGAGGGAAGCTATTGTGGCTAGCCGCAATTCACTGAGAGTCACCAGCACAACTGAATCTGTGAGAAAATAAATTAATGCTTTGAATTTAATGCTTTGAGAGGCGCGGTACTGATAAAGGTGAGAATTTCGCATTTTGTCATATTCATGCACGGCAGGTCAGTGGTGCAATAGCCTCTGCCGGAATGCTAGCTCGATTTTAGCAAGCATCACTGATTTATACAAGCTCTGGAAACCGCTCATACCCATCCGCAGAACTTGCGCCCGTGCATGAGCGTTTGCAGGGTTTTTCGTTCGTATTGCATTGTTTTCGGACGAGTGAAAACATATACGGTGGTTGATCGGCATGCATACGTGCGGGAGGAGCAGAAACACTGATATTAATTGAAAGTTGACCATCATGACCTGTGCCGGGTACATAGCTCACATCTAAATCAAAGGAGCACCTCGCATTTGGTCATTCGGTGCATGCAAAAACCCGTCGAGTTGAAAACAAGCTGCATTACAAAAACCATTTGTTCGTAAAATTGCGTTTTCCCATGTTTTTCATTCATTTATTCAGATAGCGGTTAGCTTTTTCTCACACCAGCAGAAGCTTGCCTATCGATTGATTCGGCTATGTCATGTTTTTCACTCTCCCACTATAAGCGAATATTTTATTTTTTCATTCTGTTATTTCCCTAACCTTTATTTTAGATGGTTTTCCTTTATGTATGTTTTAGCTGAATTGTTGTGCTTTTTATTTTTCGCCGGGATGCTTACCATCAATAACGCAGCTCGGCCATTAGAAAGCAAACACACACGGCCATACATCTGACCTATTTCCAACACCACATCCGTGAATTCTTTATAATGACCACGTTTCATTCACGCAAACACTGTCTATTGTTATTTTTGTTTAGACACAACCAGCATCATATATCTTAGCAATAACGGTCTGGGATACCGCCAGATAGTGCACATAATGTATTAGTAAAGGCAGCTAATAACCGTTGATTATTAATGTATAATTACCCATATGAGTTAATATATCCGTTGCATTAGCCTATATATTATAAATAATAAGTAATTCATAAGATTCGGTATTTCTAAACCGGTCTACCTACACTGCATATTCGTGCATCATCAGCACGAGCAGCTTTTGGGCATCATAGGCGTGTGCAACATTTTTGGCCATTACAGTGCACTTGTATCCCAGTAGTAGCTAGGATGCTTGTAAGATTTTGTGCTGTAGGGAACAAAGTCATGCTCATTAAATTGATTGTTTGTCTCATTTGTGGAATCTTTATGAATTGTTGTTCTTGTTGAGATTATGAGATTGATCCTAAACAGGTTTAAGATAGACATAGGCTTTTAATTTTATAGGCTACATATGGTGCATATTTACAACTTTAGTTCATAATTATTAGTTTTGCTTACAATAAGGTTCTAGTTGTTAACAATTCATCCATGCATCAACAAACAATACTTGTACAACGTTTATTTTTGTGATAATTTCAGCATTTACTAATAGACTATATTTTTAAATCGAATGTTGTAATTGTTAACATTAGTTTATACAACTTGAAGTAACATAAATAATTGTATTAACATTAATATGGATTGCTGAATGCTGAATGCTGAAAAACTGTTGTTAGTTCATGTTATTTACTGCTATTACTAATTTTAACGATTAAAACCTTATAAACCTTAACCTTGTAAAATGTTATTTTTTAATAGTCAGGTTACAGGTATAGGTTGTTTTTTTCCAAAATATACTTTATATTAATATACTTTATATACACGCAGGTTTATTTGACAATCAAAAATATATTTTTGTTTCTGAAGGAGTCTAGCCTTGTTGGCTCGCACAAGTATAACTGCATTTTATTTTTTTCTCCATGTCTTGATGTGGTAATGCATGCAGAGTAAAATGGAAAAATGTTTCCCAGCTGTCTCCAGTTCACAGCCCATCTTGCCCTAATATGGTACTGTCAATATGAATACTAAAAGGAAAAAAGCATTGAAAATGCATTAATTTATCTGCCATTAGGAATGTACCATGTATAGATGTCTTATTAACCTTCTTCATGTTTAAATATAACTATATATTATCTAAATGTAGATAAATATCGTTAGATAATATTTGTGTTCTATCACTATTATAATAACTTTACAAATAATTGAATTGAATACAATTTTATTTATATAGCGCTTTTTACAGTTTTGCATTTGTCCAAAGCAGCTTTATACAATTAGGTAGTGGCAGCTGTAGTAAAGAAATACAAAAGAAATAGATAGATAAATAAATAAACAGCTACATGACAAATATATGGTATTATAATGCATCTTAATATGGCCATTTTCTCGATACAATGTACATTAGTAAAACTGAAATAAACACTTGTCAACCAATAGCCGTAAATTGTTTAAAAGCATTATTACATTATGCATACACAATATCAGTAACCATCCTTATTTAATTGTTACTTTCGCTAGGTTATTTACAATATTATAATGTGTGTATTATTAACATGATATTTGTAATCCTGGTTAGTATCACAGTTATCCAAAGTCATCAAAGTTAATAATACACAGGGCTATTTACTTATTGGTTTCAATACATACTTTATGATCACCCTTATTTAAAAAAAGAACATAACATAATCACAAACATTTTCTCCTCTTCTGTAGAAATGATCAGACGAGTGGTACGACAGAGTAAATTCCGTCATGTGTTTGGCCAGGCGGTGAAGAATGATCAGTGCTATGATGACATTAGGGTTTCACGAGTTACCTGGGACAGTGCCTTTTGTGCAGTAAACCCCAAATTTGTTGCTATTATTGTGGAAGCTAGTGGAGGTGGAGCTTTTCTTGTGCTCCCTCTGCAAAAGGTAAGCCATAACTCCAATTACAACATCTTAGAACATTTGTTCCAAATAATATAAGCAGGGCTGGGGAGTAACAAAATACATGTAACTTTGTTACGTATTTAAAATATGTGTTTCATTTCAATACTGTATTTCATTACAGTTACTTTTTAAATGGTGGTAGTAAAATTACAGCTACATCTGAAAAGTATTTTTGATTACCAAAGTGATTACTTGGAATTTTAACCATATATTAACTGTAACAGGCAATTAATGTAAACAGGAGTCTGTGATTCTCTGACAATCTGCAAAAGCATCCTAAACTACAGTTCTGCTCATTTCATGCCCCTTGCAAAATATGCATGAATATATATGAATATATATATATATATAAATCTGGGTTCATAGAAATTGCATATCAATTTTATTTAGTAATGTTCGGAATAAGATATTTCATGCAATAGAAGTTTACATGTACTCCATAACACAAACTGAGTGAATTTATACAAATTGCCACATTAAAAAATGTACATACCCTTGAATCTTAAAGTCTCTGGTTACCTGAATGATCAACGACTCTTTTCATGTTTTGTGATAGTTGTTTGTGAGTCCCTTGTTTAAGTAATTTGTTTAGGTAATTACGACTTTTTATCTCACAGAGTTTATTACAAATCTGATTTATATTCTTAGAATTGTGAGAGATAAACACAATTTGTCACAGGATGGTGTGTACCAAGCGCAAGGCAAGGAGTATATTCCAAAAGTAGAGCTGTAATAATAAATCCAGACAGAAAGAGAATCCAACAAGAGTAATAACCACATGTTTCCGAGAAGACAAAATAAGTACAATTTAGCCTCCGATTCAATAAAGTTTAAACACCCCAGCTCTTAATGCATTGTGTTTGAGGTTAAGCAGTTTTTCCTTTTCTTTTTTCTAAGATTTTCTTGCTACAAGATATATTGTGGAAAACTGATGTTGTTTGAAATAATATGCAGAGGAAAACCAAGTCCTCTGTTTGGTGGTCCCTTTGTAATATGTTACAAATTACTTTTTAAAGCATGTATTTTGTATTCTGTAGTGAAATACATTTTAAAAGTAACCCTCCCAGCCCTGAATATAAGTTAGAGTAGAATTGATTCAGTGAGAAGAGTGCATGTCTTTTTTTCCTGTAAATCTTTTTGTGTAAAATAATTTTTATGCTTTTAAAATGCTTGAAAAAACGAAATTGTTTGTATGAATGATGTCACCATTTAGTGGTGGTTGAAGAACTTATTAGTTGTTATGCTTGGTCAGAACAAGAATTCATATAAATTCATGCTGTCTGTCGCTGGTTCTTGTTTACAGACGGGTCGTATTGATAAGGCCTATCCCACTGTTTGCGGTCACACAGGCCCAGTGTTGGACATCGACTGGTGTCCACACAATGATCACGTCATTGCCAGTGGTTCTGAAGATTGTACAGTAATGGTATGCTCAGCTCCTTTACTTATACTTTCATAGAAACCCTGTTCTGGAATCTGGAAGAATACATTTTCCCATATTTCTCACACAGGTGTGGCAGATCCCAGAGAATGGCCTCACCTCAGCTCTCTCTGAGCCAGTCGTGGTGTTGGAGGGTCACTCCAAGAGGGTGGGGATTGTGACATGGCATCCGACAGCCCGAAATGTTGTGTTAAGTGCAGGTAAGGATGCTGAAAATGCCTGTTTTTCTTTAGTACTTTAGATTTTGGATTACAATGTAACATTTTTTAATTCTCAGTATGTCCATAATGGTCTCAATAATAATATTAATAATAAAATATAATATAATATATATGTATTTTAAAAAAATATTTCATGCATTAATTGAATATTTATTTATTTAAATTAAAAATTCGATTTTGTTTTTCATTTATGGGCTACTTACAAAGCTATTTAACCTTCTTATGCCCATTATCTTTATCCTCAAGCCTCAATTTATATTGGATAAAATAAATATGTACAGTATATTGATTAAAAAAATCTTCGAATAACATTAAGGATTGGTAAAGACACTAATATTTAGCTACTTGCACAATATAATGTAAAAAAATGCATTCTTCAATAGAATTTCGATAAACCAGTTCTCAAAATCCTCACCCACATGCATCTGTTTTAGTGTGTGGCTGAACAATCAAAGTACCACTTTTGTCTTCCCTCCTCCATCAGGATGTGATAATCTCATCATCATTTGGAACGTGGGCACAGGAGAAGCCATGATCAACCTGGAGGACATGCATCCCGACGTGATCTTCAGCGTCTGCTGGAGTCGCAATGGCAGCCTCATTTGTACCGCGTGCAAGGACAAGAAAGTGCGAGTTATTGATCCGCGCAAAGGGAAGATCATCGCAGTAAGTGAACACATCTCACAATTATATTGAGGCTTTGTAGGTTGATCTTTTTATTTAGTGGTTAACTGTCTCACTGATAACAGGATAAGGATAAGGCCCACGAGGGGGCGCGGCCAATGAGGGCCATTTTTCTGGCTGATGGAAACATCTTTACCACTGGTTTCAGTCGAATGAGTGAACGACAGTTGGCGTTATGGAATCCAGTAAGTCAAACACATCGACTTTCTCCCTGTGTGAAAAAAAATAAAAAAAATAACATGTTTATTAAATATGTTGTGTCCCTTTTAGAAAAACATGGATGAGCCGATATCTGTGCATGAAATGGACACCAGCAATGGAGTGTTGCTGCCCTTCTATGACCCTGACACTAATGTTGTCTACCTGTGTGGAAAGGTCAGCTTACTTTTTTTTTTTTTGACACATTCAAAGTCCATCCGTCCATCCTATGAATTTAGAGCAGCAAAACTTGAAAACAACAAAACCTGTTTTCTGTTCCAGGGTGACAGCAGCATCCGTTACTTTGAGATCACGGACGAGGCACCATTTGTGCACTACCTCAATACGTTTTCCAGCAAGGAGCCTCAGAGAGGCATGGGCTATATGCCTAAAAGAGGTTTAGATGTCAACAAGTGTGAGATAGCCAGGTATGCACCTCTACAGGTGGTTCTTTATTTGATATATTTTTAAAGGACTTTACATTTTTGTAGTGTAAGTGATCCCATCCAGATGAATCTGTTACCTGCCATATTTTATCAGCGCTGTTGTGATTATGGTTCTGATGGGTGATGGTCATGACTGATGCTGTACTCATGCTGCTAGGTTTATTTCATACAGTAGGGGGAGCCTTTACCCTGTTATGTGCTGTGGGTAGCAGTGTAATGTAGCAGTGATCAGGGCTTGCTGTGGTTCTAAATGTCATTGAAGGTCATTTGAAAACGAATGATCATTGTAAGGTTCATTAGTTTTAGTGTCAATGCTTAAATCCTGTATTTAATGATTATTATATTGATATGTATGTAAATGTACATATCAAATGTAAATGTAAGTGTACTTAACCGGATGTATAGATTAAAGGAACAGTTTACCTTCAAAAGGAAAATTCTGTCATCATTTACTCAACATGTTGTCATTTTAAACCTTTATGATTTTCTTTCTTCTGCAAAACACACAAAAAAAGATATTTTGAAATATGTTGATAATCGTCAAAACCATTGGTCACCATTGACTTCTATTGTATGGACATAAAACTAATGCAAGTCAATGGGGACCAACGGTTTTCTATTACCAACAATTATCAAAAAATCTTATTTTGTGTTCTGCAGAAGAAGGAAAGTCATACAGGTTTGAAATGACAGGAGGGCGTGTAAACACTGACAGAATTTTGATTTTGAAGGTGAGCTATCTCTTTAAACGCACTGTAAATCGCAAATAGAAAAATGTATATTAAAGTATTTTTTTACCACATAGTGACTAAGTGGGTGAGGAAAATGAGGCCAAATGATTATAAAGGTTAAAATGTAGTTCATTATTTAGTTGTTGTATATTATTTTAAATTATTTTCTAAATCTGGCATTTAAAAAAGCAATTGTTGCCTTGGAATTACAAGGATCTATCTGCATTCTGAACTTCAAAATTGTTGCATTCCATTTGACTTTATAGCTAGAACCTTTTTGTTTTCTAAAAAAATGTCCCAAAATCTCCACATCGTAAACAAAAAAGTTGTCACAGAAGCACATGTGAATAACTCAGTTTTGAGTTATTCCTTGCAAATAAATAGTTTTAAGAAATAAAATAGTAGCATGTCCATCTTAAGATCCTAAAAGCTTTTTCTTTCACTTTGTGTTTTTAGGATTTTGGGATATGCTGCTGTTATCAAAGCTTGTCATCATTACAATAACACCTGTCTGTTTCTTTTCAGGTTTTATAAACTTCATGAGAGAAAATGTGAGCCAATTATAATGACCGTTCCTAGAAAGGTATTTTTGGTTTCTTTTTTGGTTTTAATTCATAAAAATATTCTAAACTGCAGTCAGTAACAAAGATGTTTAACAGCATTCAATACGCTCCTGTAACTGAATTAACGAAGCGTTGCATTAACAACACAAAAGTTACACTGATAAAAAAGATGGGTAGCACTTTATTTTACAGTCCTGTTTCCCATGTACATACTGTGTATGTTTGTGTACTGTGTATGTACATACATAATAACTAGGTACTCACCCTGAACCTACCCCTAAACCTAAACTTATACCATGTAGTTACCATATACTACCCAGTACTTTCTTAGGTAAGTACACTGTAAGTACACTATACTGTCAAATAAAAAGTGCAACCAAAATTTGTGTAGATTGAATGCACTGTTAAATCGCTTTGGATAAAAGCATCTAGCAAATGCCGAAATGTAGATATGACAATACCTACACTTTGCGGGAAGGATGTAATTATTTTTAATATGATTCCAAACATGTCAATTTTACAATCTCTAAAATATAAAGTGCAGTTTTATCATACTTCTCTCTGTTGTATTTATTTTGTGTCTTATTGGCAAAGCAACATAATGATGACAGCATTTCTTGTCTCATTTGTTCTTGACAGTCAGACCTCTTCCAGGATGACCTGTATCCAGATACAGCGGGTCCAGACCCCGCACTAGAGGCGGAGGAGTGGTTTGAAGGCAAGAATGGCAATCCGATCCTGATCTCCCTCAAACACGGCTACGTTCCGGGCAAGAACCGCGACCTCAAAGTAGTCAAGAAAAACGTGCTGGATAACAAGGCGCCCAAAAAGGTGGAAGAGCCACCTACTCCTCAGAAGCCTGCATCCCCCCAGATCACCAGAGTAAGGCTGATGATTTAAAGCATGGGTTTCCGTTCCTCAATTGATAAATTGTAAATGTGGAGGTGTTTTATTGTGAACACGTTGGCAAATGTTTTTATCTTGAAAACATCAAATGTATATCACTTTTTCTTTAGAGGCATTATTTTTGTATTTATCCTATAATGTGTTGCTTTCTTACATCTGCAGTAGTATAGTTTTATTCAGATTGTAAATGCTCTGTACATTATTAGCATCTGATAAGGACAGAGGAAACAATCAGAAACTGCAGTGAGTTTATTTTGTGCTTTCTTTTGTGTCTGTAGAAGAACGAAGTCAAGTTAGAGGAGCTTCTTCGAGAAGTCAGGTCCCTTAGAGATCTGGTCACACTGCAGGACAGAAGAATCACCAAACTGGAAGAGCAGATGTCCAAAGTGGCAATCTAAGACACTGGTGACGGTCCAGGCCATTATTGCGTCAATACGGAGAGAGTGAGATTCAGTTGGGCAGGGGGGTCAGTCACTGCCAAAATTCTCAATTTGACTCGATCATTCCGCTTGGTGTTTCTCACAACCTCAAGCAACATTCCAAGATGGACTTTTACTTTCTGTCAAGTCTCCCCCAAGCATTCGCCTAGCAACATGAAATTTGTGGCGATGAGTGCTCACTGGTTTTAACTGATGTTTTACATTTTGTTAAAGATTTTCTTACTTTTTATGTTAATGTAACACGGTATCCATAAGTATTCAGATATCAACCGATATGTTACAGAGTGTCGTTGTATATACACATCAGTATTTCTCTTTCCTTTTGTTGTGCTGCCACATTTATTTCTACTTTTGTATGTTTTTCCAGTCGTAGATGGAACGGCTATTTGAAAATCAAGGATTTTCATGTCATACGATTCAAAGTGAGACATCAGCAAAAAAAGGCAGTTTGAACTGTGTTGATGTTATTTTGAAGTGGTTGTAAAGGTCATTGATACTTCAGAAACTAATCATAGATACGTATATTATTAAGCGAAGAAATGTTCATAACTATTCAAACATTTGGAGTGCTTAAAAATAAAACACACATAGCAAAACAAACTAAAGTAGCAATGAGCTGCTCACTTGACATGTAGGATTTTAAAAGCGGTTCAGTCCCATGTAGTGATCATAACTGGAGTATTAAGCACATGCAGCTTTATTGCCTGTTTTTAGATCCACCTCAATAATTATTAAGCATCCGACAACAGGGTTTTTCAAAATATACCACATTCAGTTAAAACAATATATCAAATGCAATAACATAATGTTGCAACCATGAGAGCATAAACCAGACTTTGATACATGATTATTCATGCACTATCCTCACACACCTACAGTACAACTGTTTCAACTTGACAGTAGTCATAAAATTACTGTCGCACCTCAGGAAATCCACCACTATGAAGTCAAATCTTGGATGCTCATCATTCGGCATTTGCATGAAAATGGTTTTTGCTGTTGTTTTCATTCAGAAAGACTTTTTCATGATCTGTATTCTCCAGTTTGCCCCAGCATTTCAATAGTCACATCATGTTACAGAATAATGGACTGACGTGCTCTGATATGTGAACTTGGCTTTAAGAGGCAGTGACTACCGGGGAGCTCTCCTGATGTACATGTACTGTAAATGTATTGGTGCCTCTTTGTGTGTTTCTGGTTTTAGACAGACTTCCTCAGTATTCCTGCAGGGTGGGGGGGGGCGATGTCCATGAATCCGAGCACTTATCTGTGTCCTGAACAGTCTTGTGCATGCATTCCAAATTTTCACCTAAAAATAAAAAGGTTGACTACAATAAATCTGGTCATTCATACTTGAGACGCCTGGTGTTCGAAGAATTGTAATATTTTAAAGAGATGCTTGGACCAAGTAAAAAGGAAAAATATGCATAGGGTCATATATTAATTAAAAAACGGCTCGGTTACAGATATAACCTCCGTTCCCTTTCTGTTGGTCTCTCGACGTTGTGTCGAGACAGAATGGGGTTTGAACTTGAGAAACTATCATCTCTGATTGTACTTTTAAAAGGCCAATGAACTTGGTGAATGACACTGACTGGCCTGGGTGAGTCACAAGTGAGCGTTACTGCGAATCATAACCCTCCAGTGGTGTAGTAAGGCATCAGTCAACGACAAGAGTCTCTTACCAACTTCCTACTCTAGAGAAGAGATAGCCATCCGGCACCGTAAGGAACACTGGGAAGTGCTACCCCATCGCCAGAGGGGGGATGCTACGGAGTCCACATCTGCCTTAAGGAGATAATATGTGAAATACTTCTCACCAGTGGGGAGATGTCATGGGGAGTAGTAGTTCAGGGCCCCAACCAGGGATGCACAGAAGCGGTGGAGTCCACCGAGGGGAGGTCACAGGTTCACCAGCAGGACAACCAAGAGTGAGGAAATGTCAGACGGGATGACCCAAGGGGGGAGTTACTATGTGTGGAGCACTAGCTCAGGTATAGGGGTTCACCTCGTGAGGGAATCTCTACCTAGAGCTTTTGAAGGAATCTGATGACCAGGTTGTGCTGTGCGAGAGACTTACCGGCCACAAGCATGTGATGTGCAGCGATGGCGGTGACACACACCTTGAGTGTAGAGGGGAGAGGTTGCTCACTAACCTATCATTAAGGAAGGACAGCACGACACCGATCGAACAACTCTGCGGAACTTCCCCGCGGGAAAAACACCAGGACGAGAAGAGGCCCCACTTGTAGGCATACAGTGGCCTAGTGGGTGGAGCTCTGGCCTGAGTGATCGTGCTCATGACTGCTGGAGACAGGTCACTCAGAATCTCCTCGTCCCGTCCAGGAGCCAGACATGGAGGTTCCAGAGGTCTGGTCTCACGTGCCAGAAGGGAGTCGTCGTAAGAAGCGTCAGCTCTGAGAACCAACTCTGGTTCGGCCAATAGGGCACAACTAACAGGACTTGATGCTCCTCTTCCCTGACCTTGCACAGGAACTGGTTAAGCCATATGTGTCTATCCTGGACCACCAGAGTGTGGATCGACCCAGTCGTGGATACGACCCAGTCGTGCCTTCCATCGCCCTTGCAGGATAGCCAAGGCGTAAAGAGATGAGGCAGCTTCCCCCGCAGCAGTATAAGCAAACTTACATGCCTTGGAAGGGAGCCTTGGTCGACCCCCTCCAGGTGGCGGCTGTCTGCTGGCACAGATGTACCGCGACGGCAAGCTCGCGAAGACCTGGGGTACTTCGACGTATCCCTTAGCTGCCCCCATGTCGAGGGAAGTTAGGGCGACAGAGCTCGTTTGATGTGCCCAGCATGTGATGCAGGTATCGTGCCCATTAGGTTTGAGGACGAGGCTGCCACATCCAAGATTACAGCGACAAACATGTGCACTCTGTAGGAAATTTCAGCCCTTTTAGGAAATTTGCTCTAATATACACCTAGGTCTGCTACCGAAACGCCCAGGGGAAGTTGCACACAAGTGGACGAGTCTGCTGCTCTGCGTCGTAGAAAGTCTAGTAGCGTTATCAGAAAGATATCGTCAGCATTTAACGCCTTGCAGGTTCCGAAGAACAAAATGTGAATGAATGGGCACGCCATCTTCCATTTATACCTGTATGCATGGGGTGGAGACTGGCATGCCATGACATTCGCCAAAAGTTAAACAAAAAAAGTACAATCAGAGATGATAGGTTCTCAAGCTCAAACCCCGACAGAAAGGGAACTACAGCTAAAAGTTTAGTGCCATATATAATATAATATACAGTATATATAGACCACTTGTTTTACGCAGAATGTAAACACTGGTCTAGAAGCACTTCCGCTTTCTGTTTGATTTATTTATTTAATATAATTATTTTTACAATATTGCATATATAATAAAATCTTACAGATCTTGATTTAACGTTTGTGTAGTTTTACAAAACTGAAACAAGTTCTTCTGGACCAACATTGTAAACGTCTTCCAAAGTGCTCTATAAAGCATTTGCAAATGGCTTGATATAGATTATACGTTTTTATCTCTGCAGGAAAATAAGACATGAAGAAGATATAATACACCCTATGGCCTTAACTCTCTAAAGATCAGTTTAGATGCTCTTAAACCATCTGTTTTTACTATCTTGTATGTCTTGACAAATCATTATAACTCCAAAATGCCTCAAGAAGAGCTTGGTGAACTAAGAGGTCCATGCAACTATATATTCCTGCAGAAAAACTCCAGAGCTTTCTTATGAATATATGCGTTTTAAATCATTTAGTCTTATTATTTAGTTTTATTTAAATTTTAGTTGTATTACTTATTTTATCTTATAATTTTCTACTATGCTGTAGTTTTACTCTGAACACCTTTTCCTTTGTTTCAAAAGTGACTCACGGCACATGTCCCCTCTCCCCCATAAATCATGTGAACACAGGAAACATAAACCTCCTCCTCTGGGATCTGATTGCTTCTGTTTAAAGACCACATGTTGCCCCTTTTCATCCTTGCTATGCCCCTTTTTTTGGGTGGCAGACATGGATCTCTGGTTGCTAAGATCTTGATTGAATTCAATTGGCTCAAGAAACAGGAATGCATATGTCTCTGTCTGACAAATATTAACAATATCAAAACCAAAGTATTTCACAAGAGCCCATCAGTGTATTTTATCAGACACAAGTATGGGTGCGTATTCTTAAGAGTCTCTCCTTGTGTAAATAAAGTCACAAAAGTTAGAACACTTCTAGTTGTGCTTACATCTGGTGGCCTGAACTTTTCCAGCGCAAATGTGGGGGGAAAACTCAGCTAACCCCCACCTACCAACCCCCCCCCCAAACAGCCTTTTCCAAAGTTTAACAAGAACAGTGTGTCTGGAAATGGCCCAGTCTCTCTTTCTGGGGCAGAGTAAGAGAAGGAGGAGGGGAAAAAAGAAGTTTTTCCCCCACCACCAATCCAAGTGTTCTTCATCATGCAGCCTGTAACAACAGAACATCCAGCTGGAGAAGAGGAATGAGCTGAAGCTTTTCTCTCTCTCTGGTCTTCTGTAGGTTTTTTAAGTGAGGCATGCTTTAGAACCTCAGCTCTTGGAGAACGTAAGTATGGATTCATATTTCTACATCTCTGTTAACTGTTTTCTATTTTAGTAATGCAGTTTCTGCCTATGTAATGATAGACAGATGAGTTAACTCAAAGGAATGCGCGGCTTTATAAGGTCAAGATGTGACTTACTAACTAACAAAGGATTTGTGTGAAACTCTTCTGCGACTGTTGAAAAGTTCATAATTCCCCTCACTCACAGTTGATTTTGGCAAGGTCAGCCTTACTGTATGTACTTTAAAGCTACTGAGATTTACATAAAAGGAAGTTTAGTGCTGAGGATGGGACTTTTGTGCGAAATGCTATGATGCAGACATGAGACTACTATGATGAGGAAAAATATTCATGATATATGTGTGTGTGTTGGAGAGTGAGGCGCCACATGAGCCTGATTCTATTTCCATTGTGTGCTACTTGCCCAGTGATGATTATGATTGTCAGCTAAAGCACAGATGGCACATAGACCTCTGGTTACACAGTGGAAATATATTTGTTTAAAGAAATGAATCACCATCATTTCTCCTTGAATGCTTGAGGAGCCGATGTAGGTTCAGCAGCTGTCTTTTGTGAAAACGTCCCTTCAACAAAAGTAAAATTGTAATTTTTTTAATACTGTATGAAACTGGTTGAGCTGGTGAAAGATGCTCATATACTGTAGTATAACTTAGTTTTGATGTTACTAAACTGGAAATTCTTTTCTTTTGATAATTTAGCCGGTAGTCATTAAATTTATGTGTGGTTGCAGTGGCTGAGAACTTTAATACAATAACCTGTGTGTTAGTGATAGTTCACATTGCCACCCGTCATTTCAAACCTGTATGTCTATTTCTTCTGCAGAAAACAAAAGATGGTATTTCGAAGAAATCCCGGCTATACCCATTGAATTGCATTGGTTTTGTGTCCATACAATAGAAATGAATGGGTACCGCCGTTGTTTGGTTACCAACATTCTTCAAAATATCTTATTTTGTGTTCAGTAGTAGAAAGTCATACAGGTATGAAATGACAAGAGGGTGAGTAAATAAGTTTTCATTTTTAGGTGAAAGATTACTCCAGAAATTCTCATGTATAGATATAAAATACTGTACAGTAATAGTGATTTAATGTACTTCACTTTTTTAACCACCACAGGCATTTAGTCATAGAATGGAGCACTCATCCATCTGCCTCCTCATTGGATTGTCCATCAGCCTGCTAAATGGAAGCATCACTGAATCCACCCCTGTTATTTTCAATGACTCTTTGGAAAGCAGTGGGCAATGGGAATCTGGGAGCACAGACCTGCTCCCCACACCCAGCATTTCCTCTTACCTAAATATGTCTGTTCTGTCCACCTCCCTCGATGGAGAAAAGCAAACCAAGCCTTTTATAAATCAAGTGGTGGACTTCTTTCAAGAGAACCTCCTTCTCGTTGTTGTCATTACCACATTGCTTCTTCTCGTTTTTACCATCATCTGCTCAGCTGCGATCCTGAGCCGCAGACGTAAAGTCAGCGCGTACTACCCTTGCGCTTTCCCTTCCAAGATGTACGTCGATGAGAGAGACAAGACCGGAGGAGCTCGCTTCTTCAATGAAGTTCCAGAGAACGTCAACACCAGCCCTAGTGAGGAGCCATTGAATTCAGCCAAGAAGCTTCAGGAGGACATCATGTTGGCTACCAAGAACCTACGGACACCGGTTAAGACACCATGGAGAGAGAAGAATGAAACGGTGGAGAATGAAAAACCTACAGATGATGTGGAAAGTTGTGACATGAATCAGAAGGAGAGTTCTGGCTTGCTAGAGGACAAGACTACGTGTCAATCTGTTGTTGAGGATTCTTTGGAAAACAACAACCCCAGTAAGTCCCAGGACAGTGTTAATGTTTCTGACATGGAAAAGAGTGACCCGTCTGATTCCGGGCCCCCTGAAGAGAGCAAACATTCATCTGAGGCTGACATCCGAGAGGACATGAACAAACAGGATGTTGTTAATTCAGGCACATCAGTTATCAGTGAAGAGAAAACAGCATTTTAGTGTGACGTTTTAAAAGGTTTAAGGGAACATTTAGACGTAAACACAAAGAAAGTTTCTTGGATACGTCGTAAGACTTGAAACTCTCACAGTTGCTTTACTTAAGAAAATTTCTGTTGCATTGAAGGCATCTTATTTGAAGGAAATGTTTGTTAAAATGATGACTTCACTATGACGACATATAAATGTCAAAAACTATTTTAAATAGCTATTTTTATTAATTTGCTTTTGTGGAACGGAAAATTGCTGTATAAACGGATGCCTGTAAGGCAAGACTGTAAAATTGCATTTTAAGTTGTGTGTCCCAATATTTTATGTTTGACTGATAATCTATTTTTATATTACATTTCATTTTATTTTATATTTTGAGTGCTGTTTTTGGTGAAAAAAAGTTTCCATCCAGTGAAAGTGTATTCACAAACCAGATTTAATCCAGACAATTACAGACAATGCTATTTTCTGTCTGCTTAAATCTGACACTTGACTTTGAAGTGTGGTGCAAGCACATATCCAAAAAATAAAGAAAGCAAACTTGCTACTCCTATTAAGGAGATTTGTCCTGATGTATGAATGCCTCTCCATGACTCAGGTTATTGTTTACATATTCTGGCTCTAAATATTTCCTTTCAAGGTCCAGCGAATAATTCAGCTTCAGCGTCTCAAGGCCACCAAGTGTTAAGTCACCTTTCAAATAGTTTAGTCTGAGGTCAGCTAGTCTCAACATAGATTTTGGTGTTAGGAATACTTTGCTGTATTCTTAATATTCTAAACATAGCCTATAATGAAAACTATGAACATTCCAAATATGTGAACGGTAATAACATATTTACAATTACATTTAGTCATTTAGCAGACGCTTTTATCCAAAGCGACTTGCAAAGAGTTTAAGGATAAATAAGCGATATGTCATTCAGAAGTATTACTATTGAAAGGAAAGTTCACCCAAAACAAAAAATGATCTCATTATTTATCAGTCGAAACCTCTATACGATTTATTTTGGAAACACAAAGGAAGACATTGAGAAAACAAAACAGAGCTAAATACGTTTTTAAAAGTGCTTACTTGCCTTTCCTCATAAGTGTTCAGTAATAATCAATGCTCAGTCACATGCCTGAGGTGTGCATATGCTTCATTTTTGTAAATATGGAAGGTTTAAGAAGCATTAAATAATAGCCAAGCATATAATCAGCATCTGAACCACATTTTCCTTTCCTTAATATACAACATTACAGGTTTGTGTGAATTTAAATAGCAAGTGTTGAACACTTTCTGTCATCATCACATCTGCAGACTTATATATAACAATTTCAAAACAAATAAAGACGTTAACAGACGTGTAGTAAGTGATTTTAAAGGGATAGTTCACCCAAAAATGAAAATTCCGTCATCATTTACTCACCCTCACGTAATTTTATAATGGTATAAATTACTTTGTTCTGATGAACATAGAGAAAGATATTTTGAAGAATGTTAGCAATTTTCAGTTTCGGGACATCATTGACTACCATACTAGGAAAAGTTCAATTCAAAGGTCAAAGGTGGCCCAGAACTATTTGTTTTCCTAAATTCTTCCAAATATCTCATTTTTTGTCTCAATTTTTTCTTTCTACTATGGTAGTGGATGACATCCCAGAACCTAAAATTGCTAACATTCTCCTTTTTGGGTGAACTATCCCTTAAATTTGTGTGTTTAAAAGACAGGCTACAGTTCGAGGTTTAAAGAGCTTTGGTCTAAACTTGTAGAGAGGTTGAATCGGACCAACAGCGACCCCTAGTTGTTGGCTGCTACTATCTTCTTGCCCTCTTCACCTTCCTGTTTCAGATGGTAGTCTGCCAAAGCTGCTTTTATAGCATCCTCTGCCAGCACTTCAAAGCACAAGATCATCAACAAGATTTTTACCATCTTTAAATGTGATATGTATTCATAAAAAAATATAGGGTTTCAAATGAAATCTTACTTGAGCAATGCAGTTTAACTGGTGGAAGGCTAAGCTCTTTAGCAATCTCGGTGTTTTTAATCTTCAATGCCTCATCAATCTATAAAAAAACAAGCATGTTAAAAGACCTTTATATTTAATACCAGCTTTAATTAGAAACATATTAGCCATAATCAAGCTCTTACGATACAATATATGTAGTGTGATGTGACCATTGTTGCTTACAGATTTGCCTTTAACCCACTCAGTGGCCAAAGAACTGGATGCAATAGCAGAGCCACAGCCAAAGGTTTTAAACTTGGCGTCCACAATCTTTCCATCTTCATCCACCTCAATCTAGTAGATAAAAAGGCACATGAACAAATATATGACTTGTATATGTTATAATTACCCTCATTACCTCATTTGTGATTAAACACTAAACTGACCCTGCAATCGCCTATACTATGCAAGAAAATAAAACATATGTTAGGGCTACATGTTTTACAGACTGCAAAAAAAAAATCAGTTTGGGGGACACGTTTTTTTAAAGATCTACTATATGCACTTCATTCTGCTAAAGAGTTCAATCCAATTTGAGGATTAACACCCTACATGTACGAATCACTCAGTGATTTATTTGTGATTCATCTGTGAGAAAAGAAATGAAAAGAGTAAGGAATGGCTGGATGCTTTATCGAAAATTGTTATACGAGTTATGGTTTTATATAACAGTAATTATTCCAAAGATACAAATAAAGTGTACGCAATCTAACCTGCAGTTTCATCACATCACCACATGCGGGTGCACCAACCAAACCCGTGCCCACATTCTTAGCATTTTTGTCCATAGATCCTACATTTCTTGGGTTCTCATAGTGGTCCACCACCTATAACATACAACTTATGTTATTTCTTTTAAAATAGGCTACAAGAAAACATATGCGTCATATTATGTATTGGTATATACAAAATAAGTAGCCTATTAAATATGATGGAATATATGACAGTGGGCCGTAATCTTCATTCAATACATTTACAGCTTCCAATAAGAAATCAAAGCTTATAAAACCACTGAATTGTGTATAAAAACGATCGAGCACATTATACTGACTCTATAAAAGCAATGACATAATTTTGGTGTAAATCAATAACATTAGGTGGATGGGAAGAACTTTCCAACCTAATTGTCATAACGATGTAAACAGAAACTTGCCTTTTCATGATAACCACATCGCAGCCTCCACTGAGGGACGCAAAGCAATCTGCTGATCAGACTTAACGGAGATCCGCACCTATTTGCCAGTGTTGCCGCCATGATAAAAGAAATGGGTATGACGCACTTGAACTCAGATTTAATATTGCCAGACTCCGGTAGATTTTAACAAACACCGCGAGAGGGCGTAATGAGACCATCACAAGAAATAGTCATATATAGTGGACAACTCGAGCAAATTGACATTGAGATCACTGTCCCAATTTACCGAAATCATCTCACGTTTTGTTGATATGTTGGAAGGTTCTGTAAAAAGAAATGTTTCTCAAACCTACTGTGTGACTTCATCATTCTGGTAGGTCACACTTCAGTCGAGGTGATGAGGTTAAAACACCATGTCATCAGATAACTCTGTTAAACGAAAATTTCTGATTTAGAAGTTGGCAATGATAAGGTATAAGAAGAGAAACTATCAGGTGAATTGTGAGATGTAATGTCTATTAAAAGATAAAACAAGTGATTCAATTTGTGAAAGTGAAAACGATCGAGATAGACTTATCATCAGACTCTTTAGAGGAAATAGATTATTGCTTTGAGGAACTCTGTGAGCCTCGCAGTGAGAACACAGAACTTCTATTTTCAGAGTGACAACTGCTTTGTAAGCCGTCACACCAAAACAAGCAAAAAAAGATTATTATTTTTTCAAAGCTGTCTTTTAGTATATGTATGAATATGAAAAATTATATTAATAATGTTTTAGTAAATTGGTAGGCCTTTCAAATAATTCCCCTTCCTAGGGGCATATGCTATTTTATGTTTACATTATTTTACATTAACTTCTAAAGAATGTAAAAATAAATAAAGTTGTATGAGCAACATTTTAAGTATTAGTCTTGCATACCAACTACAGGTGCATCAACAAGACAAATATTGCCATCAGTGATCCTTCCAAACCAGAACAGCTTTCATGTACGCTTTGAAGCATTTATAAACATACAAAAGGGCACATTAAAAAGCCATACATAAAAGCAGCCATAACAATTAGATTATTACTAAGGGCTCAGGGGCGGTTCTAGGGGGGGGCCAGAGGGGGCCAGTGCCCCCGTGTCAGCACACTTGGCCACCCCCCTGGCCCCCCTAAATCTGGAATGATATTTCCCCAAAACAGAGCAATTTTGAGCTGAACTTGTTTTCAAATGAAAAATGAATGAAAAATAATCATGACAACAAATGTTAGTGTGCCCCCTAAAAGCATAAGTGGCCCTTGCATGGCCCCCCAGTTACAGTAGTCTAGAAACGCCACTGTAAGGGCTGTGGGTTACAGGTGAGATGGGGAGAAGGCTCCAAATGCAACAACCTTTCACCAGGGCAATCTAATCTAAAGAGTGCACATGATGTACCCTATCATTTCTGGACATGAATGTTTTCTTATACTTGCGCTACTGTGAATGATCCCCGCTGTTTGCTGCTCTGTCATTTTAGTACTTAGAGGACGTAGAGTATCTATCTTTAGTGTCTAATTTGTATCAATAGATAGTGAGTCCATAACACTGTTTTAAACGTGTGTCATTATTTTTCTTGCTAATTTTGAGAGATAAGATAACAATACACTTTTCTGGTACATGTTCTGTAATTATTTGTCTCAAAGAACCTTTGCTATGTCATTATTATTGGATGTTAAATATTGTTTTATAATTTACGCTATTGGAGTTACGTCAGGTGCTACGCTTGTGACTGACAGCACGGTTGGCCAATCATTGAAAAGGGAGGCGGTGATAGCTTTTTCAAAACTCAGGAAATGGGAAAGGCAAAGAAAAACTTCCATAAAAACTACCGGTAACTCGAGGGCCGTCTAGCCAGTTAGCTGACAGTCGGACACTTGTATTCTCCTCCATTCGTCTGTGTAATAGAGGGACATACAACCTGTTCCCCTCTTGAACGGGCGCTTTGTGTTCTCAGATTCCGTTGGAGATCTGGATATGATTTCTAGCGTCACTCAATCGGGCGCCGCTTGAGCCGGAGCAGAGAGCGCGAGCGAGGAATCGGTTATTCGGGACGTCACTTGACGGACAGCAGTGCACGATGTCGGGTGTGACGCTACAGGTATAAAACCAATTTTTTTTTTTACTCAAGACTGACTGATGTAGTTATGAATAGTTTTGTTATAAAGTCACAATTTTGCGAATGTTGTTTTTGCTCAGGTTTGTTTACATTGCTATGGGTGAGTTCTGTTTAGCTGGTTGTAACAGTTCCGTTTTATCTGTAAGACGCAAAAAAAAATGGATAATTTACAAGATAGTATTTTAAAGTCATTTAAATAGTCTTGGCCTTCGTTTAGATGATTCAATATCGCTTTAGGGTTTTCAGGTTGAACGAGTTTGACCAGGATGGCATTCTCTTGTTCCTCACTATAAGCTTGAGAGTAACTGAAAGGGATACTTCACCCAAAAATGAAAATTCTGTCATCATTTACTCGCCTTCGAGTTGTTCCAAATCAATGGCAGTCAAAAGTGCCCCAGAACTGTTTGTTGTCCTACATTCTTCAAAAGGTCTTTTGTGTTCAACAGAACAAATAAAGATACAGTAACGTTTCCTTCTATGGGAGTCAATGGGGGCAAGAACTGTTTGTTATAGGCATTCTTCCAAATATCTTTCTCTGTGTTCATCAAAACAAAGACATTTACAGATTTAGAACCAACTCGAACTTGAAGGTGAGTCAATTATGGCAGAATTTTCATTTTTGGGTGAAGTATCCCTTCAACTTAACTGAAGTGATTTGTTACGTTTTCTTTTGAGAGAGGGACATACAATTGTCTAAAAGTCTAAACCTTTAACGTTACATGTTTTGTGATGTAAGGTAGAACAGGTTACTGCTGATATGACAGTGGTGAATGACAACCTAAATGATTGAAAGGTTTAAACGGGTGTATAAGTGCAACTCTAACAGAAGGTTTGTTACTATTATTACTTTTAATAATATGGCGTAAAATATTTAGATGTGGAGAAATGTATTAGTTTTAGTTTCTGACTTTTTCTTATTGGTTTAAAAATGCGTAAAACAGCGCCTTCTATGTGTGACTGAGTGAATGTCAGTTTGTGAAGAATATAGCCATTGTCACCTCTCTGTCAATGTTTCTCTGCTAAATGTGCAACGAATGTATTTTTCCCTTTTTTCTCCCTCATTTATCTTTGCCAAACCACTGTATTTATAGCCTTATTTCTCACATGTCTTTAACAGCGTTTATGGCTCCAATTGCTATGTGTGTTTCAGATGACATTAGTGACATGCGCATAATAAGCAGCCTGGTTTCTGGGATATCCATGCAAACAATGATGTTTAGTTTGCTTATTTGATTAGTGATTATTCAAGTTTTCTTGTCTTAGTTTAACTGATCGATATGTCGTATATACATTTGTCATCACGCTGACATGCAGTTGAAAACTTGCAGCATGTTGTAGCCTTTATATGCATTTTATATTTTTTACATTTAATTCATTCTTAATTTCTCTGCACTCAAACACCACAGAGCAGCTGTCTGCGGGGTCTGGCAGATGGTGATCTCATGGACCCTGAGTTTCAGCAGCGTGTGGAGGATGCAATTGCCCTTCTCCGTCAGAAGATCCAGCGGGAACTGAAGATCAAGGAGGCGGCTGAGAGACTGCGACGGGCAGTGACCAACCGCAAGAACGCTGCTGATGTTGATGGTCAGCTTAGAGCTTCCAGCCGCAAGCTCGAGCAGCTCCATTGGGAGCTCCAGGAACTAAATGCACGTGCTATGGCCACACAGAAAGAGACTGTGACAGGTGAGAGTTGACATGATCTAGTCATGAGATCATAGATTTAATTGTGTTGAGAATTAATATTAAGTCTGGTGTTAATATATTTTAAGATTCAACTGATTGATAATTTGACATCCTATTTCAATACTTAGAAGGTATAAAATTATCACTCATTCAGTTATTAGCATTCATGTACGATCATCACATGCAGTTTTTAGGTATTATATTTCTACATTTTTAGACAGAATGTATATTCTACTGGGGTCAGTGTGTACATGATCCCATACAAATAGTTGCACCCACGGAACGTCAAGATTATTATTGTATTTGTTAATCGGTCAGTATTCCCCCAGTGAGCAAGTCAATGGCAACTGTGGCTAGGAACCAAAACTACAAAAGATGAAGTGGTGAAAGAAAATAACCTTTGGAAATCCCAAGTTAAACTTTTTATAACATTGTGTCTGGCTCATTTTATAGAGCAAGTATAATATTTTTTGCAGATACTTGCATCAAACAATTTCCGTTTTAGGCATTGATTTCAAAACTTCAACATTTTAGATTTTTTTTTCCAAGCAAGACCTTAAAAAATGTCATTACTGTAACAGTCTAAAAATGTCAATAGCAAAGCATGTTTTGCTAAAAAAAAGAGAAGCTATGATGCCTAAGCAATTTTACTCATTAATACATAATTAGACACTAATGTAGTAAAGTTTTACAGAAAATTATAAATGTAACCTTTTTTTAAATATGTAAAACTAACTCAAACTCAAATTTATTTATAAAGCACTAATTAAAAACAACCTCCGGTTGACCAATGTGCTGTACAATACAGTTTGACAATATGTAAAACAAAAAGAGACAAAAACAACATATAATAAAAACATCACATAGCACAGGTTAAAGTAAAAAGATGTGTTTTTAACTTTGATTTAAAAATATGAACTGTTTGTGCTGTTATGAACACAATATGAAAATGAATATTCAATATGAACTACCTGTGAGGGTAATGATAACATGCTGATAAGAACAATATTGTTGTTTACCCAGTACAACAAGATAATATTTCACTTTTAACTATAGAAATATAAAGAAATCTTAACCTGCTCGCCATTTGGAAGATACAGGCAAATGTGTTACTTGAAACAAAATCAAGCTTAATGTAAAGATCTGCGTGGGCAAATAGTCCTTTAGTAGTGTTACAGAGGATGAGAACATCAATTGTGGATACTTCTTTTTTCCCACAATTATTTCATTTTACATTTTCTGTTAACTTTATTGAAAATATCTTGTAGGACATTCAATTATTTTTTCAGAATATTTTTGTTTGACTCTTTTTAAATTACAACATATCATGTTATGGTAATTAGGTTTTCAGCAGAAAATGTAATATATTGCAAAAATAATTAATTCCAATGTAAAATTATTCTTTGTGCAAGGTAGAGAATGTAGTCATCTTTAAAACGATTGATTTTAATGTTTCTGAATTATATTTAAAATCATTATATTGCCACGATGTTTCATATTCTTCTTGCTCGGTCCAGATGATGCCACCTCTCCAGACCCATGCCACTGGGAAGAGGTCACGTCACCCCTGGGCAGTCATGTCCGTACCTTGAAAAAGCAGCTTACCATGGAGCTCAAAGTGAAACAAGGGGCTGAAAACATCATTCATACTTATGCCTACAGTTCTGTGAAGGTAAGAAGCTCCCCTGCGACCCTATTTTGTCATCTTTTGCATATTAAGGATGATTAACGCATCTTCTACCAGGCAGTTTGGGTTGCTGCCAAAAGACTATGAGGGATAATAACGCAGCCACAAAGAAGGTCCCAAGTCTCCACCTTCTCCTTCCCCCATTGTCTTGCGTGACTCCCATTTTTTTATGTCCCTTTTAGAGTAATGGTCCATGACCTCTAGCTAGCTGTGATTGTATTTGCCACTTTTTCTCCGAGCATGTGCGTTTCTATCATTCAGGGCATTGATAATGCTGCTGTGTCTGCCTGAGAACATGTTGTGCTGGCAGCTCGGTGATTTATGTCTGTGTTGGGTCCAGCCAGCTTGAGTACTGAGCCTTGATCTTACACACACACACACACATACTAGAGACACTTACAGACAAATGCACTCAAGCATCACCGCTTTCCGAGTGTGTGGTTTGAAGAGGAAGCGCTCGCTGGTACTGATTCGGTATCTCCTGTGCTGGGCCTGGCGACAGCAGCAGCCCATGTGACTTTGCGTCAGCCAATGCAGAAGCATTCAGGTTTGGGCCGGCCAGGCAGGGCAAAACAGAAGCAGCAGCAGTTGCACAGAGGTAGCTAACTCCTGTGGAAAGAGATCTGTGAACACCGAAGAGAAAGAACAAATGTGAGAGAGAGAGAGGGGAGCGCAATGAGCGAGTGGAATGCAAGGACAGCAGAACGATATAATGAGGAATGGAACTGCTTCTCGGATGCTGATCCCAGATCGGGATGAAACGTGTGCTCCGTGTCTGCTTTACTGGAACTAACGGCATGAGCAGGTCTGTGGACGGAAGGAGAAACGTGTCAGGGAAAGCGTCTGATGGGGGTCAAAGAGGAACAAGGGGATGTCATACAGCCATCTGAAAGTTCACGAAACATGACGGATGAGCTTTTAAGCTGCATTGAGCGGGGGAGAGCGCTATGGACGGTACCGTTTATTCTGTCCTTTTTCTGCAGGTCACACGTTTGCAGCATTGTTTACTTCTGAAGTCTATACGAGAGCCGCGGCGCTTGGATGTCGCAATCTCTCTCATTTACATAATGTATCAGGATATATGCGCTCTGGCACTTCTGGGACTGTAATGATACGGCTCATAAAAGCTCTGGAGAGAAATGGCATAGTCTGCATTGTTTGTGTTTGTATGGTGGGGTGTGTTCACACCTGCTTGGTTTTTATGAAATGTACAGGAGCACAGGCTAATAAACACTGATAAATTGGTGACCTGTTGGGGGAACTGTTTATCTTTATTATAATTTATTTATTCTAATATTTATTAATATCAATGTCTTTAAATGTCAGTTTCTGTCTTTTTAAGTTTAGCTTTGAATGCAAAATGTACATATCTCACTTCTCACCTGTTTTCACTCCGCAGGATCGGAAGATGTTATCCACAGCCCAGCAGATGCTGCAGGATAGCAAGACGAAAATCGAGCTGCTCCGCATGCAGATTGTCAAAGTCACCCAGGCCAGAGAAGGAGAGCGCGAGACAGCACAGCCAGAGGGTGAGCTAGCGTTTTTAGCCTGTGAGAAAGGAGAACAAGTAGGAATCCTGACTATTATAAAAGTGTTTACATGACAATCTTGGAAATCATTATGTCCCTTATAAGGATAGTTCACCCAAAAATGAAAATTCTGTCATCATTTACTCACCCTCAGGTTGTTCCAAACCTGCATACATTTCTTTGTTCTGCTGAACACAGAGAAAGATATTTGGAAGAATGCCAGTAACCAAACAGATCTCATCCCCCATTTTCTGTAATAGTAGGGAAAATAAATACTATGGGAGACAATGGGGGATGAGATCTGTTTAGTTACTGACATTCTTCCAAATATCTTACTTTGTGTTCAGCAGACCAAAGAAAGGTATGGGGTTTGGAACAACCTGAGGGTGAATAAATGATGGCAGAATTTTCATATTTGGGTGAACTATCCCTTTAAACACCCCAACTATAGCCTTAAAACTGAAGTACAAATCCCCTTATAGCAGGGTGTCCCGAAGTGTGAGTTGTGGATCATAGCATTCATACGTTTGAGAGTTTGTTTTGTGTTTGTGCTATGTATTTACCATGATAATGTAGACTTCAAGTCAAAGACACGGAGGTTAATTTGTTTTTATGCAGGTCGCCCCTCTGAGACAATAAGTCCCCTTGAGCTGCGGGTGGAGGAGCTTAGGCATCATTTAAGGATCGAGGCAGCCGTGGCGGAAGGTGCGAAAAATGTGGTCAAGCAGCTCGGCGTACGCAAAGTACAGGACCGTCGCGCTCTTGGCGAAGTAAGTTACTACGCGTGTCTGAAGTCAAGGCTATTCAGAAGCAAACAAACAAAAATGAGAGATGCATTGAGATGGAACAGTGAGACAGGATGTTCAGATTTAGAGGGCAGTTTAAGACTTTAGGACGTATTGAATGTCAGGAACTTACAGAGGTGCTCATTCGGTCTCTGAGATATAGGGCATTTTCCGAACGGAAGTGAGCATCCCTATGCCCTACTCCCTTTGAAGGGCTGAGCCCTCGAAGTGAACTCTTTGAAGGGTGTATGTCATTACTGTCTCTCTGGTGTATGTGTTTGGAACTCCCTTTATAAAGGGAAGGACAGGCCAAATGTTACCTTGACAACGACGCACGTGCACTCTGAATCCAGCGCTCCTTTGTTGAAAATAAACAACATTTTTAATACTTGTTAAATATTGTGTGATTATGTCTAATATATTTCACCTTGTTTTTTCACTCCACTTGGTATTTATAAAGGAAATTACGTTATATGATAAAGGAAACCTATTTCAATAAACTAAATTAATTTATACTATATTTTAACCATCTTAAATCATATTTATCACTGACAAAAATAGTGTAATACATATACAAACTAAATTATTGTACTTACATTTAGGTAACGTCAAAATCCCGCACCATATGTGCTTTAAAATGCGTCGCGAGAACTCGTAATCCGAAATCACGTGATCACAAATGGAATTTACTTCCTTGTAGTGACCATGGCATGTACGCTTCGCTAACGGACTTCTGAGAGGGCAAATAGACCCTTTTCACAGTGAAGTAACATAACTTCCGTCTTTTCGCAAAGCAGTGTTTCATAACATCCGTCTTGCAACACAAACAAGAAGAAAAAATCTGTTTTGCTGTCGCACTGGAATTTAACAACAGGTGTTCACTTTCGTTTGGAACGCCCCTACAAATGGTGTCCCCTTTGCCAAGGGCCCTTCAAGGGCACATACATGCCTATAATCACAGTTTGTTTAGTCATTTTAATTGCTTTGTTTTTCATTATTTTGCTATGTAGTTTAACATGATGAATCATCTATAGAATTATTTTGTTCCTTTTTTGCTATTGCACCTTAAGGCTTGTGTGCAAATGCCTTCTGTTCTGCTTAACCTCTTGAAATATGAGATCATTAATATGCTGTACGGGTTCGCTGGAAGCTAACTCAGCTTGGCTCAACTGTGACATTATACTTCATTCGCAACAGTCAGATCAGAACGCTCCTCATTCTGTCAAATTTAGCATTTAAAGAAAGTGACTTATCTGTGCAAACATACTGAATGGAACACTATGCAAAGCAAATGCAAAAATCTTAGACATGAATCAGTGCTAGTGCTATTACCCTGAAGATAAACATGGACGTGATTTATATTTTGTAGAGAATGTTGTTTGGAGAACAATGTGATCTTTAAGTAGTACATGATTTCTCAATAAGACTCATGGATGAATGGTGAAATGGATTTTTCTTGTTGGGTAGATTGCTCAAACTAGCTTGTAAAAAAGATTTGACTTTGTCCAGCCTGCCCATAAAAGCCACATTTTACGTGGATCCTGGAGGTGTTATAAGTGTGCACACCATATACCTCCTTGTAGCCAAACATGGTCAACAGGAAGTGTATGTTTTGCTAATAGCACTGTACAGGACAGGTTAATCATGCGAGTTAAATCGCCTAATAATTGCAGTTAGTCATTCTCTTTAATATGTTTATTGACTGTAAAATGTTTGTTCATCCAGATTTTGAATATGAGACTTCTTGGTTCTAGTCTCCTGTTTCTTGACCAACAGATCACTCCACATATCAGATTTATTGGCCGATTTAAAAGTGCTGCCTTTGCAATGGCTGCTTAAGGCATATCCGAATACAATTATATTCTAGTCAATATTATATATTAATAAATTATGAAGCGGGCAGTTTGTACTATAGACAATTAGGAATGCACCGATATGTACATTTTGGCCTATAACGATAACCGATAATTCTTTAACATTGGAAGCTGATAACCGATATATTGGCCGATACACAGTATCTAGATATTATTATAAAAATTCCCTAAGACTGAAACAAAAGGCAAAAAGTGGACAACTGCTTTTATTTGAAAACATTCACTGCAGAAAACAAGGTAACTATTAGTTCTCTTTTACCCCCTGAAAATCATGTACCAAGCCTAGTTAACACTAGTTAACGATTCTTTAACTTTCAAACTTTTCTTGTATATTTTTTAATTAATAAACAAATTATAGATGTTCTTCCAGAGCAACCCAGAAAAGAGTTCTTAATAGCCACATGTCTAACATGTCTCAAGACGCATTCAGACAGCCGTCTGATTCAAACAATATACTTTTGTTCCTATAATTTACACATTCATAAATACTGTACCTACATCAACAATGTTTTGCTAATAGCAGTAAGTGAATGATCAAGACAGAAAGAGAACTGTACTGTATTTTAACTGTGCGCAGCTGAAGAAGTCGAGGAAATGATTTATCGGCTATAATATATCGGCCAAAATTTTATTATCGGCCGATACTGATAACATAAAAAAATACCATTTATAATTTATTGTGCATCCTTATAGACAATGCATGTGATGTCTATTATGATGGGATTTATTTGTTTTGGTGTGCTGGTAGAGATCTTGTGCTGTTTTTTTATTTTAAGTGCTAACACAGACAACAGAATGGAATGCAATTGAATTTAGATATAATTTTTTGGCGCATCTCTTTTTGTGTTCAGGCTCAGGCCCGTTTGCAGGAGTCGTCTCAGAAACTGGACTTGTTACGCTTGTCCCTGGAGCAGAGGCTCGGAGAACTTTCACACGACCATCCCAAGCGAGCTGCCATTAAAGAGGAGCTGACTGTGGGGTCCTCACCTGTCGTAGGGCTGCAAAGAGATCGCCTGCGCTCTTCGTCTTCTGCATCTTCTTCGCTCTTTAAACCGGCCAGCCTGACTGGTATTACACACAGTTAAAATTATTAGGATTGCAAGAAATGTTTTGATGTTAAGATGTGTGATTGGAAAGTCTCAATGGACACTTCAGACATTTATAAATAAGTAGTAAAGTGATGCCAGTTTTATACTGCTTGTGTATTTCTGATTGTACAGTCGTGGCTAAAAGTTTTGAGAATTACATAAATATTGGAAATTGGAAAAGTTGCTGCTTAAGTTTTTATAATAGCAATTTGCATATACTCCAGAATGTTATGAAGAGTGATCAGATGAATTGCATAGTCCTTCTTTGCCATGAAAATTAACTTAATCCCCAAAAAACCTTTCCACTGCATTTCATTGCTGTCATTAAAGGACCTGCTGAGATCATTTCAGTAATCATCTTGTTAACTCAGGTGAGAATGTTGACAAGCACAAGGCTGGAGATCATTATGTCAGGCTGATTGGGTTAGAATGGCAGACTTGACATGTTAAAAGGAGGGTGATGCTTGAAATCATTGTTCTTCCATTGTTAACCATGGTGACCTGCAAAGAAACACGTGCAGCCATCATTGCGTTGCATAAAAATGGCTTCACAGGCAAGGATATTGTGGCTACTAAGATTGCACCTAAATCAACAATTTATAGGTTCATCAAGAACTTCAAGGAAAGAGGTTCAATTCTTGTAAAGAAGGCTTCAGGGCGTCCAAGAAAGTCCAGCAAGCGCCAGAATCGTCTCCTAAAGAGGATTCAGCTGCGGGATCGGAGTGCCACCAGTGCAGAGCTTGCTCAGGAATGGCAGCAGGCAGGTGTGAGCGCATCTGCACGCACAGTGAGGTGAAGACTTTTGGAAGATGGCCTGGTGTCAAGAAGGGCAGCAAAGAAGCCACTTCTCTCCAAAAAAAACATCATGGACAGATTGATCTTCTGCAGAAAGTATAGTGAATGGACTGCTGAGGACTGGGGCAAAGTCATATTCTCCGATGAAGCCCCTTTCCGATTGTTTGGGGCATCTGGAAAAAGGCTTGTCGGAGAAGAAAAGGTGAGCGCTACCATCAGTCCTGTGTCATGCCAACAGTAAAGCATCCTAACACCATTCATGTGTGGGGTTGCTTCTCATCCAAGGGAGTGGGCTCACTCACAATTCTGCCCAAAAACACAGCCATGAATAAAGAATGGTACCAAAACACCCTCCAACAGCAACTTCTTCCAACAATCCAACAACAGTTTGGTGAAGAACAATGCATTTTCCAGCACGATGGAGCACCGTGCCATAAGGCAAAAGTGATAACTAAGTGGCTCGGGGACCAGAATGTTGAAATTTTGGGTCCATGGCCTGGAAACTCACCAGATCTTAATCCCATTGAGAACTTGTGGTCAATCCTCAAGAGGCGGGTGGACAAACAAAAACCCACTAATTCTGACAAACTCCAAGAAGTTATTATGAAAGAATGGGTTGCTATCAGTCAGGATTTGGCCCAGAAGTTGATTGAGAGCATGTCCAGTCGAATTGCAGAGGTCCTGAAAAAGAAGGGCCAACACTGCAAATACTGACTCTTTGCATAAATGTCATGTAATTGTCGATAAAAGCCTTTTGAAATGTATGAAGTGCTTGTTATTATATTTCAGTACGTCACAGAAACAACTGAAACAAAGATCTAAAAGCAGTTTAGCAGCAAACTTTTTGAAAACGAATATTTATGTAATTCTCAAAACTTTTGGCCACGACTGTAGATATAATTATTTTGTAAATGTCCACTAGATTGTGAATGACCTGTGTGTATTGTGTTTCTAGGGCGTTTAGAGGTCAGACTGATGGGTTGTCAGGACCTGCTGGAGTCAGTTCCGGGCCGCTGTTGGGTGAGCGGCATGGCTTCGGCACCTGGGAGTCCATCTGAGTCCAAATCCCTTCGGATGAGGACCGGCCTCTCCACCCGCAGCACCAACGGCAAAACCCCTAAGACTGATGAGCTCTCCTGTGAGTCTTGCAGTCTTATAATACATGAATGAATGAATTTTTGTGTAAAATATAAATGCATTTTTAAATAATTTGAACATCTGAGATTGATAGGTGCTTTATTTCTAAAATGAACAGTATTTCATGTATTGTTCTTTTTGATTGACTCTTTTTTTTTCCCCCTCAGATGAGATCAGCGCCGTATTAAAAGTGGATAATAAGATAGTTGGTCGAACAAATTGGCGGCTGCTGAGTAAGGAGGCCTGGGATCAGTGCTTCAGCATCGAACTCGAGCGGGTCAGTACCCTCTGCTTATTTCATAGTCATATTTGGTCATTTAAGGTTTTCAAGTTCCTTGTTGGAGCTGAAGAGCTTTTCAAATGTGCCATTTTTAGCTGTCAACCAGCCCGAGCAACAGTAACCACCACATCTGTTTTCCAGAAAGTGCCCATGATGGCCTTTGGCTAAAGTCTTTTCCCCACCTTCATTAACATGGCTTTACTCTCCAGAGATCAGCCGCCTCCATAGTAATCCACATCTAAATCCCTCAACATTACTGTAATCTTTTGCTCACCCTTTGGGCATGTGGCCTGAATACTGGCCGAGTCAGTCTCCATCTCCCTCACAGTGGATTTAGCATGACCAGTAGTTTGTTTTTATAACTGCACTGCAGCACTTGTCACAGTTTTCTTTCTTAATAGTAAAGTGTTTACCGTTGCTTTCTGTCTGTTATCATCAACTTTTGGCTCTCTAGTATGAGTAGCTCTGCACCCGTGCTTATTTTGACTGTCTATAAACATGAAATGCGTGTGCCAGTATTTTTTGTCAGTCACCATATAATGTAAAAATAATATAAAGACCACTCTGAGGTATTAGGGGACTAAAACAAATGTTTCTCCCCTCACATGATCTTTGGCCCCTGCAGTCTCGAGAGCTGGAGATTGCAGTGTACTGGCGAGACTGGAGATCCCTGTGTGCTGTGAAGTTCCTGCGTTTAGAAGATTTCCTAGACAACCAGCGGCACAGCATGTGCCTTTACTTGGAGCCACAGGGCACTTTGTTCACAGAGGTGAGAGAACACCTTAACACCTTCATCCTTGAGTCACAGCAAGTTACAACACAGAACCATGGAGGACGTAAACAACGCTGGTCCAGAAGAACTTCCTCTTTCAGTTCTTCAACACTACACGTTTGAACAAAGTACAACCAATAGAATATTAAGAACCGATTTAAAATGTTAAACAAGTATAGAATTGTAAGATTTAATTATGTAAGACGAAAAAATAATAAAAACTGAAACTTGGAGTGCTTGCAAAGTGGTGTATAGGTTGTGTTGGTTCGTTTCATAGAAACTTGATGTATTCAATCTAGTCGGCTGTTTATCGTGCTGTTTGATCGCAGGTGAGATTCATCAACCCCGTCATCGAGCGACATCCTAAACTACAGAGACAGAAACGAATTTTCCCCAAAGAAAAAGGTGTGCTTGACCTCACATTTTCTCCTGTATTCTCTTTATAAAGGGTTTGGAGGAGTGAGGTTATTCCTGACTCATGAATTATATATGATTGATTCTTCTTCTAATCACTGGATTGTTTTCAAATATGCGGTTGCCCTGAGTCAGTAACACCAAATCATTTAATTGACACAAAATGGAGTCAATTAACAATGAGTTTAGACAATGCTGTGTTATACAGTTATGCATTTGGCAGATGCTTCTGAGTAATGACAATTAACTGTAGCTGATTTAATGTTGTTCTCAGGGAAGAATTTTCTGCGGGCAGCTCAAATGAATATGAACTTTGCCACATGGGGACGTCTGATGATGAGTGTGCTACCCCCCTGCAACAGCAACATCAGCGCTTTGAGCCCCCCTCTGCCCGGCTCTGAGCCCATGTCCCCTCCATCTGCATCCACGCCTCCTTCTGGGTGAGACATATACACGTGTCCCACAGGTTTAAGTCTGGATACTGTATACAGTTTTAATAATAGATTTATAGTTTCAGATTTTTATATGTTAATGTATATTTAAAAAAAATTGGCAGCGGTAATTACATGAAACGCGTAATCATTTCTCAAATCTAAAATCTGAGTGTTTTGGCTGTTCATCACAGAGACTCAGCAGTGGTTAAACTCAACTTCAGTGAGGAGCGTCCTGCCAAGCCACCACGCATCCACTTGGCAAAGACCCTCACCACTGACACATCACTTTCTGCGGTACAGAAACATCTTGCATCCTGTTTTTTCTATTGCTTCGGTCAAGCTAAAGGTGTAATGATATGTTTCTGAATGTATATACTAGACAGAGGATCACCATGTTGTCGAAGGCAGGCCTGCTCCCCAGCCTACACCTCGGTAAGTCATTCTGTTTGTTAGACATGTATCAGTAGAGCTTTTTAAGACAAGCAACAATGATTAAAAAAAATGAAGAGTTTGGTTCCAAAATGAGAGAACTCTGTTAAATTTCTTTTTCAAAAATAAGGTTTTTTATTCTTTTATCATGTTTTTATTGTATTAGTTAGCTGTATTTTTGAGTTATTATGGCTTAAATGAAAACAAACCAACTGCAGTTTGATTGAAGTTATTGGAATGCACAATAAAAAAACATGATTTTACTGCATAGATATATCACTCTGATCTTGTGTTTTTTACTTTGTCATTTGCGTACATTCTTGTATCATACAGTAGGTAGGATGTGACTCTCCCTCCTCTCTTTGCTCTTTTTCACACTGTCTGTTGTGTCAATATCCTGTTTCACAGGAGGAAAGAGGGGGTGCAGATGGAGGAATTTAACTGCATTTCCGTTTTAGGAAGAGGGCACTTTGGAAAGGTAAGTCCTGCAGTTGTCCTTTACTGTAATCAGATTCTGGATGGTGCAGTTGTCCAATGTCATTGCTGTATCTCATATAAGGTCCTGCTGGCTGAGTTCAAGAAGACTGGCAAACTTTATGCCATCAAAGCCCTGAAGAAAGGAGATGTGGTGACCCGGGATGAAGTGGACAGGTGATGTTCTGCATTTCAATGTCTTACTGTGTGTTGAACGTGGCAGGATGGGTTGTTTTGGTTCTTTTGCATTATATGACCTAAACCACTTTTTAAGTCTTTTAGCAGCTGGAACTGAGCAGTTTAACATTTGAAAATTGCAATTTAACATAGATATCCTATAATGGGTACTGTATTTTGACTTCTTTTACAGTTTAATGTGTGAAAAGCGAATTTTCGAGACCATCAACGTGTCTCGTCATCCATTCCTGGTGAACCTGTATGGGTGCTTCCAGACACCTGACCATGTGTGCTTCGTGATGGAGTATTCACCTGGAGGAGACCTGATGACCCACATACACAACAGCATCTTCTCTGAGCGACAGGCCAGGTACACACAAACACAGCCACTGTCTCTTTAATTAGAGTGTTTACGTAAGTCTTACATAAGCATTCACTCACATGAGCTGTTTACCCACTGAATGTATATTTTTAGCATTAACACATTGCACCGGCTGTGACTATAATAAACTGAGGCTTTCTCTTTCAGGTTTTATGCTGCTTGTGTATTACTGGGCCTGGAGTTTCTGCATCAGAACAAAATTGTATATCGGTAAATACACGATTACCCAACTTCAACTAAAATCCCTGTTTTATGCATTTATAGAAATAATGCATGTCCTCTTATGAATGAGTTTTGTCCTCACTGTTAGAGATCTAAAGCTAGACAATCTGTTGATGGATTCTGATGGCTTTGTGAGAATCGCAGATTTTGGGCTTTGCAAAGAAGGTACATGATTTTTGTTTTGATTTTGTAAGCATATTTCACCTCATTTTGTGATATTTATGCAGTGAGTTTTCCCCCCACTCAGGTATGGGACATGGCGATCGTACATCGACCTTTTGTGGCACACCAGAGTTCTTGGCTCCAGAGGTTTTGACAGACAGCACCTACACCCGTGCTGTGGATTGGTGGGGTCTGGGCGTGCTCATCTATGAGATGTTAGTGGGAGAGGTCAGTATTGAAACTTAAAGCAGTATACCTGACTCTAACGTACTACACGGTGTACACTCAGTTGTGCATGTTTTCAAATTATAATGAGGGAATTAACTCGCTGTAACTGTTCATTATTGTGTAATAGAACGTACTGTTGGATTCATCAGCGCATTTGTTTTTTATGCATTGTGTTTGTCTTCCTTTGTTTCCACCAGTCCCCATTCCCTGGTGATGATGAAGAAGAGGTGTTTGACAGCATCGTGAATGATGAAGTGCGCTACCCGAGATTTCTGTCCCCTGAGTCAGTCTCCATTGTCCAGAAGGTAATACCTCATCTCTACCTGTAAAATGTAACGAAACTGGTTCTTATGTGATCTGACACGTCGTGTCATCTCACGATAGTTGCTGCAGAAGATCCCTGAAAGAAGAATAGGGGCAGGAGAGCAAGATGCTAATGAAGTGAAGAGACACAGATTCTTCCAGGTAACCACATAATTAACTTCACAAAGTATTTAAAGGGATAGTTCACCCGAAAATGTGTCGTCATTTGCCTATCCTCGTGTGTACTGTAAATGTACATGTACAGTCATCTAAATGATTCCCTTCTACAACGGCTTTTCAAATCTCATTTGTCTGATTTGAATGTGCTGCACCATGATTGGTTACAAAAAAGACAATGAGTTAATCATGATTGACATCACTGATGTCAAACCGGGCCTGACAAGCCCGAAGACAGACACTCAAACAGGTTTGGAACAATAAGCTGAAAATACGATGACAGAATTTTCATCTGGGTGAACCAACACTTAGACTTCCCTTTTCATACGCTCTGCTCTCTTATGCATCCACCAGGGCATAGACTGGGAGGCTTTATTGGCCAAAAGAGTCAAACCTCCTTTCCTTCCGGCAATTAAAAGCCCAGGAGACGTCAGTAACTTCGACGAAGAGTTCACACGCCTGAAGCCAGTCCTTACTCCTCCACAGACTCCGTTCTTCCTCACCGCTGAGCAGCAGGAGTTCTTCGCAGACTTTGACTTTTCCGCGCTACACTGACTTCCGCTCGATCACACTTGAACGGTCGTGTCATATCAAATCTCAATCTCGCCCCTCGTTCCTTCTCTATCCAATTTCTCTCCCCTTCACTCTACAGTTATGCAGTCAAGTCAAGTAAAGCTGGCTCCATGTCACCCTTAAAAGGCTGCTGTGTGCTTTTCGTGTGTAACATGGCTGCCGTTGTGTGCTTGAGCTCCAAAGACAGTCCAGAGCCCAACTGGACTTTAAAATGAAGGAAAACCGCACGACCGGAGCACTGCGACCGTCTCGGTAAACGAGAAGGTTCAGTCACCACTGTGAGTAAGCTCAGTTCTGCTAACAAGCTTTTAACTGCCCATCGCTGCCCCTGTTTTGTGTGTTTTCATAAGTACAGTTAAATGTGCAAAAAGTTGTTTTTGCTTTTTTCGGAACTTGTACTGTTTGTCGTCTGCGATACTTTCTTTGTGATGTTTATTAGTCATGAGTTGTTTATTTGTGGTTTGTCCAGCTGTTAAAAAGAAAGTCTTCCTGTTACACTAAACTTTAATGCCAAAATGTACTTGCACTGTTACTGAACAGATGAAGAATGCAACAGGCTGAGATAAGGCGGGAACGAACTCTTCTAGCTCAGTTTTTAAGGATTTCTGATGTAGTGCTGATCTGAGCAATCAACCCAGCTGGAGAATCGTAAGCTCCTTAAATTCTACACTGTAACTATCGGAGCGAACATTTCTATGCTCTATGTATGTTCATGTTAAAACACCACAGTTTCGTGTGACTGAAAATGTTCATCTCTGGTTGTCCCTAATCTGGATTTGATTTAGGATTGGTGCCCCAGATAAATGTTGCTCGTCTCTTCCCAAATCCAACACTTAATTGTTCTTAAAAGATGTCTTGGTCAGCTGCAAATGGCAACTTGTCCTCTATTTCTATCCTATATCTCCTCTGTACACATGTGCATATGGTTCAAGACCAATTGAATTAGGCTGATCATACTCTTGGCATGTTACAGTTAGCACATTGACTTGCTAAAATAAACATAATGTTAATCATGAATACTAGGTGATTCAGAGCTGTATATTCAAGTTGTTCATTCTTAAATGTTTGTCTGTATTTTTTTTTTGACTACATCAGACCATCATTGATTCACTGAGTATGTCAATGTTGTTTACTGCTGGTAAGTTACACTGTGAACAAAAACGACACTAAAATATTTAAATGAAACTTGCCATTTCTATGAGTTATATGAAGGACAAAATAAATAAGTCAATGTAAATGAAGGTTATGAATGTATTTTTAAAAAATAAAATACAATGTGTCCAGGTTTGTTCAGTTTATTGAGTACTGAAGTTACAAAATATTACATCTTCAAAAAATGTTGCATAACAATATTGATAAAAACGGCGAAAATCATCCATGAAATTTCAGCAATAATGCTGATACGTACAACACTGAAGTGCAAAATTTATGGAAGGGATTCAAAGACATTGAAAATAACTACAAAGCAAAAACAATTATTGCTTTTCGTGTTCATATATTGCAATGAGGACATTTTAGCAAAAAGAATGGACTGTATTGTACTGAACCAACAAAACAGCTTTATGCACTGGCAATACAAACTGGAATCTAACAGTCATAGGAATGTTAATTCACATGCACTTGCGTCTTAAAGAGGCTCATGTGTAATAGGAAAGACCCTGTTTATAAAAATGTAATGTTGAACATTACTGCACTGATTATGTTTCATATTTGTTAAATGTGTTGATTTCTCTGGATGTAGTGTCATCTGTTCAGTGAGTGAAATTGTTCACTTTGTACATGTGAGATACTACAATAGTTTTTTTTAAACAATAATTTTCTGTACAAATTTGTACAATAGATACTTTTGTATAAAATAAAAATAACATTACTAGCACACTGAAAGTTCACTAATATATAAAGTGCTGTATAAACCACTTCGCATTACCCTGTCTAAAATCTTCAAAGGGGGCATCTAACATAGTAGAAAGTTCTGTAAAAATATGTATACCGTGTACCACCAGAGGCATTTACCTGTCACGTTTTTCTATTAAAAAACTAACAAAAAATCTGTTATGAAGCAAATACTAAAATCAGTGTTGCTATGGTATGTTTTCTCTTAAAGTTTCTTTAAATGACTTGCGTCTTTAAATGGGTTAAAAGTTTGTCACAATCGATCTGTTTAGTCGCAGCTCCATGCGTTACTAGTAACTTCCGGGAACTATTGAGAGCCTCCATGAGCTGCCATTGCTGTGAAAAAACTGTTCCATTGGAGTTGACGCGACTCTGTCTCTCAATGGCTCTGCCTTAACCCAATTCCCAACAGTAAGCACATAATGATTTCTAATTTGAGCTGTTGGGTGTGATTTTGCAATGGTACAATTTTATGTTTAAAAAGTTACAGATTGCAGCTTTAACATGAAATGTTTGCACAATCATTGCTGAAGTACGGTAACAATTATGACACCATCTGCTCATGTTATGTTAGGCATCATAAAAGAGGTATGCTAACAAACTATATATGATATTCATTTTGTCCAACAGCTTTATTGCAACATTAATGAGTGAGGAAAACTTTGTAAATAAAATATAATCAGATGGAGCAGAAAATTCTGTAAAACGACTGGCTGAAGTCATCTCACCGTATTGCATTAATAATAAACCACATTACAGCTCTAAAACGCTGCTGTGATCTTGTGCTTTTTGTTCTTCTTTTGCTATTAAAATGTGCAAAATCAGCACAGACAAACTTTCAAAGTACTACTACTGTATCAGGGCAAAGTATCCACATAAAAACACTGGTCATTAAAACGCTCATCATTCCATCGTACCTAACAAAAAAATGATCACACACTGCAACTACAAAGTTCATGCACTTGAAGAATATATCACTTTCAAAACGGAACTTAAAGGAAGGAGTACGCAAATTCAGTTTTCACCAAACCACTGAACAAGTTACCTGTTACTGTAGCTCTGACCTCCGGGTAGAATAGTGAATTATATGGGTTCATTGCCTTGCTTGAAATACACATGCTCCCAAACCACAGGTTTCCACACGCAGAAGAAGCCCCAGAGGTTGCGCAGGGTCCCGCGGTCAAAAGGGTTCTCGTCTGTGCCACAATTCTTGAGGTAAGAGATTCTGTGACGAGACATGAACTCCCACGTGGTGGTATTTAGAGATACCAGGTACAGGTGAGACCCCAAGAGGAGAAGAACGGTCAAAGACAGCACGGCCAGTACTGCTGCTGCTCCCAGAAGCACACCATTGGTCCTTAACCACAGCTGCCAGGAGGGGGCGTGACTGAAGCCTGACCTATACATCAGAACGTTTTTTTGAAGAACTTTGCTAACCAAAACAACATTGGACTCTATTGACTACCATTGTATTTAACCACTGAGAATTGTTTCAAAATACAGGGTAAATAAATGATGACATATTTTGATCTTTTTGAGTGAACTATCCCTTTAAGAAGATACTTAAGTCTTGCCAAGCAAATCTACATAATACATAACTTTACTTACCAGGCCATGTACAATCCCCACAATAAGACCACAAGCTGGACAGCCAGATAAAGCACAAACCAGCGATGGTTTCTCTCCCCAACGCAGTTCTCTATCCAGGGGCAGTGGTGATCATAACGCCGCACGCAGTGCTGGCAGGTCTGGCAGTGTTTTGATCTCATGGGTTGCTAGAACAATCAACATATTTAATCCATTCAAGTTTATTCTTACAAATGTATGACAAACGGCACCTCAACCCTATTAGGAACGACGCACCTGTACCAGGCAGTGTCCACAGCGCCGCAGTCGTAAGGATTTAGTGGCCTGAGGAATCATGTCCTGTGTCTCCTCTGTGATGCCAAGTGTGAACTGAAATACAGCATTTTGACTCTATTTAGTCTTTATAGAGGCCATCTTTAAGGAAAAAATGAAACAATTCGGTCATCGTTTGCTCACCCTCATGTCATTTTAAACCTGTACGACTTTCTTTCTCAAGCGGAACACAAAAGAAGATATTTTGAAGAACGTTGGTAACCAAACAACATTGGGGCCCCATTGACTTCCATTATATTCAGACCAAGCCACTGATACATTCTTCAAAATCGTCTTTTCTGTTCCACAGACCAAAGAGTCACATACAGGTTCTGAAAGGGCAAATAAACGATGACCCTTTCGGGCGCATGACATGTACAGTATCTATGAACTGACCTGCAAATCACAGTCATCAGACAGGACAAAACCAGGATCCATGAGTGAAACTGCAAAGTACAGCAACACGGACACCAGGACCAGCAGGACAAACAGAACTGGCAGTGTGAGCTCCCCCGTCTCCTCCTGTTTGCGGAGGTCTGCGGAAGCAAACAAGACAATAAAATCAAATGGGATAGAGTACAACAGAGCATATACAGTAAAGAATATCAGACTAATAGAAAAGATCAGATACAAATAGTTATAAAGCTGGTCGAATCTGTGGGTGTAGGACTGAAATGAAAGCACTCAGTTATGATACAGGTGGGAAGCAGCATTATGTACATTACAGATCCTCTCTCGCTATACAATTACACGTCTACATGAAGTCAGATCTGATGAGGAGGTCATACGAGCACTTACCGGTGTCGTGGAGGAAGAGAATCAACGTTATGACCCATGTCAAGATGACATGAGCTGTCCTCACCAGAAATCCTGATCCGAACACATTTTTAAACATCCTGCATCCTTCAATAAGCATCTAAGCGCGCATCTGCCGTTTGCCCGAATGCATGTTACTCTCACACGGGCGGATTTCTAGGCAGCTAGCTAGGTTAGCCAGCTCATAGGAACCCCGTTACATTCCAGCTGTCAGTGATACGCATCCTACAGCAAATTCCACGACAAGAACCATTTTGACGAAATTGTCTTTTTTATCCTAGCGCGCACATTTGTAAGCTGCACATCCCGTGTATAGCGGTGTTGAGAAGCCAAGCGCTGGGCTCGTCTTACAAGCGGCGTTTCTTGCGCTTATAATAAGCTTGTTGATTCCGTTCGCTGGTAACTTAGACAGCAGGATAGATGTCACGTTTCCTATTGGTCAGCTGCGGTCACGTGACCTCTCCTCTGGAACGCAAACGTAGAGCTAGACACAACACGTTCTTTGAGTTTTAAGCGGATATTTGATTTTATTGCCATTGTAATGTGTGATTAAATGAAGGACGTGTACAAAATGTGACAGAAAAAAACACAAAATCAAAAAGTGATTTATTGTGCATGTATTATATTCCACACTGGTACAAAAGTCGTTTCTTGTATCACAAGTTACAGTAATTCAGATATGAAAAATATTTTTGGGGTGTTTTTGATGGATTAACATCCGATTTGTAAACATCCCTTTGACTTTCTTTAACATGCCGGAGCATAACATGATTATGTGAAACACTGCGTAGTCTGCGAAAGATTCTTGGCTTCATTCACATCAAGATAAAATGGAGACTTCAGGTTTTTCTGTTTCAGCAGCTTCTCCAGACCCTGTAAAACACGCAAGAGTGACAGTATATCCCCGTGTCTCAGTAAGGGTACGAAGAGATGGTCAGACAGAGAAAGAGAGGTCTCCAGAAGCAGGAACAACTTATTATCATTTTAAATTGTCCCTTTTTGTTCCATTTCTCTATGCACGATTCTCCCCAAAACTTTGACATTACGCTTTTGTGTAAAAACATGAACCTGCGCACACACCTGTTTTATTCTAATCATCAAATTCAGTAAGAAGCAAACACTCGGAATATTATTGGCATGAAAACATCACGTGTCGACTACTTACCTCACCAAAAGTATGATACCAGAGGAGAGATTTCACAGATTGCTGGGGGCTCTTCATTCTGTGCCATACTGATAAAAAACAGAAATACAAGTCAGTCAGCACAAACTCTGCCCCCTGTTGTCCATCCTTAAGAACTTCCTCACAACGTATCATTTTCTGCATGGTAGGATATCTTCTTTTGAGGCTAACCAGTTGAAAAGTTATTGTGGATAGTGAACTAGAAATCTAGCTATTGTTGTGAAATAGGCAACATACCCCATGTGACTTTTAATAGTGTTTCATTACTTGTGTTTTGAGGTGATGGATTTATCCTGCTCATCCGTAAAGTTCCCACCAGCTGCCAAAACCCAGCGGTAGTGTTGTGATAACAAGGACCGGCGGGCTGTAGTTGGTGTGTCTAGAGGTGCCCCATCAGCATTTTTCAGGGGTGAAAATTCATCCTCTCTCAACACCTCAAATGCAACAAATTTCCTGCATGAGAAGATAAGAGCAGTAAGAGCAATGGCAATAACCCAAATTTGTCTCAGCACCGAAAATGAAAATGGCTGTAAAATTCACTTTGAAAACTGAAAGACGTCAAAGACGAATTTCTCCATTTTGATGCCGTTGGGCTTGGTGGGTTTCACCAGGTTCCCCTCTCCATCCACAAATGGCACTTTCTTAATAGCCACATGCTGCTTTAGCTGCCCCTCAAAATTTCTAAGAGAAAAACATATTATTATTGTAAAGGTCCTGTGTGCTAAAAGTAATTGTTAATACACGAATACAATAATTTAATAGAAAGCAGAGCTTACTCACTAAGAAAAAGCCAATGTAGTATATTATGTATAATGTGTAAAAAGTATGTTGCTGACATACGTTGTCACTTCCTGTAAGAAGCCTCTGGTGAAGAAGTGGTTACAGATGTTTCCAGCACTGAACAGAAGCTCTCCTCTTGGGTCTCGCAGCTCTGCAGTCTCTGGTAGGATCTCACTGTACTCTATTACCTGATAAATACCATCAACACGACACACCACTCCAACAGGCTCTGCAGGATAAGCCTTATTCACCACCTGAAAAAAAGACAAACAATGCAACTCAATCTAGACACAACACTGCCTAATCTAATCCATATGTCATAACTCTTTCTGTATTATTTGACAGAATATAAACTTTTGAGTGACCTAAAAATAATGGGCTTAAATCAAGATGAGGGAATGTTTTCACCTTGGCACCACAGTCTGCTCCTTTATTTACACAGAAGCCTATAAAGAACGGATCTGCCAGCTTCACCAAGATGTTGTCCACACAGTACACATGAAGATACTCCACCCCTCTTCTCTCCATGTCCTCTAGAATCTTGTTGTCCACTAGGGCGCGATAGAGGCCACCATTTCCATCTGAAGAGCCCATGAGGAATAAGTCTTATTACTTAAAATTAGGGCTGTCAAATGATTAATCGCCATTAAGGTTTGTGTTTACATAATATATGTCTGTGTGCTCATAATAATTTTGTAATTATAAACACAAAAACATAAACATACATGTATATATATTTAGGAAATATTTAGTTGTATTTATTTATATTTACCAATAATTAAAATGATATGTAAATGTCTATATATTTTTATATTTTATATTTTTTCTTCAATATTTGCATGTATGTGCATGTTTTTATATATACAACATTAATACACGGACATATATTATGTAAACACAAGCTTTTATTCTGAATGCGATGAATCACGACAGCCCTACTTAAAGTCACCATGAAACGGAAGTTGTGATTGACTTCTTTTCTGTATCGTGAAGTATATCCGAGTGAAACGGCTTCTGAAATTTTGCCCTTACCTTTTTGATTGGTTTGTTGTAAGTTGGGTCTGGAGGAAAGAGCTAAAAATGCCTGACCGTTGGACAGTCAGTATAGTCCTACCTCTTTTTTGTTACTGACGTCATGTGTCGAAGAGTTGTTGTTGAGAGGGGAGAATAGCTTAATGTTTTTGGTTAAAGATGGTTGCAAATGAATTTTAAAAAAATAATGGTGTGCACGGATAAATAATTTATAATAATCACTGCAACACTGTGTAAAACACTTCCGGTTTGATTTCATGGTGACTTTAAAATATACAATTATGCAAAACACCCTTGCTACAGCTGTTGTAAAGTGCACTACACCTATCAAATATGATTAAGGGCCGATAAAAAGAGATAGTTCACCCAAAAAATTCTGTCATCATTAACTCACACTCTTGTCATTTCAAACCTGCATGACTTTCTTCCTTCTGCAGAATATAAAAGAAGATATTTTTGAAGAAATCTGGTAACCGAACAGCTGCGGCACCCATTCACTTCTATTGTATGGACGCAAAACCAATGCAAGTGAATGGGTGCCGGAAAACAACATTCTTCAAAATATCTTCTTTTGTGTTTTGCTAAAAGAAACAGTCATACAGGTTTGAAGTGACAAAAGAATGAGTTAATGATGACACAGTTTTCATATTTGGGCGAACTGTCACATGAATTACTTGAAAACTGTAAAGATGAATTTAGTTCTGACTAAACTTCTAACCTGGTGCCATTGCTATTTTGTTTTTCTTCTCCAGAATGATCTTCCCATCAAAACCTACGGCTGGTATCATCCTCTGCTCAAACATGACCATGTTGGATGGACAAAGACCAAAGTAGGCATTATCTTTAAAGAACTTCTCTGTGGGTCCCAGGGTGAACTCGCTGGTCATTATGTACCTGTCACATCATGAAAACAGTAAGAACACGTGTGTGTGTTTTTCTGTCATTTTCGAAGTTGTTCATGAAGGAACTATAAATGAAAAGACCTACCAGGGAACTGTACACAAACAGCCATGCTTCTCGTTGGCCAGCTCTTGCACCTTCTGAATATGCTCAGCCTGGATCTGGTACAGTGTTTTTCCACTAGGAAGCCCAACATTGTACATTCCTTTGGGATATGAAACCCCAAGTCTCGTCCCCTGACCACCAGCTAACAGCAGAACAGCCACTCTGTTCTGTGAAATCTGCAACAACCCTGAAAATAAAACAAAAATGACTTTCTACTTTTAGACTATTTACAAAAATCATTTGTTGCCGCTGTACCTTCGTCATTCCACATCTGCAGTGTTTCTTTGTCACTTTTACGCACACTTCCAACGAACTCTGGAGCAACGGGCTCCATCCGCGCGTCAAGCCGAACATCAGCACCCGACTGTCGGCTCGCGGCCGCTACAGCAGCTCGGCAGTGCTCGAGTAACTCCTTCGGCTCGAGCTGAGATATTTCCTCCAGCATCGCACTCCTTTCATCTGCAGCAAGTTCGGCCCAAAACTGTAACACATGACTCTGTCCGGCACTTTCCAACCTTGCTTCAGCTTCCTCGAACGATATCATTTTTCTCTACTGGAACAGTGACACATTAATGATGTGGCAACAAACCCCAACACGACTCAGATCGACCTCGATGTGTTTCCACCGCCCGAATCTCGTGATTAAAGTACAGCTTGTAAAATACACATATTATACCACTGCAGCGGACTGAAGTTGGTGAGATGACAGAGAACTACTGTCAATGAATGTTATTTAGGTTACAGGAGTCATTTCGGAAGTCCCCTTCGGCACCCAGTGGCTGTGTTTCCAAACCTAGTGAGCTGTCTACCTAGACTGCATTGGAACACGCTGGCATAAAGAGTAAAAGTACCCCAGGTCAAAAAGCTGTCTACAGTAGGTATCTCACTAGGTTTTGGGACACGCCCCGTATTTACTCCAGAGCTGCGGATGAATGACTTCCTCACTGTTAACCGCTGTCATGTGATCAGTCTCGCGCTGGTCAGCTGAGTCCTTCTCTTTCCCTCTTAACAAACAGAAAACATCCTGATGAGCTGACGTAACAAAATCCTGATCAGAAGTCCTTCCAACAGTATTCACATCGATTCATGAAGTTACCACTGAAACTATCTATATTATAGCTATTTATAATTTGTGGTTTATAATCGGTTAGTATATTCATTTAAAGTGAGATTCACCCAAAAATGTTATTTCTGTCATTGTTTACACACCCTCTTGTCATTTCAAATCCTTCCGCAGAATACAGAATGTTGTTAACTGGCCCCCATTCACTTGCATTGGTTTTGTGTCCAAACAATAGAAGTATATGGGGGCCAGTGCTGTTCGATGACCAAATTTCATCAAAATGTCTTCTTTTGTGGTCTGTGGAAGAAAGAAAGTCATACAGGTTTGAAATGACAAGAGGGTGAGTGAATGATGACAGAATTTTCATTTTTGCACTATAACTTTACGTCACTTTTTGGTGAAAAACTGTAAATGTATGACATCTATGAAAAACTATCGTGTGCAAGTTATTTCACATTAGCCCTTGCACATCTGTAAATATGTATATTCAAAGAATATATTTATTCTGGAACATTCTGACTTTGACATTGTAAGGACACAAAACCTCTAATGCAAAATGCCTTCTTTTGTGTTCCACAGACAAAAGAAAATTATTTTGAAAGACATGAGAGGGAATGACAATATGTTTTATTTTTTGGTGAACTTGGATGAGAATTTATACTTTAAAGTGCTTACAAAGTGCTTAAAGTAATATAAATTGTAATCTTCATAACAATAGCTGACCTTTATTCAACATCACACATCTTCATAAAAGCATCATTTTACCTGTCAGGTGTTGTGTGTATATTAATTAGTCATTAATAATATTCACAACACCAAGAAAAAACACCCAAAAACAGAATCAAGAATAACTTTATTAAAGTTACCTTACAAACATAAATATTTTCACTCTACATTCAATGTATTCCTTCAACAACATATATCAGTTTCTTTTATTGTCCAGTAAACATTTTTGCATTGTTTTTGCACTATTCAACATCCACTAAAACGTTGCCGATGTGTCATCACATCTAGATATGTTTAGATATATTTTCAACATATTTACTCAGTTAACCCCAGCAACAGTACAATAAGATAAATGTGTGGCAAACGCTGTGCATTTCAACTCACAGAAAGCCGCAACGTGGCTTCTGAACAGCAGAACAGCAAGGCTATAGATTCAGGTAGTCTCAGAGATGGGCATTCATTGATTGTGTAAAACGCCACAATCGCATACAAATCTAAAGCCTTTAGTTTCAGGACGACCACACAAATTTCTCCTATGAGAAAAAGTGGAGAAAATGTGCAAAATGCAAAACACAAACAAAGCTGCTTCCATCCATTTTAGGGCTAACAACACAGCTTTAAAACCCCCATTAAGACTCTAGAGTGCAATCTGTGCCTATTTAGACATAACACATACATGCGGTACAAAGACTGAATTGATTCAGAGGGAGTAGATCCACAGCTGAGTTTAGCTCAACCACCACTCAGCACACAGAAGCGTAGTGATTTTTCATGGATTTAAGCTGTTCTCTTCTAATAACTGAGACACCCAAACTGTTTTTATGTTTGCACAAACTGAAACTGTCCACACAAGTTAAATACGTTATGGAACACGTTTCAGAGCTCACCGGAGAAAAGTACCAGCCATTTGCTCATCTTCAATGCAAAACTGCACAGGAGTGTCCGAGACCACTAAAGTCTCCCTGAGAATCAAATCTTTAGAAAAATATTTCAGTCGTCATCTTTCATTTTCCCTTTATTCATAAATAAGGCAACTATATTAATACTATGGTCTTGTAGAATTACAAAGGGCGACAACCCCTCAAAATAGAGGGTTTTAGGTCTTGACATGCAAAAGCTGTTTTCCTTCGTTGATGTAAATGCGCCTTGTCTAGGCCAAGAACAAATGCATTTATAGTGTTTTTAAATCTGAAGCATTTTAGCACTAAAGTGATCCAAAAATGAAATGCAAATGCTAAAAAAGATGGTCCACCTAAATCACAAACACTACAACTACTGAATATCCAGTCATTTCACCACTATTCCATTGTAAATCCCGCTAAAGAAAATTCAAGTCTGGTTATTTATTTCACTAAAATAAAGTGCTTAAATAAGTTCCTTGACTAAGTGAATTGAAATAAGAGTATTATTATTGCAAACTAACACTGGTTGTAAATATGGGATATTTACACAGTAGTAGTCTGGTGATGAAGTTGCAAACCTAAACTTAAAACAACTTAAAATGAGAAGAAAATCTTATTTGAACTTGTCCAAACAACCTTACTTTAGGCAATCATGGTAAAGAGTAAAACACCACATTAGTTGTCAATCACCATGAGGAGTGTGTACATGTACATACAGCAACCTTATTAATGAAAATAAATAAACAATATAGAAAAATAAATTAACAATGTTATTTTTGGACCATTAGATTATTTAAAGAGTACATAACTAGGGATTTTTAAGGTCCTACTTTGGTTTATGGAGTGTCCAACCACAAGTTTTCTGTACATAGAAGATGTAAAAACACTATTATTTCTTAATAATAGGCAGTTACTCTTACCTTAATTAATCTGTCTAATCCCCTCCTTTCCGCTAGCCTAGTCTGATGTGATTGGTCGGATGGTTTAGTGTGCTGTGATTGGTCTACCGCGAATATGGCTCACGAGCTACAGTGTTTGGTGGAGAAAAATTAAGTTTCTGTGGGCAGTCCTAGCAAAACGTTGGTGGGGACTATATGTAGTGACTTTAATCCGCGGCAGTTCGCGAATCAGACTACGGACGACTTGTATGCGTGATTCAGAGTCGACTCCCTTTTTTCCAAGCCAATAACTTTGTTATTCATTCACCTTCGGATTTACAACTTGGCAGACTGCTTACTTTCAAACACGGCAACATTACCCAATGCATGAAATGTAATTTTCATGATCTCATGTTATGTACTCTTTAAACATAGATGATTAAAATTAGGTTATTTGTCCCTTACATCCTCCTTTTGACACACACGTTACATATTCAATATGTGAGACATTAGGTTGTCCAGCTAATTAAAAAATCTAATTATGTGAGTAAAATGCTAAATTTGTGTGATCTTATAACTGTCTGAACAGAAGTTTATCCTGCTAATATTGAACACTCCCATCCAGTGGAATGATGATTATATAAGCCAAAGAGATCAGAGCTGGATTATTAAAACCAGATCAAGCCTTTATTATTGCTTGAAGTTCCAGTTGTGTGACTGAAATATATTAACTGATGGATGCGGCCATTTTATCTCCAGTTTTCTTTACTCTAAAGCTTTTATGAGATGTCTGAATAATTTTATAACTAGTTTATTTTTAAGAGGCCTTGCATATTCTTGGTCTCTGGTGTTCCACTGAAGACAAAAGGTCATTCAGAATTGGAGCAACATTAAGTAAGGTCGAGTATATGATGGCAAAACTTTCATATTTAGATGAGCCTTTAATATGTTTCTGTTCTTCAATATTCCAGTTATTCACTGATGAGATGAAAGTAAAACCTTGGGTCTCCTTATCCCATCATGCAGGCTCTTTTCTGGCCCACGGATGTTACACTTCCTCCTGAGTGCAAACTGGCCCTCCTGGACAACTTATTTTTCTAGCCCAAATGAAAATGAAAGAGTAGAACCAAAACTTTTATGAACAGTCCTTAGATTCCTCTCACCGGGACTGAACGCCGAGGTTGATTTTTAAATTCTCATACACCACGTAGCTTATACTGACGGCAGGTATGACCTTCATAAAGTTCGGTGCCAAGCCTCTATAGAGTCCAATAGCGCCCTCTGTCCTTACAATGTGTCTGAAGAGACCGCTCATTGTCATCTGAGGCCCGCCTACCACTGATGCTGTAAAATACAAAGTAAGGAAACACATTAGGGAAAAAGGACAAATATCACAGTTTATTGAGTAAATATCTGACCGTGTAGTAACAAATAAATCCAATTTAACAAGTTAATAATATTTCATAACATACAGTACAGTAACAGTACAGTAAACAGGGAGGTAAACTTCTCTTGGCAGATTTTCTGAAGCTAAGCGGTCAAACAATTTCAAAGAGAGTTTAGGGACTTACCCTGAGCTTGCATACGTGTCCTCACTAAGGCTAATGGGTAGCTTGCTAACTGTCCACAAGTGCTAGACATTGTACCACACGCTAGCAGCACAAACACACCCGGATCAGCACTGTCTGTGGCAAACTTCTGCAGCCACCAGTTCTTGAGTGTCTACAAACAAAGAGTGTTACATTTAACAACACACATATTTACAGCTAAAAAACAACCAAGTAGATCGTAGGCTACTACCCCTGCCCTGAACACGATCGTGACGCAAAGAGGCGTGTGTTTCCCATTCATTAGCTTACAATGCCTAGTCCGTTTTGGATAACGCACGTGCGGTCAGCGGAGACTCGCGGGTGCAGATGCATCTGTCAAAGACATCCTAGTGGTGTGCACTCATATACACAAAGGCTCGCAGTGGTGGCGTTTTTAAAGAGTTTTTCCTTCAGATAAGCAACTAGAGTCTTTTTGGATAAACATTAGCTTTCAGTGAGTGGAAAACTGTCTCTCTTGGCATCTTCTCTGCAGTGTGCGGCAGAAGCAGCACACACATGATCAAACTGCAGCCTGTGAGTGAGTGAGTACAAAACACCATTTAAAAACACCTGTCATTGTTACTGACTGGACATATGAACATAAACATTTGTCTGTAATTATCATTTTATGTCTGACAACAGAAACATTTAATATATAAATGAATATAAATAACAACAGCTTTATTGGGCATTCAGTTGCATTATTTTGGAATATAGTAAGTTCAGAGAGTAAACGTAAGTACAGTGTGATGACATCACGAACTTGCGAATTACCACTTAACGCCACCTTGCACCAAAGTGACGGGTAATAATAGATTATGACGGCCTTTTACGAGCCTGTTCGTCAAAATGACGGACAATAAAAATGTCTAGCGCAACCTCTGCCGTGCTTTGCTTAAATAATGACAGATACCTAATGTAATATCTTTCTTATACTTTTCATGTCTTTGAGGAAAATGAAAAACTTGTAGTGTTGTTTAGCATGACATTTACATTTGTATTATTGTATTATTTACCTCATAAACTGCAAGGTCTATTCCAGCATACGGGATGATGCCCAGCATATTGGGAATATACCCTTTGTAGAAAGCTGCCACGCCCTCCTTCTTAAATATGTTTTTAGCACTGTCCACGATACCATTGTACTGACCCGTCCTTCCCAGGGCAAGTCGGGTTTTTAAAACCTTCAAGAAAAAACAGACACAAACGTGCTTTAGCTCCAAGGGATGAATTAATAAAATGTGGTTTGATCTAGAAAGCTATCATCAAAATCCTATTAATATTACTTTAATTTCAGAAATGGCAGGTGGTTATGAAGCATGGCTAGTTTATAAATAATAATTGTACGTTATAGAAATAACAGAGAGTGCGAGTGTAGTCTGGGGGAAGCTAATGATGAATAATTATTATGTAAACCACAGAATGAAAGGTTTTGTTTTTACCTCCATTGGGTAGATGCTACTCTGAGCAATAGCTCCAGCCAGAGACCCGGCAACCAACCTCTCCAAGATCCCCAATGTCTCCTGATTACTGCCAATCAGACGTTTGATCTGAGAAACAAACAGCAGAGTCTTAGGTTGGTGATGTCAAAGGGAGCACAACCAATTTCATTTTCAGTACTTGACCCAAAGTCATCTTACTTCTGCTGTTTATCTGTTAACAAAATTTGGCTTTTCAGCATTTAGCATGCTAATGATTGTGCATATTGTTTGGCATTTTCCTCTCAGTATATGAAGTTCTAAACATCTCTAAAATAGGAAAAGCTTTAAGGGATAGTTCACCCAAAAAGGAAAATTCTGTCATGAATTACTTACTCTCTAGTTGATCCAAGCCTGTATATATTTCTTTGTTTGGTTGAACACAGAGAAATATATTTGGATGAATGCTTGTAACCAAACAGTTCTTGGACCCGATTAACTTCCATTGTAGGAAAAATGACAGTGGTAGTCAAAAGTGCCCCAGAACTGTTTGCTTTTCTTACTTTCTTCAAAAAGTCTAATGGGGTCCAAGAACTGTTAGGTTTTAAGCATTCTTCCAAACATCTTTCTCTGTGTTCATCGGAACAAATACATTTATACAGATTTGGAACAACTTGAAGGTGAGTAAATGACACTATGTTTAATTTTTGTGTGAACTATCCCTTTAAGTAAATATAAGAGCATGCTACCTGCTCATATGCCATGAACTTGAGTGCAGATTCGGGTGCTATCTTCAATACGTTGAGACCGTTCCCTCTCCATAGCGATCGAAATCCACCCTCACGGATCATCTGGGTAAATCCTCCAAAGATTCCCATGGTGTTGCTCCGTGACGAATGAACCTGCCAACACCATTTCAGCTGTTATACATTTCATTCTCCAATAAATTATTTTAGTATCCTCTTCCCAAACAATGGGTGTTTTCACATGACAAACAAGCTAAAGGCAACTTGCAAGGTCATCCAAAGAACGGAACATCATACACTATAGTGCCTCCTGTAGTCTCCCAAAAGCAGCAGTGCTGACAGGGGAGCTCACTAACACTTCATGTAGCATCTCTACTGGGGTTTAAACCTAAAACCTCAGGCCACCTGACCGTTGACCTCCATGGCAATGCGATTCTCATTTCGCAATGATTAATTCATGGTTCTTATGTAACCAATGCAGTGCTTTGAAACTGGTGTTGAGAAGCTCAGTCGTCACTATGTCAGTCAAGCTAGCTTTAAAAAATACTCAAAATACCCTGTTCTTTACTGTGCTATACAGTTAACTCCGTCTCATACCTGCATGAGAACTTTCAGGCGGTCCAGAGGTGCGGTACATGTCCGAGAGACAGCTCCTGCCACGCCTCCTGCTACTAGGTGTCGCCACCACATGCCTGTTTTCTTCTCCTCCGCCGTAAACTCATCAGGGACTATCATACTTTCACCCACATCAAATATCTAAATGGAGAAAATTACATGATGCGGTATTAGAATACATGAATAATTCCAGCACAATTCCTGAAAAAAACATCAATATAATGCAGAAACTTAAAGACAAGGTTTGGTTAAGGCTGAACGGTGTAATTTTTGGAGTTGGAATGTGCAACTATATGCAAATAAAATATTCATACAGGTGCCCCAAACAGGCAGTCCTGTCCTAAATGACTTTCTCTGTTCACCTAAATACAGGTACCAGAAAAATCTATGAGATGTCTCAGGAAGGATCCTGTGAAACTATGTTAAAAGGCCATTACGTTAATGACGTCAACAAACCGTTGATCTGTTTAACCGGATCAGACTGGATGACTCTTCATCCCATCGAGGGTATTTCAGGTGTGAGAAGGCAATTTAACTTAGTGAAACTGAATGACAGTGAAACTAGAAGTGCTATGAGCAGGACCATTTAAAAGGAAATACGTCGTCCAGTTTTAGAGAGATAGTATGTTTCCTTCCTATGAGGTCAATAGAGACGATTTTCTAAGATACAGTTAGAACATGTTACTTATTGCACATACAAAGCACCATAATCACCTACAAAGACAACAAGTCTGACTCCTTTGACATTTTCAACTGGAAAGCTTTAAGGTTTTGTTTTACCGTGGAGTGTTTCCAGTAGAGGATGATTTCAGGAATGTTTTCAGCAGGGTGAAGAAGGTGGTAATCTCTCCATTCATTCCAGTCAATCGTCATTGTGCCGTTTTTATCCATACTGAGTACAGAAAAAAACCGACAACAGAACTAAATAAAATGTCTTATAGGCAATGGCTCTTGGTAAAGGCTGCTTATTTAAAATGATAAGACAAGCTCATGTTTCTGAATTTCATAAACTTAGATAAGAAACTGCAATATAAGACTTGCACAACAAGTCTTCCAACAATACTGCACAAACAAGCTTTTAAAAATATACTTTTTAAGGATAATTCACATGCAAAAAAACATAAAAATTTTATGTATTACAGTTTAAAGGTTTTCTAGAATTATACTGTCCTCAATACTTTTCTGTTCTTTCTTAAGTAAAAATATGTAATCTTTTTCATTATATAATTGATTGACATATTTTAACAGCATCTCCTTTTAAACAAAAGGAAAAACCTTCACAATCAAAATAAAACAGAATGGAGGACACTGCAGATGAGACCCAAATGTAAAGCAAGGCAAACGTGCAGGCAGAAGACCACTACTTACTACATTATAGGGGCCCATATATGGCCCCTCCTTATTCTGATAAGATGAGCAGAGAGAGAGAGAGGGGGGTTGGATCACAAGAAGGAAAGAGTGATAAAGAGCAGAAAGAGAAACCGTGTAACGAAAGACATTCACACATACAGTTACAAACACACACAGAGCACAGGACTTTTAAGACGGAGTTATGACATATTACCCTGAGTCACACTTTTGAACAAATGATCCAGACATAAATTAGTGTATAAAATGTTGAAGTTTATAATTTGACTTTGATTGAACAATGTTAAAAATGACCACAGAATGGCTCTGAGCAAGTGTGATGAATACAGACAATACAGTGAATTCAATGTAAAGGCCTATTGAAGGTAAGTGCTCATGCCTCTGGGCCACCTCAACAGTACACTCAGTCAACTGCCACTCAGTTTTTCTAAGTGGCAAAGTGATGGATAATTTACCTCTTGAGGATCTTCTCAGCCTGTTCTTCAGATATATGAACCCCAAGGTCTCTTAATGACTGCATGATCTCCTGGGAATCTATGTGACCTACAGAGAAAAACTATTTTAGTATCCATTGAAGAACAAAATCTCTACACATTCATACTTTTGTGGCAGATGCGGTTTTTATTGAACTTGTTTATGACTATTTGTGAGTGACATGCTGATAGCCAATAACAGATGACACAGCAACAAATTCCCATCGTCATATGGATAAAAATATACTTTTCCTTGTATATCATATATAATATTCCAATATATATAATAAATATATCATATATCAAATGTCTTATTCCTTTCGTATTCAAGTTTCAAATTGTTTCAATACTACCATAAATTGTATTGAATTCTTTACTGTATGTAGTCTATGAATTTGATTATTTCCTGTTTTGCTTTTAAATGTAAAGCTGCCTTAGAACCATACAACGTTAAAATTGAATAATAAAACGACGCAAAATAGTTTCATCACAAGCAAAACGATTTTTGTTCACCTGCTATTTAAACTGAATCTGCATAAGAATGTTTGTATTTTTATTACAAAAAAAATATTATTTTAGTTCAAATATGTAATATGTCACAAACTCTACAGTTCTTACCATCGTTCTTTTTATCCAGACTCTTGAAGACCAGCCTCAGTTTCTTCTCATGGTCTCTCAGGTAGTGCACAAACTCCTCAAAGTCTAACTGACCATCCAGGTCCTTGTCTCCGGCCTTGACAATTTTCTAAAACACGCACACAAGCACAATACATTAGAGGAATTCACATCAAAACATCCAGAATTAATGTTAAGATTGTTTTAGGTCACTGAGCATGTGTTTTTCAGGGTGTTGAGCTAATGGACACTACAGCCAGACATATGTTCTTTGTTTGCAGTTGAGAGTATTGAAAGGACAGTGAACCTTCTCGTGTGCATCAGGGTTTATATGGCCCATTCTGAACATGTTTGACATCAGTATACAAGCTCTCTGAACCACTGAAGGTAATGGATGGAGATGGAAAAGAAGAGTTAATCATTAACTTGCAGATGAGAAACAAAGGATATTTTGGCTTAGATATTGCAAATAGGCCGGCAGGCCTGAAACCTGCTTAACTAGGTTCTCATGATGTGCATAACTCATAAGGTGTTCTGTATACTATTTTTAATCACAATCTGAGAAACAGTGAATACCCAACCTACATAATGAATCAGTGCGGAGTAACAAGTGAGTATAAAATATGACCCACTTTTAAATGGACTGTTCACCCAATAATAATTTACTCAAGTTGTTCCAAACCCGTGTAAATTTTGTTGTTCTGCTGAACATAAAGAAAGATATTTGGAAGAATGTAGGCAAACAGTTCTGGGGCACTATTGACTCCCACCGTATGGAAAAAAAACTACTATGGTAGTCCCAGAAATCTTTAGTTTCCACATTCTTCAAAATATCTTTTGTGTTCATCAAAACAAAGATTTTCATACAGTGTTGGAACAACTTGAGGGTGAGTTAATGATGACGCATACATGTTAGGGTCAACTCTACCTTTAACATTGATCACACAACAGATTCCTACTATTCTGATATTTTCATTCGAAAATATAAAACACTTTATTGTCAATGACACAGAATGACCTAGAACCCAAAATGTTGTTTCCACTGTCATGAGTTGTCTGCAGTTGAGCCTTCACAGTGTTCGGATTAAGTGCAAATAAGACAGCTATCTTTAACCTGCTTGGTACTGGCTGTGCTGTATGTCAAATCCCAAGTGATGTTTACAGGACTGTCGGACACAAGCAAATGCCCAGATTACATAAGGAATCTTTTTACCAAAATCTGACAAATGAGCTCCCTTGAAAGTAAAAGAGAGTCAGTTGGTTTCATGTAAACTACTCTCCTTTCAAACTTGGCTTTAAAACAGTATTGTTAGCTCTTGTGTCATGAAATTGAGTATGACGTTCACCATCAGTAGTCACACAATCTAGATTAAATTCATTTATTCCATTATGAATTAAGGCTGGACATGAATGGAGAGGACGCAAAACCACTCACCGCATGCAAAAATCTGTATCTGAAAATAAGGCTCAATTTAAATGTGTTATATAGACACCAAAGTGGCTTAGAATCTATCAAAAGCAAACAGAAGAGAGGCCGGGAAGTATTTTAATTGTAAAACACAATACAAATAACATACCTTTCGCCATTTTCTGTATGAGGTGAACTCGTCCGACGGAAGAAATAAACTCAGCTTGAAAAGAGACTTTAATTGCGCCGGTAAACTATCTGACTCGAAATACTCAAATTCTGTCTGTTCTAAAATAGGCACTGGCATGTAAAGACACAAGCACAACATGTTCAAAACTATACTAGTAATACAAAAATAAACAAAACTCAATGCACAAAGAATTAGACATCCAAAGTGCACGCAGCTCACTTCATGAAGCTCTCCGTATTGTAATGCCGGTGTTTCTCACACATGGGATTACAGTGACCATAAATCCCTCCTATTTCAAGGCTTGTACTGCACACTGCAATGTCATAGGTTCACATCATATTGCCTAGCAGCAGTTATTGGTTCAATAAGACTAAAACTATGATCTTGTAACACTATAAAAAAAGTAAATACTTTGTATAAAATGTTTTGTACTATAAGATCCGATTTTCAAAAATCTGTTAAAAGCGCACCAGATTTAGAAACAGAAAATGAAACAATGCAGAAATTATACTGACAAAGATTCAATTTAGTTGTTACCACAAAAAGTTAACCTCATGATTCAATCATTTCAACATCAGGATCTTTAAAATAAGATCTAGACACTTTACTTAGATGTACCATTTGCTCGATTTGCGTTTTGATTCTCTCTGCAATACCTGCTGGAGATCCTTAGGGGGCGCCACCATAATCAGCACTGTTGTTTTCTTTGTGGATGTTGTGCCTTTGCTTCCGTCTTTACCGACTGAATCTACTTGTACAGCTTGTTCCTTCTGTCCTTCCATTATTGCGGTACCTTCTACACGTTGTTCCTGAAGTTCATCTGGAGGCACTGTGGTACCACGCTCACACGCTGTGACTCCCTGAATCCACTGGGACAGTGAGGACCACATTTTCGTCAGCATCTCCATCAAGACGCTTCAAGTCTATTTGCGCTTGTAAATTTACGAGTTTGTGTCTTTGATCATTGCAACATCTAGCTTTGGTGAGCAAGTGTCTGTATTATGTCGATCTTCATAAGAACTCAAATTCATAAAGATGATAAGTATGTTTCTGTGTGTGCAAGAGAGAAACCGCTTAGGCCGGGATTCCCGGGACGATGAGGGCAGATGAGGACACAAGCACAGAATTTCCTCAGCTCTCAGGCATATCCGACACGGTTCCCACAGTAACCGGTGACCACGTGAAAACTTTGAAGTGCCATCAGAAAAAGAGTCCCAGTAAACCTGCTCTCGAGAGTCTCAAAGCCATCCTCTACCAACTTCTACCACAATGAGAGTGAAAATAAAAAACATGCAGCAGTCACTCTTCAGAACGAAGTCATTCACTCTTCAAGCAGCTACACAGACGCTCAAAATCAATACAAAAAGCCAACTTAACTACTGAATCCAGGAATCCTTCGAATGAATCAGACTTTAATATAGATTCCATGTTTAAATGTTCCTGGTTGTTAGTGCCTACAAGCTGCTGCAGGTTGGCTGCATCCATAGCCGGCAAAAAGTGATGCAGAGAAAAAAGCTGCAACCTCACTGCAGCTGTGCCTCTGCCAATCAGAGCGCTACACACTGGTTGCCCCTGCTTTCAGAAAATAGAGGCGGCCAATCAGAGGATGAAATACAGCCATTCGATGGCTCTGACCCTCCCAGCAATGAGGAAATTCTGCTGACTGATTATGACTGTGTTTTTAATAGGATGTTCCGTCATCATCAGGATCTCCCAGGTTATGTCTCAAGGGTGTTTCCATGCATTTAATTCCATTTATAACAGTTGCACAAATCATCCATAATATTCATCTTCCCTGTCAGTATCTAGAAGATTTCTTTCAGGGCTTGACATTAAGCATTGTCATGCGGTTGTCCTTCGAACAAGTAAGTTTGTCATTCACTTGGCTGAGTAAAAATATAACTTGTCTGAAGATAAAAAAATATATATTTCATTTGGAGTCTCAATATAATTGTTTCGGATCCCGATTGGTCAAGTTTGCTTATAAGCGTTTTACCTAGTGTCAGTAGATAACTTAAAAAAGACATTAATGTTACATACATATGGATAAATTAGGACCATGTCATTTTTAGTTTACCTAAATTTGTTTTTATTTTTCTAAATGATGTGTATTTTTTTACTATACAATAGAGGTATATTTGTCCACATAAATTGCTTTAATTAATTTTGAACCTTACTATAGTATGCTACAGTGTTTACTACATTTTATAAATTGACTACAAGGGTACTACAATTTCTTTATACTATAGTAAACCACAGTATTTTTTCGTCTGAGTGTTCAAGTTAACGGGACTTTTGTTTTTGAAGGGTAGTCAGGAAGACACTTGAGTTTTAGTGTTTTGACGATAGCTTCACTCAAACAGTAAAAAGCTTGTAAAATAAACTCTTGTAGCAATCCTGGAGATGAAGTTCATGAATTTAGATCCTCAGAGTGCAGACACAGACAAATCCATGACCATCACTCGTGTAGTATGTTAAACTGTGCACATCATTCACTCAGACACGCAGATCAGCTAACGTTAGATGACGTATTTAATATAAATAACAGGATTTCGCGTCCGCATCTAGTTATATGGACTCAATGCGCCATTGATTATCATGCACAAATGCAATTTATAAAAACACACAGCTCTGTCTAATGCACCTATTCTTATTATTCTTAGCACAGACCGATTTTTCGTAGTTTTCTAGTTGCTTGTTTGGTCGGGCAAGTAAAATTCTCTCTCTCTCATACAAAACATTCACTTGTCCCGGACAATTGGACAAGCGTTAATGTCGAGCCCTGTCTTTGCAAATGCATCTGCAGAGAAGAGGATGCATTTATTTTTTATTATATGTCTTCCTCCCTCATTTCAAATGGCAGTATTTCAATACAAGTCATTAGAGAATAATTACTTTCCATGGATCAGACTGAAACTGCTCTATAGTCTGTTTCCCTAAAAGGCCTAAGATTCTCCTGTCTCAGAAATTTGAGGTTAATTTGAGAAATCAGGACACTTTTTACTCCTATTTCATCCTTTTATGAGAATATAAAAAATTGCCCAAACACAGCAATGCTTTCCCTCTTCTCCGGGGGGCCCTTGTACTCCTAATCTAATGAATATGTGAAAACAGACAGGGGCCTAAATTATTTACGCACTCCTACAAACATGAAGAGGAGATCTGGCTGCTAGCTATTGCTGTCCTTTATCTTATACTTAAAATAAGCACTATCCATCTATATATCTGAAATAATCACAAAAACCTCTCATATTCAGACAATTATAGATAATATGTTATGGGTTTAAGCTTGGTATTAGTGGGGTTCTTAAAAGACAGCCTTAATATAAGCATATAGCCACTAAGCAAATTAGTTGTAAAGCCCTATATGTGGCAGGTGTAATGTCACATCAGGGTTATGTAATCTTCTTGACCTCTTCATTCACAGTCTGTGACACAATAAGAGGTCAAAGGATTATTATTAAAGATCACCATATGAAGTTAACTAGGTGGAAGATAATTGACAGACCATCTTATAAATCATTTCAGGGTAAATGTCAGGGGAGAATTCTCATACATCAGGGAGAAAAAGATAAGACACTGTCATGATCCTGTCCTTCTTGTCGACTGTTTTCTGGTTTTATGGACAGGTTCATGACAGTACCATGTATTTGTGCTTGTTGTGTTATGTGTGGAAGCAGATGGTCTTTGGTTTGTTTGCCTTGTGCCATGTGCTCTCCTGTGCGAGTCTCAGCCCCGCTCCCTCGTTTCCCCGTCTATCTTCCCGTTAGTGTTTCATTCCCCACACCTCCCTATTACCATTATCCCTCATTTGTTCCCCTATTTAATGCCCCTGTGTTTGCTGTCCTGTGCTGGTTCGTTCGGATATCTCCCTGGTGTTTAGGTCTATGCATTCTTGTCCTGACCCTGTGAAGTATCGTGAGTTTTAGTTTGGCGTTTTGTTTGTCCTGTTTTTGCCGCCTTATGGGAAGTTTTTGTTTTAAGAGTTTGAGTATTTCTGTTGTAAGGTTTTGCCCCATCGTGGGTTTTTCTGTTTTCATCAAATTTGTTTTAGTTATTTACTGTCTGCGAGAGGGTTCTTTGTCAGTTTCATGACAAGACACACCCTTTGGTCACTAGATAGGAAACCACTCAATGCTACAAACAGATTCACATAAGCTCTATTTTAAGTATTTTAAAAACATTTCCTACATACTCCTTAACTATAGCACACAAGGAAATATTCCATGTATTCAGATGAACAGATCAAAGTATCAGTTTTCTACTTTCAGTATCTTGTTGCACAGGAGAAAGTTAACAAGTCTGTTTGTTCTTTTCTAATGAACAAAGAATCAAGTGACTACAGAAGAGAAAGAGTTGTCCTTTGCAACAAGATACTGATAGAGTAGAACACTAATACTTTAAACCGTCTTGTTGTGAAAATACATGCAATTATATATCCTTGCGCTTGTAAAACCTTCTCGTTAAAGGGATAGTTCAACAAAATAATGGAAATCTGTCATGAATTACCCCATCCCCCCAAGTTGTTTCACACCTGTATAGATTTATTTTTTCTGTTGAACACAAACTAAGATATTTGGAAGAATGTTAGCTACTGAGATTTCTGGGACACCATTGACTACAATTAAAACGGTTGTCAAAGGTGGCCCAGAACGGTATGTTTTCCTAAATTATTTAAAATATTACAAAACGGAATAATTATTTCTATTGTAGTCTTCCAAATATCTTGTTGTGTTCATCATAAGTTGAGGGCGAGTAAATCATGACAGAATTTTTATTTTCCCTTTAACTACTCCTTTAGGATAACGAAAAAAATATATGAAGACCTACAGCCCCCTAACATCCGATCGTTCTCTATTCAGTATCAGTGGACACTCCCAGCACTAGTAAGAAGCTAGTCCGAGTGCTTCATGTGCATGTATTTGCATTTGCAAATAAAGCTTAGGTCTCCACCAGGGTAATCCATCTTTGCACATTAAAGTGCCAGTAAGTTATTTTTGCCCTCTGCATCTCAAGTAGCAAATGTTGTTATGGTTACTTGCTGTGCTGTTAAGTCTTTGCCTTCATGATTACACATGTAACTGTCTGTTACAATGCTGGGCTGTCTGAGCACTGCTAACAAATCTCAGCTGGCCTACTGCAGATGAACTTTCAGTTTAATGAAGTGGTTTTGTTAGTTGTCAAACAAAGGAATTCTCGACATGCAGAATTGTATATAGCCAGCAAGACAACCACTGTCCAAAACATTTAAAGAAACCTTGTAACTATAAATTCAAGGCGCTACTAACATCTGTCTACTAACACCAAACTTGTGTGGTGTGCAGAACCTGTTTTTTTTCTAGCTGGTAAGTGAACCATCAACATCCGCTCAATCTGTGAGGCACTAACATAAAGCTACTTGAAAAGGATAAAAGTTGTCCTTTAATCAACCTTCCCCCTTCTCAAAGAAAGAGAGGGGGAGGGAAAGCTACTGTGTGGTAAATCATGAATGACAGAAGGTCTAGTGATTATTTGGCTACAGATGCAGGCCACATTCCATGTTAACCAATGAGCTATTCGCTGATATGAATGACACTCTTTAAACATGCAGCTCACAACAAATAGATCTGGAGTAACTTATTAAAGATGAGTAGTGGCTCCCTTCACAAAAGTAGAAATTAAGTTCAACCTATACTGCGTACTCTCACAATACAAGACTTTACAAGCTTTAATTACTGTCTGTACACACAGATCACCACCAATGTTCCTTAACAAGCTGCTTTTTGTTGCTCTGTTACTTCCTTATCAGCGTCTTCTTATCCGTCCATTTGATTTGTCGCTCTGCATTCTCTTCTAGTACGTCTATGCATTTTCCTGTCGTTGTCTCATCTGCTCAAGAGTTTAGATTCATACCTTCAACAATGATGTGACATTCTCTAATGAGTCATTCTGTTAAGTTATTTAGATGACGCATGCCTGTCGTAAATTCTGGTGATGAACGCTACATTTTTCGTTTTGATCCAATAGGATAGCGTCTACTCTGGCGGGAGCTTTCGTCAACGACTCGCCACCATTTGCCGGAAAAACAAGCCACTGGTTCACGCGCATTCGAGAGATGACGGAAGCTAGACATATATGGATATTTCTCTTAAACAAACGCAGCGATTCGCTTCAGAAGACCTCTGTTAAGTTTGAAAAGTCGTTACGTAATGTTTTTTAATGTTCAAAAAAACCTCCCGAAACATAAGAACCTTGGGGGAGTGTATCGAGCACAGAAACACTAAGGAATATGTCCAACTTGCTTTTTGACAAGTTGACCGTGTTAAGCATGTAAAGCCAGCACGTTTAACACTCTAAAGATGACAGAATGCATGAAACAGTGTTAAATCACCCCTTTAATGATGCAAAACTTTCCACATGTTAATAGTAGTTTTCCTCTGTCTAACCATATCTGCCTTTATCTCATTAAAAACAAAAACATCTGCTTTAAAACAATAGGCATTATACAGGAAAAAGCATCACAATATTGTGGTGTGTACCCATTAGAGAATACAATAGTAATCTCTTTGAGGAAAAATGCCAATCCTTTTCACACAAGGGAATAAAAGGAAAGCACAGATGTCTTTTGTGGCATTGTGTTAAGGCAAATGTCACACAAATCAGCTGGTTCAGTGAGTCAGGTATTTAGGTTTTCCTTACCTAGTGCAACAGCTGTGAAAGTAAGAGCCATGTGAACTAATTCTAACTACGTCCTAACTATGCTTTATAAGGCATTTCTATTATTAACAATAAACACAATTGGTTAGTTTGGTTTTCTGTTATGTATAAACCCATACCATTGGAAAAAGCACCTTCCTACTCTCTGTGTGAGGTCTGACCAATAATCTCATTATAACGACCTGTTAGTGCCTATATGCATGAGAAAAACAAACATGTAAATGCTAATGGTGTCTATTACAAATACAATTGTGAGCCATCAGCTGTTTTACCAGAAAAAACACTACAAAATGTGTGTTTTTAAACATATTCCGGTAAGATTCAATGGTGTTAAGTTGGTTCCCATCTGCCAGCTAACAACACACCGATAGAACCCTACAGTCCCACAGCTCATTGTTTCCATTAAAATCATTTCCATTAAACATTCAATCCATTAGGATGCCTGTGATGGTTTCCGCATGGTTTTATTGGGTAAATTGAATGACTCACCATGAGTTCATGTTCTGTGCGATGAACGCCCAGTTTTTTCAGCCCTATGGTCAGGTCGTTGACACAGATGCCTCCATCTCCGTTGACATCCAGGATCTGGAAAAGCACTTTCAGCCTGTGCTCCTGATCGGGACCCCCACAGACCGTGCATTGATGCGGGGAGTCGCAGGACTCGTCGTGGCCGTGCTCGGGGTGCGATGTTGCGGGGTGTGTTGAGCTCAGAGTCCGGCCACCACCTCCAGGATCAGAGCCCTGAAACCCAGAGCGGCACTGACAGAAAACACCACTGAGCAACGGAGAGACAAGCGACCCTCGCTCATGCATATCACACACTCCAGACTTCTGAACACAGCTACACACGTCAAGCGAGCGAATTTGCGCTATCCTCTGAAGGAACGTAACTTACGTAGAGTCTGATCTCGAACGGGGTTTGTCACGCGATGCCACTCGGCGACTATCAGTTTCAGTCAAGATGTTGGACAGATGTATATTACGATTAGCTAGATCCAAATGATATGGGGGTTATCTGTTCCCTCGAGCCGACCTACTTATGTGTGATTTGTAGCGGATTTAGGTTTAAAATTGATCTCTAAAAGCCGGGCATCGCGAGCTCCCGGGTCAGAGTGATGAGCTGTCCCGCCGAAGCCTCGGCGCCGTTGTTTCTCTCGTGTCACAACAAAGTCAGCGTTGTCCTATATAAAAAGCGATCTTTTCGCGTTGGGAAAATAAATCCTTGAAATGTATGATGTTTTCAGGTAATCCGGTTTGAATTGGCGGTCTGAATGACAGCTAATGCAACGCAAATGCCGGTAGACCGGGCGGAGCCTCGTGTTACACAGGAAATTACTCCTGACTGAAAGGAAAGAGGAGGAGCTACGAAAAAGGTAGGAACGTGTGATTGACACATTCACTGGCCAATCTGGATTATATTTCGGACCCATTGCTAATAATACACACGGTGTGTTGCACACGGTATATATCGCCATCCAAAGGGCACCTCGGCTCGGGAGGAAGGGGACAACCACACAATACATCGCGCCAGATTGAGAAAACGATGTTTAAACATACACTGTAGTTGAGGGTCAATTGACTAAATGTTTCTCATAATCCTAAAAATATTTGATTTTGTGGAGAAAATGTTTATTTACCCAAAGTGCCAACTGTAAAAACAAATAAGAGGATTTATTGTTTTGTTCAGTTTACTAAACAGAAAATGACTTTTACAAATCATGGCTTCATGTGGGCGGCGATGAAACGTCCATTTAAAAATATTGTACTTTGTACTAGAATATTTTGTTGTATTAACTGTAGTAATTGGATACATTGTGGCAAATACTGTATTATACTTAAATATTTACTATGGTAAGACTAAAAACGCTAGTATTTATTAGTTTTAGTCGTTTTTTTTACTGTAGTAAATACTTAAATACACTAGATCATTTTTCACGTGGTTACTAACTCAAATGTTGGACAAATTTTATCGATACAGCAGTCTTTATAGAGGGAAATATTAGGTTTACTTTAAATGCAGAACTAAGACGGCCAGTAGGTGGCACCAATTTTCCACTGAGTTAGTGAATCATTTAACCAACCTTGATCAAAACGCTAATTTGAATCATTTTCTTGTCCGAGTCATTCAAAACACACATTAATTTAGGAGATAAACACCGCAAAAATGAAGATGTAAGTGTTCAAATGAATATGAATGCGCATATTCATCATTAACTACGGTACTATGATACCACCGTTTCAAAAATAGAGAGGCATCGCGGGTATTTTGAAGCTTTACCATCGCGATGCTACCGTAGCACCGGTACACTGTGCAACCCTAGCACAAACTCATCATCAGGGCTCTCAAGTTTCCCGCATTGGGCGTGAAACACACGCACCAGCTTATCAAATAAAAAATATATAGCTACCGAACTGTATTACACTCATTTTCCTGCATATAAAGGAAATAATGTACGTCTCATCACATTAGTCCAAGAGATAATGTCCATAATTACGTATTCAATGTTCATAACAGTTATTTTTCATTAATCCATCGATCAAAGTTTATGTTAAAGAAAAATGTCCATCAAACTTCTATCCATAATTATTAATCCTCTGCTTCCAATAAAATACAGATTTTGGTTATTGGTCTGTCCAGTTAGCTGCTTTTGGTTTTAACTTTCACATGACATACATACAAATCCTCTTTTGACTAAACAAAACCAGGAACAGCTTGGCACTAGATGGAACTCTGTCATCCATCATGACAGTGAAAATGGCTGGTCTGGAATCAGTGTTTCAAATGGGAGCCCCCAACCTCTGTGCTGAAGGCCTCAAAACCTGCTACCAACACCTACAATAAACAACACTTACCATTATCTCTCTCTCACACTCATACACAAACACACAAACCTCCACTAAGAAATGCTGAATTAAAAGAATATTTTTTAATTTGTACTTTTATTGTGTCACATTTTTCAGATCAGATCCCCGTCCCCAACCAAACCCCCACCGCCGCCAAAATCTCACTCTGAACTCAGTTCAAAACTTGAGAGCCCAGCATCATAAATCAATGGGGTACCGCAGGGATCACGTTTTTTTGGAGGCATAAACCAAAAGAGAGTTTGAATTTGCAAAGTCAATGGGTTTTTGAATAGATTTCTAATTAAATGCCTTAAATAAGGTCTGCAAAGGTTAGGTTAGCAAAACCTCTAAATATTTTCACGTTTTATTCTATGACAAAACAAACTTATCCCAAAAAAATTACCACATTGTCACATTCGAGTTGTTGCAAATCTGTGTATTTGTGTTTTAAAAATGTATTTGTTCTGATGAACACAGAGAAAATATTTTGGAAGACCAGACAGATTTTGCCATTAAGGAAAAAAAACAACGAAAAGTAAATGTTCCTACTATGGGAGTCAATGGAGGGCAAAATCTGTCTTAAAAAAAGCATTCTTACAAAAATATTTATCTGTGTTCATCAGAACAAAGAAATGTATACAGATTTGGAACAACTTGAAGGTGACTAAATGATGACAGAATTATAATTTAAGCGTGAAGTATCCCTTTAAAGCTTTATTTCGTCTGAAAAGCGGTGGTTGCTAACAAGTTGTTAAAAGACACATGGCCGCGACATTAAACGTCATCACACATAAAAATCTCACATTTGCAACCTTGGCACAAATCTCTTAAAACGTGGATGGAGATTCATTCAGGGAGCACTTACTAACCAGGAGGTGGTGACGTTTATGTCGAGCACGTATAGCCTTGTTTGCTTTTTGCTGCTGACGATTGTATTTAGGCTTCAAAAAGAATTAATAGTGTGTAATTTGTAAAAGTTATCTTAGTAGCCAAAACTTGTAAGTATCATAAACCTCACATAGCTTATTTTTTCCCATCTTCCAAAAGTCTTTGGAGAAAAATCTACAGCCTTTTGGTCAAGGGGAATAGTGCGGCATTAACTTCCGGGTTGGCCTACATAAATAGGTCATCCCTGCATCAATCTAAATGAACATAAAATATGGACGACTTGTGCAGCACATGCACACTGATATTGTACTCACGTGCAAGGTCAGCACATAGGGCACGACAGCATTTTGAATGGACACCAGAAGTGACACCCTGCGTTCCATTTAGGGTTCTTCCCCATGCCGTAAGGCTGTCCCTCATGGACCACAGCCTTTAAAGGATACGACCTCTGAAATGTTTCATCTCTAACGGGGGCTATTATGTGAATAAAAGATGGAAATCCTCTACATTTTGTGGTGGAATTCAGTCCCCCTTTGAAATTAATTTCCTGCACTCCGTCCCCCTTTGTTCCCCCCATTTTCAGTGGGTGTGTGTGTGTGCGCTTATATATAAATACAGTAACATACAAAAATATATTTGAGAAATATATGTAATATTTTTGTAGTTTTACAAAATATAAATTATATTTAAATATAAATGTAGATATATTTATGGAAATATTTGTTATATATACACGTGTGTATATGTATACATATAAATACACACATATATTATATAAACACAAACATTTATCTTGTAATCTATCAATTGTGTACTAATATGTATTTATTGTGAAGCACCATAGAAAGCACTGCAGAAATACATTTTAACGGAATAAAAGTAATAGGGTTTTAATAGAGACCGTATCTCTTAAAACAAAACGTATAATGTCCACTTAGTAAAGTCTAAAAAATTAGCGAAAATCTTGTTTGACATTCCCTCAGAGCAATAACACACACAATCCTGCCTGACATACATTCATGCATGAAAGGGATAAGTTGCCTCAACCTTTTTTATTTCTTTCAGGCCTACAGTCTACAAAACACGAGTGAAGTAAAACTTTTAATATGTCAGCATATAAAAATACTGCCAGGACGTGTAACATTTAAACATTTTGAAAAGGATTTCTTTAGTTCTGTAGTTCTAAATCTGTAGGTTATTTATCATTTACATCCATAAAGTGTATATATTTATTTGATTGTGTTGCTCATCGCAAGGTTTCTGTCACTGAAGTTATTTAACGTCGTTATTACACGATGCCCTAAAAGTATGTTTTTGTTTTATTTTAACATTTGGCTGAACCCTGTAAAAATGTTGAGAAGCTCACGTAAGGCATATCTGCTCAAATGTAATGTAAATACGATGGTTTGTGCTTATCTTTTAAAGTTAGCTAAACCGTTTATGGTCACGTAGCCATTAATGAATTTATTGTTGTTGACATTGCATATTTTTGACAAACATGACAATATGCTGGTGTGCTCCTTCAGTCTTGTTGTACTGTTATGCTCATGATGTGCTTTTTATTTAAATGTCCAGTTTGGATGACCAGAAGAGCTGACCGCGAGTCTTCTGAACCTATGGCTGGGACTAGCAGCTCCACCACTACAGGGTAACAAATGACATGCATAGTTAACATAAAGAATCAGTTGAAAGTCTAATGAACAGTAACTTTTTTTACGTTTAGCCTTGTTGATTAAAATATAAATGATGCTTTGTCCTTGGATGTTTACAGAAACAGATTTAACAATATTTTGTATGTATTTATAGACCTTCATCTCAGGGTCCTGTAACCACCTGGAGTGCACATCCTCTGCTTGATACTCCTCGCAGGCATCAACAGGCATTCTCTGTTCAGAGTAAAGCCCTGAGCTCGACTGAGCTCTGTTTGAAGCGCCAGAGGAAAGCAAGCCATCCTTATATGCGCCCAAATAACAAGGTTGACGACAAAGTTGATCCTACACTCAAGTCACTGTAGGAGATTGTACGGAAAATCTGTAAGTTATTAGCAATATACATCCATAAAGTATATATATTTATTTGATTGTGTTGCTTATCGGACATTGTCTGTCACTGAAGTCACGTTAGACATATCTGCTCAAATGTAGAATAAATATGATTTGCACTTATCTTTTATAGTAGAGTTAACCTACTAAGGTCACGTACCCATTCATTTATTGAATGTTGTTGACATTGCATGTCTTTCTCACACATCTGACAATATGCTGCTGTGCTCCTTCAGTCTTCTTGTTCTGTTATACTTATGATGTGCTTCTCATTTACAGATCCAGATGGGACGACCAGAAGATCTGGCAGCAAAGCTTCTGAGCCTCGCTGTCAAACACTGCAAACAACAAGCTCCATCACTACAGGGTAACAAATGACATGCACAGTTAACATAAAGAATCAGTTAAAAGTCTTATAAATAGTAACTAGGTTTAAAAACAACTTCTAGGAGACAGATTTGATAGGTTTAGCTTTGTTGATTAAAATATAAATGATGCTTTGTCCTTAAATGTTTGTAGAAACCGTTTTAACAATATTTTGTATGTATTTATAGACCTTCATCTCAGAGTCCTGTATCCACCTGGAGTCCACGTCCTCTGCTTGATACTCCTCGCAGGGATCACATTAGTGAAAGTTCAAAGGTTAGAGTTAAAACTGAACGCTCCTCACAATCACTTCATGAAACTACTTTCATATTTCAATTGGCACATGTATTAATGTATTAATTCTCTGTCTGTTGTATTTACAGGAAACAACAGAGCTTTTCTCTGTTCAGAGTAAAGCGCTGAGCTCGACTGAGATCTGTTCGGTGCGCCAGAGGGAAACAAGCCATCCTTGTATGCCCCCAACTAACAAAGTTGATCTTGCACTCGAGTCAGTGCAGGAAATCGTACAGAAAATCTGTAAGTTCATTGTTTGTCAAGTATCCCTTTAGAGTATCAATTTGTTTTAATGAGTGTTTTCACAAGTACTTAAAGGCTGCCACAACATATCAGGTGCTACATTTACTGTCCGTATTTTGTTCTCCGCAGCTTCTCCACTTGCCCCAATACCATCAACTTCAGATCCTTTCGGTGCTCCACAAGTGTCTCCCTCAGAAAAGTCTCGGTAAGTTTAGCAAATTCTCTTGGTTTTAGCTCAAATGTTTGTAATGGTAACCTGTGGTCATTTATTAGCATATTGCTTGGTATTTGAATGTTTGTAGACACAGGTCTTAACAGTATTTTATGTATTTATAGATCTTCATCTGAAGTCCACCCTGTACCTGAACAAAAACATGTTCATACGGTAAAAGGGAGCTTTGTTCCTGCTCCCGTAATAGTTTCGGACAGATCCAGCTCCGTCAACGATATACAGGTTGGATTGCCTGTGGTAAGCACCCTGGTAATAGGTGACTCTACTTTGAAACATGTGCAAATAGAGTCACCAGGGACTGTGGTCAATTGTATACGGGGGGCCAGAGTGTCTGACATAAAAAACAAACTAACTGTCTTGGCTAATGCTAAGCATAGATTTAACAGAATTATTATTCAACTAGGCATTCGGCATTAACTCCGTCATTCGGAGACCAGCCAAATTAAAATTAAAGAGATGTGTGACCTCGCTAAAACTATGTCAGACACTGTAATATGCTCTGGCCCCATCCCCACTTTTTGGGGTCACGAATTATATAGTAGATTATTGGCACTGCATGAATGGATGTGCAAGTGGTGCCCACAAAATAATTTAGGATTTATTGACAATTGGAAATATTTTTTCAATAGACCAGACCTGTTTGGGGGAGATGGTTATAATCCCAACAGACAAGGCACTGCTATCATCTCCAAACAACTAACGTATAGTCTTAATAGTGCCAGTGTCTAATTAATATAAACAGATAAATATGAAATATAATCATAGAGTACATATATACTCGTTTTTAATGTATATACACGTTTTACATGTATAGATATAATAGTCTGTAATATAGAATTTTAGACCATTCTCACTTTCTTAAGGTTTAGATTTAGGCACATAAGGGTTAAGGTTAGCTTATGTGTAAGGTTAAGGTACTTGGAGGTTAAGGGTACAGTAGCTTAAGTGTGAGGTTTAGATGGTTTAGCGTCAGCTTAAGGGTATTGGTTAGGTTTAGGCATTTAGGTAGTATGTATTATTCTATAACAAAAAATTGGTCAATAATGTATAAGGCTACTAATTTAATACTAATTTTTATAGTAATTAAAACCACTAATTAAATTGTAAACATATTAAAAAGTCCAAAATGAGGAGTGGAGTATTCAAAAAGTGGGTGACATTGTAATGTTATTATATTTATAGAAAACAGGCACCCATTAAAGAGGAAAGCAAGATTAAATAAAAATAGCTAAGAATACAATAATGGTCCATGAATAATCAAGTACTAATATATGAATGAATTCCTCCTTGCACATGAACTTATGATGAGGAATCAAGAAAGGGGTAGCCTTGGCTAGTACTAGCTACACTACTATAGCTTCATTTCATCCAAACACAGACTACAGTTCCTGATCTATACCTTCCTTTACTTGAAATGGATTGGATAGTACATTTCTTATCATGGACCTGTAAAAAGACATGACATAAAGATGCATTAACAAATCATAAGCTGATGTTAGTTCATAAGTAGTAAATACTAACCACGTGCCCTTTTAAGTAACCCTTATTCGCTGCATTAGACACAAGAAAATATAAATGTTCATTGTTTTTAAATCTGCTTTTAAAACAAATGAATCCGCAGATCACATTCATTCTTACCTTTTTAATGTAATATTATTTCCTTCAGAATGTGATTTATCAAGACCTAGTACAGCTTAAAATATAGAGTTCATTACAAATATAATACTGGGGCCACACCAAAAGATAATCGGGCCGATTTCTCCCCTTTTGACAGTCCCAGGTAAAGTCCCGATGATCTTAAACGGCTCTAAAGAATTCCCTGTGATGTGTGTTAAGAGTGAATGCACCCGATCGAAAGAACATTGCAGCCGCCCCAATTGCGAATCTTAAATATTCAACATGTTGAATATTTACAATCAGAAATCCTGATGTGTGGGGGAAACTTACAAAAATATTTTTACTGTCACGTGGAACAAAACAATATTAGAAAGCCAGCTGACAGAAGTATAACAACCACAGTTATCACTTCAACAAACCATTTTCTTTATTCTGTCAATTTTCTGTCAAAAGCATTACAAACATTATCATCGCAATTACGAATAATTTCAATAAAAACCAGGCTATGTGCAAGTGACGGTATAATATAAACAAATGTGTACGTCGTCTAAAGCATTTAAGGTGGCACAGCACTAGATATAATTTTATTGCAACTCAAATATTGTTGTATTTATGTCTTAATTAAAAAATGATATTAATACAGCGTGGCGCAAGCGGCTTGCAGCCGGCAGTAAGTTAAACATGTTTGATCAATTTAGCCTATATATAATATCACATCAACACTTGACTAGTCTACAATAAAATCCACAGATATAAAACACACAACAGTAGCCTATATCACAATGCTAGATTAAAAGTTTATTATCACCATCTCAGAAAAAAGGCATTTCTAACAAAAGTAGAGAGCAGGGCAGGCTGTTCTGCTGCACGAAACCGCGCATTGTAGTGGAAAAGCAAACGAATAATGAGCAAATAAATATAATATAAAACTTCACCACACGGCATTGAACATAGAACATGGCATTGGGGGTACTCTCTTTATGTTCTCCATTGCACGGGAAGTGAATGTCGTCTATGGCTGGAACCTCTGCGTGCAAAACGCGTCGCTGCGTGAGTGCCTAAACTGTGTTATGGGTGCTGTGAAAAGTCATAAAATGTATTTTACGTTTAAAACATATTTCTCTAAACAGACACGAGGCCTGATCCACGTGTGAGCTTTGACGTTAAAATTGGCCCGAAAATGATGCCCTAGGGGCATAAAAAAGTCGGGCCCCGACAGTCTCGGGTTGAAATGCAGGGCTCTACCACTCTACCTAATTTTTCTGTTCCACCTTAAAGCATCGGCCACTCGGACTCCTACCACTACCGTCACTTGCACATAGCCTGGTTTTTATTGAAATTATTCGTAATTGCGATGATAGTGTTTGTAATGCTTTTGACAGAAAATTGACAGAATAAAGAAAATGGTTTGTTGAAGTGATAACTGCGGTTGTTATACTTCTGTCAGCTGGCTTTCTAATATTGTTTTGTTCCACGTGACAATCAACAGAGTTCTTGTGAGTTTGTCCTCGGGATTTCCCCCACACATCAGGATTTCTGATCGTAAATATTCAACACGTTGAATATTTAGGATTCGCGTTCGGGGCGGCTGCGATGTTGTTTCCGATCGCGTGCATTCACTCTTAACACACATCACAGGGAAATCTAGAGCCATTTAAGATCATCAGGACTTTACCTGGGACTTTTGGAAGGGGAGATATCGGCCCGATTATCTTTTGGTGTGGCCCCAGCATTAATTTAAGTTTACATATAAGGCTGGACAAACATTAAAAACATAAACCACTGAATATAAACTTTTTCTGTGAACAAATTTTAAAAGTAGACCTTAGAAAGCCCAAATTGGAACTTTTAAGTAGTTGCACGGACTCCTGAGATAGGCGCAGGCTCCCCGTGACCCGAGGTAGTTCGGACAAGCGGTAGAAAATGGAATGGAAAAAAAGTAGTTGCACGGCTAAAATGTGTGCCTTTACTTGTCATTTAAACTGACAAAATCAGTCAAACTAGACTGAAATGATTAATAAGATTATCCTGTCGCCCCCTTTAGTGGACAGCATTATCTATTACTGCATTTATTGCTCAGTAAATCAATGTACATTTTAATATAGTATAAAAAGTTTGACCAGTGCAATGCATGTCAGACTGGTTTGAAGGACTGAGCCGAGTTTGGTAGAGCATTAAAACTCTTGAAGACTTCAATTACTCAATCGTTCATTTAATTTAATAAATGGGCTTTCTCAAACCAAAATAACTACGATGCCTCAGAACAACAAAACATCAACCAATTCAGAATGTAATAAAAGTAATACAAATTTAAAGCATACTGTTAATCTTGGACCAAAATTATTTTAATTATCACCATCTAAAAGCCAAGATAGGGTATGTTGCAGACATATCTTGTAATGTTTAGCCTATATAATCATAAATTAGATAAAGCCTATGATTTGATCTCCACTTCATTCTATTCTATAATAGCACATAGATAAAGATATAAGTATTTTTATCAATGGAGCATACAATATCAGTGCCAACATACTGTAGCTCATATTAAACCTACACTAGTCCAAATAAACATTATATTTATACATAACATGTATAAATATTGTCTAATTGTGTCTTATTTCAGCTGGTTTTCATTTGCTCTGCTTGGTGTTTAAACAAAAGTAAATACAGCCTACAACATAACAAACAGCTATATATACAGTTGTGCTAAAAAGTTTACAAACCCCTGCAGAATCTGGAAAAAGCTAAAACCTTTGGAAAAATAAGAGGATATTTAAAATGAAGGTTTATTTTAAATTGAGTCCTGCCCTGAGCAAGTTATTTCACTAAAGAAATGTTAACATGAAGTTCACACTAAAGAATAATAACAGAATCTCTAAAAATAGCCCAAGGCAAAAGTTTACACGCCCCTGATTCTTAATACTGTACGATGTTACCTAAACAATTAATGACAGTTTCTATGTTTAGTCATAGTTATTTGGATATTTGACTCATTTCCAGCAGTTACTGTATGATGTTGAGATTCCTCTTTTTACACTGAGGACAATCAAGATACTCATACACAACTATTTTTTTTAGAATCAATGCAGCGTAGAAGACAAAACAGATGAAAAGGGAGATTTAGTATGGCCACATGAGCAATTTCAATATTAAAGCCAGATTTGTAGACGGCAAACTAAAAATAAGAAATCAAAGAGAAAAAGTAAAGTACACAGAACTGTGTTTTGTCCATCAGTGTTCAATGGGACAATATAAAAGCAGTAGGGAATCCCTGTTAAAGTTAAATGTTACTTTAAACTGTGTTTTTCAGGAAGAACTGTGTTTCAAAAAGTACTTGCATAGTTGTTTAAAGACATACTCTTAAAACGCACACCCTCAAATGTGCATTCTGGTCATTTCTACAGTTTTGGCCTGTTTATATAATGTAGTATATGCAGTGTGCACTCTTCTGTCATGCTTTATTTGGTATGATTCTGAACCCACTGGCATAGCTTGTAATAGTAGGTTGGAGGACTCACTGTTGGGTGTTTTCCATGCATGTCGGAGTCGTTTCAACAGCTGCTCAAGCCTCTTTCTGAAACCATAAACAGTGAAGATGTCCATGATCCCGAAAAAGTAACAATGCTCTGGTCCATCGATGACATGAAAAGGGTTCTTGAAATTGGGAAGCAGCGTTCGGTTCTGGGCCTGAACACTTGTAGATCAGCTGATTCTTCTCCTGTCCTGCTAGGATGCTCAATTGTTTCTCCCTCGTAACTTATATTTACATATACATTTAGTCAATTAGCAGACGCTTTTTTCAAAAGCGACTTACAGGGAGTTCAGGGAGCAATAAGCGATATGTCATACAGGAGCAATAACACAGTAGTTGCCAAAACAGAGTTACTAGTTTTACCAAAAGCTAAACCACGACCTGTTGAGAGAAAGAGAGAGGGTTCGTTTTTTTTTTCATTGTCTGTCAAGTATTCACAGAAGAGATGGGTTTTAATTAGTTTTTTGAATGTTGTGAGATATGTGGTTGACTGGACAGAGTTGAATGTTCCACCAGGAAGGAGTTGTGAAGCACAATGAGCGGGAAAGCGATTTGCTGCCCTTTTGAGAAAGCAATACAAGACGCCGCTGGTTTGCTGAACGCAGGGATCTTGATGAAGTGTAGGATTGCAGGAGGGTGTGAAAGTATGCGGGTGCAGATCCAGTGATAGTCCTGTAGGCAACCATTAGTGACTTGAATCTGATACAGGCTTCAACCGGTAGCCAGTGGAGAGAGATGAAAAGGGGAGTCACATGAGCCCTTTTGGGCTGTTGGGCGTGGTGCTCTGAACCAGCTGGAGTGGTTTGATAGCCTTTGCATGAAGACAAGCAAGAAGAGCATTGCAGTAGTCCAGCCTTGAGATTACCAGGGCCTGTACAAGGCGCTAGTGCGCCCACCACACAGCTATAGATGGATAGGAGATAAATTCAGAGGGTTGTGGCTAGAAAGAATACAGCTACGGCCAGAAGTGATGCAAAATTTTGCCATAAAATTACATAAATTACATTAGCTAACGCCTACACCAACCCAAAACCTAACCTTACAATAATAATAAAAATAGTAAATAAATGTTGTCAGCGTGACAAAAAGTATGTGTAATCGAAGTCCTCATGCCCATCGGAGGTAGCTGTATCACTTCTAGCCAAAACTAATTCAGAGGGTGGGGATTATTAAGAGGCCATGATTGACAAGGGCCAGTGGAGGGAATCTAACCAGGACACCGGGTGTCATGTTGTCATGATGTCATGTGTCAGGAAATCAGTTTAATGTCTTATCCAAAGGAAGACGTTTTTTACAGTATACTGTCCCCATCACTATAACTGGGGCATTATTAGGACCCATACAGACCACAGGGTGAGCATCCCCTGCTGGTCTGACTAACACATCTTCCAACAGCAACCTAGCTTTCCCAGGAGGTCTCCCATCAAGGGAGTAGCCCCAGAGTGCTGACTGGACGATGGGGCGGGGCAACACATTTGGAAGGAGGGACACGTGTCGCCCCGCCCACTTCATCTTTCATTGGTTCATGATCTGAAGGAGCTTATGGTATAGAGAAGTGTATTCCTTTTACAGCTTATCGGTTTAGAGAAGTATGATGACAGTACAAGAAGAGTTAAAAAAAATATATATTTATTTAACTTCATATTTTAACGTTTACCATGATGTTCGAGAAAGCAATGTGGCGTAGGCAGTTACTTATCAAACACTGCCTCTGAAGTCATTGCGCAGCTCATACCACAGCGTCTCAGCTCATACAGTGTCTCTTAACCTATACAATTTAAATTGTCTTTGTTTTTTCCACTTGAAAATGTCAACTATCTCCAACAAACACGAAGAAGCACCACACCAGTTAAACCAGAGAAGAATATGTTTTTACCTATTAAACTGTGCCCGTTTTGTAATTTTACAAACAGTATACCATGAGTCATGTGGTACAGATGTGCGTGGATGACATTTGGAAACTGTACAAATAAAACTAGGGTTTTGTAGCCTGTCTGGAAACAACACACCTGTAAAAGACGGAGAAAACATCACCTTCTCTAATATTTTACACCCGTTTTTTTGTTTTACGTTTTTTCCACATTACTCCTATTTAAGGCAAGGACATTACATTTATTGACACCATTGTGCCGTATGCTGCGCCTATTAATAATATGTGTTGTTATATAAAAAAATACATTTAAATTTATGCATTTAGCAGAATCCATGGCTTATCCAATCTATAACGTTTTTATCAGTTTGTGTGTTCATGGAATCGAACCCACGATCTTTTGCTCAACCATTGTGCCACAGGAACACACACATCATGTTAACTAGGTACAGTATGAACTGCGACTACAACTCTTTCAATTCTGCTACTCTTTATTTGTGTATCATAACGTATTGAGCCAAAAACTGAAGTTTGGCTAGACAAAGCAGAAGTTGCTGTCAAATGCAGATTTCTATGGAGAACACATGAAGAGTTTGGAACTTTTTTAATATAAATCAAACTGCAGTTGGTTTGTTTTGATTTAAGGAAATACAGCTCACTAACATAATAAAAATATGTTATTTTTATTATAAAGACTCTTTACTGTTTGTGTTTGTGCGCATGAATTTCTTTAATGTTTGCTAGGAACCCAAACTTTGCTTTATTGTTGACATTTCTACTAAATGGAACTTTCCATGTGCGTATTATCCTCGTTCGTTCTCTTATTGTTATTATGTTGTTTATTGTGTCTACTTGCTCGTTTCAACCCGTCCAAAGCGTCACACTTGTTTTAACCAATAAGCTGTTCCTAATCATGAACCAATGAAAAGTTGAAGTTGGCGGGTCGTACCTCCCCCTCGTCCAAACTGCACTCTGGGGTACTTGCATCAAGGTATGATCAGGCTCAGCCCTGCTTCGCTTCAGTGGGCAAACAGTCTTGGCTAAATGGTGATGTTGTTGCTTTAAAAAGAGTGTGACTTTTTGGGTTTACTACTGTATTCCAAGCGGATAAAGTCAGTTCGGCCACAAGTGCTGGAATGTTGTATCAAACCCAAATCTGACTTTATGTATTGCAGACTGTAAAGTTGCACGTAGCTTGCAGTTGCATGACGTTAGTGAAATACGAGTATGAGAACAGCTCGATGCAGGTCATCCCAGGTCCTAAACGCATCTAGCCGGTGGGTGAGTTTGTGATTGGCTGGCCACAGACGTCACGCCGCCCACTAGCATGATGGCCACGAGATGGCGCGTTCTCACTTGATTACAAACAAGCAGCCTCTGATTTACCAAAGTTTGGGTTAATATCAACTTTCAACTTCTAAATTCAGCTTTAATATTCCTCGGAAGAAAACACGTTTCAAGTCACCCATGGAAATGTGTTTTAATAATTTGATTTAAATGACTTATAAAGCGGTACCTTTGCCCGAATCACGACAAACTTAACAATATGTCTAAACCGAGAAAAGTTTAAGATTACGGTTCTGTTCTTGTGGACGAGGGCACGTATTAAAATGCTCCGTGCAGTTTGCTGTCTGTATTTAGGGAAATCCACGCGTCCGTGGAGGCGGCGCTTACTGGAGTTCAGTTCACTGAAGAACGGTCACGGGAGGCACTTGCAGTCTGCTTTTGACTCCACGTCAAACCGGTTGTCCGACTCCACTAGTACCGTCTATAGGATTAACATCTGGTTTAGTTAATGTCCGTATCATGTGTTATTATCTGAGTCGTTTTATTCATTGATTTCGGTCCTGTCTGCCACATGAAAACTGTTCATCGACGTAAGTACTCTATTCAACTATCTCTATTCAGAACGAACAACGGAGATGACGCTCGCTTAGAAAATGTCGTAATGTTATACATATTATTAATACCTTTCAAGAAGCATATTAAATATCATCTTGCGGCATGCACCTTGATATCTAGCGTACTTCTTCGAGGTAACTACGTAAGTCTCTGTTTACTTTCAGAAGAGACTGTACCTTTCACACGGAGCTGCGTAGGGGAGCCATCACATTGGTTTTAAGGTAAAGTTACGAAGAACCTTCTGAAGTTTTCTTTGCCATGAGTCTGATCTGCCTACTCACGTCTGATTTTTCGTGGCTGTTTATACCGCAGGTTCCTTTGGACACGGGCAGCCCTCTCAGAGATGCTGATCCAAAGCACATACACTGAGGAGGACTTCCAAGCACCAGATTAACAAACAATACGAAACCATCTCCTATTATTTGTCTACCTCTGTCTTCTTTAAACACCCAAAGTCCAGTCTCAAAAGAAAATGGCGTTTTTAATGAAAAAGAAGAAGTTCAAGTTTCAGATACACTTTACCCTGGAGGAGCTCACGGCTGTGCCCTTCGTCAACGGGATGCTCTTCTGCAAAATCAGATTATTGGATGGTGGAGACTTTTCCATTGCTTCATCCAGGTAAGATTCACTTGTAGTTTTTTTAACTGATCAAATTTACTGTGGAAAAAATGATCATGGTGCAAACAGGCGTGGTGTGTGAAATTGGTTACTTGTAATAAACCATAACCATTTGTTTAAACGTTATTTTGTTGGCAACTGTGGGTTACATGGTTACTTTCAAGGGAGTGGCGATTGGGTGCAAAAATATGCTCTGCAGAGCCCCTACAATGTGTGGAGTAGAAAAAATTATGTGTGTTATTATAAACTCTTGTTATCCGGCTTGTTATCTAGTAACAGACTTATTTAAGGATGTAATGTGTTACATATCTGTACTGACTTGCCCCTAATGTCTTTGCAATAAGCATAAAGTGATCGTTCACCCAAAAGTGAAAATTCTGTAATCATTTAATCACCCTCTTGACTTTCTATCTTCCGCAGAACACAAAGAAGATATTTTGAAGAATGTTTTTAACTGGCCCCCATTCACTTGCATGGGTTTTTTTGTCCATACAATAGAAATGAATGAGGACCAGTGCTGTTCGGTAACCAACTTTCTTCAAAATATTTACTTTTGACAGAATTTCATTTGTGGATGATCACTTTAAGCACTTGTTCTATCACTTTTTTACTCAGCCCACCCTGCAGCTCTGGATTTTGAGTACATAAAAATGCACTTAGAAGACCACACAGGTCATGGTGGGGGGTCTCCTAAACAGGTCTCGCCTTAAAAGCAAAGACATATATTCAGGTTCAGGGTCAAACCATTGTGCCATTCCTTACATTGTTTAGCCAGGTAAAGCGTTTGCTCTTTTAAAGGGATACTTCACCAAAAAATGAAAATTCTGTCATCATTTACTCACCCTCAGATTGTTCCAAACATGTATACATTTCTTTGTTCAGCTGAACACACAGGAAAATATTTGGAAGAATATCAGATCTCATTCCCCATTTACTGCCATAGTAGGGAAAACAAATACTATGGAGTCAGTGGGGCATGAGATCTGACAGTAAATGATGACAGAAGTTTCTGCTGAAGTATCCCTTTAATGAGAACACAACGAAAAGCTTAAATCCCACAATTATTTATTTTTAGGAGTCAAATTGAAAGTCTTTCGTTCATGGGTAATTCTAAACAGGTATGCACATAGTCTGTGGTTTAAGATAAGCAATGTCGAACATAAAGCTGTTTATAAAGAGAGACTTAAGTCCTTTGTAGGTTAGACAGACAGGTGGGCTGTGTCTCAACAGACACCCAGTTAGAACAGTGACGGTGCATAGAAGCACACTGAGTAAATCATCAATCGTCATGTCGACCCAGTGTTTTCAGATTCAGTACAACAAAGAAACTAGAAATTTACCCTCTTAGTAGATGGACAAAAGAGGCAATACAATGTCTCCCACAGAGCCCAAAAATGTCTGTCTATTTGAAGATCTCTTGTGTTCTGAAGTTGTTTTTAGTGTCATATGACTGGAGGTGGTATATTGTGTGGGCGCTTTGAATTTCTGGTGGTGCCAGGAACGGCGAGTTTCAGCGCTCTGGTGCAGTAAGATGCCCTCTGCATTCATTCTGCACAATGCCTTGTGTATGCACTGTGAGGAGGCAGAGCAGGGTTATGGCATGAATGTCCCAACATCACTATTCCTCAGATGGACTGATAGAAACGGAGAGAGAGATCAGATTGGATGGAAGTGGGATATATTGGAGATAATGAAAAAACAAGATAAAGTGATATAGAAACTGGCAATGGAATGCCAAATGGATGGAAAAGTGAAGGAGAAAATGAAAAACAGGACAGAGGCTTCAGTGATGGTGTAGACAGAGAGCTGTTTGTCTGACTTAAGCCTGGTCCTGTTTCCCTCTGCCCTCCTCCCCGCTCTAATTCTTTCTCACGTTTCTCCATTCTCCTCTGCTCTTTATCAGCACGGCTCGAGTTTATGGAGCGCTTGATTGACAAGAGTAAGATGAGTGGTGATAGACCAACATCAGCTGTGGTATTACCAACATCAGTAGAGCATCAATATCACAGAGGAACATCTTGCCATCTTTAAGGTGAACCGAGACTTGTTCTTCTGCTTTTTCTGCAAAGGTGCAGATTTGCATCTGGTCGGGAAGAAATCAATCCAGCGCTGTGATAAAACTTCCTCGGAGTTGGTCGAGGACGTGAACACAGAATTCATTGCTTTCATGGGGTTGAGAGAACAACGGAGGGCAGTGGAGCTTGAAGGGAGAGGGGAGTGCTGATATGGCTGCTTTTTAATGTTGGCCTGCAAGGAGACGGGCACGTGGAGTTATAAATCCCATTTAGACATTCACAATCGTAATGTGTGGAATACATCAAATTCTTGCCCTAGGAAGATATGCAGTAAACCATTATTGCTGCTATAAAAAATTTTAGCGCTTGTTTTTGCAGCTAGCACCCAAACCTTATTATTAGTTTTGTGAGCAACAAATCAAGTCCTTTTGGAGTAGTTTTTAATCGTGATATATGGCGGTGGAAGTTACACTGGCTGCTATGGAAACCTGAATGTGACACTAAGTCATTGATGTCAGTTTGTGTTGAAATTGATTCTATAATTATCATTTTGTAGATATGATGTTCTCTGTCATACTTCCATGTTGGTCGGAACTGCACCCAAGTTTTTGACCTACTGTGAATGACAATAAAGGGATTTGATTTCTTCCTTCCTGTTCTGATCTCTGCATTTGACAGGTAGTAAATCCTCAAGCAGCCATGTGTAGTGATCTCTGCGCCTGCATACTTTTCTAGAGAGTGACTCTGGTGCTGTGGTTTTTAACTCATGGGTCGTGACCCGATGAGGGTTGCAAGTAGGCATGGGCCGAATACCGGTTTCAAGGTATACCGAGCAAATAACACAAAATTTCGTCAAAAAAATTCACAATAAAAAATCTGTGATACCGTTTCTAAGGTATGAGCTGTGTTTACACAAAATACATAATTAATCATGTAATACAATGTTTGGGCTTAATATATGGGCTCTGACAAAAATATATATTTTTATTAATTTGAAAGAGTATTATAATTTAAAGGCTTTATTTTTTACCAGACATATATGTTCTATGAATGTTGGTTTAAAGTGAAATGTACTTGTGCCCAGTTGAAAAGTTGCTGTTTGTATACGCAAACATTTGTAAATAACACATTTTACTATTGTAATTGCAATACCGCGAAACCGTGACACTTTCCCTAAAGGTTATTGTACCGTCAAAATCCCATACCGGCCCATGCCTAGTTGCAAGTAGGACTGCACACTTTTGAAGAAAAATGTGATATACAAATGATCTTGCTAATTAACGCGATGTACCATATGCAATACAACAATGTTTTGTCTGTAAAATCTTTTCAACTGAATATTTTGCAACCAACATACATGTTTCACATTCTTTCTGTTTATTTATCATCTTATAACATTATTTAGTTATTGCATCGGAGGCACGCGGCTGGCTCGAAGTTAACTTCTGGTCTGTTTGTTGATCGATCAAGCTAGTGGCTAATTATATAACTATTTATATTGATTCAATTTATATTAATATTCATTTACATCAATATTGATATTTAATTGTATAATGATTGTATAAAATACTATTCTTGGTTGTATATTCATTTTATTAAATAAAAATTTGTCACATTTAAGTTTAGGCAAGTAATGGTTCTTCCAACCCAAAACAATACTGTGTGGACATACTTTTAACTTGCTAGCTAATGCCGTTTACTTGTTATTTCTCTTGCTTGTTATTAGAAATAATCTATAGGGACTTTATTTTGCAGATGTGTACCGGAAATTAAGTTCGGGCTTCAAAAGTGTGCATGCGCAGTAACGTTTGTTTACGTTGTCACTTTGAAACCGTCTATACATCCATAATACATCCATAATTCTATATTTATTGACAGTGGCCATTTTGTTGAAGCACAACCTTATCAAGTTCCTTTCCTTGGTCTTGTATTTGATCTTGATGCTGATTGATAGACCTTCTTAAATTACCTGAGACAAAGAAAGTTGATCTAGTTTCTTGCTGCTCATTGTGTCTTATTGGTAGCATGTTGGCTTTGGCAAATCTAGCAGAACCTCATTCTTGAGATTCCACTGAAAGCGTTACACCCCGTAACAGATACAGAATTTTATAATTGACAATGTGATGATATGAAAACAAATGATTTCTTTGTCATTGGTTGAAACCCATGCATGTGCATTCATGTTTGCGTTCGGTTACATAGCAACTAAGTAATAAACTAAACCTTTGAAGGAGCTGGCGCCTTACACAGTCCCTGTGTGGCGCATTACGTTTACAGCACACACAAACACACCCTCAAAGATTCCTACACCCATGCACACCCTTAATGGGTAAGTTAGTTAAGATAAAAGCTTAAATTGACTAGTGAGTGGTTTCCACACCTTTTCTAATCCAGATTGTGTTTGTGTGTGTAGGTCTGATATGCGCGTTGATAGACTTTGAACGTTGATCACACTTATTCGGATGTACACACTGAGTCATGCCATCAATTGATTTAAAGATTCACTAGGGTGTTGCACAGGGCATGTGCAGTTCAGTGACCGTGTGTGTGCCATAAGGTTGCTAGTTGAGTTCCTGGCATGTGCTGCCGCCTCTGCCCGTGGCCCTGCTGCTAACCCAGCACAGACAGACAGTGGGACCAGGGTCTCATCCTCCACAGGTCACTGTATTATTGGGCTGCAACTGCTCAATGAGATTAGCAGCTGAGACTGAGTGCACCTGCTCTCAGCAAAAACAGACTGAGACACTGAACAGCCTCCTGTGAACACTGCATGAAACAGATTGCGGTCAACCAAACAGATGTAGGTAAACAATTGGGGCATCTTGGAGGCACACAACTGGACTTTGTCTGCAATGCTTTGTATGGCGGCTACTGTTTGACAGGGATTACGTAAATGGATGGTTCATTTTGTTTTACTATGGCTCACACTTAGGTTAGGGGTGGGCTGGGCTCGTTCGTAAGCAACCTCCTTACTACCAACCACATAGCAACAGTCTACAAACCCTTTAAAACTGGAAAAAAACCTTTATTAAAAAAAAATTCATCTGAAAGTTGACATTCGTATGGAATTGCCCACGAAGAAACAAGTCGCATGCACACACAAATGTGGTGAAAGAGGAAAATCTGTTGTGCTTGACTTTTTTTGCATTGGTTTCCACTTTAATACTGCTCAACCCTATAAGCACAGTTTTCTTTTAGCATGTCCTCCACTAGTGAACTAAAAATCATTATTCTTCCTTCTCAATAAGTGGTTATTAACCTTGCAGGCAGAAAGTAAAAGGCTGTTGGTTCAAGCCCTGCAAGACATGAGTTCTGAATCTGTCACAGTTATACCCCTGAGCAAAGCCCTTAAACCTTACATGTTGCTTTAAGGTCGCTGTGAGAAGTCTACTGAAGGACATCGATCAGAATGCAAGGACAGATATCTTCCTTGTAATCTCTATCCAAAACTCCCTACTTCTCTTTCCACGTTTATTCTCTCTCTCAGGCAGTATATGAATTTATTGTTGGAAAACAGGGACGTAAAGGGGAAGGCAAATTAAAAATGAGCACCATCTGGCATTGAGTTCCATACAGAAGTGGGTTAAATGAAGTCCTGGGGGAACAGAAGGGTGGAGAGACGAGAAGAGAAATCTTATGCTTTACTTGAAAAAACATGGCCGTTTTTTTTTCAGGGGAGATTGTTTGTTTTGAGGCAAACCTCTTTTTATTTTCTCTACTTTATCGTGGGGTGTAAATATCTGAGATTACAATCAAAATCTGGGATTTAAAAAATGTAATTTAAAATGAAATTTAAATGGAAATGCATAAAGTGAATAAGAAGAGTCAGATTGCCTTGCTTTCTGTACAAAAGCATGCTAGCACAACACGAATCAGTGAGTTTAGCACAAAGAGCATGGCTGCTAAAGCAAAAGGGGGACATTGCAATTACTAAGAAACCCTAAAATGTATTCTTTTTCATTTAAAATATTTTTTAATTTTATGCTGATAAGATCGTTTATAACAGTGGTTTTAAACTTCTCCAATATGTATTGTTACAGAAACCTTCTGATCATTCTGAGTGTATGTGGTCATATGTTCTCTGTTCTTTCACAGCTGTGTCATGTGTTCATTGCTTTTGCACACACAGGTTTCCTCAGGGTCAAAGTTCAGCTGTCGGATGTGTTTCAGGATTTCACAGACAGGGCATAGCCGGGAATGTGTGTTGTACCAGCTCTCTCTCGCTTCCATTCCCTTTAATTATTTTCTTATCATAATACATATGAAGAACTGAAGTGCACAATCTCTCATGACACTCCAGTTCTTTTTATCGTCAGCTCTTAAATCTTCATTCCTTTTAAAACTCCTGTGAAAACACTCAAACTGTGTACACAAAACCATACTATCAGCACAAGTGAACACTAAGTGAACTCTGGTGCGTGTCCACCCCTCTTACAAACTAAGCTTTTTTAAACTACAAGCTTTTATATTGTATAACCTTCTATTATGTAAATATAGCCACACCAAACTAGCTGCTTTGTGTTTTTGTGAGCCCAAGGGAAAGCTTGTACAATATGTACAGTCCAGTCCAACAGGATGATACATGATAATGATGCAATTTTTTTTATTATTGTGCATTCCTCACAGGTTTTGTGTTTTCATATCAATCTGCTTAGCCAATTTTTGATCACAACATAGCTTTTGAAGTTAGGGAGGAATGCTGGTGCATGTGTTATGATTGTTCGGGATTATTTTAAATGCTTTGGAATGCTTGCGCCATCAATACAGCGTTCACGTCTTGATACTAAATCACTCGTGCTGAGCCCAAATCAAAGCATTTGTACGGTGGAGTACCTACCACGGAAAGGAGAAACCACTACGGGTGAAAAATGACTGACATTAATCTGGTTGTAATGTTCTACCGGTGCTTTATTACGGCTGTTTCGGTTGGCTTTAAGTGCTCATGTAAACATTGAAGAGAAGGAATTACAAGAGTGACTTTCCACCCTACTTTGCAATCAGAAAGCAGGATTTTTTTCTTTTTTGAAGCGACCCCCCTGTTTCTGTTACATCTGTTTAGACTTGTCTTATTTCTTTCCCACAGATGGATGCGTCTTTGCCTTTGCACGTTTAGATCGTTTTGCTTTATTTCTTGATGCATTGCATGGTACATTCAACGTCTGTCCCTTCGATTGTGATCTGGGAGAGGTAAATCTGCTGCGCCTCTCGCAATTTGGTCTTTGCACCAGTAACATTCACGGGAACGGGCTTGGAAAGCTTTCGAGATCAAAGGTCAAATTCTTTTTAAGGCATAAAATTGGCTGCTGGTGTTCGGGGTTGGTCTGCTCAGATCCTCCTTACCGTTGAGTCATTATTCCAAACCCCCACCAAAGGTCCTGCGTTAGACATGTGTCTGCAAAGACATGTGGTATTATGTACCTTTATTTATAGATTACAGGTTCGGTTAAATTAACTTTTGGAATATCCAGCACTCTTTTACATAGATTTGTAAATTACTGTAATTAGACCACTGGCTACATAACGAATATTATTTTTAGATTATTGGAGAGTCCGGTCATGCCCGTCTTTATGAGGAATGCTTAACATTCAGAGGTGGAGCAGCTGAATGAAGTAAACTCCCAACTGGCGCTTCTATATTATGGGATTAACACTGCTTGGGTTTACATTTAGTGCTTTTCTAGACATTGTTGGCCAGATTTGCAAACGCTTCTGGCATTACTGTCAGGATTTACTTAAGACACGCAATGAAAAGATGTGGGCCTACCTTTTAGACGCAACATTTATGGGATGATTTTAATAAATCACGCAATGTGAAAAACTAATATTTGCGTTCATCAATTTACTGGAATTTGTGCCATTATATACACCCAACAAAGCATGTTGTTCTCATGCTAATTTGCTCCGTTTAGTAAATCTGGCCCTATAAGACTGCCGTATCAAATGAAATGTGTCTAAAATAGAAGGCTATTTGCAAATCGATCAACCCGTTGGGGTCATCACTGTTAACCTTTTTTTGATTTGAACTACTGAAATTGACAAGGGACAGATGAAATCATGGCTTCTTTAATCGATAACAGCATTTCCTGACAAAAAGCTCCACAGTTTCCCTGAACTTGAAGATATTGGGAATAATTTAAGCCAGTTGCTTAAAGTACAAACTGTCTGCACATATGTCTGTCAGTCCTACACTTTCATTTTAGACACTATTCTTCTGTCCACCCCCATTTTCTCGGTTGCTTTCTTTTTGGGTTCTCCCTGGTTCAGTCAGCTAAGAGAGTCTGAGTCAGACAATCCACTTTACAGCTCCAGTAAGAGACACGTGGGGGAATGAGAAGGAAAACTGGCCTGTTCAAGATGATCGAGACATCAGGAGAGCCTGAATATGTCCGCCTCTCCGGGGGTCTGCCTCGCTAATATAATCGTTTGCTTTAGATGTAATGCAATGTGTATACCTTTTAAAGGAAAAGTTAATCTCAAAATCAAAATTGTGTTATTTTTCACATGACGTTCAACATGTTTTAAGGCCTCCTGCCATCTTCGGAACACAAATAAAGATATTCAGGTTACATCCGAGAGATTTCCAGGCCCCTTAGACATAATGGTTAAAGTTGTTGTCAAGGTCCAGAAAAGTACTAAAGACATCGTTGAATTGGTCCATCTTTTCATTGTGGCTCAATTGAATTTTTTTGAAGCGACGAGAATACTTAATGTGGGAAACTTGGGATACTTAATCGGCTTAAATCGATATATTCGTCAGTCTATGGTGCGCGTTCACAAGAGCACTTCGACGCATGCGCATTCGTCGGGGGTAGACGCCGGCGTTCTGATTGACAACCCGGAGGCGCAACTCTGTGTTTACAAGCAGACGCATGCTGTATATAAGCTGATCTTCGCCAAATTTCTGATTATTTAGCTATTGAGGAAGACTTGCACTTTTTTGCCCAACCAGTTCGCTTGCGTCGAAGTGCTCTCGTGAACACTCTCGTACAAAATAACAACATTTTGATTTTGAGATGAACTTTTCATTTAACGTGACTTAAAGTGTTCCATCGATTTGACAATTAGATATTCATATGAAGTGCAAGATTCAATGCAAATGAGTCCAATGAGTTTGACGCAAATACAATTTTAATGTTTGGTGGTTCATATGTTTTTTTGCAACAGTTTCTGGAAATATGTCATTCTCATAAAGAATGATTTGGCTTTCTCATCAGAATTGTTCTGTGTGTTTCTTGCTCTGCTCTGAGGATCTAATCCATTCCAGGGAAGTGAGCAATGCTGTTGACATTCATATAAAACGGCCACGACTTTCCATCTTGGACTTCAACTCTGTTCAACTCTAAGATCGTTTTGCTATTGATAACTGTAATGAACTCTTTAGTCAAGCTTTTTAAAGCCAACTGGTACACGCAGCGTTGTCCTCTCTATGTGTCTGTTAATATTGTCTTCGTGTTTTGTATTTGTGATCTTCAATCTTTTCTTATCTTTCTTCTCTACACGAGCAGTTGAGCACAAAACGCACTAACCTTAAATGCGAGTCAGTGATTTTGTCATTTTACATGTGTTAAATGCATGTACGGCTGGAGTCTAGCGTATCAGCGAACACTGATAATGTCAGGAGGCCTTAGGGTGCTGTTTGCCTACCTTATCCGAGAGGAAAAGAACTAGGTTATGTAACAGTGTTCAATATATGTGAGCATATTCATATAAAAGGTCAGTCAGTTTTAGAAGACATACAAAAGATCTGCTTCCAATGTTCTGTGTATCTGGTCTTTGTGTAGAGTGGGTGTGCAGACAAAATTCAGCTCTTGTAACACCAAAAATGGACCATCACAATGCTGCAGGCTGCACTGTATAAAATATTCAACTTGTTTAGAGAAGACTGTCATTCTTCTGAAAGAGATGTAGAAGATGAAAGCAAGAAGCATGCGAGTGCTTGTCTCGATCATCTGCTCTAAGGCTGATTTTAATGAGAGCTGTCAACTGCCTTTAAGTTTTTAGGTTTTGGGGTTAATAAAAAATTCCTTTTTGCACACAGGACACTGGAGAGCAGACAGGAGAATAGGGATGAGAGCTCTGACTACCAGCATGTTTTTAAAATCTTCTGTGACTTTTTCTTTGCTGTGGAATGTAAATTAAGTTATTTGTGTGGATTCTGTAATCTTCTGTTTTTCATGTAGTGAAAGTAAATGGTAACCACAACCTTTTAAAAAGATGTTAGGTCAATTGTTTGTGACTCATATTAGTCTTATCCTCTAAAAGCAAAACATTTCTTCATTCAAAACCTGTATATGACCCTTTCGTCTGTGGCACTCAAAAGAAGATATTTTGAGAAAAGTTTTAGTTGTTTTGTACCATACAGTGGAAGTCAATGGGGTCCAATGTTGTTTGGTTACCAGCGTTCTTCAAAATATCTTCTTTTGTGTTCTGCAGAAGAAAAAAGTCATACAGTATATATGAATGGTATATACTGTAAATAAATGAAATGTTTATTTTTTTGGATAAACAATCCCTTAAATCTCAAATATTCATGCAATGATTTCTCTTTGAATGGATGAATGTGGATTATTTATCAAATTTGAGATGGATTTCAGTTCCACCTACGCCTTGCTTTCAGGACACATCAGTCAGTCTTCGTATTATTCAATCTTTGGCAAGTCGATTAAAGGGATACTTCACTCAAAAAATACAAATTCTGTCATTATTTACTCGCCTTCGAGTCTTTTCCAAATCTGTATAAATGTCTTTGTTCTGATGAACACAGAGAAAGACATTTGGAAGAAAGCTTATAACCAAACAAATCATGCCCCCCATTGACTCCCATAGTAGGAAAAATTACTTTATAACATTTTGAAGAATGTAGGACAGCAAAGAGTTCTGGGGCACTATTGTATACCGTTGTATTTTTTCCTACTATGGTAGTCAATTGGGGGCAAAATATATCTGGTTATAAGCATTCTTCCAAATGTCTTTCTCTGTGTTCATCAGAACAAATACATTTATACAGATTTGGAACAACTCGAAGGTGAGTAAATGATGACAGAATTGTCATTTTTGGGTGAAGTATCCCTTTAATACTCATTTTCGGATGGCTAAGGGCTTAAATGTGAAGTTAGAACTTGTTTAACATCAATGCAACTGCAGAAAGAGGTAGAGATATTTATGGTTGTCACTTTAAACTGTATTGCATGTCAACAGCATTCACAGTGGAGTTTCTGGTAGTTGTGTGCCACTGCCTGGACCTGTAGGAGGTCTAAGATGTCATTACGATGTTCTGTCTCTAAGGGAAGGATTGCATTAAACAACTACCTTCATCTTGCCCTCTTTTCCTTACTATAGGTAAAACCTATTCACAGTGTATGAAGTGTATTTATTGACAGGTTTAGACAAATTAATCAGTTCTGACTGTTACATAATGAAATGAAAACTTGATTCAATTAGTAGCTTGGGTTATACTATGTGTGTGTGTGTTTGTGTGCATGTGTGTGTGCGCTCATAGACTTCATCCTACATAGGGACCCTGTTTTAGATCCAGATGTTTGGGTGGAACTGCTGGAAGACCTTAATAACAGTCCTGGATTACCTGTCTGTGTAAACAGATGGACTGAGAGTGATTATTGGAATTTAGACCACAGTCAAATCTGCAGAAAGGGCAGAATCAATAATGAACTTTAATCACATGCATTGAAAAATCATAAGTACCTCAGTTTGTTTGAAAGGGTGAAGAATCCAGCAGATTCCTGAACAAACTATTACTCTTCCGTACCTCACTCTGTTACTCTGTTAATCCAGTCTCTTTACGATTATAATTCACCATTGCAGCAAATTTTTAACATTTCATCTGCGTGTTCTAACACTCAAGCGCTGTTTGTGAGGAATGGTCTTAGCATTGCAGTATTTGCTCTGGGAGAAGATTAATGCCCTTGTTGGAACGTCAGGAATGCTTGTACTGCGTTCACGCCAAGAGGTTGTCATCTCTCACCCTTATAAACAAGCAGAGATAGTCCGTATGTCGAAGCATTGATGGATCGGGCCCCAAAAAGCCCTTAAATAGGCCCCAAGGAATTAACATTTTACATGTTGCTACATGCTTTGACAGTATAAAAGATTGGTTTTGTCTCATTTGATAGAGCATTGCGTTAGCAGCACAAAGGTCAAACACACAATGATAAAATGTATAGGTATAGATATAATAATAAAAATAATTTTGGAGCATCTCTCACAGTGAAACAAATATCATGTTTACAGTTATTGCCTTTGAAGAAGCAACTGACAGGAGCCCCACATTGTACTGGAATATATTAAAATACACTGTTTTGCCACAAGACGTAGGGGAGCAATGTTGAGATTTTAGCGGCATCTAGAGGTGGTTGGAACCCCACCTCTCAAAGCACGGCGGCTCTCACAGGACAAAGATGTCATCACGTTTTCACTTCTTTGCTGAAGGAGATAACGTATTTACGAAATGTGTTCTGTAGTTTGTCAGTATAGGGCAACTGTAGAAACGACATGCCAAGGGGACCCACGGTGTATGTAGATAGAAAAAGATCATTCTAGGGTAATAAAAACATAACTATGAAGCAATTTTATTAAAACCCCTCCCAAAGGAATTACGTAGGTAATGCCTAACTAGAAGTTCATCCACCTAGAACAGTAGTCCAGTTACGAGGAAGAATTTTCAGCTCGAATAGCATTTGAATACATTTAGTAACGAAAATGCAAGTTTCACATTTCTCTTTATAAACCCTCAAAAATGCCTTGCCCCACAGACTTCCATTGAACAGTAAACTCATTTCTGTAGTAATCGACAATCTTTCGCAAACAGATCGATACAGTTTACTTTGTGTTAAACCTGAGAATTAATGCAAACAGTATATTTTGATAAGATCTCTCTTATTCTTCATTTCAAACAATGAACCCTGATGAATTCGGTACATTAGTGTGTCAATAACTGTCCTCACACTCGCAGATCAGTTTTCCACCGAGTGAATTAACTGATGAAATATAGATCTCCAGCTCCTGCTTCCACATGTATTTCTCTCCGTTTTTCCCTACGTCAAAGAGAACTGTGAACAATACATTAAGAGTTGATGGTTTGAGAGGGTCACGTTTCAAGACGTGGCACTTGTTTGTGTTCCGCATGCTGACACATAGAATAAAACAGATGATTATTTGAACGCTGTGGTGGTAATGAACCCAAGGTGCTGCTTATGAAGATGAGGTCTTATCGACCTGCGTGCACACAAACAGACTGACCCTCCATGGGATTGTAAAATGTTTTTCAGCTCAGCTCATTGCAATCTCATTAACCAGTCACTTGGAGTCCATCACTGTCTTATGATGTAACTGCAAAACTATTTGTTGATATTAAGTTTCAATAATACGATTTAAATAGTATGTACTAGTATATGTAATATGTAATGGGAATGATGGTAATAATCGCAAATGTTGCTTCATTACACTTCAACAACACCTTGCATGCGATCAACACAAATCCAAGTAACATCCATTGTTCCCTTGCCATGTTCCCACCCTAAGAAAACCAAAGGCATCTGACTCCACTTCATTACCTCAGTGCACCTGACATTTATATTTCCTTAAAGTAGGTCATGTTGTTTTCATCCAGTGTTTTCCTTCAGTTCATGTTACATTGTTCTCATCCTTCAGTGATGTGGTCTGTTATTTCTTTCCCGCTGAAGGCGCGTGTGCATGTGATGCACCCTTGTTTTCTACATTACTCATATTTTCAGCTTGATTCCCTCCTCCATCGTTCCTGTTCTTCTTAAACCAGATGAAGAATGCATCTGCTGCATGTCTACTCACTCACTGCAGATTTTACACAGATGTCTGTGATGAGAAAGTGTGGTGGGACATATGGAAAACCGGACTCATTATTCATTTCCTCTTTAAAACCCTCTGAACAGCATACACTCTGTATCTATAGAAGCTGTGAGCTATTGTTTACAGTGTGTTGTATTAACACATGCTCTTGACATGCATGTGTCTTAGACTTCCTCAGTCTTGTCTCGTCGTGTCGTGAGGCAGCGTTCACTCAGAGCCTGTCTGCACCTGTTTGCATGCTTTGAAGTTTTTACAAGTTTGACATTGATACGAAAAAGGGGAGAGAGGGTGTGTTTACTCTGTATTGTTGGCTTTGAATTGAATGGTGGCCACGTCATTGAGTATTAGTATAATCATGTTTCCTTTATGGGTAGATGTAGAGGAAACAGAGGTCATTATTAGTGTTCACAGTTACACCTGCGGGATAGGCCTTACGTAACAGTGAAAACACTACCTGTAAAAAAAGTGTGTGATACATAAAGGGAATAGAGACAGAAACCGAGATGAAAAGAAAAAGAGAAACAGGATCTTGAAATGACTTTTATTTGAAAGATCAGTTTACGGTTTCATTGCTTTTGCAGCTCACGTATTTTCCAATCCCATAATGCACATTTTCTCTTGCTGCACTTATTACAAATCACATGCGCCTTCAAGGGACAGTTCACCCAAAAATACAATATCTGTCGTGATTTACTCACTCTCAAGTTGTTCCAAATCTGTATAAATTATTTGTTCGGCTGAACACAGAGAAAGGTTTTTGTACGAATGCTTGTAACCTAACAGTTCTTGGACACCATTGACTACCATGGTAGGAAAAAGGACAATGGTAGTCAAAAGTGCCCCAGAACTGTTTTCTTTCCTACATTCTTCAAAATATCTTCTTTTGTGTTCAACAGAACAAAGACATTTGTAACGCAATTTTTCCTACTATGGTAGTAAATGGTGGCCAAAAACTGTTTGGTTACAATCATTCTTTCAAATACCTTTCTCTGCATTCTGTGTATCTCATATCTTATTAATGCCATTGATCACAATCCAGACGTTCTGAATGTATTTTAATATTAAAGATAGCATAACATCCTCATCTGCTTTTAGTAAGCCTATAGAAAAAGGGAAATACAATAAAGAAGAACTACAACGTTGGTTAAAAGAGCAACGTCTGTAGAGGAAGTCGAACAAAAGACGTGACCAGACTGTCACCACCATCTACACACCATTGATGGTCCCAACAGGGATTTCATAACACGCCTAAACAACAGAAGCTGATGATGTAATTATTGTTTTGGTACTGAGCTGTGAGTCCAGAGAGGACGGATCTTTTATTTATTACACTGTAATGAGGTCTGTGAGGGTTTACTCTGTAACAAGCTTATCGTTTGATTACAGTTATGGTTTTGGTATGGTCTGAATGAGGTCTCATGATGACATTGTTGATTATCAAACGTGATAATACAGTTTAAGATCAATAATGAATCCTAGTGTAATGTCCCATATATGCTGTGTTAACACAGGGTTGAGTGTTTTCCTCAGAGGCAGTAGCAGCGGTAATAGCTCAGGGATCATCTCTTGTGGGACTCAAAAGCTACTAGACCAGATCTTTGTGACAACATCTCATGAGTTTCAATACAGCAGAACGTCAGTTCCAATGAAGTTGACTGACTATACAGTTGTAATTTATGCAACAAATTTGTATTTTATGATTTTTGCTTAAACTAGAAATCAGATTGCCCTCTTGTCATTTCAAACCTGTATGACTTTCTTTCTTCCGTAGAACACAAAAGAAGATTGTAACGAGGTTCATTAAAAGGAAGGAAGGAGTCAGGAACCGGCAGATACTTAAACATTTAATAAAGTAATATAACAGCCGGCGGCCCCTCACGGATGACCGCCGGCGAACAAAACATAAACATAAATACAAATACCAACGTAACACAAGTTCGGGCCCGGTCCTCTCTCATCGACGGTCCGGTCGCTCGTTCTCTTATGTGCTCCCAATCTCCTACGTGATTCGAGCTCGGTGTGCGCACTGCTGACGCTTATTCACAATTACTCACCGGTCTCGAACCACGGTCTCGCCCCGCCTACTCCACTACATAGATATTTTGAAGAATGTTGTTAACTGGCCACATTCACTTGCATTGGTTCTGTGTCCATACAATAGAATTGAATGGGGACCAGTGCTGTTCGGTTACCAACTTTCTTCAAAATATATTCTGTGGTGTTCTGCGGAAGGAAGAAAGTCATAAAGGTTTGAAATGACAAGAGGGTGAGCAAATTATAAAATGTTTGGGTGAACAATTACTTTAATAAATGTGGACCTTCCTCATTTGTCGTCAGTCGATTATTAGTGTTTTGGAAAGTATTAAGAACATCATTTAGACAGTGCATATCTGGGTTTGTGTGTGGGTCTGTTTGTTCTGTCTTCATTTACTCATTTGACTGTAATAAATTGTACCTTATCTATGACCTCTTACACAAGCACACTGATATTTCTTAGATTGTTTAAGAAAGCATATTAAAGACACTATAACCAGTTGTAAGCATCATAGCCAGTCTGTCATTTACATTGATACATTTGGGAGACCAGACCACCAAGTGAATGTTTAGCAGTTCACAATTGTATGGGCTGAAACAATGGATGGACGGTTACGAAGTAGTTTCATTCTTTGTCAAATCCTTATTTCTGTGTCTTAACCATTTTGACCAATACTTGTAACATTTGTCCATATTTAGTCTTACACCGTGTCTACACCAGACGCGACAGGTGCGACGCGACATGACAACCAGTGCCGCATCCAATGGGGACAAAATGTGAAATTATAATGGGTTCTGATGTCTTTTGTCGTGGCGCGCCGGTCACGTCCGGTGTAAACATGGTGTTAGAGAATATGTAAGTTGCTCCATAACACATACAACAGCTATCATTATCCATTCCTTTTTTGTTGGCCATTCTTCATGCAACCATTTCTTGGTCTTGGATTTTTACTAGTGCGTTGGGGGAGGCTTTTATCCAAAGTCCATTCAAGGTAACCCACAACCTTTGCGTTGCTAGCGCAACGCTCCTATCAATTGAACTACAGAAATACCTTCCAGGGTTACCCGGAAACTAGATTATACTGCCTCGGGTTTAACTGGGTTGTTTTTCCAGTCGTGCTTTGTCACTGCGGTTTTGTTGCCTGCCAGTGGCAATTGTTGTGGCAACGCACAGAACTTTGAGGAACAGGATATTTAAAATTCATAAAGACTGTAAAACATTAATTTAACTAGTAAAGTGTTTATGATTCATCGTGCTGTATTATAGAGTACAGAGATCATGTTTGATGCACTTCGAGGCGTTTCATTCAGTTTCTATCAGGCCATGATCTACTTCAAACACTTATGAATATGACCTGTGATCTTCAGACCACCAGTATAGCCTGGATCTTTATGCCTCATCCTCCAGCTGTGAGCTGACAGGTGCTGCAGAAGAACTTTGGTGTTGAAGTTGTGGTGTTGCTAGGAGAACAGGAAGGAATCACTTTCCCGCTCTGGTGAACAAAGTAATGGGATGTTTATAAGGCTCTGTTAGAACTTCAAGCCAGTACCATAGTTTCCGACATGGATCTATTTATTATGTGCCGTGAATTTGGAAAGTTTGGGTTAAAAATGCAACATGCCTTGTATACGTAAGTTCAGATCAAATTTGTACCATTAACAGTTTAGTCTGGGTTACAAGTGTTGAAAACCGTCTTTGTTATCATAATATATCTAGTTGTGTCTAGCGTGGGCTCTTGGGCAGTTGGTGTGTGTGTGTGTGGTGCTCACACAGCAGGGTCATGCTCTGGTAATGGATGTGCCGTTATCCGTACTCATTTCCCTGGCACGCTGGCGGATATCAGGGACAGATGCCTTGGCGACAAGCCCAGGGTAAATAAAGGACAGGAGGAGGCCATCAAATCTGCCTTCGGGCAACATACGACATAAAGGATAACAGTGTGGAAAGAGGCGGTCAAACCTTCAAAGTGCTTATATCTAGTAAGGCAGACATAACACTGTTTGGTTCTGTGATTACAATCTTAATATTCGAGGCAGAATAGATACGACTAGAGATGTGTCTAAGAGTCTGGATGCAAAATGTTTCTGGTATAGGTCGAGTAAAGACTATGAATATTTCTTTTTAAATGCGAGATGCTTAAGAATGTGTATGAAAGTGAAACGGGCAATAGAAAGTTAAACAGAAAGTAATAGGAGACACAGATCACAGTCTGTGACTTAAAGCTCACCAACGTCTGTATTCTGATCTGTAGGCTTAAACATTCTGCTGAAAGTCCCGTTGCTTTGCAACACTGGCCTGTTTTGAAATGTGATTAGTCTCTGTGTTCGGTAGATTGCACAAAATTGGTCTGGCCGGACTCTCACAATGTGCGACCCGATGAACTATTCTTGCTCATGGCTTAATTTGATCTGTAGATTCATTGTGTTATTTGTTTGGGGGAGTCTGTTCTTCATAATATTTCACTGAATACATTGTCACTGTTCTCTGGAAACCAGTAACTGACAATCCAGTTTAACCAGACAATACCTGAAGTGGTGCTGTGTTATACAATCCAATACATTATTTGTCATTTTTAGTGCAAACACACTGCATGCTTAAAATCCCTAAAAACATATTTTAAGATGTTAGCATGTATACAGGTTTATTAGCATCATCTGTATTTAGATGTATTATTATTAAGAAAGGTTGGCTAATGATTTTTACTGAATTAAATAACTTAATATATAATTGCTTATGATAAACTCTCAAACTCACTCGATCTTTTTTTATTTTCCCCAGACAAGAGGTACAGGAGAACTGCGTTCGCTGGCGAAAGAAGTTCTCCTTTGTGTGCAAGATGAGTGCAAGTTCTACTACGGGGGTCCTGGACCCCTGCATTTGCCGCGTGTCTGTTCGTAAGGTCAGTCTCGCAACCACCCACCCACCCGCACTGTTTTGAAATAAGCACACACATCTCTGCATTATAACTTGTGTAAGCATGGTTTAAGATTGTTTGAAAAGGCACCGCAGAGGAATCTAATCTCATTTTAATACAAAGTGATATTAAATGTTAAAAGCCTTTGAGGTATTAACACTGATAAATCAACAGGTTGTGGAGGTATTTAGTGAGTTATGCTGTTTGGTTTACTTTGTACAGTATATCTGCTGTCTCATGGGTTCCTTTGCTCCCATTACCCTTTGCCACAGTGTCACGATAGCAATGGCAAACAAATTGCATAACAAATCTCTATCCCCTTCCCTCTCTCTCTCTCTCTCTCTCTCTCTCTCTCTGTCCTTGCAGGAGCTTAAAGGTGGAAAAGCGTTTTCAAAGGTAGGATTATTGATATCAGATCTATTTTGTCCCCTTTTTCTTTCAGTTTGTCTTATATAATCACTAAAGGATCAGGGAAATAGTCTCTCACGCTCCGTCTTAAGAGAGGTCTGTTTTCATTGTGTTTATAAACACAAAGTTAATTTGAGTTTCAAGTATGCATTCTCAATGTCACACACAGGGCACTGTGAATAATAATGCAATGAGTGAGAAACAATATCTATGAATCACAAATTTCAAAGGCAACTTTGTCACAGTCACTTTCACAGCCTAGCGTCACCTTTATTTTGGTCACAATACATCTTATACCTCGATTTAAAGACAATTAAAATACTAAAGCAAATCCTCTCAGAGAGCATCACCTTGTAATGTTTGTTTTCCCTTAGTGACAGTAAAATATGTCACAATGTATACTGTACCATTATCCAGTAAATGACGTGTATAAATAGTGGTGATTGTTATAGTCATTATGGTTAAATTACTGCAGCACGAGGCGTGTTTGCATGTTTGTGTGCGTAATGAGGAGCTTGTTTTCTTTGGGAGGTTGCATTCGTGTCATTTTTCTCTTTATTTACCCGTCCCATACGTCCTGAACAGGAGCAGCGTGTCAACACACTCTGCTGACACAGGGAATGAGGGAAGTCAAATATATGAACTGTAACCGGGAAGGAGGGAGAAACACAGGAAAAAGGGGGTGGATGTGACCTTAGGTGGGAGATAAAGGGAACCATGCCTTTGCCAGCCATTTAATTGTTACTTTATAGGTACTTTCATAACACAACACGTGTCATTAAAATATATACAGTTTTAGTATAAACAGCTGTTTTGTGACAATTATCTTGGCTTTGTAACTTGTATTTCCATTTATTTCTTCATCATTGAATAGCCCAAAGGATTTATAGAGCTTAAGTCTTGAGCTATAAATTCTTTGACCAAATCTCTTTACTTAATCATGAACAGATTAACGTATTATATTAAATCTATTGACAGAAATGCAATATAATATACATAACTATGTCTTCAGAGGTGTATAAAGACCTTACATAATGAAGCGTTGTGTTTTTATTACCTTAGAATGATCTATTTCTATCTACATACACCGTGGGTCCCCTTACATGGAATTGGCCATATTGTTTCTACAGAAGCCCTATACGAACAAACTGCTACAGAGCGAGTTTCATAAATACGTTATCTCCTTCGGCAAAGAAGCGAAAACTTGACGACATCTTTGTTCTGTGTCAGCCACCGTGGTGCTTTTAAAGGGAGGGGTGGAGTGAGCCATCGCTTGCAATACGCAACCTCACCTCTAGATGCCGCTAAATTTCATACACTGGACCTTTGAATGAAAATCGATTTGGTGTAGAAATGTATAATTGTTTTAATATTTTATGTATAATAGTTACTGAAAATGAAAGGTGTTTGGCTAGTAATTTAACAGTGTAATGGTGTAATCTGGATTTCTAGCTGGTAATTTCTAGAAAGCAGTCTGTATTTCAAGAGGGAACAGAAAGTGCTAATGGCAGCAATGGAAAAGTAAATATAGATAAGGAAGATATATTTTAGTCAGCACACACGACGCACGCATACACAGATCCTTGAAGAGATGGGGAAAATATCCTAACCGCCTGAGTTTGTCCTGTGCTCTTAAAGCTGCTTCTACCGTAAAGCTTCTTGGCAATACACATACAAACTTTTAAAGGCCAGCTGGTCACGTGCAGCAGTGCTGACTGTAGATCTGTTAAAGAAAATATCGAAGATTTCGGTCACTGTTGTGTCACTAATCAAAATGAATTGACATTCTCGAGCAAGAACAGGTGAGAACCAGTTGCGAAAACAACACGCTTTGAGAAAGATTAAAGTGAAATGTTTGAAGAGAAGAATGTTCGGCAGACCTTTATTGAGTGAGTGAGGAGAAAGATTGAGTGCTTAAAATGATTCTGCCTGTTTCACATGCCTGTAGTTATGTAAGGAAGTTAACCCTTTCTTTCTGTGCCATATAGACCATTTCACCTGGAAAAACATAAACAAAGTTATGTGGCCCAAACCTAACTTCCGGTCGACCTCCGCAAAAATCTATAAACTTTTGAGAAGTTTTAAATTAACTTCATATTTTCAATATAATGTAAACAGTTTTAATTCACCAACACAGACGATTTAAACTGCATTGCTATAGAATCAATGTTGACGTTACGACCTTCAATTGATTCATTGCACTTGTTTTATGACATGGAAACCTAAAACAACAGAAATTATTGGGATGGAAACAAAGTTACAAACGTAGTAACATATTTTTACAGTTCACACTAAACAAATCCCATTAGATTTCTTCTGACTAATTCTTAGTGTTACATTTTTACTTGTGGAGCTAAAGTAATGGTACAGCTGTGAAAAAATATAAGGGCTCAGTCAAACACTGGTTTGGGAGCATGAATACTTCCCTTCTGTTTTTGTATGTCTAAAATGATAATAAGATCTTTTCTTTACCTCCAGCTGGGCTTTGCTGACCTCAACTTGGCGGAGTTTGCTGGTTCAGGCTCCACTGTTCGCTGCTGTATACTGGAAGGATACGACACCAAGAACACTCGGCAAGACAACTCAATACTCAAGGTCTGTGTTTATGTAATGTATATATGTGTGTATGAGTATGACCAACATCTCATTTGAACAAAACATTGATTCTATCATGTTAAAGGGCCAGGAGACACCAAGTTATTATTTAATATTTCCATTTATCCTTATTCTGCCAATCTCCTATTAATCTTGAGTATCTATAGAGTAGTATTGCATACTTCGTATCTTCGAAGAGTATTTAGTTTGATCACATTATTATAAAAAGATAGACGCAGCTTTACGATTGTTTCCGAAAACATACAGCGCGTGTGGGGGGGAGGGGTAGGCTGAACCAAAGCACGTGCGCACCCATTGTCAACAAAACACAGACATCAGTTTATTTCACCGTATGCGGTTCATGTCCGGCATCTTTTAGCACTGGGACGGCTACATATATCAGTTTCAAACGATCTCCAAATCCAACGTTTCATCCACAGTTTATATAACATTTATCACCCAAATGCAGTGAACAAACAAACACTTGAACTTTCGAACATATGCTCTCTCTCTCTCCTGCTTACAAGTGAAAGTGACGTCTGCGCATGCTCCTTCTCCTGCTCTCCTTGCTGCCGCGTGCTTTTCCGGGAGAATTGTCCAATAAGGGACTAAGAAAAAATTGTTACGAAACAGTTTTATATTTAAAAAATTATAATCTGAAACCTGTACGATCTCTGGGGGAGTGTATCTAGCACAGAAATACTACGTTATACGCCCAACTCGTTTTTTGACAAGTTGACCATGTTAAGCATGAGAAGACAGCACCTCCAACATTGTGAAGAAGTCAGAATGCATGAAACACCGTAGCAGGGCCGCTTCAAAGCATTCTTATAACTAAACAACTCGAGTGTGAGTAAATGATGACAGAATTAAACATTTTGGTTGAACTATCCCTTTAAGATACAAGACAGGAAAGCAGAAGTGAGCGTGTTTAAAGAATGTATACAGACATGCTATCCTTGCCACACAGTCATCTTGAGAAAACACACTGTGTGGGGTGACATGTGAATGGCCAAACCAGCTCATGAATGCCATTGTGATAGACTGACTCACTGACTCGAGGAAACTTTTTAAAGAAAACAAAGAACCCATAATGATTCATCTGGAGTTATTTTTGTTATTTTGCCTCATGTTGATTCACATTTAGTTTCCTATATGAAGACTTCCTAATTATCAGAACGATACCGATGTTCATAGGCCTAATACAATTATTATGGGATCATTTTATTTCCTCTTTTTATTTTTCCTAGGTTACTATTGGCATGACTCTTCTGTCTGGAGATCCCTGCTTTAAAATGTAAGTGTGCTTTATATCATTCTCAGCCTTTTAAACATCTTCTGTCTGTTTGATTACCAAGCATACGTAGAATATCTGTCAAGCTTGTGTGGAAGTCTGAATATTAAAAGTTTCTTTTCCCTTAGGCCTTTGAGAACAGCTAAGACCATTGCCATAGCTGGCCAGGACCCCTCCCTGCAGCTGGACCGCAAGGGAGAGGGCACGGCCGATCACTCTGTGCCATCACTTGGCAGCATCGCTCGCAGGCCAATCAAAAGCAGGCCTTCCGTCAACAACTCAAGTATGACCATGGCATCTGTATAGACCATTTTGTAAGACGTCCAGATGTACTTTCTGTTTAATTCTGTAAAACGACAGAAGTGTTGCAACAGAATAACCAGCTTCAGGGCTCGACATAAAGGATCCTCGGGCCAGTTGAGAGAACTGTCACTTGCCAGATCGGGCCAGTGCTGTATCGTCAAGGAAAATAATCATTTGTACGTTTTTAAGACTTGATTATTTAAATATTCCCAAGAAGATGCAAAAGAAGACTGGATTCGTTTCTCACGTGCTGTTTGAGATACGCGTACAGCCGGAATGCGGCATCAGACAAAATACTGAATTGAGTTTTCTTTCGCATCTTCTTACTCTTAAAGCCACAATATGGAAGAATTTGTTTATGAAATATCGAAAAATCACTTGCACAGTGTGATGTATGTCATGCAGTTGTGTACTTACATTATCCCAAATGTTCCCAAGAATGTGCAAATCCAGAGAAATTCCCATTTTAAATAATGGCCGGTCCCTTGTCTCCCTTGTATCTGTTGCATATCAGTGACTTAATATTCGGTGCTCCGCACTACCCTCAGTTTCCGGTGTTCTGTCAATTTATGCGGAAGTGGCTATACAGCATCTGGGATGCCGCATATGTTGTTCTGTTATTATGGATCACGATTCTTTGGCGAGTAAAGGATAAATGAAGCCAAATGAGGCAAGCAGGCTTATGGACAAATGAAGAAATAAAACAAGGATTAATATCGGCGTGGTGTTTTCTAAATGGAGAGAGCTTCGCGACAAACTTGGACTCGACAGAGACTCCACTCTCGCATGTGTTTTAATAGACATGTTAGCACATTTTTTTTTATTGTACACGCAATACTCATGCACAGATTATTTGAATAGTTATGAATGCAGCTACCCTATGAAATCCCACAAAAATAGGTAGCCAATGATGTTACTTTTAAATGCTGTGGGTTCGTTCCAATTTACTTTTTAAACGAAGACTGTATGACGGTTTTAAACAGGTCAAACTGTGTAGCCTTACGCTACCAAATCAATTGACAAAGTCCAATATCAGTCGAGACTAACGTAGCATTACATGCCACGTTTCTTGCAAGCTAGTCATTATGATGACATAAAATAAAATGAATTCATTACCTCGTCCTAGAACATGATGGGCGATCTCCATACGCCTCTGGATGGTGAAAACAACATGTCCCATAATTCCACTCTCACTTTTATGCCAAAATTTTTGCCAAAATGCCAATATTACAAAGTATCCTTGTAAAAAGTAATCGGTTATTAACAACGGGAAAAAAACGCATGTGGAAACAAAACGTGTGCGTTACATTATATGAGATCCATGCAAAATTTTGGCAGGGCCAGTAAAAATTTAAATCACTTGCCCGACCGGGCCAGTAGGAAAATTCCTTAGCGTTGACCCCTGAACTTAATTCAAGGTGAAAAATTACCGTAAATGTAACTCGTATGGTTTAACAGCAATTTTATGGAAGTTTTGGAATCATTTAGAGAGGTAGGACTGATTTGCTCTCTATAAGGAGAAAGAAGAAGCGCTGCACTTTGCAGTTGGAAGAGAATGGGTGTGCCGTGTTTACCTGACAATATTTGTCTTCAGGAGGACTTCAGGAGGGATTGGAGGAGAACCTGTCTAGTCCAGATGAAGTGTTTCACACGGGACACTCTCGCAACTCCAGCTTTGCCAGCCAGCAGAGCAAAATCTCAGGTGGGGCTCAGGGCACGATCAAAAGAACACCAGGTACAGATCAGGGCTGATTTTAGTAAAAACACAAAACATATTTAAATGCAATTAATTTAGCAGATCACAAGCAGTTTATAAAAAAAGGAGCCAACAGTCAAATGCAATAAAGAGAAACTTGCCTTTTAAAAATATGTTTTTTATTTACATCTTTTTGCCAAACCTACAGTGTTGCCTACAAAATGATAAAAAATGCACAATACAGTGTCTTCTGACCAATAGAGGTGCTAATTCACTCACTTGAGGGATGTGTTTGTCCTCCACACAGGCTACAGCACGGAGTACTCTTGCTCGTCCAGCCTGACGGATCTCTCGCAGCACCGCCGGAATACCTCCACCAGCAGCAGTAACACATCTGGGGGGACCACCACAGCTGCCGAGAGCCCTGTAGAACAGGAGAAAGATCTAAAACCAGAGAAGCCCCCACGGCCCCCCCGTCCAACTCTGCCCCTCAACAGACCCTCAAGGTTAGGAGGCTGTTATCACACTGCACCAACTTAGGAAAATATACATTCCTGCTGACTAATAAAGATATATATACAGTGAGGGAAATCATTATTTGATACCCTGCTGATTTTCTAAGTTTGCCTGCTTACAAAGAAATGAAGGTTTATTTTTACTGATAGAGACAGAATATAAAAAAAATCACGGGAAAACGTTGTACAAATGTTATAAATTGATTTGCATTTCAGTCAGTGAAATAAATATTTAATCCCCGAGCAAAACATAACTTTGTACTTGGTGGAGAAACCCTTGTTGGCAAGCACAGAGGTCAGACATTTCTGATAGTTGGCCACCAGGTTTGCACATGTGTCAGGATACATTTTAGCCCTCTCCTCTGTGAATCTTTAAGGTTTCTTGGCTGTCGCTCAGCAAATTGGAGTTTAAGCATCTATAGGACTAGGTCTAGAGACTGGCTAGGACATTTAATGTGCTTCTCCTTAAGCCACTCTTTGTTTGCATGGATTAAAGTTCTCCGACACTACGATGGATTTGCGTTAATTGCAGCAAGTCTACGAAGGATTTCTGTTCGATCCGTCAAATGTAGGGTTCTTAAATTCACTTTTCATAATGTTGTTAACCTTTTGACGCATAGAACATCCAGCGCTTTGGATGGCACTGAGCCAGAGACAGTCTCAATTCTGTCTTATATCACAACTATGCAGTGCTTTTAACCACATAATGTTTCATTTAGGCTTCAGACATACACACGTGCCTACATACACACTGATGTCTATGGAAGCGGCAATAACGATCTCCTCAAATGTAATTTGACGGATGTGTTTAATTCACATCAGACACTGTATCTGCAATGAAAGCTATTGTTAAGATCACTCATTTCTTCTACCAGTTCTTTTTAAGAGAAGTGGATCAATTCACGTGATGTAAATCCGACAGATCTCAGACCTTGGCAGAAATAGCTCAACTATAGCTCAGCTTATAGCTCAACTAACGCGATCATTATAAAAGTGTTAAAACAACAAAACACATGCACATATTTCATGACATAGTTAACAGTTTGTGAATTTTTTGATTAAAAAATACTAAAAATGATGTACAATACATCAGTCATATAGCTGCTGTGGCTCTGCGGTGTCACATGATAAGCAGTGCCGCGTCGCCATGGAAATGTGAAAGTGATACCTTCTTAACGGTCGCCTTGGAAAAGCTAGTCAAACACTGTAACTAGTCACTGTAGCTAGTCAAACACTGAAACAGGTGTCAGGTGTAGCCAAGGAATATGGTTTCATAGCCAAAAGGCAGAAAAAGTGAAAAGCACTCTGGAGACAAATACAAACACATTTTTTGGTCTTTAGTGGTGCTTTTATTTTGTTCTTTTTTTCTGTTAATTATTATATTAATACATTATATATATTAATGTCTTATAAGATAAATAAAAAAATGCATTGAAAAGTTATAGATGGTTGATTATTTGTCAAGGTAAATACATTTTTTTCATAGATTAAAAATTGCTTTTAAAGTACGCAAACTGGCAATACTACGTAAAGTGGTTAAAACAACTCCCTTTAAAACGCTATTGGTTTCGACTATTTAGATAAAGTGTCAGGATTTCAATCTATTGTGGCATAGCGTGTTACCAATGGTTTGCTTGCTAACTGTGGTCCCAACTGTCTTGAAATCATTAACAAGCTTCTTTCGTGTAGTTCTGGGCTGATCTTTAACCTTTCTCATGATCGTCTTTCCCCCATTGGGGAAATCTTGCAGGAAGCTCCAGACCAAGGGCAATTGACAGTTATTTTGTATCTCTTCTATTTCCAAATAATCACACCAACAGTTGTCTCTTTCTCACCAAGCTTCTGTCTGTAGCCTATTCAAGGTTGAAATGAAAGATACAGATTCTGTTGGCAAGCATTTTTTATATACATAACAAGCTGACTTAGGAGTACTTTCTTAAAGTGACAGGACTAATCTGTGGTCCATTTAGGCACATAAACAATCTGTAGAGCCAGAATTCTTGCTGGTTGGTAGGGGATCAAATACTAATTTCACTGACTGAAATGGAAATCAATTTGTAACCTTTATATACTGTATATTGTATGTTTTATACAGAAGAAAGAAGGACTCTGTGGAAAGTCAACCCACCTGGGTGGACGACACGCGTATTGACGCTGATGATATCGTGGAGAAGATCGTGCAGAGTCAGAACTTCAGTGATGTCAGCAACAATGAAGGTGCGTTAAGAAGACAACATGCTGGCTTTTGTATTTAGCTCTATTGTACCCCTCATTTGTCCCAGCTCACAGCTGGTGCTGATTTGCTTACATTCATTGCATTGTTTGCTGATTACTGATACATATGTGAGAATTACCCACGTGTGAAGCCCTGAAATGAATTGTTTTGTCAATCTTTCTCTTACAGACAGCAATCTAACACTGTTTATCAGTAGGGATGGTACCACAGCCTTAAGTGGCATACACCTGGTCAGCAGGTAAGTTGGCGCTCTTATATATCCTGTAGCTTTTGATATTAACAACACATTGTTTCTTAAATGAATGACACTTGCCTAAATAGGTTAAGTACAGGTAGTTATCATATCTTGATATATTGATATGACTTTCCAAATCTATTTATTCAGTTTAGTAATGTGTGCTTTTTTGATCCGTAACATTTCAGTAATATGTTTATTTTATTTTTTAAAAGGGTGTCTGCCGGTGTTTTTGAACAAGTGGTCATCGAGAGTCATTAGATCGCTGGAGGAACGATGGGCACTCTTTCTCAAAGCCACTGCCGTCCGTTTTTTATGTTTAGACAGGAAGTGTCTACTTTTTGTGACACTCTCCTCTTTTTGGGGGGAATCTGTGTACTCTCACATTAAACTGGTATCACCCATAAACGTGCTTCACATTTGCAAAAGAAGTGGGGACTTCTATAACATTCATAGCTCTATGATTAAGAATTAATCCTCAGAAATGTTTTTCACCGGATTCTGAGGATATCAACTACTTGAAATGCCTTTAGAAGTGAGGCATGATGGGAGTCTAACACTGTGAAATAAGAGGGCAGTCCAAATTCAGTTTAATGTTACAATAGATCTTTATAAGCCTTTCAGATATTATTTAATTGCATATTTGCCTTTTATCTCTTTGCCATATTTCACACTTTAGTGTAGGCAACAAACCACTTAAATGTTTTCATATATTTGTTATGATAATGTAGTTTGATAAAGTCGGTAACCAGTCCGTTATACCAATACCAGCCTGTGTTAAAGTTATGTACTGTATGGCTGGCCGTACAAGTACGTCAGAGGCGAGGAGAACATTTTGGCCATTCTTCTCACAAAGCTGTTCTCGGTGTCCTAACTATGTCTGCGATGGTTACTTGTGTTCCGGCTGGTCTGGTTAACATAAAATCTATAAATGTCTCTCTCTCTCTACAAATCCCCATTTGTTTCAATCTTTGTTTCAGTATTTTTTCCTCTTTCACTATTTGAATCTTAATGTGCTGCTGGTTTCAGCTGTGAATGTTCACGTGACTATGAGTTCCGGCTCTGATAGTTACCGCGGTGTCTTCTTTAGAAAAGTTGGCTGCACAACGATACAGTCAAGCTATTTATGTGGTATTTTCTTGGAAGAGCCTTGTCAGTATCCAAATGGTCCTGCATTTTGAGGATAATAGCTTACACACAGAGAATACTTTTCTGGAAAAGTTTTATCTTGTGGAATACAAACGTGAAAAATCCCATTGTTTGTTGGGTTAGATCAGAGGCTGTGACTCATAGTCACAAGACTAGGTCCTTGGCAACTGCCTCTGTGTTTCTGATCGGCACCTGGTGTGCAATCGGAAACAATATACAATGGACATGAGAGAGAATGGAAAGCTCCTTTCTGTGTTTCTCTGTTATGTTTATTGTTTGTATCGCATCAAGTAAGCTAGCCGTGATCTTGATCATGGAGAAGTTCTCAGTTGATCTGAGCATTGAAAACTTACATTGTGAGTTCTGCACATTTTTGTTGTGAGAAAAGTGCAATATGGGCCTGTTTTTATTGTTGCGCCAGCTCATTTTTATGAATTCTTTCTAGGAAATGTCCCCTTAAAACATTTCACCTGTCTAGTGGGTTTAAATAGCATGTATTAAAAGAATCACTGTTCACAGTTGAGAGGGAAAGTTAAATATGTACTGTAAGTGTTTATTCATTAATGATGATGATTGACCTTTCACTTGTGTCTGTGGCATGAGCTGGCTGCTGTTCTGTTCTAACTCCTGGAAATCTAAAGTAACACTAACTTTGAAAGGACAAAATAAATTGTAGGTTGCAGCCTAATGTTTCTTCATAGCTAATATAAAGGGATTTTCCTTAAGACACTGAACAATGTATGATTTAATTATTTTCATTGTTTACTTTTTGTAGTGTACTTCTGTTGTCCATTCTGATACAAAAAACAACAACATTATTAGCAACAGTAACTCTTTCCTATCATTGTTTTCGAACCAGCTGGCTGGTTCATTGGAATCTTTAGAGGAGTTTAATATCTAATTCTATAATATCTTAACATTGTGATCCCATGAACAACGGAAACGATCATCCGTGATTCTTGTTTTCTTCTATTTCTTTTACAAAGTCTTGTCATTTTAATGTTTTTGTTATTGACTCTAACTGGTGATCTTTCTAATGCAGATGAGTGTAATTATATTATTTACTTTAAAGGGGTCATATGACGCGAATACGTGTTTTTCTGTGTCTTTGGTGTGTTATAAGTTGCCCATGCATGTATTAGACACGTAAAATTGAAATCTATTAAGGTGTCGGAACAAAAAGATGCATTCTATCAAAAAGCGAATGCTCACCCAGACCTGCCTGAAACGCCTCGTGTAACCACACCCCCACAAATCTACGTCAGTTCGACCGCCCAAATGTAAACGCAAGACAGGTGGGTGTACCTGTCAGTACCATTGCACACGCGGGCAGTATTCGACCAATCACTACGCACTGATTAACTGGCCAATCATAGCACGCCTCGCTTTACAGAGATAAGAGCTTTGTAAAAAATCTGCACGTTTCAGAGAGGCGGGGCAAAGAGGAGATCCAAACATGCACGTTATGTGGAAAATACAGCTTTTTTTGAACCGTAAATTGTGTATACACATTACATTACATCTAAAACAAACGATGATATTATTTTTAGTCGTGTGATATGACCTCTTTAAGATGCTATTGCAGGGCGTTGATTGGGATCTATATGCAGATGTTTATTATAGCAAGGACTTTTTTCAGTATTCTGGAGCTTTTTAAAGACCGTTCAGTCAATACACTTTCATTGAAATTTATTTAATTACAGCATATGATTTTATGGCGGTCATGTTATATGATTTTATATATGCACTATGTGGCCATGCTGCGGCATATGCTCCAGAATCCCGAAACATTAGAATACACACAAATATATGTATAAATGACCTTCACTACAACAGCACTTAAATACTAAAGACTTGTGTAACTCACACATTTTCCAAGATGTTGATTATTATTTCTTTACTGTAGGGATGAAAGCTATGCACTTTCCAAAATGACATCCATGTCGGTTACAACAATACTGATAATAAATTATATTCTGGAGATTTCTTTACAAAATAGTAGAACCTATATAAATGAATTTATTTTTGCTTGTTTTGACAGATATCACACCTAAGCAATGTGCTATTGCCCCAAAGTTTTCATGGTTATGTTTGGTTTGCATGGAGATGAATACTGTATTTTCTAACAATGGACTATATTTGTACTCTCAAATGTGAATGTTTCTTTAATCTAACTGTCAGGTGATGTTATATGTATTATTTTGGGGGAAATAAAGTTCATGTTGGGTATCATACATGTTTGTTGTGATTTATTTCAATAGTGAGCTTAAACATCAAGCAATACTATTGACAAAGGACTACTTAATTGCAAGGTTTCAGTTGTTAACATATAAAACACATCTGGACTTCTACAAAACAGAGAAATGAAAAATAAATGATTAGTGCCTGGAGGAGGACAAGCAGGGTTGATAGTGTGTGTAACTATTGAAGCTGAAACAGTAATTGGCAATAAACTTTATGTATGTGACATTTTCTGTCAAAACTTTGTAAATTCACCTATATAATATAGCGAAAGAAAATATCAGTCTATGCATATACTTAGCTTTCTATTTTAAAGAGGAAACAATTAATGTGTAATGGATGTGACGAAAAGGACACGTTTTTGATGAACAAAATAGCCTACTTTGTAGCTTTTCCGTGAATTAAAAAGTGCAGTTAAAACCTTGGGTAAAAACTTTGGATTTTTCATTTTAAGGTTTACATTTGCATGTATTTTCCCTAATACACTAAATTTAAAGGTAAAGATAATTGCGAATAATTCTGAATAAATGAATATGAATTTACACGCTTGAAACTCCAAATCATCGCGCCGCTTCTGTCCAATAACTCTCTTCTAGCACCATCGTGTGGTGAGCAGTAATAATAGTAGTGTGAGATTGAAAACTACATTTCCCAGTAGGACTTTCGTTGGTAGCCGGAAGTACGTTTCGTAATCAGGAAACTTCGGATGCTTGCGGAAGTGGCTCCTTTATAATGGTAAGATTAATGCAGGTCTTTTTAGTTTAAAGACAAAAGCAGCTATTACAAATATTAACATTATGCTCATTTATAGGACATCGTGTACTTTCTTGTTAATGATTCCATCCTGTTGCCTTTACTTTGTAGTGACGATGAGTTTATCGCACATGACCAGCTTACACTTCTAACAAACTGAAAAACCCACGAGGATACGACCAATAAATAATTCACTAACACCAGTATTAGTTAATAAAGAACTGTAGTATGTAGTCATGTACATTTTGTAATAAATTGTATTAAATAAAAATATGAAGCTTTCATTGAACGTAATAAATGTGATTTGCTCTGTGTGGATCTATATTGTACCAAAAATAGTATGAATTATTTTTTCCATAATATAAAATGTATTAAGAAGTAATGATTATGATGTATTGATTTCAAATAAGATGATTATTGTTTTAAATAATCCCTTAAAACAAAATGTGCTTTCAGGCGACCGGAGCAGATCAAGCTGTTGGCTTTGGACTTGTTGGCTTTAGTCTGCTACTGTTCACATATTACACCATTTGGGTCATAGTCTTGGTAAGGGATTTTTTATGTTTATCAGTATACGACTGTTTGTACCTTCCACCTAATAGAAGGACAGATCTTCTCATACACCTCCTCGATTTTGAGCTTTTTCTGCTTTTCATTATTATCTAAAGTCAAGTGTATCATTTTGTCCCTCTTTATATTGTACATCCTGAGCTTGTGAATTGTGTGTGTGGACAATATTGTGCATGAGTGTTCACATGGCAAGAAATGTGTGTAAATCACTGCATGTTTGGGCTGTGATGGCATTGAGAATGCTTGGGCTTTCTGCAGAAGCACATAGTGTAAAAATTTACATATATATGTACATGTATAAGGATAGAGTTAAATGTTCTTTCTTGTCTGACTAAACCATAAAGACAGTTACTGAAACTCTGAAATTCATACTGTAGTTTTCCACACACTCAATGAGTAAAAAGGTTTTGATCTGGAACTTTTGTATTAATCGATTTTTGCAATATTCTTCAAGGAAATGTAGCATTATGGCTGTTTTGCTCCATTATTGTGACTGAGACCAAATAGCGTAACGCACAGCTGTAGAGAAAGACTCCACTCTGTTTGGCTTTTATGCTTTATGTGAAAAATATCTTGGTTTTCTGTACCACTAAAAGATATTTAAAGTCAATGAGCATTAACACAAACTTTATCGTTCTCGTTCCAGCCATTTGTAGACAGCGATCATGTGGTCCACAGCTACTTTCTTCCACGGGAATATTCAGTCATACTACCTGGAGTTGCGGCATTAATCCTCTTACTTTTTGTTGGTGAGTAAAGTGGGCAATATGCATTACAAAGACGTAAAAGCTATGGTCAAACAATCACACAGTTTTCTAATGACTTTAGTAACCTATTTTTACTCTCGTTTTCAGGCACCTTCATAGGGGTTGTAACATGGAAGAATCGAAAACCTAAGAAAGTTGATTAAGATTCTCCAGGTTGCCATGATCTGGTTACAAGAACCGATGGTGTTGTTTTAACTCATGTACCTTCACCTGTACACAGCCACGAGATGATGTATTCCAGTCTGTTGGATGTTAATGAATTAGATTTCATTAGGAGGCCAAATCAATACTGAACATGTAGTAACACAGTATAGTCAACTTGAGCATTTACATTTATTCAACTTGAGCAGTGGCTCCAAACTTGATTTAACTTCAAAGAAATCTTTCCATAGTCAGGAAAATAAACTCAAATATGAGATCTTTATTTTTGCACCTTAAGACTTGAGGAAGATGTGTGTACTTTGTACCAGGATGAGTGCTTAATGGGAAATAGTGTGGTTTTGATTTGTTTGTTTTTATGCTTGATCTTGAGAAATAATTGGACTAGATGTCCATTAAATGTATTGCGTCAATGTCTTGTGTTGTAAATAGACCTAGTTGTAAGGTATAATGTTAGAAGTTACTGATTTAGGACATCTGCTATAAAAACCCATATATAAATAAAATAATTATATGTAAACCTGTCTATAACATTTTTGGTCTTACTTGTATTTCATGTTATTCAAATGTACAATATATGTTGTATTTTAAGAGTTTGTTTGCAAAAACTGATTTTTTTTAACTTTTACAAATAAAATCATGTTTTTTATAGTGCATTCTAAATATTAGCTATCAATCAAACTGCAGTTAAGGTTGTTTTGATTAAGTAATAATAACAAAAAAAGTACAGCTTACTAACACAATAAACCCGAAGTTATCTGTTTTTGCAAATAAACTCTTCAATTGTTAATTATGACAAGCTTTTCTGAATATATGGATACAATACATTAATGTATATATTTATTTATGTACAGGTGTATTGACTCTATAGACTGCGCATTTTGTTGATAACGGCGGTGAATAAGCGCAGGGGTTACGTGTGGTGTGGGATGGGCCGCTGCTGCAGTCACGCGCACTCACTCAGTCCGGTGTGGGATTGATCGAGCGCGCGCAGCTCGCACACATTCACTCATCATCTCTCAGTGAACGACTATTGCACGCGAGCATATAGAATGAGCGGATCTCTCCATCTACGACCTGCACAGACAACATACTAGAAAACCAATAATGAGCCAAACTGAGGTATTTACTGTACACATCTTTGATTGTTTCTTTCATATTGAGGTAAACTCATGATCGATGTCAGACTTTCACTGACTGTCTAAACGGATGAGTTTGTATGAGCTTTTATTTGACACCCTGTTGTTCGGTAACAATTTAATTAAATACTGACCTCGTCAGGTAATAAAATAACAATAAAATAATAGGTTGCATTATTTTGAGTTTTAGGTAGATTCTAAATAAAGCTATTCGTGTAAAAGGATGACAGGTGTGTTTAAGCCGTATCTGCATTGGTGGAAAACATTACATTCATTTTTATTGCTGAAAACAAATATTTTGGTCCGATTGAATCTGTCAAAACGGGCACATGACAGCTGGGAGAAAACAAATGAGACTCTTCGGCTGACCAGTGAAAATGAGCCAAAAGTATCTAACCTTACTGTATGGTTTCCTTACAGGCAAAGTGCAGACTTGTAACTTAAAGGGATAGTTCACCCAAAAATGAAACCCTCAAGTTGTTCCAAAACGGTATAAATTTCTTTGTTTGGTTCTTTATTTGAAAGAATGTTAGATTTCTGGGGCACCATTGACTACTGTAGTAGAAATTATTACTTTTTACTCTCCCTTTAAAGCAGGAGTCTTCAACTAAAATCGCTTGAGGTCCAGTAAACGAACCCTCCTATCAGCCGAGGTCCGGACAATTAAATACATAAAAACATGAATTGATGGTTTTTGGCAGACCAAAGAAATAAACATGTCTTTCATATCTACACGACGTTCATGTTCATGAACTTTTGATGTCTTTATTTTCCTTCTAAACGTGTTTCAGACGCAGCCGCCATGCACTATTTTCCCATCAGTAAAGAGCATCAGTAAATGTTTTTCTAAGATCCACTGTATTCTTAGTGAACATTCATATGCTCGTTGTTGGTCGGTAAGTGAGTGAGGGAGGACCCGTGTAGATCACCACTACTGGGCTTTGAGCTTATTTATTTCCGTGTCCTTACCTCAAGACTGCTGCGGGCAAGTTTCTTCATAGTGTCTATGTCTAGTTTCATAATGCAGTTTAACGTTTCCACTTTTGACAACCGCAACAGACTCCGAGCATGTCGATGCAGGAGAAATAAATTCAAATCTCTCAACCCATCTCGGAAAACATGGTTTTCAGCATCCACTTTTCTAACTTTTGTAAAAGACATTGTTTTTCAGTCACTGACAGTTACATCTGTCTGCGCGCTGTGCGGCGAGTCTGTCTCGTCTCTCTTCACTGCAAATAATGTTAGTCGTTCATTTATTTATTGCGTCAAAATGCTTTGAGGTCCGGACAAACGCATCTCGCGGGCCGGATTCGGAATGGAGTCCGCTAGTTGGTGACCCCTGCTTTAAGGGAACAGGTATTGAGTGGCTGATGGCATGTCAGATTTGAGCTGGTCTGCTGCAGGTGTTTTAACCCACTAGTTGGTCATGATTTCCGAAAACTATCCATTTGAGATAGTTGAAGAGAAATTGTGTTCTGTCCTCTTGTACTGTTGTCATAGTGACAAAACAGTTCAGGATCTCCTGTTGCAAATCACATGTGATTATAATGGTGACCACTACAACAATGGCAATTGTTAGTTTATGTGCAGCGCAGTAAACTATATCATTTTCTCTTGTGTAATAATTGCTAAATGTATTAGCATAGTAACATAAAACTAGATTTTAAGTACTTCTAACCCTCTTCGTTACCAAATCAAAATGTAAAATCGTGTGTTTGTGCTACAGCTGGGGCAGCTTTTGTAAGTCTGTTTTCTTACGTGTATATCATCTGTTGTAGTTGGAGATGTCAGGGCCGAGTGTGAGTCGACACAACCGCAACATAAAAAGAAGGAGGTGGGGGGGTCTGAGGCAGCGGTGGAAAATGATGGGTCTCTTTGAGATCGACCAGCAGCACGAGTTCTACAGCCTCACGTGTATGATGAAAGAAGGACTTTGTGCTGCCATTCAAAACACCATTGACAACCCTTTACCTGTAAGTATACCCATGAGCGTACCACTCAGTCCCTATTGAATATCATGTCTTACATTTTCGGTAAATCAGGGAAAACCAGTACTTTTACTTAGCAAATTTTGCCCTTACTGTGTAAGACTTTTTAATAAAGCTCATGATACAACCATTTTAATGTTGATTTGCATATTGAAACAAAGATGAGAGAGACAAACCCTTTGGGATGATCAAAGACCTCTAAGGAGACAGACATGCTCTATTTATCATTAATTACTATGAAGAAGCTCCACAGAGAGAAACATAATGGTATGATCTTTCCATGGAGACTATGTGTTTGTAGTATTGAAGGGGAATCCAACCGCTGTGTTTGAGGTTGTTTGGAGCTGTTTTTATGTTGTTAATTTGCTCTAGAGACACAGATCCGGGAGACAAACACCATTGTACTTCAAACAATGCCCTGGTCTTCAAAGTGCATGGTAGTGCCATCAGAGAATAAAAAATGGACTAAGCTAGATGACATGAATAGACAGATGTATTGCATCTTGCAGTGAAAATCTGATTCAAGAATTTCCATATGATTTTGGACCATAAATGTTTTAATTTGAATAAAAAGTCTATAACAACTATTTAAAAACGCAATATAGTTGCTATTAATGCACTTTGCATTCCACTAAACAAAGTCTAAGGGAGATGAGAGCAAGTTTTCTGAGAGCCACACAAACACAGCATGTTATGGTTGGCTTCATGGTCATGTGCTTGTTCACTAACACACACATACAGATGATGTTGCACATCCCAATGTCATTGAATTCCGTTTGCTTATACAGCAGTATGACTCATGAATGTGCTGCCTGTTGTCTGGCACTCAAAGCAGTTTAACACAATTGCACAGAAAAACATTGCATTGTATTGCTGAAAATGTTTGCACCATTACATCGCATTTCATTACTAATCATTGTATTGTATCGTTTGTTTTTCAGGATGAGCTATCTGAAGATGACTACAATCTTGAGGTTACACAAATCCATAAGGTTTGTTTTTTCTGGTGAATACCTGACTGATGAAAGCAAGAAAGCATTGATAAGTCTGTGTTATGATCATTTTACACGTGTATTGTTTGACCTATGCAGTCTGTCATCGATGTTTGGTTTTAAAGTCCTTTTTACTTATACATATACATTTTATCACAATTATTATATTTAGTTGCCACAACTGATCCAAACACAACTGATAATGTTTACATAAAGGACTTCAGGATGGAGACGTATGCGGGTCCAGTTTTCGGCAGAATGCGACTCTCTCTGGGGATGACAGAGAAGGAATATCAGCAGTCCCTCTCCTCTGAAAGCAGCTATCTGCAATTCATCAGCAATTCCAAGAGCAAGGCAGACTTTTTCTTGACGTGAGTCGGCATAAATGCCTCACGAACCGGGAGCATATACGTATACCAGAGACGCTATAAAGATGAGACAGACCTTCAAAGGGATAGTTCACCCAAAAAAGAAAATTCTGTCATCATTTACTCGGCTTCTTGTCATTTCTGTGTGACTTTCTTTCTTCTGCAGAACACAAAAGAAGATTTTTTTAAGGAAAGATGGTAACCGAACAGCTGCGGTACCCATTCACTTCTATTGTATGGACACAAAACCAATTCAAGTCAATGGGTGCCAGTTAACAACATTCTTCAGAATATCTTCTTTTGTGTTCTGCTGGAGAAAGAAAGTCATACAGGTTTGAATTGTCAGAGGATGAGTAAATGTTTTGGGTGAACTATCACTTTAATAGAAAATGAAGCAGATAAACTGTATTTTGGAATAGGGATTATATGAACAGAACTTCTACCTTATAGTTATAAGCTTATTACCTTGAGACTTCATCTGTTTTTTAACTTTCTAATGTGTGCATTAGCCTTAAAATACATTTTTTTGAAACATTGATGTTGCCATTGTTGTCAGATCTTTTAAAATATGGTATTATAATATAATTATGAGATTTTTGGTCATTTCCAGTTTTAGTAAAAGGAGCTGTACACGTATGAGTGGAAAGTAGCTGCCCCCAGAGGTGGCCAAGATGACTGCCAAGCGAACTGAAAAACAATATATAATAAAAAGAAATTTTCCACTAGAGTAAAATGAAGGGCATAGCTATTAATTCACATCCTCTTCTGGTAACCTAAAGATTGTAAACATCATCGTCTTTTTGAACAAGACATATATTGTCTTTCTTACCAATGTCTTTCACCTCCTCTCTCCTCTGCTCAGTAATGATAAGCGGTTCTTCTTAAAGACACAGAGTAAAAGGGAAGTCCGATTTCTCTTGTCTAACTTGAGAATCTACATGGAGCATCTGGAGAAGTATCCACATTCCCTGCTTGTCAAATTTTTAGGTGAAAATCAGCCAGTGAATAAACACATCATCTCTAACACATTTTTGTTTTCTACTAATTGTTTATGTTTATAAATGTAACATTAATGGTGTAACTCATGGCTATTTACATAAAAACCTATAATTGCCATTTGCTGTAATGCTTTTTTTCATGGACAGGTGTTCACAGGATCAAAATTGCTCACCAGAAGATGGTAGTGATTTCATTTCAGTAGTATCTTTAATTTTCTCACAACAGTATAGTGTTTGAGGCTCATAAAGATTCATTTGATATTTATTTGTGTTCAGAAATACTTTATTGTGATGCAAAGTGTCTTCTACCCAGACGACAGAATCACTGCACGGTAAGACTTCAATGCGGCATGTTACAAATATGGCGAAATGTTATTACAATGTCCATTAATAATCTTAAAATTTTATGCAAATAAAAAAATCTTAAAAATGTAATGTTTCTAAAATCTCCATTAAAAGTGGGAAGATATTGAGGAGCACACAACAGAAAATGTCTTCCTGCAACCTTGAAATTACCGGTTTTACAACTGCTTTGCCTTTTAGCTGTTATTTCAGCTTGCACTAATGGATTAATGATCCGGCCCATCTCGCACTAAGAATACTTGTGTGCCTCTGATTCCCCCCACCTCCTTCTCATTTACATCTTTAACTTCTCATTCATTCTTTTCTTTTAATATGTCATAAGGTATGATATTAAAGGTTGTGAGGTGAGCCGGTGGACAGACCCAGCCCCTGAAGGCAGCCACATGATTGTTGTATTAAAGGATCTCAATTTTGAGGAACAGTTCATTAACCTAGGTAAACCTCTGCCATCTTTTTCTTAAAGTTTGAGAACTTTTAGACAGCGACACGGTTTATAGTCTGCTTGATGCATGTCTTGGGACATTGAAACTCCTGGCTCTTGTTTATAACAGAAGTATGATTTTGGTCTGGGACCTTTATAAATTTAAAGGAGACCTTTCTGTTGTACATGACAGATCAACAGCGCCTTTGGCTTTTGCGTCAGATGGAGATTGACACGGCCTTTCTTCAGACGCTCAATGTGTTGGACTACAGCCTCCTGCTGGCCCATCACCCCCTGCACCAGGATGAGCTCAGCCAGAGCCTCTCTTTCGCAACGCTCATCAAGCGCACCAAAAAGTGACCTTACATGCAGATTATGAATACAGTCATCCACAAACAATGACAGATATATAAATAGCTAATTTATTCATAATATGATTTTGATACGTGAAACTGAAGGAAAACTGAAATAAGCTTTTATTTCAAAATCATTTAGTCAATTGTTTTATGTTTTATTGTTCTCATTCTCTGTGGCTGGCTGTTAGGTCTGTCAACGCAACCTCCAGTCCTACACACGTTGCTACAGCCACTGTTCCTGGCGTGGTGGCAGAGGATGACTCCACCCTCCTCTCCTCGAAACTAAATCGGGCGACATCACAGGGTCACGCAACAGAAATGCACTGTTGCGATAATGGAAGTTACGAGGGAGAAAACATCGAGCAGCCTAGCAGAACAGGAGCAGAATCAGCCGATCTACAAGTGTTCCAGGCCCAGAACCGAAGGCTTCTTCCCAATTTCAAGAACCCACTTCATGTCATTGATGGACCAGAGCAGCGTTACTTCATCGGGATCATTGACATCTTCACTGTTTATGGTTTCAGAAAGAGGCTTGAGCATCTGTGGAAAAGACTCCGACATCCACGGAAAACATTCTCAACAGTGAGTCCTCCAGCCTACTGTTACAGGCTATGCCAGTGGGTTCAGAATCATACCAAATAAAGCATGACAGAAGACTGCACACTGCATAGACACCTGAGCCATACATACCTCATTATATAAACAGGCCAAAACTGTAGAAATGACCAGAATGTACATTTGAGGGTGTGCGCGTTTTCAGAGTACGTCTTTGAATAACTATTTGTTCAAATAAAACCATGCCAATGCAAATACTGAAACACTGTTTCTTCCTGAAAAACACAGTTGAAAGTAGCTGCTTCTATTTCCCATTGAAGAGTGATGGGTATACAAGTATAAAGTATACAAATCAGATGTGTATATTTTCTCTTGTTCGATTTCTCATTTTTTGTTTGCCGTTTACAAATCTGGCTTCAATCTTTAAATTGCACATGTGACCGGTACTTGAAGGCCCTTTTCATCTGTTCTGTCTTCTATACGGCATTGATTCTGCCAGGCAAAAAAAAGGAGCAGTGCAGCCCTCAAATAGGGAATACCAAATGCTTTTTATGCACCGTGAATGGCCTTTGGGAAGGAGACACTATGTGTAAGAGCGTTCCGTCGCGTGATCTTGAATTTGTTTTTGTCAGAAAATGAATATGAAATGTCAGATTTTAACTTTACATATAAATATAAGTATAATGTAATTATAATTGTTTTAATGTAATACACATTGTTGTGGACAGTGATAAAAACATGATTTTAAGAGGTAGTGCAACTAGTTAAGTTTGTACTGTGTGTTTCATATGTTTAATAAGATTTGATGTAAGATGTAAGTCGCTTTGGATAAAAGCATCTGCCAACTGCGTAAATGTAATATGTTATAGGCTGTATTTACTTCCATACTATGGAAGCATATTGGTAGCAATTTTCAAATTGAAATGTAATTTACAAAATGGCAATGTAGTATGTAAAATGACACTGCATTTATGTCTTTAAATATACATTTAAAATAACATATGTGCAACATTGGGTGCAAAATGAAAATGAAATAATATAATTTACATTTGTCAGTTCCTACAGGGAGACTTCACACCAAAAATTCTGTCATCATTTGCTCACCTTCGAGTCTTTTCCAAATCTGTATAAATGTATTTGTTCTGATGAACACTGAGAAATATATTTTGAAGAATGCTTATAGCCAAACAGATCTTGCCCCCCATTGACTCCCATAGCAGGAAAAATTACTTCATATTTTTCTTTTTCTGTTGAACAAAACACAGTGGCCCTCATTTATCAAACTATAATTGCGCTGCAAAAATTATCAGTCATTTATTTCTACATTCGTTTTTACATTAACACATTAATGGAGGCTACCTCAGACAAAGCTCATCAATCCTGAAGTCAGATTATAATTGATTTATAATTTGTTTAAATTCACAATACAACCAAAGTAATTTAAAACAACAATACTTTCAGTGTAAAAATAATTGTGAAAGAATTATAATTTGTGGTGATATTTAAAAAACATAAATATCCAATAACAAATACAAACCTGAGCTGTAGTTCGGTTCACTACAACAACGCTGTTGATCACAGCAATGATGTCTTTCCAAACTCTTTTTTACTTCCTTTGATTCCGCTTTTCAAGGTTAAAGTTTCAATTCTAAATCGGAAAGGTTCCTCTTTTTTGGCCGGATTACGTTTCTCCATATCGCAAAATCTAGGATTGAGGCGCCTACACCCTGAATTTATAGGGGCGTGATATTTAATATGTATACTTTAGACAAATTTTTCCTACTATGGTAGTCAATGGGGGGCAAAATCTTTCTGGTTATAAGCTTTCTTTCAAATATCTTTCTGTGTTCATCAGAACAAAGAAATGTGTACAGATTTGGAACAACTCGAAGGTGAGTAAATGATGACAGAAATGTCATTTTAGGGTGAAGTATCCCTTTAATTTGTCATTTAAATGCATATTTTAACGCTCTTTAAAGGTGCAGTTTGTAAAAAAAAAAGCAGCTATAGGGCGCACGATCAAAACAACAACAATGCTGTAGCTTGATGGCGCTGTGAAGGTGGAATGATGGGATATGTTGTCTTCAACTCCACCGCTGATGGCCGTCAATCAGACGGGAACGTGAAATCATGTTAGCGGATGAGGTAAAATTTTATAATTGTTGCGAATACTTGTGGTCCATTAATAAGTCACTGCTCGAAACAAGTTAGTGGCTTGCTAGACGATAGACACTACTTCCGCATTAGTCCACGTTGTCATGCGGTTTCTACATCAGTGAAGGCGGTAACAAAGGGGAACGTGGATATGACGCCATTGACAGGCGACTGCACTGCCCCGTGTCACTGTTTAGAAGGGCGATTTTCTCACGATTTACAAGTAGTTGGAAACATTTGAGATATTCTTCAGCTGAACAATTTTTGTCTAATTTGCAATTATTATATAGGCTAAACATTATCAAGATGTCTGTAACATTCCCTCTCTTGTCTTTCAGATGGTGAAAATTAAAATCTCTTTGGTCGGAGAGTAACGATATGCCTTACATTTGTATTATTTTTTACTTTAATGGGTAATAAAAAGCGTGAAAAAGCCTTTTCTTTTTCTGATTTGCTATTCGATTAGCTTAGTAATTTAGCTTTTCCTTTTAGCCTCTCTATTTCCCTGACTGTCATGATCCTGTCCTTTTTGTCAGGACTTTTCTAGTTCTGTGGACAGGGTCGTGACAGTACCATGTCTTTTGTGCTTGTTGTGTTTTGTGTAGCGGCCTTTGTTGTCATTTTGCACCACGTGCTCTCCTGTCGTGTGTCTTGGCCACGCCAAGTTGTTGTCCCAGAGGTAAATTTCAAATTGAAATATTCTTGTATGAGCATTTGGATCTTCTCTGGAATGTGGTATGTGGTCAGCATTGTTGTTACAAGTTTATGTGGAATAGATCTGTATGCAATAGTCAGGTCGAGCCATATGACCGACAGATCTTCTTTGTTTTGTCTGGCCTCGCGGATGTGCTCTACACAGCCTGGTATACCTGGAACTCCTCCCTTCTGCATCATGGTGTCAATGCAGGAATTCCTTAGGAGGTACTCCATGAGACGATCTTGACATGAAAGACTTCCACACTAAGCAGGGAGATGGTGCGGAACTGTGTGATGTCTTTCGCATTCTCCGCCTTTGATGTCCATACACCTTCTGCATGTTGCCCCTGCTTGGCTACCTTCCCCCTCCGCCATACTGTCCTAATGAGTCTCCACAACCTCTTCAGGAGACTTGTCAACTTTTTATGAAACTCCACTCTGCCCCGGGACTGCACTGGACGGAAGGTTCAGGTGGTCTAACTAGCTCTCTGCACGGGTGCAGGTCTTCCTCCCTTCTGCTGTCACTTTAAGTATCGCTAAGGTGTTGGTTGATTTCCTCTTCTGGGCAACTCAGGGTTACGTTGCGCTTCTGTCCTAGCAGAAGGGATTCGATAAGGCAGTTAGTTTGCAAGCCCTTTCACTGACCATTCTCCTGTGCCCCTCAGCACGGCAGAAGGAGATGAGCTTCTGCCTTGTAATGTTCCTCAGCTCAATAAAGCTTATTGGCGAGGTCCCATTTCAGAGGTCGTATCCTTTAAAGGCTGTGGTCCGAGAGGGACAGTCTTAGGTCATAGGGAAGAGCCCTTTAGATGGAACGCAGGGTGTCACTTCTGGTGTCCATTCAAAATGCTGTCGTGCTGACCTTGCACGCGAGAAACATACATCTTAACAAATAACAATTATTCAAGTCAAAGTTTATTTAAAGATATTGCTCTTCTTTGTTAGGTGGTTCTTTCATTTGGTTAGCAACACCACATTTTTGTAGTTCTTGGGTTTGCACCATTCCCTATAAAGGAAACAAAATAACAGTGCACCTTATTTGTAGGCTGTGCTAGAGTTAGTCAGAAATGTGCATGTGCTGCACAATTTGGCCATATTTTATGTTCATATAGAGTGGTGCAGGGATGATTTCTGTAAGCCGACTCGAAAGTTAGTGCCGCACTGGTTCCCTCGGCCAAAAGCCTATAGATTTTTCCCATGGACAAAGGAAAAAAATAAGCTCTGAAAGGTTTATGATACTTACAAATTTTGTCTACTAAGCCTTTTACAAATTAACAAAACTTTAATTATTTTTGAAGCCTAAACACAATCACCGGCAGTAAAAAGCAAGCATGAGGCTTTACGGTCGCTCGATCCTAGTAAGTAATAGGCCCTTTTCACATGACGTCACGCATCTTCTGTTCTGCCACGAAGCAGTGTATCGTTACTTCCGCTAGCGCCTCAGAATGGAGTTTACCAAGTCTCTTGCACAGCTGCCACAAATACGGCTAGATGATGTACAACATCTTGCAGACAAATTTTCGCTCATGACAAGATCAAACTAGATAAAGGATACAATTACTTCGTTGAACAGTACCTGTTTGATTATGAGGGTAAGTGTTTTGTTTTCTTTTTGTATTAGCGAAGGTGCTAGGATATGTACTTGATTAAGTGTTTTCTTTTATATTAACTGAACATTAAAAATTTTACAAGCACAAAAGAGAAAAAACTTGAATAAGTGTTCTGTCACTGTTGTTAAATTCCAGGGCAACGGCAAAACAAAAGTTCTTCTTATTATTAAGGTTTGTTGCAAGACGGATGTCATGATACACTGCTTTGCGAGAAGGCGGAAGTAAAGTGACGTCATTGTGAAAAGGGCCTATTACTCAAATGAATCGCCATTCACGTTTTTGGAGATTTGTGCCCATGTTGCATTATATGTGAGAATTTTATGATGGCGTTTAATGTCCCGCCAAAAAATTGTGTCGCTTAGCAACTTGTTATCAACCACCGTTTTTAAGACACAATAAAGCTTTAAAAATCACAAGCGGGCTATAACTGGTGTTATGTCAGAATAAATCTTGAAAATATTTAGAGGTTTTGTCAGCTACACACCTAATTTTAGACATTTAAACAAAAACCTATTAAGGGTATGGACATGTCACTTTACCACGTGGACCACGTGGTGGCAAAACACTCAAAACGACTGCTTACAATATGAGAAAACGCAACTTTGCGCAACATTTCAGTTTCCAAAACACCTGATTCCTTTGCAAGTAATTTGCACATTTTATTTCCCGTTTTGTAAACATAACAAAACAAGTCCTCTTATTTATTTGTTAAAAAAATAACAGTTTCTTTTTTAGTTGACACCATCACATTGCACATAGCATCTGGAAACTGTACATTGTAAGAAACACTAGGTTAAACCCGTAAATAACACTCCTATAACAAAATGACATGTTGTTTTTGTCTATATTTTGTCCATATCTTAATGTATATTTGCACTATGTAAGCTCCTTGTGATTCTGATGTTGGCATTTTTGGCACAGCTGTTTTCTCCACAAAATCAAAGGTTTTTAAGATTATGAGAAACGTGTAGTAAACTGACCCTCAACTATAGTGTATCTATAAATTTAAACACAAAACTAATTCTCCTCGAGGTAACCCTGCCTGCCCCATGTGCATCATCCACAGAGCTGCAGCTGTCACCTAATCCAGGCTGAGTGGAAGATGCTCGATGTAACTGATGGCAGGCTCGTTCAACTCCTCATCCTCGTCCTGCACAATCGATTCCGTTGCAGGGACAACCAACAAACTGATGATACCGAAACGCTCCCAGTGATAACGCTGACACGATGGATTTCAACGTCAAGAAACTAGCGTCGGATGCTGGTGTCTTCTTTACTCGTGCTGTTCAGGTACGAAACGAGTCGATGCTTTTCGGTTGTTTCAGGTCAGTTGCCTTCGGTCCTTAGTGACGTGCGTTAATTCAGGGATGGATGTGCGCAGCGGGCTCGAGGGGATGAATGAACATCTTTAGCATAACATCGACAAACGTTGCTTATTGACTATCTGCCACCATTAAAGCGAACGTTTCTATTAAGTCGTCGTTTTGCGATGATCTGTATTTTCCTCGCCATTGTAACGATAGACGCGAACCGAACCCGTATCCATTATTAATGGCTGTTCATGTGACAGTCACCAGCTGCATTCTCTCTTACAGTCCAACTTACAAAGTGGAGATCAGCCATCTTTACTCTGCCATTCTTGCACAAATAAATAGAAAATGTCCAAATCTCAGAAGAGTCAAATGTTCCCTGAATATTTAATAGATATTTTTTTAAATACCAAATTCCCTTTGAAATATGTTATGGGGATAATTTGCAATCCACGACAGAATTATGTAAGCTACATGTTTATTTGTGTAAAGCAAACATAGATGGTAACAGATAGAGTTTTTTGTGTACAGAGCACTGAAAAATGTCTGTCCAGCTGGTGTTTATGTGTTTATGTGTATGTCCATCTGTTTGCATGTGTGTTGACATTTATGCAAGAAATGTTTCCGAGACTTAATATCATTAATATATTAGACTTCAGCCTAAAAAAGTATTGTATATTCTTTTTTATATAATTTCTGTATATACCGTACAATGCGTAATATGCATTTGTTAACAGGTTACATTTGCTAATGAACAATCTTTCTATATCATTTATTCATTAACAGAGATCAATAAATGCCAAACATGTGTTGTGAATGTGATAGTTCACTTTACGTAACTATACCTAATACGAAAATTCTGTCATATTTTACTCACCCTCTTGTCATTTCAAACCTTTATGGTTTTCTGCTTCCGCAGAACACATAAGAAGATATTTTGTAGGAAGTTGGTAACCGAACAGCACCGGCCCCCATTCACTTGTACGAACACAAAACCAATGCAAGCGAATAGGGGCCGGTTAACAACATTCTTTACAAATTGCAATATATTCTTTTGTGTTCTGCGGAAGAAATAAAGTCATACAAGTTTGAATGAGGGTGAGTAAATTATGACAGAATTGTTATTTACGATTGAACTTTCACTTTAAAGAAGAGTAGTAGAAACTAACCTACAGTAACAGTATAGTCAAACAGAATGCTATGACAAAAAGTCACACCACTTTTTGGTGTTCTTGTGCAGATTTATTCATATTCACTCTATATTGTAGCGTGTAAATACGATTTTTCCCCCTGTCAGCAGGGATGAACATTAAACAGATCCTTTAGCATGTCAGAGGAAACCTGCTGTGGGTCAGAAGCTTTCTGTTTATCAGTCAGAGTCAAAGGGCATTGGGTCATCTATTAGCTACTGATCTTCAGAAAGCTAAAAGAGCATTACAGAGATTTCAACCTCTTTGACCTGTTACCAGGAGGATAGCTACCAGTCACATACATTTTCACATGAAAAAATATTTATTTATCTGAATATTTACCAATCAAAAGTTATTTGCCATTCAACATCCCTTCTTTATCTTTTTAATTGTATTTCTTTGGCCTATATTGTTTTCTTTTTTGAGAATCAACAAGGGCTGGTTTAATTGTTTCTAGTTGGTTTTTATGCAATGACATGCTAACAAAAGTCTGGTTATCTGAGTGATCTGTAGTCTGTAGTCAGATTGAACAGGTGCCAGATGGAGAGGCGTGTCCCAGGTCAGCCAATCCCCTTTGCAAACACACACTTCTACCTGTCAGGGATTATGCAGACTGCAGTTTATCACTTAAAACTTTCTTCATGCTGTTAAAGACAGCAAAAGCGAATCACATGTTGTTAATTATAGAACTACGTATATTAAAAGAAATATTTAGCACAGTATGTTCATCATCATATTATTATTATTATTAACAAAAACATCAGCACCCCAAATACACCATATTTTCTTAATCTACTCTGTGTTTAGTTTACAGTTAGTTGTAATATGTATGTTTAAGGGGAAGCGTCCGTGTATCATCTGATCATTCAGTTATCCCACATAATCTGGCAAACGAAAAAAGGGCACAACAGGTCGATATTTAGTTTTTTCTGGATGAACTTTAAATGACAGCTGATGTATTTTTTCAGTTTTTCAGCTTGAAACCGAAAATCCAATAAACAGGAAATCAAAACAAAATAACACAGACCTGTATAATTTAGGTGACTGGTCAACAGATCTTTTTAGCTTGTTTACAGTGCACTTAAATAGAATTGTGAAAAATTTACATATAATGCAGGTGTCTTCTTTACTCGTGCTGTTCAAGTGTGAAATGAGCCAATGCTTTTTCTTCCCAATAATTAGTTTTTCGGCGCAAAATTATCCATACATTGGTGCATATGTTTTCCAGTACACAGAAGAGAAGCTCGGCCAAGCAGAAAAGACTGAACTAGATGCCCACTTGGAGAACCTGATTGCTCGAGCAGACTGCACAAAAAATTGGACTGAAAAGATATTCAGGCAGACTGAGGTGCTGCTTCAACCCAACCCAAGTAAGAATCAATGTGCTTTTTATTTAGAAGTACCCACACTGTACCTTTAAAGTGAAAATATAATGGTTAGAAATAATCTCCAAATATCTTATTATATGGTTCTGATACTTATCAATGTTAATATATAGGAATTAAAGATTAAATGTAACAAAAGAAAAAATGAATAAAATGTAACATTTGTGAATGTCATGAGTGTTATTAGTAATATCTGATATCAGTTTAATTGCTGTGCAGTCAACCAGTGAAGTATAATGCCTGCAAGCCTCTTCAAACAGCACTAATGCTTATGTGTCATTGTGTTAGGTGTCACGTAATATAAATATAGTGTGTTTGTTGTTTTATTGATCTTTTTCCTTATTTTGTGTTTTCTTTTTTTTGGCAAGTGAATCATACTCAAAAGACAAGTGTAGTGAGAGAGTTTGTAACCTTAGTGAGTGTCATGGCAAAATGTTAAAAAGGTGCAATACCACCACTTTCAACCAGAACCAATTATTTCAGATATTATCATATGTAATATCAGTAATAATGGATATAAATGTTACGTTTGTTGTCAAAACCACTATATTGTGACACCTAAAGTTAACTTTCTACTGTGTCATATTATATTACTACTTTCAGAATTAAACAGTAAGAGAAACGTACACTTAGCTATATAGCTGGAGTCACACTTACTGTATTATGCCAATTTACACATGTGGAAAACAATTTATTAAATATAATTCCTCGATCATTGATAAGACCACCACAGTTTCAGACCCTTTAGTATTTGAGATAAAAGAGTGATCTTTGATGAGATGATGGTCTTTGATGTATCTCTCACGTACTTAAGATTTTCATTTAAATGCAAGAGGTTCTGGATGGCCTAGGAATGTATGGTAGTCATAACACTAACATGTTCTTTCTGACTCTCTCCATGCTCCAGTTGACCAGACTGGTAAGTCTGTCTCTCCTCCCTGAGGCCTGTGTGCTCACCAACTAAATTCCTTGTTGTGGTAGCAGTACTATTTATGCAATGCATTGTTTGCAAAAAGCCAAAACAGGCAAAATGTGGACACACTCTTGAAAATGTCTTTTTTAAAGGATGTCACTCCAATTTAAAATGAAAAGATTATCTGTTACAGGCACAAACAATATCTGAATTTCTTAATGTCATGTGAGGTCAAAGAAAATAATCAAATTAAATAAGGACTTGTCACATTGTGTTGGTGCAGGTTGGATGCCATACTGCTAAATTATCAAAACTATCCTTTATTTTACACATTATGTTAACCTGTAGTGTATATGTCAAAGGTCTTTGAATGTCTTTGTACATCTGTGAAGTCAGAAAGTATACTGTTACCATTCATTTTATACTGTAACCAACTATTTCTTTCTGTATTCCATACAAAACAGTCACATTGTGTTTATTTATGGCAATGTTTGACATCACTGGTCTGTAATATGCAGCTCATTCCTGTTGATATCAGTTGAATACATTCCAGCATCACATTGTCATCATACTCATGTCTTAAAGGAGCAGTTCACCCAAAAATGTAAATTCTGTCATCATTTACTCACACTCAAATTTCTTTGTTCGGATGAACACAGAAGAAGATATTTGGAAGAATGTAGGAAAATAAACAGTTCTTGTGCACTTTTGACTACCATTGTAATTTTTCCAACCGTGGTAGTCAGTGGTGGCCAAAAACTGTTGGTTACAAGCATTCTTCCAAATATCTTTCTCTGTGTCCATCAGAACAAAGACATTTGAGTGTGAGGAAATGACACTCGGTAGTGTCGTCCTACGTCCAAATAAATCTTGACAAAATGTTTATATTTGGGTCAACTATTTTCTTTAACTATTTCTTTACAATTTCTATGTCTTTGCGGTTTTAATTTCAGAAGTTTACTGAATACTCCTGTAAAAGCAAAGTTGGTTTACATCTGGACTTTTTAGAGGCTTTTTGGGGTGTGCTTATCGTAAGTGTGAATGAGTGGCTTGAAAAAACCTTTTTCTGATTGTTGTGAATCTTTGTGTAGGTGCCCGGATTGAAGAGTTCGTCTATGAGAAACTGGACAAAAAGCTTCCATCCAGAACCACCAATGCTGAACTGCTGGGACAGTATATGCTGGATGCAGCAAAAGAATTTGGCCCAGGAACTCCATATGGTTTGTATAATTAACCAAGAAACACAAACATAATCCTGTATTTATTAGAAATCAGAAACATGATTACTTTCAAATAACTAAAAGTGTTCTTATGCTCTTCCACCTTAAACATTAGTCTGTAAACCACGTTAATATCTTGCTCGTCTGTCACTAGATGGTGCAGTTGCCTTGCCATTATGTTAAGCTAAAGGAATAGTTTACTAAAAATGAAAATTCTCTCATAATTTACTTCTTTACTTCAGTTAAAGACAAACAAATAAGTCAAACAGTAACACAACTTTATCTGTAGTTTCAATATTGTTATTGATCAAGGTCATGATTATATAGATTATAAAGAAATAAAGAAATTAGCAAATTTCTGTTCAAAATAATTGACAAAATAATTGTGAACACTCATTATTGTTGGGGTTTTACTTACCATTACTTACTCTTACTGCTAGGCTTCAGTGAAAATAAACAAACACAATTATCTCTTGTTGATTTTGGTGTGTTTCAAGAGCCGCAGTCTCCACAATTATGACTGCTTCCAAGCAAGGATGGTAAGACCTAATAGTCAGAGAAGAAGAGTAATGGGTGAAAACCAGAAATGATAGGTACTGTCCAGCAGTAATAAAGACTGTCCAATAGAGATGCGCATCCGCTGCTTCTAAAAAATGATCTCTCACGTATAATTTTCTCTGATATAGATATCCACATCCGACCCACACCCGATCGTCACTTAAAATTTTTTTTTTCTTTGTTTTAAGCATGATGTTATCAAATTCAGTGACGTTAGAACTAATCCGTCGATCTCTGATAGTAAAATAATAAGCTGATCGTAAGATGCTTTTAAATGAACATTTATTTAAAAAACAGAATTTTGTTCTTGGCCAGATTTACTCCCTTGCTTTTGTTTTAATTCTTTCTTTTTAATTTTCTCTCGGATCTGTTTCGCCTCCATTTCTGCTTTAAAGGTGTGATGAACTGGGCTTGTTTATTGTTTTATACTGTTGTATGAGGTCTACTTATGACGTTCGCGTGGTTTTTACATTCAAAAACATCAAAATCAATAAGTAATAGGCTATTTTCTACCCGGGTTTTGAGGCCGGCATTGACAAAGGATCAGTTTGAATGGCCGTTCCGCCATGAAGACTTGGAAGTAAATGCCCACTGCTATGATATGATAGCCGTTTGCGTAGTACACTTAGTTGGAGCCTTTTCTGTCAATTTGGTTAGAGACGTAATGTTAGGTAACACATTCACCCTATTCGCACAGGATTAGTATTATCTGGGGACCTCGTGTGATTTATAAATGACCTCCCCACATCTGTATTGTTTAAATGCAAGTTTAATAAAAATGGCTAGAACGATGAGTTCTCGTGGTGGTTAAAGCCGGTGTCTGGAAATGTTTACTAGGCAAACTGTGCTGTTTTCGGAGATGTTTTAAACTCTGTATCAGCTTCGATGTGGTGGAAGCACACAAGCACAGAGGGAAGCAATGAGCACGCGACAGGCCTCCAGCAGATCACAAGGTTTCTTTTCCACTGTTTTTATGTTGTAAGTAATGTATAATACACAGCCGCTTGATATTTCAGAGTAAAACCCAATAGGAGCCTGTTGCGAAGCGAGGTTAACGTTACAATCGGCTGGTAATTTGAGTGGTCTCAAAATTTTCAGAGGCTGTGTATATGAAATATATATGTATTAGAATGTGTATGTCCATTGCAGGTTTGGTCTTAAATTTCATATAAAGTGGCATTAAAATGGTCTTAAAAAGTCTTAAATTTAACTTGCTTAAATCTGGAGAGACCCTGTGTTCAGGTGTTCGCATTAATTTGTGCAACCCGAGAAGTTTTAGTTGGAGATTATCATGAAAATTCAAAATTATTTAAATACACAGTTATAGATGCTTTCAGTAGTTTGTATGAAATCTACCTTTCATCTGCAAAGCATTTTCCAAGGCTTTTTATTATAATATTCAGGAAATAGTTTCAGGTCCCATCTCATGCTTTATATTGTGCAAACCAAATTATTAGAAGTAAACCACTCTAATGCAGTTTAATATCTTGAAACTCAAAAATCTATGAATTCTCATGAACAATCAATCACTTCCATTATTCTTGAAGAGTTGTCCTGATGCTTGCCCACTGAAGTAGATGTGTGTAGCAAATCTTTTTGCTTGTGATTTCAGGCAGCACTTTAATCACTGTTGGAGATTATCAGAAGAGATTGGGTGGAGCGGAGAGAGAATTCCTTCACACATCAGCCATTAACTTCCTCACACCTCTGAGGAACTTTTTAGAGGGAGACTGGAAAACCATTTCAGTGAGTTACCAATTTCTAGTTTACTCATATACAAGACCTGGTAAAGTCTTACATGAGCCAGACAATAAAAGTGGGGCTGTCAGATTTTACCAGCTTGCAAATGTGTATCCACTGAATACAAGGGAAATTTGACACATTTCCACGATTTAGTGTTCCGAGATTTAGTATTTATTCTACAGCCTGAATATGTGCGTGCCATTATATATACATTACATACATGAACTAACAATGAGCAATATAGTTTTCAGCATTTATTAATCCCTATTAATATTAGTTAATGCCAATACATTTAATCATGTAGTTCATGGTGCATCAACTAATGTTAACAGAGACAACTTTTGTTGCATATGCTGGTTAGGTATGTTTTGAAGCATGGTAACTGGTTTGAGCTGGTTTGTGCTGGTCATGAGCTGGTTTAAGATGGTCCTTAGCTGGTTATGAGTTGGTCCTGAGCTAGCTGCTTAGGACCAGCTTAAACCAGCTCAAACCAGCTAAAGACCAGCTCAAACCAACTAAATACCAACACATAACCAGGTCAAACCAAATACCTTGCTTCAAAACATACCTTACTAGCATATGCTGCTTTTTTCAACAGGGCTTGCTGAGATTCTAACCTTAGCTAAGATCAATAAATGTTGTAAAAGTACAAAAACAACCTTACTGTAAAAAGTGTAACTGACATACAGTGTATATATATATGGCTGTAACAAGAAACAAGTTTGGTGTCCTAATGTGTTTTACGCAATGTTCAATTTTCAGAAAGAGAGAAGGCTACTTGAAAACCGACGCCTTGACCTAGACGTGTGTAAAGCTCGGCTCAAGAAGGCCAAGTTAGCAGAGGCCAAGGCTGCTGTAAGGTTTATTTTCCCTTTCTTTTATAATCTTGTGTCTATCATCCCCCATCTTTGATCACCTTTCCCGACCCTGTTGTGTTAGTCTACTGTCTGTCCACCCACTCAAGGTGATTGTGAAATATCACAAACCATTTGTGGTATGTGGAAAACTCAGTGGCATTATACACAACATTATCGCATTACTAGGATGCGTTGAGGACGAACTATATGATAAAAAACTTTAGCTTCTTGGCCACAATTGACTACCATAGCAGGAAAAATTGCTTTATAAATGACTTTGTCTGTTACGCATAAAAAGATATTTGTAAGAACAAATGAAAGCAAACAGTTCTGGGGCAATTTTGATTACCATTGTATTTTTTCTACGATAGTAGTCAATAGTGGCCAAGAACTATTTGGTCATAAGCATTCTTCCAAATATCTCTCTCTGTGTTCATCAGAACAAAGAAATGTATACAGATTTGGAACAACTCAAGGATGAGTAAATGATGACAGAATTTTTGGGTGAATTGTTACTTTAAGGGCTGGTTTTCTAGAACATAAGAAAATAAATGATTTGAAAAAAATAAATATAATAAAATGCACGAGTTAAAATGATAATGCATACAAACCATAGTGTTTTCACCATACAATTTTCATGAATAGTTATACTCTTTGCCAGTTTAAAGGTCCCATTCCCCACGATCCCATTTTTCAACCTTTGGTTTGTGTGTAATGTTAATAAATAGCATAAATAGTGCCTGCAAAATGATGAAGCTCAAAGTTCAGTGCCAAGCGAGATATTGTCTATAACAGAATTCGCTTTTCAAGGACTACAGAGAACATCTGGAATCGGACTACAGCCCTCTACTTCCCGGGTACATGATGTCACTATTCCTAGTGCTTTTATTAACCCGCCCAAAGGAATATGCCAAAAAAGGGGCGAGGTCTTCCTTAGAGAAGAGGAAGAGCCGCTGGAGTAGTGTTTGGTTCTCAGAGATTGTAAACATTTGACTGAGCTGCGCGCTAAACTACTTTCACTTTCATCACAGTCCTGCAGCTGGTAATAAGAATTCAGCTACACACATTCTAAGATAACCAACGGTTAAATAACAGCTTCCATGACTTCGGCTGTGAAAGCTGTTCTGTGTAATACACTGATATTTTGTGTGTGTCCGCTTACCTCTAAAACACTTCTATGAAACGTCCTTTGAAGTCCTGCTTGCAAATGTCTCCTGGTCAATCTGCTTGTTTTATTATCCAACTCTGGTCCAATATAAAAAGGCAAAACTGATGCTTCTGTTATTATTGTTAATTAATATAACCGGTCTGATGTCATTCGGTCCGGTGTCATTTCCCTCGCCATAGTAGGAAAAAGTTGCGATCTCTAACAGAGATTGACGTTTGCACATGCATTAGCAGACCTCTGTTACACTTCGATCAATCCGCATGTTTTAACTGATAAAGAGACAGTTGACGCATTGTTACTGTTTATTGCTGAAAGCCAAAGTTTATGAAAACACATGCACTGAGAGGGGGAAAGACCAATCACAACAGCCTGAGAAGCGGAAGCTCGCTGATATAGAATGGGTGGGACATCTTCACACACACGCTCTAAGTGGGGAACCAATCACGACAGACCTGGTCAGCTTTACCAATCAGAGCGTTTCGGGAAGAGGGACTTTATATAGACCAGAAGAAATCCAGTGGTTTTGTGAGAAGAGGGACAGCGGTGAACAATAGACTTGAAATATGTGAAATATTTCACCCAAACACCCAAAAAACATAATCAAAGCCTCTAAAACATCAAAAGACTGGCTCCTTTAACACCCATGGTAATGTACATGGACAGTTTTAAAAATGATAATACTTTGTGTCACAGACTATTCAATAGTACTTGTAAGTACTTGTAAGTTGTTTTCGGCCAGTCTATACATTTGGAGACAGTCTTGACAATCCCTAACAGCTTGACGTCTACACCGTCAAGGCTGCAGCAGAGAACGTTGGAAAATCATGGAAGTCATGTGGCTTTCATTCAATTAGTTTGTTTCCCACTTTAATCGTAAAGTGATTCAGGAGTTTTGCCCTCGGGATAATAAGTCAGAGAACACTATCACATGACATTAAAACACAGTTTAAAAATACACCCTCATAGGGTGGAATTTTGGTAATTCCCCCACCGGATCCCATTTTAATTTAATAGTTGATTTGAATTTTCAGTCACATCCATCATATACAGCATTCTGTTTCCATTTTCCTGAGAGTGTTTGTGTAATGACTTCATCAGTTTTCCCAGGCCTGCTAAAGGTCACATATTTTGAGTGTGTGTTCAGATATTTTCTTTCCTCCATCTATGCATACCTCTCTGTTGTCCTTTGCACAGTGTGAGGGAGTATCCTGTGCGTGTGGTGTTTTCTTGCCCAATTGTCTTTCAACCCAGGCTTAGCATATACTCCTAAAAATACAGGGTTGCTTTCAGCGTTGGGTCAAAAAGGTACAAATTAACAAAAATTGGTTATGAATAAATGAACCCAGAAAACGTATTTTACTGTAAACTACAACATGCACAGGTTAAATCAGCGGGGTCTGTCTCTTTTTGACTCAATGATGACTAACCCAGCATCTGTCAGAGCGTATAGTACTCCTATGAGCAATCGCTTGCACAGGTCTGGTAGCTGGCCTTATCAAAGAGGAATAGCATTAAAATAATGGCACGTGGTTGTAACTTGACAAGTCAAACAGAATTGCAACAATAGAGCATTTGTGGTCCAAATACAGTCAATAGTAAAATATTAGACAACAGGGTTTCCCCACCGAGCATTCAGTAAACCCTGGAGATTCAGAATGGAACTGCAGGGGGTTTGTGAGATTGTGTTAAAAATGTCCTTACTGAAAAATCTATAAAAGAAACGTGTAAAAGGAATGAATTTAAACGATTTATTTATTAAAAATGGTAATTGATTAATAATGATTAAAAGGTTTGCAAATTACCAAAAAACTACCGTATATGAAAACTGCTTTATTAATTTCTTTGTTCTGTTGAACACAAAAGAAGATCTTTTGAAAAACAGAAGAACAGAACAGTTGAGGGGCACATTTGACTACCATTGTAATTTTTCCCACTATGGTAGTCAATTATGGCCTAAATTTTCGAAACTTTTCCAAATATATTTCCCAGTGCTTAGCAGAACAACAAAATTTATACAGATTTGGAACAACTTGAGGGTGATGAATGATAACTAAATACAATTGGGAAGCCCTGTTATAGAACCTGGTGTGGTTTATAGTAATTACAAAACAAGAGCCATTTGTATGTTTAATTCTTTTTAGAGATTATACAGACATTTAATCTTACTGACTTTTTCATTCTTCAGTTTTAAAGTGAAGCCATGTGGTAATTCCATGTTGGAATGAAGTTGAATACATTGGCAGCTTATTGCAACATCACTTCATTTTAAAAGATCGTGTTGGGACATATTGATGTCCTGCAATGACTAATTATGACATCACCGTTCCTGAGTTATTTATTGACATGGGGGAACGAATAGTGATGAGGTAGGAAAATATCTTGACCAAAAAATGACTTGCAGTTTTGAAAAATGTTACTTGTAAAAGTTTGATAGAAGGTAACATTAGAGACTGGTGTTAAAGGTACAGTGTATGAAATTTAGCGGCATCTAGCGGTGAGTTTTGCAATTTGCAACCAACGGCTCACTCCACCCCTCCCTTTTGAAACACTTTTTTTCGAAACACAGAACAAAGATGTTGTCACTTTTTCACTTCTTTTCTGAAGGAGATAATGTGTTTATGAAACGCGCTCTGTAGAGCAGTTTGTCCATTTAGGGCTTCTGTAGAAACAACACGGTGATTTCCATGCAAGGGGACCCGTGGTGTATGTAGATAGAAATAGATCAAATCTAAGGTTATAAAAACATAACGGTTCACTATGTAAGCTATTTATACACCTCTGAATAGTACATATGTTACTATTTACTGTATATTGTATTGCATTTCTGTCAATAGATCTAAAAAACTACACACTGGACCTTTAAGTTGGATTGAAAATGCGTGTGTTCAGACTATTCATCCTGAACTGAACAAGCACTCAAAACAATAAAAGAATATTGTCAGCCATAGGATAGGAGAGATTTCCAGAGGCCGTCAGTAAATACTAAAAACGATAAAAAATCAAATTGATGCTTGCGTTTCAGAGGTACATAATACATGAGGTACATTCAGTTTTGTGTTTTGTTTGTTTGTTCAAGAAAGTGATATAAATTCATAATTATACAATGTACCATCTCATGTACAGTGAGATGTAGACCAAAACTTGCCATGATGTGAACCTAAAATAATTTATGTTTTGCACTTGCTAAAATTTAATTGGAAAGAGATTTTGTTCCTTGGTATAACAGTAACAAAATACTAGTGTATTTCGCTCCACCCAAAACAGCTTAAAATTCCACAAAAAAGTATTTTTTGTGATTGTTGTTTTGAACTAAGGTATTCACTCACCAAACTTTCTCTGAAACTGCCTTTTTGGTCACTTGTTTGCTTTGATAACCTTGTTTATTTTGCCTATAAAAGGGTTTGCTGGATTAGTTCATGTGTGGACACATGATTTTTTGTAAAAATTCTGTTTCCCCCCTCACCTGTAGGCCGCGCCAGACTTTCAGGAGACTAGGCCTCGCAATTATGTCCTGTCCGCAAGTGCATCTGCGGTAAGAGAGCTGCAGAACTTTAGCTTTAGAATGACCCCCCATACACTCTTTCTGGTTAAACTGATTTTGCAGAACTCATCCATGTTCCTGGGTCAACATCCTTGTTTGTCCTGGCACAACATTCCTGACAGATTTTGATACTCTTAAGGTTAGACTCAGGACTAGTGTAGGGGCTTGTTCAAATGTTATTTGTCTCTGATTTAAAGGTAAATGATAGTGATAGGAATGGATTCAGACTTCATTAGTTTAACAGGATTGTTGTTCCAGGACTAGCGAAAGACGTTGACCTACTGTATGAACACACTTTACTCTGCAAAATCAAGGCGTGTCACTTTTTCTCTCCTTATGTTCTACATGACCCTTATTTGTGTATATTTCACACCAATATTTACACCAAACGCAAGTGGACTGTATTCTAGCAATCCTAGTTGTTTTAAATTCTTAAATTACAAATGAGTTTGTAAATTAAAGTAGTTATTATCCAATATTACAACTAATTGTCTTTTTTGTTTATTGGGTGATTGAAGGGTGCAAAAAGGGATAAAATACTGTACCATGATGAAAAAAATCTCTCTGTTGTTTATTCATTCCATACAGTGGGATAGTGAATCTCTGAGTGACAGAATAAAGGTTGTATTAGCTTTGCATCTGACGTGGTGTCTTAAAGTATAGAAGTAGTTTAGTGTTCATACAGAGGTGCTGTTTGTTAGATTTGTACCTCATTTGGTTAGTGACGATAGGATCTCTTTGAAGACTTATCTGTGCTGTTGCCCTGTTTTCACATCTGTCAACTTTTTAAGGTTTACCAGATTTTCTAACATTGTTGTTTTTGTTCTTTAGTGATATCATTGTTATTGTGTGTTTGTTTGTTTGTTTGTCTTTCCGTGTGTGATTTAATGTTTTTGTGTAGAGTACTGTATATTCTGATAACAATTTTCATGACATTTATGACACATTGTAACGGAAAGTTGTGTAGGTTCACATTGCCAGCAAAACACAGACTTATTACTCAGTTTTACTTACCCCGTGCGGTTCATGTCCGACATCTTTTAGCGCTGGGACCGCTCCATCTATGAGTTGCAAATGATCTCCAAAGTCAGCGTTATATTCACTGTTTATATAACATTCCTCACCGAAATGCAGTGAACAAACAAACACAGCTGAACTTCGCGAACGCAGTGCTCTCTCTCTTTCTCTCTTGCTCCAGCTGGTTGACGTATGAGCATCCTCCTTCTCCAGCTCTCCCTGGTTGATGCGTGGGCGTGCTCTTTCTTCTCGCTCTGGTGGGTTGACGCATGGGCGTGCTTTTCCTGGATAATTGTCCAATAAGGGACTAAAAAAGTCGTTTCGAAACGGATTTTCATGTTTAAAAATAACCTCTGAAACCTATACGAACATTGGGGAATGTATAGAGCACAGAAATACTACGTCATACGTCCAACTCGTTTTTTGACAAGTTGACCATGTCAAGCATGAGAAGCCAGCACGTTTAACATTGTAAAGAAGTCAGAATGCATGAAACACCGATGCACATCCCCTTCAAGCACCTTTATTTTTAAAGGGATACTTCACCCAAAAATGAAAATATTGTCATCGTTACTCACCTTCTTATGAAAGACTTATAAGCAGACAGATTTTGCCCCATTGACTACCATAGTAGGAAAAAATACAATGGTAGTTAAAAGTGCCCCAGAACTGTTTGCTGTCCTACATTCTTCAAAATGTCTTTTTTTGTGTTCAAACGAAAAAAATAAAGGATCAAGTAATTTTTCCTACTATGGGAGGGGCAAGATCTGTTTGGTTGTAAGCATTCTTCCAAATATCTTTCTCTGTGTTCATTAGAACAAAGACATTTATACAGATTTGGAACAACTCGAAGGTGAATAAATGATGACAGAATTTTCATTTTGGGTGAAGTATCCCTTTAATAGTGTTTGTGTAAAAATTATTCTATACAGATCCAGTCAAAATGTTGGAAACTCCTGGTCTTTCTTTATTAATGTTGTCATCGTATGATAAATAACAGCAATCCTGCATGTTTGAAATTATGCAATGACAATTTTTTGTTTATTATAGGCGGTTTCATTGGACATACGCGCCTGGCTAGAAGTTAACTTCCGGTCTGTGTTTGGTTATAATGTAACAATTTATTTGATATTTACTTTATATTTATGTTTATTTATACTCATATTTTATTGTATACTCATTGGATTAAATGAAATGACAGTTATTGATTCTTTGCGGAGGTCTACCGGAAGTTAAGTTTTGGCCATATTGTTTGGTTATGTTGTTGTCCCTGAAACCGTCTGTATTGTAGATTTTTCTTCTCTTTACCTTGAAAGCAGTGTCTTTGCTATTTGCTCAAATAATCTTTGAAAGATAACAGTAAAAAGGTAATTTGCAAAGAAACTCATACAAAAACTGTTTTTATGTGTCTGCAAAATGAATTTAAACACCAGATTAATGGAATAATGTAGTTTGCGCAAGCCACTTTGAAAGTATATTGACGTCATGTTATTGCATACATGGAAAAAATGATAATCCTCGTAAACAAGCTGCTACTTGCATTGTTTCACAACTTGTAAGTTTCCCTTACATTTTAAAGGAATGTGTGTAATCACTTTTGTCCTATACCATTTTAATATTTGTATTTTTGTACACTTCATGACTACACATTGTAGCGGGAAGAACCTGTTTGGTGCCTATGTGTCTGCCTGCTCAAGATGTGGAAGTTGTTGAACAATGCTTTATTTCTTTGTATGAAGTATTTGATAATTGCTTGATGTTATCAGACAGACTCTTGGTATGATATTGTTTTTCTATTGTCTGTTTTGCTGCGTGTTCCAGCTCTGGAGTGAGGAAGTGGATAAAGTGAGTAGCAGCCAATAGGCTTCTTCCTTTATGTATAAATGCAACAGCATGACTGTCATGAGACATGTCCTTGTTTACACTAGTTCCTTGGGAGTGAGTAAATCTATGTGTAATGACTGACTTAATAAAGTGATTGCGTTTTAATTTACTATTTATGGCAAAAAGTAAAAATCCCAAAATATGGAGATACAAGGTTTCAGAAGGACAGAATAAATGTGATGGTGTGTACTTGGTTTGTTTTGGTAACACTTTACAATAAGGTGCTATTTGTTAACAATTAGTTAATGCATTAACTAAAATGAACTAACAATGAATTATACTTCTGCAGCATTTATTAATATTAATTCATGTTAATTTCAGCATTTACTAATACATTATTCAAATCAAACGTTGTCTCTGTTAACATTAGTTAATGCACCATGAATTAACATTGACATGAACTAACATTAACTAAACAACAGAAATACTGAGAAACTAAATGGTTAATTGTTAGCTAATGCATTTACTATGTTAACTAATAGCACCTTATCGTAAAGTGTTACCAAAACTTTTTATAATAATGTGTCTTATGGCTTTCCTTCCTCGTGCGTATGTGTTTTGTTGTCCACCAGGCGGAACACGAGTTGCGTTTGGCTCAGACTGAGTTTGATAGACAGGCAGAGGTGACACGCCTCCTCCTGGAGGGGATCAGCAGCACACATGTAAGTATACATGTTCACAGACAGGCTTTCATGTCAGACACAGTGGCACAGTTTGATTTGTGTTGAGGTGTTTTCTAGTCAACAGACCATTCAGTTTGACTCTATCATCCTGTTGCAGGTGAACCACTTGCGCTGCCTGCATGAGTTCGTGGAGGCACAGGCTGCTTACTATGCACAATGTCACAAGCACATGCAGGACCTTCAGAAAGAACTGAGCAGGTGGGAGCCACCAAAGTGATATATACTCTTATACGTCATGCATCATGAAAGCTAGTCAAAAATGACGACAGATCTAAGTCAGCATGAGCCATTCTGTTTTATGTTAAAGATGTGTCAAAAGAGCTATACGTGCACAAGCCTTGCAATAATGACACGTATGCCTTTATAGAAACTGCATTTCTAGTAAAGACAATCACAAGACTTCTATGCAATTTTTCACTCGTGAATCCACTTTTACCAGATTTTTTTTTTTCTTGTGTTCTCAGTGCAAACGGAGATACGTGAGTAACTCTTTCCATCACATTAAAAAAGGAAGTGCTCACATTCATGTGACAAAAAAACCCTTCATGCAATAATCTGAATATATTGTTGAGCAACATATCAATACTGTACGAAATAAGATTAGAAGATGCTGATTGAGAAAACTGTTTTGAAATCTCAGACGTCCTGCATTATTCTTAGAAATCGAAAAATGTCTGTAGATGCTGTCATACATTTACCATGTTCCCTTAAACCAGTGTTTCTCAAACTTTTTCTGCCATTCCCCACTTTGGAGGTAGGGAAGGGTTCTGAGCCCCACCTGTCCCCAATCTCCCCAACAAAATCGTAATAAACTTTTGGTCCACTGTCTGTCTTGGTTTTGTCTGCTGGTGCCGAATTGCCAGTTTTCGTTTTGCCATGTCCCAAACTTAGCCATTGCTAACTTTTAAACCCGCTACCGCCTACAGTCTCTCCACATTCCAGTTTTTGTTCCGCTTCAATTAACATTCTGACGTGAAATCATTCTCGTAGGCTACAATGGTTCCACGTGACATTTTCTTCGCAGTCTGATAGTCTCTTAAAGGTCCAGTCAGTAATATCTAGCGACAGAGTTGCGAATTGCAACCAACCGCTCACTCCACCCCTCCCGTTCGAAACACTACGACGGCTGACAGAACATGGCGAATTATATGCAGGGGGACCCGCGGTGTATGTAGATCGAAATAGCCTATTCTAATGTAATAAAAACAACGCTTTATTGTTTAAGCTCTTGTTATACCTTTGAAGACATAGCTATGTATATTATATTGCATTTCTATCTATAGATCATCCCAAAAACTACACACTGGACCTTTAAGTAAGGCTTACATTTACATTTATGCATTTGGCAGATGCTTTTATCCAAAGCGACTTACAGTGCATTGTATTATACATTTGTTTCTGACAGTGTTCTTTCCCCTGGGATCGAACCCATGACCTTGGCATTGCTAGTGCCATGCTCTAACCACTGAGCCAAAGAAAAGCTTTTAAATGTGTTGTTGTTTTGTTTTGAGTGTATATGGTCAATAAATAAAGGAATTAATAGAGATGGGCAGTTTGGTAACAAAAAAGGCTGAATTTTCTCCCGTTTGTCACGCCCCACTTGTCATGTCTTTATCACAACACGCACTTTGAGAAACGCTGCCTTAAACTTAAAGGGACAGTTCACCCAAAAATGTATATTCTATCATTATTTACTCACCCTCTTATCATTTCAAATCTGTGTGACTTTCTTTCTCATGCAGAACACAGAAGAAAATATTTTGAAAAACCTTGGTAACCGATCAGCGCTGACACCCATTCACTTCTATTGTATGGACACAAAACTAATGCAAGTGAATGGGTGCCAGTTAACAACATTCTTCAAAATATATTTTTTTTGTGTTGGAAGAAAGACATGTTGAAATGACAAGGGGGTGAGTACATGATGACAGAATTTTCATTTTGAGTAAACTATCACTTTTACCTGAGAATTTTGCAACAAGATAGTGCTTTGTGAAGATGATTTTATTTCATGGGGAAAAATGTAGCATTTTTTAAAAAGGAGTGAATATCTACATATATGTTTTTATGTACGCAACATTTCTTTCTTATTTTCTGCTGTCAGGTTTCCCAATGCGTTTGCCGTGAACGCCTCCACGTCAGGGGTGTCATCGGGACCTACTCCCCTTTCCACTGCCCCCCTGCCAGGGGCTTCTTCACCCAGTCGCCCCCCCAATGCCTCCAATGCACTTGAATCCAGCACGCTGAAGATCGAGGAGGTGAAGCCACCAGCCACTGGCACACGCAAGGCCAAAGTGCTGTATGACTATGATGCTGCGGATACAAGCGAACTTTCCCTTCTTGCTGATGAGGTAGGAAATTATCGAGAAAAAAAGCTCAATCTTTCTTTCTTTCGATATTGCTATTATTCAGCAGTTCTATAAACTTGGTATTTTTTCTTTAGCTGATTACTGTGTACACGGTGCCCGGCATGGACCCGGACTGGCTTATTGGAGAAAGAGGCAACCAGAAAGGCAAAGTGCCTGTTACATACCTGGAGCTCCTAAGCTAGAAGCCTTTCCCAAATAATGAATTATGCATGAACAAACATTCAAGCACTCCTGAACACTCAGTGAATTTATCATTTTACCAATGATTTTTTTTTTGGAATACCTTGATTTACATTCAGGTCTGTCCTGCTCTGATGTAACCGTGCACAAGCATGTGTTAGTATTTTGAATCCCTAGTTATGTTTCACGTGTGTCGTTTCATTTCAACACTACTGTAATTTGCAGACACAGACACAGTTTTTATTTCCTGTGATCCTGTGACTGCTAGATTTTAAGGAAGTTGTCCTTACCCTTAAAGTGTCTTATTTTGTGGGTTTTGCTGAAGGTGGATGTGATTTGTCTGTGCATGTGTGGCTGTGAATGACTGTTTTCTGTTTAAGTGTGGAATCAGATCCATGTTCTTTAAAGATCCCACTCGCATACTCCATGGTGGTCTTGGTTCAAAATGTGTAAAAAGAATATACGTGTTTTGACAAAGTGTGTTAAAGCTTTACTGTAGGTCCAGTTATATCTCATGTGAATTACTTTGATCTGTTCATTTAGAAAAAAAGCTCCTAACCCTTTTTGAAGTGTATTCACATCCACACAATTGGTGGCTTTATAATTTACTGTCTTTGATGCTTGTTCCAAAAAGCCATGCATACTGAATGACAATAAAATGATTAAGTGAATGAAACTTGAATATAATAAAGATATTCATAATGTAGATGTGTTGTAAAGTCTTTGTGACGCATTCGGGTTTTACCTGTGGGTGGATGGGGAGTTACAGTAGGTGTGGAAGCTAAGACATTTGAGCTGCATGGCAAGATAGGTCATGTCTTTTTTTTTCTGCCTTTTCATTTCGGAGAAGAATCTTTACGCAACTCCTGACCTCATCACACCTGCTCTCCTAATCATTTTTAAAAAAGCACTGCAGTGGGTGTTGTGTTGTGTAGTTCAAATACAGTACAAGTAAATATTTTGAATTTCTCATCTAAATATGCTACAAAAATGACTTCTAAAATTGACTTCTAAAACATGTTATACAGATTTTCTTCTAAAGTTACACTGTATTAAAATATTACTTTTTTAAGTATAAGTGGTAGTTCACCCAAAAATAAAAAAATCTGTCATCATTTACTCACCCTCTTGTCATTTTGAACCTGTATGACTTTCTTCCGCTGAACATCTTGAAGAATGTTGTTAACTGGCCACCATTCACTTGCATTGGTTTTGTGTCCATATAATAGAAGTGAATGGGGACCACTGCTGTTCGGTTACCAACTTTCTTGAAAAAATCTGCTGAAGAAAGAAAGTCTTAAAGATTTGAAATGACAAGAGGGTGAGTAAGTAATGAGAGAAATTTCATTTTTGGGTGAAATTTCACTTTTAACTGCAGTCTTGGCATTACTAGTGTTATAACTTGAGCTAGTTAGACAGCGTCTTGGATGACAATTCAAAACAATCATCTTTGACATTCGTGTCATAATAAGTCCCTTAAAATGATAAAACACGTTTTATGGTTAATGCAAAACTGGCATATGTATGCATGCTGACTGAATTGTAAATTGCATAAATCATTTTCAATAATGTCATGAATCATTTTTAATATCAGCTGTCTGTGTGATGCATATTTTCATACTTTAACCATATATTCTCATCAGCTATTTTCAGACATTTGAAGTTAAATAGAGATGAAGGCAGTAGTTCCTGACAAAACATAATATATTTAAAAAATGTTAATGTTAGCCAAGAATACAGTATCAAGCACCCTTAGACAAGTGCATCCATTAGGAAACATGGAAAACAGCACCAGATTAGATAATAAATACCACGAATAATTGAATTAGTTTAGAAGTGTACTTTCTAGATAAAAGTACATGTTCAGTATTAGATGAAAACACAGAGATACTATGAAATGAAATGTCCACTTCTCATTTTCAGAAATTGAATAAGGTAGTACATCAGTCTTTCCTCTTTTACACATAAATAGGATTACGAATGATTAACATACATGCCCCCCCCCTTTGAATCAGTCTGTCTCCTGCTGTATGTCACAGTAGCTCTGGCTGTTCTGTAACTTTACCTTATGCTGACAGTATCTGGACCTTCCCGAGTGCTTCCATGTCCAGTTTATCGGTTAACGGGAGAAATCACAGAATAGTTTAATTGTGTAGTCTGTAATGTGTGATTTTTATGTCTGTAATGTCTGTAATTACCCCACTCATTATCTTTAAATTAAATGGGTTTATAATTCTATTGTATATATCATAATTGTGGATTTACTGAACTTGAAAAAAACGTTAAAGTCCCTGTTCGACCGTTTTTACTTCTGTACTTTGATGCATTTTTGAGTGAAATCGAATTTTGAATGAGAAAAACAGTGGGCGTGGCCTTCTTCTTTCTCTGCGATTTGATTGGATGTATAAAAAAACTGTTGCAATTTTAAATGGAACTGGCAGCAAACTGACAGTTGAAGGGGAGGAGTTAAGGGTTGCTCCGCCCAACCCGTCTAACATACGTCAATTAAGATAGATATTCATTAAAGGATTTTAACTAAAGATTATGAGGGCATACTATTTTTAAAAAGAGAAAGACCCACTATGATAAACTATTTACAGTATTTGATGAGAAAATAGGCATTGTTACTTTTACTTCACAGGGACTTTAAAAATTTGTTGGAAGAAAAATGGAAAACTTTGATCCAGGTTTACATCCATGTTAGTGCTTGCACTAGAAAGCTCATGATTGGTTTATTAAAAACTAGGAAGTGTCAAATGAGAAAAAAAAGTACTATGTACTTGTGGTTATTGGAGGTGATCATTTCTAGAACAGTAACTTATTCATCAATCAAAGCATTGTAAACATAGCTTCACCTCTGCACCTGTGATCTCCTCTCAACAGATGAGATATAAACCCTCTTCACTTTTTATAGGTCAAAGAGATGACGAATAGATAATTATCCTCTAAAAACAAACATTGATCCTGCAATCCTATAGCTCCTATAAAGAAAAGACCTTCTGCTGCTTGTTCAACAGTCTATTGAAGATCATTTTCAATGGGAAATCCCTAAGGGTACACATAATAGAAATTGGAGATATTCCCTTGGAGAGTCGACATCTCTGTTGAGTTGAATCACTGGAATGTGCTTATAATAACAAAAATATGTTTGTAAAGAAAATACTTATTTTTAACAATCAATACATACAATACATGGAGGTAAAACGACCTGTTTTTACACACCAGCCAAGAATGAAAAAACTATAAAACATTATCTTCTCTTTAAAGAGTGTACTTCTGATAATGAAAGTAAAATGATACGATAAACATCAAATCTTTTAAATCGCAGTTCCAACTTTCATAATGGTTTTAAATTTCAAGCCATTTTGTACCATTTCACATGTTTTCTGGTTGTTATACGATGTAAAGGCTTTGCAAATGTTATTACTTTAAATAGCTAAACTGCTTTAAGAAATAAACAAGCAATAGAACCCTGTGTGGCAACATTTTTTAACAATGACAAAAAAATCTCCTGAAACAATAAACTTTAATATTGCAAAAGAATATTACGATTTTGACAAAATACTTTATTTATAAAAAGGGTAGTGGAAAAAACACAAACAACTGATACAGTAATCACAGATTTCGATACAAAACACATACAGTTAAGTAAGTGAACTAAAGAAAATGAGCTTCATAGATGCATGTCATGCATAAAACGGCCACCTAGAGGTTCAAGGCATATGATGGTTCATACTTTCTTTAAGCCATCCTTAAAGTAAAAGTTATAGCTCTGTTTTTTTTTTAATCAAATGAATGTCATTCAAATCGTCTTTAATGAATATTCTCAATGCACAAAAATGTTTTAAAATAAAACAGTTCTACATGCTACCAATATCGTGGTGCAATCTGACCCATACATAATAGTGTTTCTCTCACTATTCAATATCTGTTTTTTAATCTTTTATCTCTGGATAACCTGCAAATATGCAGTCATGTTATTTAATAACAATTTCAAAATCGTGGTTAAGTCAACCCTTCAAGAACATTCCAATTTAATAAAAATAAGTTATGCTTATTGTCTATAAAATAAATGCTATTGCAAAGATTTAAGCAGCTAATAATAGCCAAGGCTAAAAGTAAGTAACCTCCAAATCACTGTTCACATACCAATTGACATATTCACACGTATTGGAGTTAATTTTCACCCTGAGATCAGTGTCATCTTCTAGCATGACTACTCTGTTCAAAGTGACTGACTGGTGCCAATACAGAATACAAGGCATGCTCTCCACAGCAGTTATAACATCTCTCTCCTCTTTATAATTGCTATGCTGCTGTGTGACTTTGACCTCTAAAACTGGTTTGTGCGTACGCTGACATTTATGACGAACTATACGGTATGAGATCCTCAGATTGATCACATAGAAGCCCTTTGTGAAGACATGAAGGACAGAGCTGTCTGTCAAATTGAAATGTTGGTGGTCAAGTCCATAACTCGTCTGGCTCCAATGTATGAGCTGTTCCGTGCTTTGCTTTTGAGAACAAGCATTCTTGTTTGGATCAGCTGGTGTAGAAAAGAGTGAACAGAATAACGGTCATTAATCAGTTCATCTTCATGCAAAACAAACGGTACCTCTTGACCATAAGACACAAATGTTCACACATCAAACCTGGTTGGTGCGGTGTCAAAAAACAAGTCACTCTCTAGTTGTTCCAAATCTGTACACATGTCTTTGTTTGGTTGAACTCAGAGATAGATATTTGGACGGATGCTTGTAAGCAAACAGTTCTTGGACCCCATTGACTACAATAGTAGGAAAAAGTCATTTGAAAAAGCGGCCCAGAACGGTTTGCTGTCCTACATTCTTCAAAATAGCTTCTTTTGTGATCAACAGAACAAAGCAATTGATAAAGCAATTTTCTTACTATGATAGTCAGTGGGGTCCAAGAACTGTTTGGTTAACAGCATTCTTCCACAGATGAACTCAAAGGTAAGTAATGATGACAAATCTTTTTTTTGGGTGAACCATCCATTTAAAACAGTGATGGTTGTGCCTTGCCTTTTCAACTAAATAAGAGATGACAATAACACCTACGTTTCAGGAAAGCAGAACATCTTCCGGGCGATCCTTCATCCGTTGTCAAAGCTTCCACACGGGCACCTGAAGATGCCTCCTGAAACATAGGGAAACAAGAGATCATTTACACTTTCATTGAGTAAGAGCTATTCCCAGAAACTGTCAGATAGAATAACAGCAAGTACTGACAGTGCTGAGTTTGTACAGATGTTTTTTTTTACCGTTTTCTGATGATGAAATTGTATCCACACCAATGTTGCGAGGAAAGCTGCTATAAGGAATGCCGTGGCCAAGCGCAGTCGTGTCTCCTGTCGCTTCATGTCATGACAGTGTTCCAGCAGAACGTGCACCATGTGTCCCTGCTCCATGGCAAGGTCGAGGGCTTCCTTTCGAGTCATCTGCTCGTGCTACGACCAATGAAACGGTGATAGGCGGAAGTGGAATCCCTGGATTTATAACACCCTTTGCATCTCACGTTTGGAAAAGACCGCCTCAAAACATGCGCGTTCCCGCCTCTCCTATAAGAGCATGGAAGGACCTGTTTAGAAGTACACGTGCTTCCGTAAACGCAACAGTGACTGATACTTGTCATTCATTGTATAAAACAGAGATTTGGCAATAGTATACATATCCTACAATGGTCAGGCTGCTAAACAACTGGAAGCTGGTTGTTCACTCCTGCCTAACCAAAGACATACAGTATTAGCTACTTTATGTTGCGTTTTTCATAAAGCCAGTACAAAAGTTCAGGGCTAACGTTATTTATATTTGCCTTGTGTTATGTATTGTACCGAATTTCTCCGTGTGCCCATTTCCTCCTCATACGGGAGACGGCTCGTTTTCCCCTTGTATTGGCATTTTGACAAGGTTCGTTTTGAAGGCATGTTTTGGCTATAGACATTACTAGCATAACTTAACTTAAATGTTATACCAGAAGAAAGGAATGAGATGATTTTGAGTTTATACCACATGTCACAAGACGTTCATGCGTAACGTACAGTAAGATACACGATGTACATTGGTTTTTGTGTGTGTGCGCGCGTGTCCAGGCGGTCGTCACGATCAAATCACATTATTAAATAAACTTGGCTAAATGATGTTTGTACAAATGCAGAAAGGTTTGTGCGATGAAATGTTAGGTTAAGGGTGAGTGACATAGGATAGAATATACAGTTGACAGCGTGGACATAGTGACATAGGACAGAATATACAGCTGACGCGTAAAGTATAAAAACAGTATGTAAGTGGGTGCTTGGTAGAGTCTTGGTCCAATCTTGAGCTCCACACACTGTGAACGTGTAACAGTGTTTGCCGCAAACTTTGTTTTGTTTGTACTGCCATTGTTTTAATTCAAAGTACAATGACAATACATTTGTGGGTTTGTGTGTACTATGGTTTAAATACCAAATAATAGTTTAAATAAACCCACAAATTATATATATATTATAACTATGGTTAGGCTAAACCGTAATTACGTTTGTAGATTTTATGTTGAAAGCAACATACAAAGCAACATATAAAGGTAATGTTGGATTTCATAGGATATGTTTTGGGTGGAATATCTTTCATACCTTTTCTTTTTCAGGGTAGGTACACTGACTGTGCATAGGATGCACATTTCACATGCCTTGAATAATTCAGTATTTGCGAATTATGCAACTGATAAATAAACAATATATATACACTTATGCAGCAAGCTTGTTTTCCATTTTTCAATGATAGCGAAAAGTAAAGAAGTACATTGTCAAACTGTTTATAAGTAATGTCATCATCATGATATGGCATTGTGACATACATAGCATTCTTTCCATCTATCAGTATTTTCTGTTCCTTCCAGCCTTTTTAGTGTTCTGTTTCCTATCTTTCTTCCTCTTTTCTTTTTTTCTTTGAATACTATGATTGTAATAATTAAATAAACTCTTAAATAAACTAAATGTTCGAGACATTTTATAATTAGGAGCTTGTGGTGCTTCAGCCAAACAAAAAGTCTAATAAATGTGGGATTACCAATGAACAAACTAAAAAGTATGTGTAGCAGATCCTTTTAAAAGCAGCTTTCACTCGCCTCTAGGGACACTGCTGACTGTTTTGGTTTTCCCCCACAATGACTCATCACTCATTTAGAAAAAGTTGTCAGTGGAATTTCATCACTCTTACTCATGAATAACTGTGATCATTTTATCAAACAGAGTAATTAAGCTACAGACAACAAACAATATAAAACACAGTTAAAAGAAAGTAAAACACATGACCTAATAACATGCTGTAAGTGCACAATAACAAAGGTCTTACATGAGAAATCAATAGGTTTTGGACATAGGGGGAGAATGGGGTAAGATGACCCAGTGCAGTGGGTACGTTGATCCACCCACTGTATCTCAGCGACTGCACACTTTTGTTGTCATTTGACCAGACATTAGGCAAAGTGAGCCACATGCTGTGGGTTAAATTGAGCCAGTGTCAACACTAAGTTTTAAACCTGTATAATTTCAATGAAATATCACATAACTTTTAGTTTATCATGTTTACTTTAGTAAAAGCTACTGAGTTTATGGACAGAATACACCAAAGTACACTTTTCTCTGATTAAGAAAAGCATTTGACACCTGATTTTACTCATAAAGTATACTGTATATCTTTCCAACTTAATTCACTAATGGCCTAACATGTTTGGCATTAACAAGCATTGTACAATGCCAAGAATTTACAAAAACAGACATAGTGAGAGCAGAAATTCACTTATTTTTAATCAACAAACTCTGTTTAGTCTGTTTTTGGAAGGTTACAACTTTGGTGTTTCACAAGACAAGTAATTTCAGAAATGCAAACTGAGACATATTGCAAATTAAAGATATTGAAATGTAAAGTTTATCTGGTTATTTTTTGTTTAAGTTAGCTTTAAAAAAAACTATTAGTATTTGTAAGGGAAAATATGATTGAATTACTTTTTTTAGAAGGTAAATCTTTAAAAACATGGTCTTTATTCAAATTCAGTTGCGTGCTCAGTATATCCCCATATCGTTCGACTTATCCCCTGACTCGGATCAATTTACCCCTATCATGGGGCAAACTTATAGCCACAGGAGCACTTTTTGCATATTTTTAAAACCATATGTCATAGATGTGTTCTAAAAATTTAGATTGATAGGAAACACCCTGAAATAAGATCAAATACTTTTATTGCACTTACGCCTCATATTGTTTCATCTTGAGGACCGCATAAGTAAAAAAGGGCTCATCTTAGCCCACTCTCCACTGGTTCCAAACTTTCACATTAGTCCTAAAACACCTTTTACCGAAAGCAAGTTTTAAAATGTTTTCTAATACTCACAATAATAATTTAATATTTCATTACTAGTTATAAACACTTGCTTTGTTAACAAATGTATAAAGCTAAATTAACATTTTGTCAATGGGAACACATAACTTACAAACTTGAAAAACGTGTCCGCCACACGGGGGCAGTAGTTACCATTGCATCAACTACATCACAGACACTGACTGTTCTCACTCACTCATTTATTTAATTGCACTAAACGTTTTTTCTAAAGATTTAACCAAACAACCGATTTTGTGCAAAGTTTTGACAGCATTTGGATAAGAATAAAGCTCTCAATGTTTCTGAGGGACGTGTTTTGTTTGTAAAAAACAACATAATTTATTAATAACATTAATGACATTTCAGCTGTGGCAATTCATTAAACATCCGACATAAACAATCACATTCTCGAGTAAAATTACAGTATGATTGTTTGTTACAACGATTTTAAACACATGGAAGGCAGACAAATAGATACATATTTATAATAGTTTAAATAGAATAATTAAAATGTAATATAAATATCAATTTATGTTTATATATACTTGAGAACAGTAAAAACGTAGTCAATTTGGCACGGATTACCTGGTATACAAAATACTTTCCACCCATATACAGTCAAATAAGGACCTATAAAAACAACACTAAAAAATACTAAACAAATGTTCCTACTTAATTGAATTCGCTCGATAGTTTTCTGTTCAAATGCATTCTTAAGATCTGACCAGCTACCTTAGATTATTCGAATAAAAACATGTTTCACTGATTGAAGAAAAAAACACATCTGTTGCCTATAAAGAGAATCCATATTCTCATCATAACCGTTGATTTAGCTTTATATGGCTTTCTTGACTTTAGCTGGGTTAGTGTTACTTACTAGTGGTATGTCACTAGTTGTAACCACCCCATAACAACCATCCATCCCATCAAAACACTGATGGTTTGGATATAATCTAGAGGTGTTTCCAATGAAGAGAGGAATGTGTGAGAAGACATTTTTTAAATAACAATACTTGTTTCTTGCCTCAACAGATAAAGTCTAGCTCTGCAGCCTATTTATGACACACTAATCATGAATAAAATTGACGTTGGACAAGATGGAACTTGAGGATTTTACATTCAGTCATCGAGAATTAAATACTGTATGGTGACATGCTCACTTGCTCAGAATTAGCTTACTGGTGTTTTGTCGATCACATGCATGATGTACTAAATACACAAGTTTTTTCAAAGTCTATGCTCATAAGCAGTACATCATGCCCTTTTCATCTTGACTCATTAAAAAACTGAAACACAACAAACCTCACTCACATATATGTTTTGACAGGAAAATGTGTCATGCTTCTGAGAAAACCATGAGATGTGATCTTCATGTTTCGAAAGGAAATAAAAGGGAAAAAACACCAAGAAAGTATCACAACCTCCTACGCAATTGTTGTTAATGTCAACGAGCATTTCCTAGTTCCAGCTGGAAGATCTCAGGCGTCACACTGTAGCAACTTCCAGCAGCAGCTGATCTTGAATATTGAAATTTTACAATTAACAACAGTTACATGATAAAGCGTTCATCTGGGCAGTAAATCACGATATCGGCGATATTCTCTCTGCACAATCTACCAGTCATCTGCCCACTTTATGAGAGTGATGAAGGTGGAGAAGGGTCTTGCGTCCGTGGTCACAGCTTCACTTGGAAACGCTCTTACTGATAGCCGGCTTCCTGAGTTCAGGTCCATCTTGAGGAAAGTGTTGAGCTTTGCGTAATGCACCTCACTGGAATTCACCACCTGGGTGTCATGTGCAGATGCAAAGATCTGTGTATCATTCTGTGTATGTGTGCCATTACTATAATTGAAATCCACAAGAAGTGTGCATTCTTCGCTGTACTTCAGCTTGAAGTTGGCCTGTATGTACAAGAGATAAACACCCTTCTCTCGAATGACCATCCACATGTCGGTGCCGTCGAGAATAGTCTCGCTCTTATTCCTGTTTTCTGCCCATTCATCCTCCCATATCAGACGACTGTTTTTCTCGTTGAATCCCTGAGCTAGACAATAAACAAAGATAGAAATCAATGCAAGACTTTGCAGAAAGCTTGTTATTTTAATGTATGCTAAAATAAATGCAAATGTGAGCATTTTGAAGTGAAATTGATTTTGTTTACATATATGTTTTTATATAATGTACACTGTAAAAAAAACGGTCATTTTACAGAATTTTTGGTGTTTTTGTAAATACGGTCAAAAACAGCAAAATTGCAGGGGGAACACATTTTAATATTTATCCTTATGTCCTTGTTTACAGAAAATGTTTTTTTTACGTATTTCTTTACAGTGTTTTTACAAATCTTTAACTAATCACCTTTCAAAAGCCAGTGTTCTCGAGAGGATTTGCGTCCGCGTATATTTCCCATTGAAGTGGCTGTCAGATGGAATAAAGAAGGAGCTAGAAAAAAAGCATTTAGCTGTCAGATCTCATTCGTAAAAAGGCTGAATGCGTGAACATTCTCGCGATTAAGTGCAGGCAAACGCGCTGCCATAAACAATGCATTAAGTGTTAGAAACGCACAACTACGGTCACATCTCAAATAATATTCCGTTATATCACAGTAAGAAAACAATCTACGTTCACATGAGTCTCTCAGCTTTAAGAGCCCTTGTTTATATATACATTAAAATAGATCTCCACAAAGAAGCTTTAAAGCGATCTTCAAGTGTCAATTTCTTTTTGAGGACAAATGCGCAACTGAACAGTAATAGTTGAATTAAAACAAACTCACCACTGACGATGTTAGCTGTCTGGCATGTGGGTACCTGGTACGGAAGATTGTGTGTCTGAAATGCCACAGAGAGCAAGCGTGCGGCGTGAGAACAGTTGCCATAAATGCATCAAGTGTTTATTTACCAACACGCCCCCTGCAACTAATCCGTATGTGTCCACAGATGAATTACAACCAAAACGCATAACGAAACACAGCGTTTTAAATCAAGCATTAGATCTGCCAAATGAGGGTCGCGTAATTGTCCCTCTTTCTTTAAAACATTAAAAAATGTATCAACAAATGTTTCACTATTGTGTGAATGATAATTACACCAGGCATAGACCGTATTCATTAGGTTTTTATGATTAACTATTTCTTTCACCTAAATGTTCCACAAGCCATTTAAAACGACCACCGGTTCACTGCATTATCCAAAATGACAGAGTACAAACGGCCATGAAACAAAAGGAAAAGTTTTGAAATGAAAATCCAAGACTAGGTATATTTACCTTAGACATGAAGACATAAGTCAAGCATGATAACGCAGCGATAACAGCGACCAAAGCAACAGATGTCCAAATGAAATGCGCTTTGGCTTTGCGTGCCGTCTCCATGCCTGTTTCGCAAGATGCTGAAACAATCGCAGTCTCGGACTGGAAATGCCTCTTTTAGATGCCGGATGAAGTAGTCGACTGTAATGAGATATGGCTCTCCCACGCATTCAGCGTTATACGCGATCAACCCTGCTTCATCACCTGTAGGTTAAACGAGGGTGTATACAGCACTGCTGACAGTGAAGACACATGGCTTTCACTGGTTTCTAAACTCTTTCAGTTTGCTTCATCACTGACAATAGGATTAACAAACAAGCAGCATATTGTTACCTATACAGGTAGGCTATACACACGTGTACTGTCTGTAGAGGCCAAAAGTGACGTCAGGGGTCATGTTTGTGTAATATTTGCTTTTGATGCCCTTTGATTAAAACATCAATATATGAAGTGTATTTTACAAAATGCTACATTTTTAATGTACTTTATTTGGCCATTTTCGGCCAAAAAAGCAAATTATATATTTGTTTAAAGCCAACAGTGAATATGGGTTTTATTCCATTTTTAAAAATGGAGGGAACCATGCATTTTTGCTAATTTTTGTGGATTCATTTAGTTGCCATTGTCCTGGGATTTAATTTAAATCTAAAAACTGAGCTTCAGATTACTCTAGGCAACATGAATATGAAGTTTTTAACAAATCTTGAATAATATATTTCAATAAGACGTAAATATCGTCACGTTCCTTCCAAAACCTTGTATGTCCAAATTTGCAGTTAAATACTGTGGTGTCAAAGTTGACAAGCACTTTTCAATACTTTTTATTGCTTAGACCCATGAAAAACATAATGGGTGACTAATAATAATTCTCTATAGCAAAAATATCACAAAATATGGAGATACGAGATTTCAGAAGGACAGCAGCGATATGTTAATTTTAGCAAGACTGGACATCAATGTAATTTCATTTTCTTGCATTCACTGTAAAAAAAATCCTGTAAAATTTACAGTAAATTACTGGCAGCAGGGTTGCCAGCCAGTTACTGTAAATTTTACAGCCACAGTACTGTAATTTAATTTACAGGCATTTACTGTAATTCCAGAATACATGAAAAAACTGTAATTTTGAATAGCAACAGTATAATGGTGTATTTTTTACAGCAAATTGCTTGATTTTAATTTACTGTATTTAGAAGAAATACATAAATCGCTGTATATCCAGTTTATTTATTTTTTTATTGATACAAAAATACATTACAGACGAATTTTGTACCTTGTTGTACATTAAATATTTTTATTCAGTTACAACTTCATAGTAGCCAACATGGCTCTTTAAACAATGAATGTTTAAACATTCATGTTTAAACAACACGTTAACCAACACAACCATCATGTAATAACATCGTAAAAAAAGGCCCAAGTGAATCTGTAAAACGGTCCACATCTTGATCCATCAGAGCACAACAAGTAGCTAGAACTGTGGAAAAGAATAAAGAGAATAATGTTAGATATTCAATTTATAGTCAGAGAAAAACAGAGGACAACATATACAGTCAGAGACAGAGAATAATAAAATGATGTAATTCAATGATGAGATCTGTGTGTGTGCGTGTGTTTGTCTGTGTGTGTGTGTGTGTGTGTGCGTGCGTGCGTGCGTGCGTGCGTGCTTCTTACTTTTCATTGATTACACTGAAAATTCATCATTGTGTTAAGAAGAGCAGCAGCATGTGGGTTCACTGCAACCTGTTTCTTCTGTATCCTGGCATTTTAGATGACGCTTCTTCTTGTTCCACTCTCTGGATTAATATCTACAAAGAGTCAGGAAAAACTAAATGTTATATATTAAATATACAAGATATATTATATTAAAACACACAAAATTAAATCATCAGCTTGTTAGTGTTAAATAGGGGAGACTTCTAAATAATTTGCCTTAAAAAAATCCATCTCTCGTTGAGAAATATTGTTTTAAAGGTCTTAACAGTTATATAACATTAACATATCTATAAAATGCAGGTAAGGAAGTTGTTCAACTAATACCTTTCAGTGGACTCCAAGATACACGCTGCCCCATCCTGGTACTCAAGATTGAATATGTAACATGCTATGAACAGAGTGGTAAGGCCAGACATGAAGCTGAGCACCGTCACACACAACCTAACCTTCAGTAGTCAGCATCCAGTGGCCTGCATGGCAAAGTGTGTCCTAAAACAAACAATACCACATGTGACAATAGTTAATAGTTACTATACAGTTTTATCTTTAAGCTTTTCACATTTAAACTACATTTAGTATAAGTAACTCTACAAACAAACTCTAAGCAAATTACACAGAGTAACTTACACTTACAAACGTACTTATACAGAAATGTAAGCCAACTAACGTTAGGGATTTCACGGTCAAGAAATTGTCACACTGGTATTTGTAACGGGCCGTTTCACTCCCACCCTCCAACGGTCCTATTTGGGAGACAGGCCTGCTCTAACCATGAGGGTGTCGCTAACGTCTTTTGCTCAAGCTCTCAGCTGGCCTCCGTTACATATACTGTATATCTAGCTGGTTACGTACATTAATCACTTTACCGGGCTATCCTCCGTGAACATCGACTTACCGCAAGCTTTGGTGACTCGTTTTAATTTGGGCGCTCGATTTAACGGATAACTGCATTTGCAAATTTGAATTACACCACAAAAATAATCACGACCGAGTTTGGTATTCAACAGTAAGTTCCCGTGAATCCCAACAGTCGAAGCATGTAACTTTTACCGTGTCTACGGCGGGCGCGATGTTCAACATTAAAAAAACAACCGTCAACTTACTAATACAATGAACTGTAGCTCGTCATATACCGCCTTCGCTGCTGTTGTGTACAAAAACTCTAAATAACATGAACAACTTCTGTCCTCAGGTGCTATAGCGACGGAGAATGTTTGAAATCTTACCGCGACGGCGCTGCTGAAACCCCGCGCAAGACTCCTTCGGTTCTCCGCGGATGGAGGTTGAATCCGGGGTTACCAATATGAAACGCGAATGTAGATACCTCTATATAACGTTACCAGTATGATAGTTACCAAATATGGAGAAAAAAAACGTAAAAAGTCACTTACCACAGGTGTGAATCGCTCATTTTGCGCACTACCCCAATCTCGACTGTTGAAGATCATCCCGCCATTGTAGATTTGAAATTTACAGCAATATTCTGTACATTTGAGTTAATCCGTCACGTGCCCCAGAATGCATTGCACTTTACAGCAATACAGTCAGCTTCTGTAAAATAACGCTGTAGTTTTTACAGCAATTCGTTACAGTGTTGGATTACTTGTTAGGAGAGAAATATAAAACAGAATCCCATGAAAAGATAATGGTATGGTTGGTGGATGGACTCCATGGATGCTGTACACAGTCACAACCTTCCAATTCTTTAACAATGACATGTCACATTTTTATAAGAAGCAGCTGAAATTGAAATCTGTCAAATATACCGGATCAATGGGTCCTGACAAGAACACTTTCCTTTAAAAACAACCTAAAGACCACAAGCACATTATAGACCCCTATAGCAAGGTATTTTCCCTCGCTAATGTTTACTGGAAGTCATAAGATATATCTGTGATCCATCGTACAAACAAGGTCACCACATGTATATACATGTGCTCCCATTGGGTGTGGGTGTTAGCAGACGCATCAGCAAAAGTGTTTATGCACTGTGCATGTTTAAGGTTTGCTTGGCTCTTAAGGGACATGCAACTTGTTTGCGAGCATCTGAAGCCTACTGTATAGATTCAGACACCGATTATGTTTTTCCGGTGATAATATTTTGTATGACTCATGTTTATCGGTTACTCCTTTAGCAAAAGTCACAAGTTAAATTTCCTGAATAGGAAAGTTTCCCAGATGATATCAAAGCAAGCAAAAGAAAATGCCCGCAAACGTCTTCCGTTTTGAAGGCTTACAGGACTCTGTGATGTGCCACGATGACATCAAATTCCACTCGTCAGCACTCCGTTGGCTAAGCATTGTTGATTTCCGGTATCATGTGTTCAGATAAATTTCAATGGGGAGGCCACAAAACCAGATTTGAGATCGCAAACTATGGATCGACATCTTGATACTTTTATGTGAATATTAAATAGTAAGTGTCTTAACCTGAGGATGATGATCTTTATTTTTGGGAATGATAAAGCACAACAAGGAAAGAGAAGCGTGAGGGCTGGATTCACACTCTGATTGTTCTCACAAACCTTTTGTTTCCAGTGTCACAGCAAGATTTGTGAACTTGAGGATGATCTCAGAATCTCACGCTGTGTGTCATGGCAACACTATTTACAGGAAGACAAAACAGGAACAGGAAAGATTTTCACGACATCAAATATTTTCCACTTAAAGGGCTCCACACACTCCATTATCAAAATGGAAAATTGAAATGTTAACTGGGACAAGAGATCGGTGAGAGTCAGTTGTTCATACAATGTAATTAATTTTAACATAATATGACATTACTGAAGAGATTTTCTTTAAGCAGGTTCACAAGTGCAGGGCTTCAATTTATGTACATAAAACCTGTTGTATTGGGTTTAAAGTTTTTTTTAAATGATAGGTAAAATGCTTCTGCTATAAGTACACATACATCCATATTCTAAATAGATGTGCTGCTAATTTCAAATTCAAAACAGGAGGAAATGTAACATATAAAGATATACAATTTAATTAAAATACTGATACTGTTCATGTCTTATAACATTCCACAACTTCAATAGACTTTGTTGTCCCATGACAAATTCCATGTTTTGTTATGAGAATATATGTAAATGTATATGTATATATATATATAGTAGCTAGTTTCAAATACATAAATCGTCTTTAATTTAACAAATTGATATTCAATTGATTGTAGGAAAAAAATATTTTAATTCTGTTACCAGAATATTTAGCTGACACCCACATTTTGTGCAAAATTCTGGGCATAAAATACCTTAAATTGCTTAATATTCTAACACAAAAGTAGGAACATCATTTGGGCATTTTGGACAAATAAATAAAACAATTGTTTTGAAACAAATTGTTACAAAGTTTAGATTGCATTACAAAAAAACCATCTGTCACATTACTGAAATTATTACTTGTGTCTATTGGTTTAGGAGAAGTTCAGTGTTTCTTGGAAAGTCTGCTCTAAATGAAAGGAAATTTAAGGCAGACTATAAGTTTGTTACTAAAATAATAATAATTATAATGACTCAGATCCTGTAACACATGTTCGTACGACCCCTTAATAGATACCCAGAATGTGTAGGTGGTTGCAGAATGCTATGCAGGCAAAAACCTCTGACATTTGAGAAGGGTACACCTTAAAGAGCACTTTTAAGTAGGTGGGGGGTTTATGGTTATACACTCCACAGGATTGTTTTTTGGATCAAACGATTTTATTTGGTTCAAATAAAAAATACAATAATCTAACTGTTTTTTAAAAGTCATTTGATCAGCTAATACTGTAATTGTAAACCGCAAACGGCAACAGCACGAGGGAGTCTCTTAGATTTCTCTGTCTGTGTGTTGAGGGTTTCTGATCTTTGCGTGTACAGAATATTTACATGGTGTTTTATAAACTGAATGAAATTGGACTCAATTCAATAACAAGCCTGGGGCATGCAGGTACGTAGATCAAAGCAGATTCATGTAGTCTAATTTTGTAAGGAGATCAAATGAAGTTAAACAGTATGGGCAAAGTGTACGATCTGTCCTTGCAAATTAACAATTCCAAACAAGAATATAATGCAACATAAACTCTCAGTTATGACAAATATTTTTCCTGCAGTATAAACATATTCAATCACTATATAAAGTGTGTAGCCTGCAAATTTGTTGCAATTTAACGAAACCTTTAAATTCAGAGGTTCACCCGCTTTCTTGTTCCACGATGACTCTTCCGTGAATGATCTCATCAGTAACACATAGTCCACAATTGAAAGTGATGATTGTACTGAACAGAGAAAGAAACTGATGTGAGCAATATAGTTCCATCTGTACATGTGAAAACGTAGTACAGTCATGTTTTAACCTTTGTTTGATATTTGTGGTCTCACTAGAGGAGCGTGAAAATATGTGACAAACATTTTAGGGCCTCATTTTGAGCAAGTGTTCAATGCCTTTATAGGTAAAAGGTAATAGTAGTAGTGTCGATTTTTAAACAGACATCTCTCAAAAAGCCATAAGTACGGTTGGGAAACAACCCAGCATCAGGGTTAATAAAACCCAACCATGTTTTCTGTCCAACATTGACCCAGCCATGGGTTAATAAACAACCCATCACTTTATTGTGTAGGTCAAAGTGTGTGGGTTGTAAATAAAACTTCTGGGTTGGTTCAACCTAAAATGCTGGTCTATTGTAACCCGTTGTTGTCTCAAATATACACATTTTCTGAGTTAATATAATAAGCGACAATGAGTTGTCGCTTATGACCCAAAATTACACTGCAAAAAAAGTATTTCTTACTAAGTATATTTTCTTGTTTTCCAGTAAAAACTGTCTACAAATTCTTGAGAATATGAAAGAAAATATGAAATTTCAGTAAATTTGTGGTTAAAATAAGCAAAAAAATCTGCCAATGGGGTAAGAAAAATAATCTTGAATTGAGTGACTAAGAAAAAGGTAAATCTTATTTCAAGATTATTTTTCTTACTTGTTTTAAGCACAAATTCACTGAAATTTCATATTTTCTTGCTAAAAACAAGATTGAGTGAGATTGCTCTCCAAGAAAATGCTTCCTGATTCAAGAATGTTTAGACAATTTTACTGGAAAACAAGAAAAAAAGTCATTTTTGCAGTGTAGTGTACAACCTAACGTCTTTGCACCCTATTCTGGCCAGGAACCACCCACTCAAATAGGAGATTGTCAGACTGATATGTCATGTAGGGGCTGTCTGAAGACGGATACCTCTGACATCAATGAATGATGACAACAACAGCCTAAGCATGGAAATACTCATTCAAATAATTCCGTCTGTACAGGAAATAGCAGAAAATGTTACAAGCCAGAATAAAGTGATACACTCATTGATATCTATCTTACATATCTATGTAAGAACAAGCAAAACTCTTTCAGAGATTTGATAACGTGATAGGTGTATTGTAAGGTACATACAAAAAGAAAACACACAGTAACACATTTCATAGTAAAACCTCCTTTTATTGAAATCTTTCACAGAGTTAGTTGTGTTGTGAGTGTGGTGCATCATGCATAAAGCACAATGCATACAATGGTCTCCCAACGGACACCCAAAAATGAAAATTCTTTCATCATTTACTCACCCTCTTGTTATATCAAACCGTAATGACTTTCTTTCTTCTGCAGAACACACGATACAATAGAAGTGAATGGGTGCCGGTGCTGTTTGTTTACCAAATTTCTTTTGTGTTTTTGAAATGACAAGAGGATGAGTAAATGATGACAGGATTTTCATATTCGGGTGAACTATCACTTTAAGACATCTGTTTCTATGTGTGTGCATGTATGTTGGACACAGAAATAAAACAATTCTTGTCACCCACGTACTGTACCAATATGATAGCAGCCTCCTCATAACAACTATTCTGTACATCTAATATTCATATCATTTTATTTACAGTAAACACACTTCTGATGAGCGTAGCTTCAGGACTGTGGAATAAGAGAGGGAGCTAAAATGAGCTAAAGGCAGATTTTCTTGTCTTCTTTATCAGCCAACATATTGTTGATTCTGATTATACATTTGTCATGTTTCTCCACACCTTACATATTATTTCGAAATCAGTTCTACAGAGTGACATGATGCTTTGTACTTTCTATCCAAAACGCTCTGTCATATATTAACCTTGACACCTGCATGCACACCCACACACTGGCATATGTGCACTGATTCATTTATTGACCTCTCTCTCAACCTGTTTCAGCCTGTGCTAAGGCAGATTGAATAAATGACTGCTGCTCACATTTGTGCCATGGATGTGTGGCCCTGTGTTAAAGCTTGAGCGAGAGGGTCCAGCAAATAAATTAACCAAATTGTTAAATGCTCCCAGTCTGATGACTTCACAAATCCACTAAAGCCAACACAATATGACCCGGCACACCGTGACAGTCATAAATAAAAGGCGGATTGAGAAGAATTTGCTGGAAATAAATAAAACAACTAAAAGTCCTCAGTCCTCTAAATCCAAAAAAATATTTCATCTTTGTCTTTTTAAAACTGACACACGGATCCTCTTTGGCCTAAAAATAATTCACCTAATCCTATCAGTCGCTTTGGTAAGAAAGCGTCTGACAAAAAAGTGTGTAGATAAATGAATAAACCATTCAGCATCTGTCACTCAGAATGACACATTGTCAATGCATTTCAGGCCCTGTGCAATGCTGCCCTCTATAGTCATTTATGTGTAATCACATTGTCCATGTTTTCTAGCTTTAATAAAATGCTTGCACATCCAAAAAAAAATCTATCCTGAGCTTGTTGAAAATAAACATCCATTCTTTTTTTAATTCTCAGCATTAACAATGGGAACGGGTTAATGGACAGTTGTTTAGTATGCTACTGCATATCGGCAAATCTTTGCGTGAAAATGTGCAAACAATTTGGATGAAGCAGGTGCATTTCAATAAATTATCTATGTGGAATAGCACGAGTAATGAAACGTGCATGTCTCATTGTCTTATGTATTGCTATCACTACTGACATGCCTTAGTCTCTAGTATTCTCTCATACATTAGTTAATTTCTCTCTGGTCTTTGAAGAAAGACAAAATGAGTTTTGAGTCTCTCGAGGTCTCCAACAGGACAGTGGCACATCCGGGGGCTGAATGCAACTTGGGATGCACAGCTGATGTTTGCCTCTTTTTCTGTCTATGCAAGTCTTTCTTTTCTAGTTTTGTGTGTGTGCGCAGCGTGTTTGCTGAGGACACCAGGTCCTGCTCTTTGTTCATCATCATAAAATGAAGAAAAAAAGAGGGTTCACGTATCCACAATCTGAGCACCCCTGGGCCAGCGCTGTCACAGTAGCCAAGTTCCTGCCACAGTATTGTGTAAGACTCGGCACCGAAATCAGATCTTATACAAACTACTCGGAACACTTAAAGCAAGTTGTCCATTGCTTATTTCGTTCACTTCGTCCTCTAAAAGCCCCGATGCGTCTGCGTTTGGAATGCTATCATGATAGCTGCTGAAGCTGATATTGTCCTCCTTCAGCTCAATGGTCCAGAAGGGGGCGTTCAGCTTGCGGTTCTGGTACTCCCTGTATGTGTACACACCTCCCACCGCCGCCATGAGAGCCACCACCACTATAATGATGACGGCCAGGATGATGATGTTAAACTGGTTCCACGGGAGTTGAGTCACTGCAGCCGTGGTGGTGTTGGGAGCCGAGGTGCCTAATCTTGTCAGCAGGGTGGACATGGTGAACTGGGTTGTAGCATTGGGGCTGGAGGTCATGGTGGTGTAGTGAAACCCCAGGGTAGTGGTGGATGGTGAAGTGTGGACGACTATGGAACGGCCAAGAAAGGAAGGAGGAGAGACAGAAGGAGGGAGAGAAGGACAGTATGAGATATTCAACTATTTTTATATAACGTATTTATATGCAAAAAAAGTAAAATGATGGCAAACCTAACCACTGGATGGGCTATGCATGCGTGACTTCCACGTTTCACAGGAAGAACCCTAGACAGTTTCCGGTTGGGGAGACTTAAAGCAGAGAGAAATGGACAAATGAGAAAATAGTTACATTAAGCAGATGCTGTTCTATGTGCCGCAATGTACAGCATCTGCTAAATGTAACTATTTTCTCCCCAACCGGAAACTGCCTAGGGTTCTTCCTGTGAAACACGGACGTCACGCATGCATAGAGCCTATTAAACAAAACCTCAGTTCCTAGACTTTATTATACAAAGATATGCAAAGACACTTTTATGATTGTGGACCTACAGACATTTTCTGCACATCATTCCATTAGCAAATAATTATTTTCAGCACATTGTAACTTTATTATGATATGACCATGGGGTGCTTGTGCCAAAACCCATCTATCATTTTATATTATACCAGCATTACAGCTAAACTGTTGCATCCCAATGTGTGTGCTGCAATAGTGGGATTATAACACCTAGTCCTATTAAGCAAATCACTAAACCAAAACAATATTTTCAGTAGTTATATCCTATGCTGCCCAAAACTGCAGCACTGTAAGCAAATGGCATGCAGTTTATACATAAGTGATAAGTTGAGTTATTATAGTTTGATGTTAAATATTTTTTATTGAATATATTTATTATTAAATTAATTTTTTATGTTGAGGTAACATTTCTCATTTTTGTTTAGTTTTTTTAATTATTTTAAGACCGATGTTTTTTTTTTGCAATTTACAAAATTTGTAGTAGTTTTTGTTTTTCTAAATCTACAACAATCTTGAAAAGAAGAGAAAGCGAGAATTTTTGTTTAGTTTTTTAAATAATATTTAGAGTGATATTTTATTATTTATAATTTTTTGCAATTAACAGAATTTTTTGTAGTTTTAGTTTTTGTAAACTATAATAATCATGCAAAAAGAGAGAAGAAGAGAGAGAGAATTTTTGCTTGGTTTTTTAAAATAATATTAAAACTGATTTATTAATTGCAGTTAACAGATTCTTTCGTAGTTTTAGTAGTTTTTTCTAGTCCAATAGCCTTGGATAGAACAAAAAAGAGAGAGAGATGAAGTGAGAGAAAGCAAAAGGGAGTGAAGGAAATAGAAAGGGTGAGAGCAGCAGTACAGTCCTGTGTAAAGCTAACATCTAATGTAATGTAGAAAACAGATGCTGCACATGGGCAGAAGGTTTACAGGCGGAAGCGATTCCCATCTGTTCACAAGAATTGACAACAGCATCTTGAAAAAAGAACTTCAGACAAAGACTGAAATCCCACCTCAGCCATTTACCTAAAAAAATAAGCAAAGTGCATTGTGGGAGAGACTCATTTAGCTATTGTTTGAGGTCAAATGATTTCCATATGGAACTTCAATGGATGTCATGAATGACCAGCAACATGGCTGTAGCAGAGAAACATCTGGAGCGGAGCTCAGACGGGGACTGAAGGATATTTATTCTTGTTGGCCGAGTGGAAAGATTGACGAAAAGAGAGCGTAGATTTGGCAGACCTACTGATGTGATAAATCACAGTCTCTTTTATATATTCACCCTGTGGTCCTTCTGCACTGTTTGGCAGCTGCTTGAGTCTTGCTGCTGTACAGTGTAACACTGATGGATTCAACAGCTTACAGAAGAATGCTCTAGTCAATGCAATGTAATGTTAATAATTTTTGAATATTGCTCAATACTGTCTGAATACGGCTGAAGCTTGCGATTAAACTCAAATCAATTTGCTTTAGAATTCATAACAAAGACAGTGAATTTATTCGTTTTTGGAAAGTAGGTGATTAACAATAAGTCAGCAAGACCTCATGCTAACTGGCTTTGTCTCACCTGTAGGAGTGCAGTTCTTGGCGAGCGCGTCCCCCGTGAAGCCGTCGGCGCAACGCTCGCAGTGCAGACCCGTAGCGTTGTTGATGCACCTCAGGCACTGGCCCGTGTCCGGATGACAGATCCGAGGGGATGTGAGCGGGTCTGCGTTCCCACTGCAGTTACAGGGAATGCAGATGCTGTCGGCGTTGTAGAAGCCATCGCTACACTGCTCACAGTTTCGACCCTGGTACTCTGGCTTGCACTGGTTACAGATGGGCAGACCGTTTTCGTCTATAAACACAAGCACATAAAGGTTTGAGGTTATAGATTAGATTTACTTTATACATACAGCTGAATTAGAAGAACTTTTAAAGAAATTCGTTTAGCATTAGCTCTCTTTCGTGATATTCCCATTGGATTTGAAGATATTTAGGAATCTAAAGAATCTTTATAGGATTTTAGGGGGAAAGTATTTTAGATGATTTTTAATGGTTAAAAGGAAAACTACAGTTAATGACGCCTTAACTTTGATAGCAGCCTGAAATCACTTGTAAGATAAATTTCTTACAGTTATTATTTTGTAACAGACATTTTTTTATCAAAACAGTAACCGGCTAGCTGTTTTTATTTTGTTAATTTTCTTGTAAATTTGCAGTCTTTCTGTGATTTGATGGTTTTTGACCGTATTTTTTAAATATATAAAAAACCTGTTAAAACTGTCCATTTTAAAATTATGTTTTTGGACATTATACGTGAAAATCTGTAAAAAAAAAATAACAGTAAAACTTAGTACATTTTTTTTTTTTAAGTGTGTTCATCATGGGCGAAGACGGACATTTAAACTTTAAAAGATTGAGTGTTGTAAAAGCAGAGAATGACCATAACCAGGGGCGATTCTAGGTTTTCAATACTAGGGGGGCTCAGCCTCCAATGAGGATATATATATAGAGAGAGAGACAAACTCTAATTACCACATATTGTATACATTACTAAAATAAATAATTAAGAAAGAATATGCAGTAAAGCATAAATACAAATTATTGTTATTCAAATGAATATCACATTAATCGGTCAATCTGCAACATTTATATTTCAAAGTGACAACAACAGCCACAAATCCATAAAATAAATGTCACAATCAACTGCTGAATCATTTAGTAAGAATAAGTGAATATGTTTTCCTGCCATTCATTCTGATTAGCACTGTCGCTGTCACTATCTGCATGACTGCGTGTTCATCTATTACCTCCACAATATGTTTTCAATTAATGATAAAAATACTGAAGCGTCTGAAAAACGACATAGAGATTCTGTACACTTTTATTTCCTCGGAACTCAGAACATTGAATAACACTGCCGCACCATGCTGAACTACAGTAACTCTTATCTGCACGTCCTCTTTCCGGAGCTGTCAAAACTACCATCGACTCTCTATAACTATAGCACATCATCATTAATGACACTTTCTGTGGCTACAATATCATCTTGATCGTCGAAGTATGCCGTCATTGGTGTTTAGTGCTTTCATTTTGCTTTTAACTTTTAACAGTGGATGGGAAAGGGTCTTGTATCGCTTCCACATCCTATTAAGATGCATTTATAACAAAAGAATGGCAAAAATGCAGATGTCATGTTAATGAACACACCTTGTAACGGTACTCTGCTATTGATGTTAACTCCAATGTGCTGCTGTGTGAACTGAAGAATGCGCTTAATAACGCAGCCTAACGCCGTTTTCATAATAATAGTTTTAAAGGGGGACTATAAAGCGATCTCGAATTCTTGTGAAGATTACATTATTACACACAATATTTTAGGGGGGCTAAGCTAGAACTTTAGGGGGGCTTTAGCTCCCCTAAAAAGGGCCTAGCAACGCCACTGACCATAACTATTAACATCCATAAGGTGCATTCAACTGTGAATTTTTTTTATCGTCCACAGGAACTAAGAAACAAAATAATGTTTAATTTTGTCAGCCATGGAGCGTATCGAGCGCATCAATCCTCCTTTTTAATTTCTAACATAACTAAAAGCTTTAACTAGTCACTGCAAATTATATGACAAGCAATCAAATGTGACCAAATATAAACAGCATGATCATCATATGACTACTGAGAAAATGTGTACTGGTGTTTTATAATTGCTGACACATGATTACACTAAGAAAATTGCTAATTTGAGTCAACTAAAACTCATCACAACTTTCTTAAAAATAAGAAGGGATTCATAAATCATCTTTAATGAGCACACATTGAACATCTCTCCTCATTAAACCGCCACACTTAAACATGTTTACTTTCTTCTGCATTAATCATCATTATCTGATAACTGCGGATGCGTGAACGGTCCTGCCTTTCAAACAATTATGATCCACTTTGTCTTCTACGCTACACAATTTAAAAAAGAATACATCTGAGAACTTAGGTAGGCATAATATTGAACTCATATATCAATATCGACAAGTTAAAAATAAAAATAACACTAATATGATGAACTATGAGATCAGATATAATAAACAGATAAATATCTGTTCAGCAGTAACACTACAGAACATTACAGCGTTTATTTGCAAGCCACATTTTGGAAAAATTTAAGATAAGAAAAACGTGATACTAGTGTACGGCAACTACTCAAATACTCAAAATATACATTTCAGAGATCACTGCTGCATGACATAAAAAACTATGATGGATAGAAAGGAAACCGAAAAAACAAGAAAACGGAGGTCCAAGACTAGAAGAAAGAATGTATTTTATGATGCAGCCCAGGATAAAGGAAAATAACTGAACTGACAAGGAGCAATGAGAGAGAGTGAAGTTAAAGCAAAAACCATGTTGCAAGGAATGTAAAAATACAGACTGTAATGTAGCAGCAACTGTGAATCAAATGCATCTAACAGAGCAGCAGTTTTTATGTTACATGCGGAGAAGGCAGTGAATCGGGATGGGGGGTGTATGACCCTCCTCTCACAGATTCCCCACACTCAGCACCTGCGTACCGCCGACAGCAGGATATACCATCAAAACCTCCGGGCAGTGATGCACACCCAGGGACTACAACACTACAGGAGCCGACTTTCCATCCTTCCAAGCAGAGGGTATAACAACCATCATGGTGAGATAAACACACAATACGCGGATAGAGAGAGACAGAATGAACAGTCCATTTACATACACTTTACATATACAATACAAAAAGTTACGCACAAATCAAAATACCATAGTATGTATATATAAATAAAACAATATATGAACCAAGAGTGACCAGGTCCCGACTCCCTTTAGGCTCTCGAAACTTATTTCACATTTTTAGTTCAACACTACACTTCACAACATTCATTCATATCAACAAACAGCAAAAGACAAAAAGGTTAAGATCAAAATAAAAGGACATTTGAACTGTAGTTGGTTGTAACGTTGGTTAGTCTAACCCACAGTAGTAACTCTAATGTAAACACACACACACAAAGACTCCTTTTGTTTGGTCTCACCTGTATGCGTTTATTCCCAATGAGCCGTTTTCCACTTCATTCAGCGGCAACGTTTCCAACACCATACACACATTTCTCAGGCGAAATCCTAAGATACACTTCCTGATGTTACTTTAACTGTGACTTGTCAATGTTTAACAATCTTAGCGTCGTACAGCAGCTGCTGGTGGAGTATGATAGCTTTTAGCTCGTCATTTGTCAGCGTCACAAGGGCACGCAGAGAGACGCACGCAGCACGTAAAGTTGACGCACTGCTCAGACAGGTACAGGCATGCACACGACCACAGACTCTTCAGCAGTTCGCACAGCTTCTGATTAAAGGTCACACAATAAAAAACCACTACACTCATAAAACACTTCGTAATATAAGTGTAAAGTATACATAATAACTACACAGATCTCGATTTAGTTAAACTGTTTGATGCGGTTTAATTCCGTCAAGTCATAAACGAAAGCTTAAATACTGTCTCATATTTTCATGTTTCGATTTTCTCTATAGGTTTTTAATAGCTGTGGACATGAACTGAACAGCAGAGCTTTTCATAATCTGCTGAATCAAAGTTTAAGATCTGGTAGAACAGAGCAGGCGACCTCACTCACATTACAGCAACTGATGTTGTTGGCAGATAACAAGGCAACCAGTGCTAAGTCATTTCCAATGCAAATTTAGCCAGCATATGCAAATCAAACACCCTTTTCAAAACAGCGCTGACAAGAAAAAGAGACACTTACTGTAGCAAGAATACACCAAGCAATAAATGATCTTAATATACTGGCAATATTTAATGCAATACATAGACAAAAATATAAACTGGCACTTCAGACAAAACACAGCCAGCTATTTGGTTTAGTTTGGCTCTGCAAATGAAAGCAGAGTGATACAGTAAAACATTTAAAATCACCACGAAATGGAAGTTTCTATTTACTACTTTTCCGTATCGTGACGTATATCCGAGGGAAACGACTTATGATATTAGAAAAGAAAAATGTAGGGCGGGCTTTATTTTGCCCTTCCCTTTTTGATTGGTTAGTTGTAAGTTGGGCCTGGAGGGGAGGGCTAAAAATGCCTGACCATTGGACAGTCAGTATAGTCCTCCCTCCATTTTGTTGCTTACGTCATGTGGTGAAGAGTTGTTGTTGAGAGGTGGAGAGGAGGTCATTGTTTTTGATAAAAGATTACAAGTGCAAATGAATAAAAAGATAATGGTGTCCATGGATAACTAATTTATAATAATCACTGCAACACTGTGTAAAACAGTGCTAGAGTGTTAGAGATCGCATTTTTTCCTACTATGGCGAGGGAAATGACACCGGACCGAATGACATCAGACCGGTTATATTAATTAACAATAATAACAGAAGCATCAGCTTTGCCTTCTTACATTGGATCAGAGTTGGATAATAAAACAAGCAGATTGACCAGGAGACATTTGCAAGCAGGACTTCAAAGGACGTTTCATAGAAGTGTTTTAGAGGTAAGCGGACACACACAAAATATCAGTGTATTACACAGAACAGCTTTCACAGCCGAAGTCATGGAAGCTGTTATTTAACCGTTGGTTATCTTAGAATGTGTGTAGCTGAATTCTTATGACCAGCTGCAGGACTGTGATGAAAGTGAAAGTAGTTTAGCGCGCAGCTCAGTCAAATGTTTACAATCTCTGATAATCAAACACTACTCCAGCGGCTCTTTCTCTTCTCTAAGGAAGACCTCGCCCCTTTTTTGGCATATTCCTTTGGGCGGGTTAATAAAAGCACTAGGAATAGTGACATCATGTACCCGGGAAGTAGAGGGCTGTAGTCCGATTCCAGATGTTCTCTGTAGTCCTTGAAAAGCTAATTCTGTTAAAGACAATATCTCGCTTGGCACTGAACTTTGAGCTTTATCATTTTGCAGGCATTATTTAAGCTCTAACAGCAACAATACACACTAACTAAACGTTGAAAAATGTGATCGCGAGGAACGGGATCTTTAAAGGAGTCGTATGTAACATTGACACCTAGCGGTAGAGCTTGGTATCGCAATCCAAATTCAAAATATTGGCCAGGGTTTTTCCCCGCCCCTTCTCCTCCTCAGGCTCGAGGCTCACAAGAGTTGCCAGACACTAACAGGAGTGTAATGGAAAGCATAAACTCTTACACTGTAAGTTTATATGGTCATTTATACGTTTGCAGTGGTTTTGTTTAGGGATGCACCGAATGTTCGGCAACCAAAAATATTCGGATGAAAATAGCAAAATTGACTCCCATAGTTGGAAAAATTACTTGATCATTTTTTTGTTCTGTTGAACACAAAATAAGATATTTTGAAGAATGTAGGTAAGCAAACAGTTCTGGGGCACTTTTAACTACCATTGTATTTTTTCCTACTATGGGAGTCAATGGGGGGCAAAATCTGCCTGGTTATAAGCATTCTTCCAAATATCTTTCTCTGTGTTCATCAGAAAAAAGAAACTTTTGGAGCAACTCGAAGGTGAGTAAATTATGACAGAATATTCATTTTTGGGTGAACTATCCCTTTAAATGATTTTCAATTTTCAAACTGATATTAATATTCTACCTCCACCCTGTTTATTAAAGGGATGGTTCGCCCAAAAATGAAAATTCTGTTATCATTTACTCACCCTTAGGTCCAAACCTGTATAAATGTCTTTGCTCTGCTGAAAACAAAGGAAGATATTTGGAAGAAAGTTGGTAACCAAACAGATGCCACCCCCATTTACAGACATAATATGGAAAATAAATGCTTTGGGAGTCAATGAGGGATGAGATCTGTTTGGTTACTGACATTGTTCCAAATATCTTCCGTTGTGTTTAGCAGAACAAAGAAATGTTGACAGGTTTGGAAATATCTGAGGGTGAGTAAATGATGACAGAATTTTCATTTTACAGTGAACAATCCCTTTAAATTATAGGACTACATTAAACTACCTTTATCAATTACATTTACAGGATTTGAGCAAATCTTATGTAATGAAGACCTTTTAGAGACCTTATGGGGTTGGATTTACCCTGCTACACAACAGAAGAGTGCTAAGACCGTCAAAATGTATCACCTCATATCAACAACAAGAGACACCAATAATTACTTGTTCAGGACAATTGATCCCACTTAGTCACTTAAGACACTTATGTAAATCCAGACTGTGCTACAAGCACAAATAATGAATTACTGAATCAAAACAAATCTAGCCATTAACGGAAATCGAGTAAATGCCTTATGTGTTCTATAAGAATAGAAATCTGAAAACACACAAAAATCACTGTAATCCTGTGTGCTGACTAGTTGATACAGCAATCCAGCTGTGCTAAAATAAACAATATTACTCGTACATGTAAGATGCAGAACACTTGTTTACACATATACAGTACATGCACAAACAGTGATAGAAGGAAACTTTTACACTTGGTTTACATACCAAGGACTGAATTGCCCAAGCGGAGGTGTGCCACATAATACATTTCCCTAATACAATAGATTAATTACTAAAATGCAAACACATATATATGAAATGTTTGTATTCGGTCAAAACAACTCCTGTCTCAAGTGATGAGTCACTATGTGTCGAGTCTTTAGACTGGCTGTGAGTCCAGAGGGATGCATCCAGACTGTAGATGACCACAGACGCAGTGAGAGGAAGAGAGGAAAAGAGTCAATCAGCAACAGCACGACGCTGACTAAAACTGGATTGTATGAGTCAAACAAGACTTGCATTATAAGGTATCTGTTGTTTCCTCTCTCTCTCTGTCTAATACTGAATATGACCTTCTTTCTTCTGTGATTTTAAGTGAGATTTAGGGCTTGCATAGTATTGTATCATGTTTATTAATTTGGTCACTTTACTCAACCCTAGCCAACTCAGCAGCCACATTTCTTTCTTTATGAGTTACATTAAAAATGCCCTATAAATAAATTGTAATGAACTAAATGTTGTGCTCTTGCTGTTGTAGTGTCATCTTAAATTAGATTTTAAAACTAAATTTGAAGTAAATGACCACAAACAGTAATAAGACTATGCAGGATCAATGACATTCATCCTAAGGTTAATTCAAATTGGTCGGTCTTCACGCCACTTTGTTAAGACTAGCAAAGGTCATAAAATGCCTCTGAAGGTCATTACAAGTGATAATGTTAGACCAAAAGCTTAATAAAAAAGGAACTACTTTAAGGAACTACTTTAGCATCTTGATTTTGGGACCTGCAACCTCTCATTCACAGCAGCAGAGATGATGCCCCCCCCGTGCAGCGTTGGGTGTCCACAAATGACCTAAACCGTCAGCTCTATTCTCATGCTTAGTGACATTTTCAGGTATGCACAGGTGTAAATTATTCACTTCCATTCTCCTTGTGGTCCGTTGACATTTTGATATATATCCATTGTTAGCGGTGCATCCCTATAAAACCCCATTAGCTCTATAGAGATGTTCAGTGGGCCAGCAGTGGGCTGACGCTGCAGTCTGCTCTTTGTTAATAAAAGTGCAGCCTTGATGAGTAAATAAGGAATTCATTTAACATGCATGTGCTCCCCTGGACCTCATCAGGCCGTATCATCACGGATTTACGTGCTGAATAAAATGAGGTCTGTTGGCTAATCAGCCGCTGGTCTTACTGTGCTGCTTTCTGCATTACATTACCATAATCACTAATCCTCAAAGGCAGGAACCAGTATTTCTTATTCCAGCACGGGCCACTTTCTGGATGTAGGCATAGTGATGAGACCCATGTTTACACATACTTCCTACTTTCTCATTAAACACTATGATCAACATTCAATCAAAATTCATTCTTATTTGGGATGCTTTGGTTTAACCTCAAAAATGCGGTTTAGCAGTTGCTTCACTTAATCCAACTGGACACTAGAATTTCAAGAGCTCTTGTGTGATGCCCAGAGCCATCTTTAGTTGTCTACCAACCCTCCGAGAACAAGGGAGAGAGAGTGAGTTCCAGTTTGGGCCAAAAACTAAATACAGCTATATAATTATCATATCACCGCTGTCTTTCTGAATCTTTTTATCTCCATATTTTGCGATTTTTTGCCACAAATCAATATTATTAGTCCCCCTTTATCCCACTTGGTTCTTACAGATAAGAAGTATTAAAAAGTACCATATGTAACACTGATACGCATCATATTGCATTAATGTGCATTTTTTGTACATCCTAAAATATTTGATAATGATTACTTTAACACATCTTTATTCCTTATTTTCTTCCCTCATCACCCCTATTGGTAAAGTATCACCTTCTCACATTTACAGCATCAGTAACACTGCTTGCTTTGTTATCTTTCCTAAAATCACACCCATAGTTTCGGTTTAGATTGTATGTGAAGCATGTCACGTGCGTCACGTCTGTAAGAAAAGTTGTGGGCAATATTGGCCCAGAAGCAGCACCTGAAGTGTGAAATAAAAGGTGCATTTACCACTGAGAAGATATGTTTGAGTGTGTGGGGGTTTTCTTTGTTATATAAATACCATTCAGCACAATTCTGAGTATCTTTAAAGGGGGTAGTTCACCAAAAATGGAAAATCCTTTCATAATTTAATCACTTACTCACTTCATTGTATCGTTTTTTTTCTTGTGCACAACAGAACAGAAAAGAAGATATTTTGAAGAATGTTGGTAACCAAACAACAATTGACTTCCATAACATGCCCCCACTTTTCAAAATATATATTTTTTGTGTGTTCCACAGAAGTCATATACAGGTTGTGAACAACGTGAGGGTGAATAGATGAGGACAGAATTTTTACATTTGGGTGAACTATTGCTTTAACAGAAATAGTCAGGAACTAGGCCTATACTGTTTTAAGTCTCACATGCCTTATAGAAATAGTTCATCCAAAATAATTTCATTTTTTCACCATCCTGCTTTAGTCACCGTTTATTCATTGTATGAAAACACATACAATCAAGGTGAATGATGAAGCCCGGAGCTGTCAGTGCAGACATTCTGCCTTTTGTGGGCCAGGAAACAATATAAAAATCAGATGGTTGGATGGTTAGCATAGACTACGGTACTACATAATTCACTGTTGACAGCTTTTTATATATTCTTTTGGGAATCACCATTAGCCTTTTAATGACCTCGCCCCTGTAAAGGTCCTGCCCCCCAGTTTGGGAACCATTTTTCTAAGCAAAACTGTAGCTAATAGAATTTAATTCAAATCAGAACTAACATCTAGCCATAAAATCAACACAGTAATAAAAAAGGGACTGTCACTTTAAAAGAGTGATCCTTCTACTGGATGTCATAACAGTTCCTCTTTGTTACCTACTGTAAAACTGCACCAGCTGCATTTTAGGGTACATTGGTGTGCTCCCTTCTGAAACACCTGGGAACACTAAGCACGCACCTGCCCTTTCGCTTGTCTATGAGATGTTTTTCCACTGCCAGGTCTATCTATACCTCATTACATCATCGTGCGTGGCTACAAGAACATTTCCGACACAGTCAGCATACACAGCCACCCACAAATAAACACAAGATCACGCGATTTCTCGCAAAACATATGGCGAGCACAACCGGGCTACAGAGAGGGAGGGCTGCAGTACTGATCAAAACAATTTCGAAAAAAACCCACAAGAGACTCTCCCATCCACTCTGCTTTTATATTTCATTAACATGTCCTGTTTGTACCGGAGGCCCGGAGAGGCAAAAAGTTTTTAGTTTCACTTTCACTTAAAAATAAACTCCTCTCTTCCACCCACCCAGAAATTCAGGCAACCTGCCAGAATGATACAAGACACGTAATCCAAAACAGGTGGGAGGGGGGAACATGACTTATTCCAGATGTGGAGATCTCCTCTGGCAACCAGGGCAAGAAGAGCTAATGCTAATTCGAGCAACGTTAGCCTGATGTGCATGTGGGGTGGACTTACCTAGCTTACAGCTGCCCGTGGAAGTCACGCTGGAACAGGGGCAGGGGATACAGGCGTCCGTCACAGGAGCGCTGAGCTTTCGGTAGAAATTATACCTGCAGTTCTCACAGCCGGATCCTTCGGTGTTGCCCTGGCAGTTGAAGCAGAGGCCTGAGAGAGAGAAAGGGGGAGGAGGGAAAGAAGGTTGAGTAAACAGACCTAGAGCTTTGACTGAGTGGACTGTGGTCCAGTGAAGTGGATGAAAGCAAAATCTAATTGAGCTAGACAAAGCAAAACTAAAGGTTAGGAGACCGGAGGGAAGAGAAAGAGATCGAACACACATGTTTCTTAGAAGTGCACATAACCTCAACACATGAAAACAAGGAAGGAACTTGGGTAGAGATCAAACCCGGCAAGAGCATGTGCAAATCTACCAACAAAATACAAACGTGGTGTTACAAACAAATAAAAGACAGTGTCTTTGTTTGTCGCTAGAACATTTAGGTGACTTTTTAAGGGTTAAAGGGTTTCAAATAATTGCATACGTAACTTTCAGAGAGGAAGCACTTGACATCACGCATACACAAAAATACGCTGGGTAAAAATACATCAAAATGTATTTCTTAATAAAATACCAAATACCTTACTTTTAAGTGTATCAAAATAAACAACAAAATACAGCGGCCACACCATGTATCAAAATAAACTACCCTATTTTTGTATTTAAAAAATACTACATAATACTTTTACAAGGGAGCATGAAATTTCTTCACAAACCCTCCATCAATTGTCCTTTTTGATCAATCCCTTCACCATTCCACTGATTCTGTGGATTAAGTAAACAATGTTTGATAGCAACAAATTTTCTCTCCCCACGTAATGCAATAAATCTGAAATATGCAACCAGTTAACAGATGAAATATTCACATATGCCTGGCTGTGATCTCCCAGATGAAGGTTAGTTTTAAATTTACCAATAGTTTTTTACAGTTTGCAAATTACTTGTAATTGTATCCTAATTTAGCTACTTGGTGTTTGGTAACAAAAGGCCTTCTGTGCATCAGCAACACCGACAATGACAAACAAGTCATTCATAAGAAGGCAACTGATGGCACCTGTATTCATAGCAACTAGTTTCTCATGAGTTAACCATTTGATTGTTAATCATAAATAATAATAAACATATCATAACATATTATGTGACAGGCAGTCGTTCATGGAATGGTATGCAAAATCATGCTCCTATTAAACAGCTACTTAAAGTAAGTTACAATATTCAACATGCATATTTATTCAGCAAATATTTATGTATCAATAATTGGTATCAACAGAACTCCTCTAGGAGTATTAATCCAATTCCAACCATAGAACAGACAATACAACAGAGCAGGTATTCCAAAACATTTAACAAAGGTCTAACAGAAACAGCTAAACTAATGTGTGAATGTGGGGGCTCGTATGTATCTGTGTCTTAGAGCGGCTCACAGTAAATGCTGCTGCTCAACGCAAGTTTACACTATTACACTAATATAGTGGCATTAGAATGTAATGTTGTACAACACTGAAATGCGTTATTATTTTTTTCCATGCACAACCGACGAACATAACATAGGCTGAAAGTTGCAAACTAAATGGGGTGTATTTTAAATACATGTATCATAAATACTGCCCAGCCCTGCGCACACACACGCACACACACAGAGTATTATCTACATGCCAGGCACCCTAAACCTCATACACAAATGGGTCAACATTATTAAACTACCATGTCTAATTTATGAGCTTTATAAGTACATCAATCCCCTGTATAAACAGACTGAATAGCATTTCTACGTTATGTTACAAGCTTAACCTGACAGCCTACTGCAGGCCCCTAATAGGGAAAAAGTGACCAGCTGAAAAACTGATGTGTACCGGCTGAGAGAGAGAGAGTGACATGTGGGCTCTGTCAGGATTTCATTCTCCAGGCTGAGGAAATAAAGCAGACACACTGCACAATAATGACAGAGGTGGATGCAAGAGCAGAGAGAGAATGACGGTGAGGAACAAGGTGTTGTTTTGGAGCTGGAACAGGATCTGGTGGTGCTTCCACACATGACGACAGTTCACATGCTGATCAACACCTGTGATATTGATGTCTAAAGACACCTGTGATATTGATGCTATTATTATTTTTCTGTTACAGAATTCAGTTCTGCTATTCTTCGTATGTACAAAGTATAAGTCACTTTAACAAATGGATGATGAAAAATGAATTCATTTTCAAGTACACCTAACAATCAAACAAATGAAATTACATAAAACAATTAGGAAGTGAAACAAAAAAAGGTTCATTTAAAGGTACTAGGTCTTATGGTGTGTACCAAAGTTCAAGTTTGGTTGATATACTGTCACCTTTACACAGCAAAGCGGCACAAAAACCAATCTGAAGCGCCATAAAAAGTACAAAAAAGTTCTTACAAGAGTTTTACTTGAGTGGAACTGACAGTCATCCACTTATAATTACTTTTACATCAGTTAATTGCAAAAACTATATGACTATAACAAAAATTATATAAAAATGACTATAGAAAGTGAGTCTAGCATTATTTGTTTGCAGATGACATCTGGTTTATAATGTTTTAATCATATGTAATATTAACATCTTACATTTTTAAATGTGACTTCATTGGTCACTGCCACTACACATGATTTCAGACAGAGAAAGATTAATGATACTAAGCAATTTAGTCATAACTAGTGATGGGAGTATATTTCACCGGTAGGAAGAACATCAAAAGTAATCTAGGAGTGAGTTTTTCTCATATAAATATTCATCAAAATCCCTGCATTTACTTTTATTAATCAGCTCTATCTGAAATAAAATGCTGCATTTGTGCCTTTAGTCTTAAAATCGATGTGTCAATTTTAACATACCGCTTGTGTTATGCTGAATTTAACACATTTTGTATTGATTTTGTGTGAAATAAGTGAAAGGGACAACACAAGCTAAAGGTAACACAAATTTCGTTGTCCCAGAGATAACAAATTGGTAGACGGTTTCAAAGTGACAACATAAACAAACGTTACTGCGCATGCCTGCGTTCGTGGACTGCCCTTAACTTCTGGTACACATTCGCAAACTATAGAGTGCCTGTACATTATTTCTGGTAACAAGCAAAAGAAGCCGAGAAGAACCGTATCATGGCTAAACTTGTCTCTCAAATATTTTGAATTTAGACTGCGATACCAAGCTCAACAGGTAGATGTCAATGTACCAAACGGTTTCTTTAAATGCGTCAAAACTACAGAACCCATTTAACAAATTGTTTATATAATGCTATTATTATATATATATATATATATATATATATATTATATAGCTATATATTATCAACATAAATGAAATAAAATATAAATAGCTGTATTATTAAATTCTAGTTAAACACAGACTGGAAGTTAGCTATAGGGTAAGTCTATAGGGTGTTCGGCATGACTGCAAAACAAAAACAGAAAGCCTCTCATCCCTAAATACTATATGCTTCAATGTGATATTATGGTACATTTCAGCGGATTTAATACACGCCATATGAAAATTGTAGGACTCGTTGATAACAGAAACTATTAATCAAATCTGTTTTGTGTAAAATCTAAAAAATCAAATGCAGTAAGAATTCACTCTTGACTCCATTAGGCTAGTACTGATACAGTCTCTGTCCATCTATCAATACAAGGCAAGAGCATAAAAATGGTCAGAGATGAAAGCAGCAGAATATTCCTCTTGCATAAGACAAAAAGTGCACTAGAGCGATATAACACAGTGCCAAAAACATTCAGTAGATCAAATATTCTGTGTGTGTGTGTGTGTGTAGATGGACTGATGTCAGTCCCAGGTGAATGTGGGTTTGTAAGTGTGCTTTTCCACTGGGTCTTCAGGGCCAGAGAGCAAAGCAAGAGGAGGATCATTAGTGTTCAAACGCTGCTCTCAGAGTTTAAGATTAATGTGTTCACAGTTAAAGCCAAACGCAAACACTTCCTCTGGTCCAGATCTAATTCTTCTCTCCATAAGAAAGAAAAATCACAGACTGGATTCTCCAAGACAGCAATGAGATTAAATGCTAATGGAAACCTTTGCTTAAATCTGCGTCTTTGATATTTCTCCTGTAAAAAATCTCATCATTGGTGTAACATATATTTTTGAGTGGCAGTGCAACCAGCCAATAGCAGTGCATAGAGAACTTATGATATACACCAATACCATTCGTCTTGTATGACTTAACAGTATTAAACTAGGAGGGCTGCTTCATTAAGTATGAATGTCGGTGTGTGTACAAGTTTAATTATGATAATTAAAAACCGGGTGAGAAAACCAAACGCATTCGCACACAGTCAATAAATTAGTGAAAGAGCAAAGAGAGGCTTATTGTGTAGCTGAAATACTGTAAGCCTGGCTGTATTATGCAGTAGGTGGTCATCCAGTGTTTGTTGATCTTTCTTCTTTCAGATGAGATCAGAAATAAGGACAGAGGGACACAATTCAATGCCTCACAGCAAGAATCAAAGCAGGGTAGGTCAGGATCATGACTGGTAGACATATTCTTCTGACTGTGTCACTTAAATTGCTCCAGAACATGTGTTTGCTCAGAAACACATGCATGCATGTACACTACATAATCACACCGAAACAACTAGTTGTATAAAAAGAAAGTAATGTTGTTCTTACTGCAAAGTCTTATTTTTGGGGAACTGTCCCTTTAAATTAAAGTTATCATTTACTCACCCTCGAGTAGTTCCAAATCTGTATACATTTCTTTGTTCTAATGAACACAGAGAAAGAAATTTGGATGAATGCTTGCAACCAAACAGTTTTTGGCCACCATAGACCACCATAGTAGGAAAAATTACTATAGTAGTCAAAAGTGCCCAAAAATGGTTTGCTTTCCTCCATTCTTCCGCTCCGTTCCGTTTGTTCAACATAACAAAGACATTTTTCCTACAATGGTAGTGAATGGTGGCTAATAACTGTTTTGAAATATCTTTCATCAGAACTATGAAATGTAAATGTGGTGTTGGGGAGTAAATGAAGACAGAATTTTCATTTTTGGGTGAACTGTTCCTTTAAAGGTGCACTCATTCTTTTTATACCCATAGAGAAATTAATAAAACATAAATGGAAACCTGTTTAAAATGATGCATACTTAACCATATAATGTGATACTGAGCTTAATAATGAGGTCATCTTTTGAGGGCCAACATATTGACATCATATGTCTAGCTGAATACTATTGCTTTACACTGGATACATTGTAAAATATCATAAAATACATTACTCTTAATTTTCATTAAAAAAATCATAAAAAATGTGTACGACATGATACATATTATGGCACGAAACATAAGACAAAAGCACAAAACACAAACTATACAAACAAACAATTCAATATTAGTGCTCTAACACAGACTCAAAGGTCAAAGAGAGAAGGTTAGTTTATAGATTTAATTCAAATCTATCAATGGGGAGGAGCCAATGTAAACCCCTGGGCCAGTGAGCATGCAGACAGGGAACAATCACCTTTAACTGGGTTCAGAGGTGAGATAGCGCCCCCGGAGGTGTAATGCTGTGTTATCGCAGAAGAGTGAAAGAATTCCAGCAAAGTGGCCCAGCGTTTACGGATAAATCATTAGAGACTTTAAGAGGAGCAGACCGCATGCTGTGACATGCTTGAGACCGAAAAAAGTATCGGGTTGAAAAGGCTAAAAGTTATTTAGAGCCAAAGGGAAAACATTGAGTGTTTAAGGTAGAGGCTCTACAACGGTGCATTTAAAAATAGATACAAAAATATGATCACATAACTTTAATAAGATTTATTTTTAATTAAATACATTTGTAAAATTTCATAGTCGTCAATTTAAGTGTTAAGCCTGACATCTTATAGAAGATATATAATAACATAATGATAAAAGACATGATAATAGACGCTATGGAATTTAAAATAAAATTTGTATTTTTATTTATTTATTTATGTGATAAAAGAATATGAAAATCTCTGTTATGGATAAGTGATCTTGTCTGTATGCTGAGACAGGTTTATCTCTGTTGCAAAAAGCATCGATGAAGACGAAGCATTCAAGCAAAGGACCGTCTATAGGAAATAGATTTCAGACCAATAGAGCTACAGAGGATCTGCAACCAGAGATCTCTTGATGCTCTTAAACAGCTCAAGTTGTGCTTGACTAATGTAACAATATCTATTCGGCTCTTTGCAAAAAACGTTGCAAGTGGAAGTATTCATTGGCTCTGAAGTGCAGACTGGGACAGTTGACCCTGACGTAATGGCAGAAAGGTAATGGATGCTCTCTGGCTGCAAATTTACATTACTGGCTTTTTGGAAGAAAATCTCTGGGTAGAATGCATGTTGAAAGATACTATTAAACACCTCTGAAATGTTAAAGTCTCTCAAAAAAGCCATATGCCTTCAGAATATCTTTTCAACAGACTGTTAGAAAAGAAAAAGAAAGAGAACTACAGATACAGACGCCCGACTGAGATAATAGTTTTTCAAGGATATCTTATTTCTTAGGGTGTCTTTTTTAACGTCAATGTTTCCCCATTGTGCTGAAACCGAAGGAAGCAATTTGAAAGGTCTGATCTTTTAGATATCTATAGATACATCGAGTTGTTAGACACAAGATCAAAGACACATCAACAACAAAAGTAAAAGAGCCACATAAAAAACCCTTTTTACCCTGTGCCAATGTAATGTAGATTTAAGCCTTGATAAAATTCACGATCCTCAAGTTCGTATCGTATCCACAATCCTGGACAAAAAATATTACAGGACTAAATAAAGAGTACTAAATGGAGCAACTAGATTTTTTCATTGTATTGCAACAACAGGGGAAATTTATACTAAGCACTTGGCTCGCCAAGCACTCAATGTGAGTAAAACTTGGCTGTCGACTGTCGAGTACATAAAAGGGAGTTACTCTGCGTTTGCTTTATTAGGAACTGCAACATGATACTATATAAAATCATAGAAATGATACCTTTGAACCTAACAAATGTAAAAGTTATGTAGGGGTTCCCAATCCTGCTCCTGGAGATCTACGGTGAGAGTCCAGCTCCAACCCTAATCAAACACACCTAAAACATTGAATCAAGATCTTCTGGGTTACTTGAGAAATAACAGGCAGGTATATTTCATTAGGGATGAAGCTGAACTCTGCAGGAAGGTAGATCTCCAGGAGCAGGATTGGGCACCCAAAACACGCCATCTGCTAGAGAAAACATCTGTTCCAGCCTTTTACACATCAGTAGAAATCTCTCAAAACCGCCATATGGTAATACATATGTGGACTACTCTTCGCATTAAGCCACAAAATAAAAAATGTAAGACACAAAATCACAAGTGGCCTTAACATGTCCGTGATAAACAGCCAAATCTGCTAAATAAACAATTCAATCGAACTGATTTGCAGGTATTTAGTGCCAATGTATGTGTCAGAGATCTTTGAATTAACCCTTTTAAACCGGATGCGTCATCAAAACGTTCAGAAATTTGAATTGCTCCTAAAAGTAGACAAATTGGGCTTTTTGAACATGTAGCCTTCTGACCCGGAGTCTGCATATCCAGACATCGAAGAGGAATATGCTGTGGGTGTTGATCCAGACGTGGATGGATAAGTTAATTTTGTCTCATGAGAAATGTATGCGAAATAAGCATAGACTTATTGTTTCAAAATAACAGTTTCACATATCTTAGCGTGTGGTGTGTGCGTATGCTTTCAAGCACATGCATGGATTTGTATGCGTGCATGCGTGCACATACGCAGTGCAAGTGTATATCTGAGTGCGTTTGTGTTTCTGCATGTGGATGCATATGTTGAAGCGTGTGTATGCATGTGTGTGTGGATGCACGTGTGATATCTAGGGAGGTGTGTGTGCGCAAGTGTTGGGGCATGTGTATTAGTGTGTGTGCGTATGTGTGTGTGCATGCAAGTGTGTGTGTGTGCCTGTGCTTGCAATTGGACAGGAACTGCTTCAGACAGCACCGCATTTGAGTGAATGGAGTGAAAAGTGCAAACAAACGCTTGGAGAACTGGGGTCAAAAAAGGCTCCTGAATGAAAACTATGCACATGAGTGACATTAAAAATTATTTTTGCATGTACTGCAGTATATTCTTCATGTCTGAAGTGCTAGATTAATTCGTTATTTAGCTTTTTGAGAAAGTCTGAATAAAAATCTGTAAAAATGTATTTAAGTTTTTCTTATTTTTGTCTATTTAAATTATTTTTTAAACTCACAAGATAACACAACAAAGTAATGGTGAAAAACCTTACTTTATTGAAAAAAGGATACCTTGCACATGATGATAGGACATTGTGTTAGAATTTGACAGTCATAAAAACAAAATGTGTGAAAACATTTTCCCTTCATGCTCTGAAGGGCTAAAGGCTGTGGTCTGATACAGTGAGAGATGAGTTAAAGCTCTGCTGTATGTGGTTATGTGCGGCTCTCAGTGATGACTTTGCTTCTGGCCTTCAGCATTGACACCAGCCTTTGCTCTGGCGAATCACTTTCAGTTTGATTTGATATCTGACATTACATAAGAGATAACTGCTTTGACCGATCCATCCATTTTATAAAATACAACAACTTGCTAACCAACCACAAAGCGTATTCCCTAAACTATCAAACAATATTACTTTACGTCATCATTGCGTCATTAACAGTAACTTTTATTGGAGCAATGTGGAGATTTTAGTGGCATCTAGTGGTTAGGTTGTGAATTGCAACCAATGGCTCACTCCACTCATCCCCCTTCCCTATCAAACACACCCTATGGTGGCTCTCACAAGACAAAGATGTCACGTTTTTGCATTGCTGAAAAAGCTAACAAATTTACATAATGCGTTCTGTAGAGCAGTTTGTCCTTTTAGGGCTACTGTAGAAACATTGCAAATTTCATGCGAGGGGACCTGCCATAGACATCTATCATATCTTGATAGTTATAGCCTACTTTAATATGAATGGTTGTCAAAAGGAAATGTGAAATTCATTATTTATGCCTGTTGTTCCTGAGAATCCACTAGATGGCACCATGTTCAGTGATATGATATAGACAAGACAAGCAACAGAATAAATAACCACGCAGAAGTCGAGAATAAAACACAGACACAGAATAAAAAACAAACAGAGATTGTTTCTGAGATTTATTTGAATCACCAAAGGTGATATAGTATAATTTAAGTATTATATAATAACTAATGTTTTACACTGTGGAAATTGTTTTTTTTTCTATAGTAATTTTAGACATTTTCAAAGATAAAAGATGTTCTTTTATTAATCCGGTAAACCGTTACAGCAGTAAAGCATGACAACAAAAAACACTGCCGTGCATTATAAGTATGAAATAGCAGTATATAGTCATATAGTAAAAGTCGAATTGTTTAGATTTTTCCCATGATTTTAAAGTGAACGAGCTGTGTTCTGATCATGTGCATTTAATCTAACTGTAATTAATTCACATTAGCGATGTACACAATTATTAAGCCTAAATGATTGCTTGACCAGCCTGAGTTTTAACAGTTCCGTTTGACAATAAATACATTTTCAAGTCTAACCATCTTTAACTGGAATCCTAACATTTAACAATAGAAAAGTATTACAATTATTCAGAAATGAAAAACGATGTTGTGTTATTATCCAGAAAACTGCAGCTCCACCATTCACTTGTATGTCTTTGTGTTGGCTTTTGCCCTCACCAATATGACTGCGGTGTTGACGCACGATCCAGTGGACAATGAGGCGTCTAGTTAATATATCTATGTCTATGGGACCTCCGGTGTATGTAGATAGAAATAGCTCATTGATTCTAAGGTAATAAAAACATAACGCTTCATTATGTTGGGTCTTTGTACACCTCTGAAGACATAGTTATGTATATTATATTGCATTTCTGTCAATAGTTCCTCCAAAAAAATTACACAATGGACCTTTAACACAGGGCACACTTCCTTTCTTGGTACATGCATGCTTTCCTTTCTAGTGAATTTTTCTCACAGTTCCTTTATCTTACTCACTGGGGTTAACAGGATTTTAAAGCTGTCATGAAACACGGTTTAATGTAAAAGTTGCTACAGTACAAATCATTTTAAATGGAAAATGTTTCTTTTTAGGTTTATAAATCCAACACTTATGCAAATGTAGCCAATAATTCACGTTTGTCTATAATATCACACTTACTATTTGTCTTAGTTTTTTCTTTATATATAAAATATATACATAGATGAATAGGTCTTTTACAATTCAGGTCCCTCACTGCTCCAGGTCTACAACTCTACATCCCCTCCCGTCCTATTTGGTCTGAAAATGAGCAACGCCTGCTTGTTCCATCACAGCGAGGCACCAAATCGCTTGCAAAAACCTTTACTCATTTGTTTCCCTTGTGGTGGAATGAACTGCCAGCCTCCACTCAAACTGCAGCATCCTTCACAACTTTCAAAAAACAGCTCAAATCATACCTGTTCCGCATTTATTTGACTCACCAATAACTGTCCTTCTTGTGTTCCAAAAAAAAATCATGTTGTTCATTCTCTCCTTCGCTTTCTCCAGCATTAGTATGGCCTTGTGAACTAACGGTACGGTTAAGTGAGGTAACAAAATGTTTATTTGTTCTCCTACTTGTAAGTCGCTTTGGATATAAGCATCTGCCAAATGAATAAATGTAAATGTAAAGGTTTTTTTTGTGGGTCCTTGCCATCATAAAGTTTGAAAACCTTGACTACAACACAACATATACAACTAATGTCTGGAATACACGACAAGACTTCTGAACAGACATCATACACTTGCAGACTTTTTGAAAGGTTCAGATAGGAACACACTAACTGATCAAATCTCCAGACTGGCACAGACTTTCTGCAACAAGTCTAGACTGAAAATCTTGGCAAAATCTGAGCAAATGTCTTGTAGTGTATTTAAGCCTTAACCCACAAGAAGAAGGAACATGTTTTTGTCATTGGCTGATCTGCACAACAGTGATTCGGACCATAAAACAGAGAGTGCAAATAAACCACACTATCAGCAATTCCTTCCCTATCTCAGTGTGTTCCAAGGGAGACTGTCACTGTAATAAATGTACTTGGATAAAAGTGTTACTTAAATTCCTAATTAGTTATCCAGCGCTCTGCAGAGCAAGATTCATGAGATCAAACACTGCCATCCAAAGATCTGAATGGATGAACTACCTCATCTGAAGTGAGGTAATAGTGTACTGGGATCAGGGTGGCTCACCTGACAGTGGGTCGCAGGAGTTGCTGTGATTACTACAGTGGCATGGTTGGCACCCCGTGCTGCTTAACTGTGTGAACCCTGGACGGCAGTTGTCACACTTGTCCCCATGCACCCCTGCCTTGCACGTGCACACGCCTGAACTGTGAGAAAACACAAAGAAGCAGGTATGGAATTAAGACGAGCTGAACAGAGACACTGACAGAATGACTTAATTGTTCTTGCAGCAGCGTTTGAAGTAGCCTTCAAAAGCCATACAGTACATTAAGAGGTTAAAAGCTCTGTCCACATCAAACAACAGGTATCCTCTGAACCGCCAGAACCTCTTAGTAGACCCACTCTGTGAAAGCTTAAGTAACGTCTATTTGAGATAATGCTGTACACTAGTAGTGTAAAAATAGACTGATCGATGTATGGTGATCATGTCTCTGAACATGTAGACTTATTCATTGATTTCAGCCATGGTTTTCTTCCGGTGGTGGGTATCATTAGGGGGTTGGTACTAATATTAATGGAGGAAAGCTTTTATACAGAATTACACAGAAAATTAGTAGCCTACATTTGCAAAAACAGATGTCAAAAATCATGTTTTTCATTGTGCATTCCAAAATACAGTTAACTATCACAACAAAACAGTAAAAACATGATAACATAGTAAAAACATGATTTTTGAACATTTAAAAAAAGGAAGTAATCTGTTTTTGCAAATCAACTCTTCATTTATATTCAAGCGTCACTGGCTCAGAAAAAACAGAATACCAAATTTAAAAGTAAAAAAAGGGTATCAAATATTTTCTATAATATAAAATATAAAAACACCTTAGAGTATATTTGTAACTGGGACAGTGTATAAAACTAGACAGTGTGACAATACAGTTTGTTTTCTCAACTGGAAAAAGTGAAAACATTTGCCCTTGCCCTAGCTGTGAGACCACATGATTAATATTGGATGCCCTGATTAGTGTGACATCACCTAGGTGGGTGGGGCAAACATCAAACAGAAAGTTGACCTTGCAATGCATAAGGTGAGGAAAGTATCAAATGAGTTGGGTTTCATGGTTGAGGAAGATGAGGTAATGCACTTGGACAGGAACTGCTTCAGACAGCACCGCATTTGAGTGAATGGAGTGAAAAGTGCAAACAAACGCTTGGAGAACTGGGGTCAAAAAAGGCTCCTGAATGAAAACTATGCACATGAGTGACATTAAAAATTATTTTTGCATGTACTGCAGTATATTCTTCATGTCTGAAGTGCTAGATTAATTTGTTATTTAGCTTTTTGAGAAAGTCTGAATAAAAATCTGTAAAAATGTATTTAAGTTTTTTTTATTTTTGTCTATTTAAATTATTTTTTAAACTCACAAGATAACACAACAAAGTAATGGTGAAAAACCTTACTTTATTGAAAAAAGGATACCTTGCACATGATGATAGGACACAGTATCAATGTTTCAGTGTGCATATTACTCAAACAACACCAGACAAAAAAAAAACACAGGAAATCAAACTCAATACAAAACAGGTGGGGCCTACTGAGAAACAATGAATAACCAAGACAACCATTGATAAGTGGAAACATAGGAACAAAGAGAAACAAACTAAGACTTTGATAATGAAACTACAACAGACTATTTGTGACATTGTATGCAGTGATGCGTTTTATCTTTAATTCACCCTTTAGCTTTCAGAACTCAAAGCTACTATCCATCTAAATGACTCTCTGTGTGCGTGCAATAAAATCTCAATTTCCAACTTCTTGGAAAAGCAATGTGGAATAAATCTGCTCTTTGTGGGAAATCAAATCACAACATCAGAGTGCTTAAAATAAATACACTCAGCGATGAGAAAACTGATTTAGTTGTTACACAATTCAGTCTTTTGAAGCGCAAATGAGGAACACAGAAAGATAATTTCTTCTGGGAGAGGCTTGGTAAAAATGTGAAAAATATCTGCAATTGTTTCTTTTCACCACACATACAGACAGTTTTAATATGGATTTGACTCTCCACGTGTACAGTCAGAAGTTCTTTGACTTTGCTTACTCTCAGTAATTAGACTACTTGATATTCTGTCTCATGTTGAGCTCACATTTCCTGAGAAGAGGAACCCTGACTCTATGCATTCTAGATATCCGCCCATGTCATTAAGATACTAAATATTTAAATAATTCAGCACAAAATCCTCAGTAAAAACATGTTAAAAAGCAGGTTTGACAAATTTCAGCCACACATAAAACCCTGTTTTTCATAAAACAAAATGGGGCAGAGTCTACTGTACATTAACAATAACACAGACATCCTTCAGGCTGGAGCCTTAATCTCAGCATGAGCCTGGCCACTCTACAAACACACTTTAGGAAGCCCGAGCTATGCATCCATCCACGCGCTCTCACAAGGATGCAAAATTATGCCTCATCACACCCCATATGCACCGATCGCTGACAGGGTAAACAGACACACATGCACGTCCTAAGTGACCGTGTAAACACACTTTGTCACGGACGGTGCTTTGAGAAAGGCACCCCTGAGGTACAGCTTAAGATAAACTGTTCTGCAGCAAGAAAACAACTATGTTGAATGGTTATTAATACAGCTTTATCGGATGCACTATTTAAGTGCAGCGTGAGAAAAGAGAACAAGAAAGAGGGTGAAAGGATATTAAGCAAGCATCATGCAGAGTAAGATCCTCTCCAGTCCTTCTATACTTAGAATGAGCATCTCAAAGATCTTTAAGGCAGTCTTTTTGAGCTATAAACTGACATCATGATCCTCTACAGCACAAGTCAATGTCTTTGATGTTTGGCCTAACAGTCTTGTCTACAGAGAACTGAGCGTGTACTGTATCCAAACCAGCGCCTATGAAGAGTACAGAGAGAGAAGACTCATTTAACAGCATGCTTCTGGCACGGGCTGGTTTATGTCCTGTGAATTTCAATGGGCACAGTCTGTCTCCACACATCAAGTATGTCTTAAATGCCTAAACAGATTGTTTAAGTGTATAAAAATATTAAAATATTAAACAAAAAATGTCTACCAGAAGTTAGGTTTGGTTACATTTCATGTCTAAAACCGTGCAATAACTCTGCTACTAGATTTAGTTATGCTGTGATCATCTGTGTCGCACAGGCTGGCAAGCGCCTCACAAGAGCCCCACCTTGGAGAATTGTCAGCTTTCATCGATTGACAATTGGATCCTTTTATTAAAAGGCGAAAAGACTTTCTTCACTAGAGCAGCCATACTGACCGTTGCATTCCTTCTCATTCATGGCAGTATATATTAGCATATATATGATCTTTCCCAATGCCGATTATTGGCCGATATATCTTTTTTATCTTTACAAATTTGTATAACAATATAATTTTAATAACAACCAGTTATTTAGTAATACAAATGCATCCTATTTCAGCCTTAAGTGCAACATTGAAGCAATTTTAAAACATTGCTCTGTTTTCTTGAGCAGTTAATTTTAGGATATGCCAAAGGCATGAGTTTGGGTTAGGGTTACCTTTTTATGTAACATTGGAAAAGTGTTTGGAAAGAGTCATTATAGACGCTTTCACGGCTGACGTCACGATTACGTCATGGCGCAAGCTGGGGGGCAAAACAAAGGGAAAACTGGAGGCGGCCAATACAAACCAGCACAGATTCGGCTACATAAGGAGTTTAAAATATCATCTTGTTGTGTTGTTTAGTGCCACAATCGACAGAATACAGTCTCCAATTTGATAGTTTAACACAAACCTGCTGCCATTGCCAAACAAAAACAATGACGACAGCTGTAGTAGTTAAACATAATAAACAAGCAGACAGAACAGAAAGATTCATCAAAACTGCTTGCGTTTCACTTCATAACAGTTAAGATAAAAAAACTATTGTCTTTTGTTGGTGTGGATTATGATTTGTGTCTAAAAATGTCTCACGTATGCCCAAATCAGAAACTGGGGAACAAGGTTATTTTTCACGTAGCTTTTACTTTTGAACGCATGGGCTATGGTATTACTTTGTTAGTTATACAACAAGCAGTTAACTATCGGTCAGAAACTATAAACATAAGGAAACTGTTTGTCATCTCTTTTTCTTTGGTGGTCACAAGTGCATTAGTATAAAAGAAAGAGGCTCTGAACAGTGAGAAGGCTCATGTTAACTCAACTCAAGTTAAGTGTTAGGTTGTGTTCAAGTAAATGCATTTGCTAACGTTTGCCAGTGTTAGTACACGCAGTCATCTATAGATGTATCCGCTCTCATCTTTATCTTATACACGCTTGGTTTCTCTGTCTGGTAGGTGTAGATGTCAGGCCTCTTAACCGGAGGTAATCCTGTCATTTTGTCCCTGGATCCATTGAGTGAGCGTGTACGGCCAGGTCCTCGTGTTAAAGTCAACTTTTTCAAAAACAATCGCCCTAGACAGTTAGTGACCTTACATGTTAAAATTGAATCCGATTTATTCTGGTCATCCTGCTAGGAATCTTTCTGCCTCCACCTAAGCTCCGCACACAAAAACACTTCACAGTGTTTACTAACAGTAAAGGCCTCTATGCATGGAGTGCTGTTTAAAGTAATACACTGCAGTTCTAAACCTATAAGAACCACTAAGGTGAAATTTTCCTACCGGACCAAGAGAAAACAACATTAAAAATGCAGAATCACACCTTACAGGCCTGCTAAAAACTCCACACTTGCCCTGAAGATGTAAGGATGTTTCCATGACGACAAGTTAAAATGACCCTGCTGTGATTACAGTGAGAGTCTGTTATATTCACCAGGGCAACTATCCCACACAAAGACGAGCATTAAATATGCTGGCGAAGCAAATGTTCAACATTTCGTAAACTGTCCAGCCTTTTTGTACTTGTCAAGATTAATTAAGGAAGCGCTTTTGCAATTTGTGAAAACGCTGATGGCACAGTTTCAGAAGAAGACCGAAATTCACGCAATTATTGGTAAATGCTGATATGGTCACACCAAGTCAGAAGGGTCTTATTCATAAAGGACGGGCAGAACAAATTTCTGTTTAAATTGTTCATTCAAATGTAAATTTGCCCACAGAATTGAAAGTGACAATTTATGTAAGGACGGTTTTACGCACCATTTACATCAGTAACTACGCATTTGGTCAAAATTAAGTTAAGGTCTAACATCTGCTCTGTCTTGTGACAAAGTCTACTGGTTCAATCTTATCCCATATCTGAGAAACGAGAGAGTTAAAATTGCAAAATCCAAGCTTATACCAAGGCAAACCGCAGTAAGTGAAGTTACCGCGTTCTGGTTTTGTTTTCCCGGCTTTGACACCGCAGATACTGCGGTCTTCCATGGTAGCCGTAACACTCACATAGAACCAACAAGCCAACCAGCTAGCTTATATGGCACAATCCTGCGGTCAAATGATGGTTGAACTCGGGTTAAAACGAAAATATCCATAGACGGGTAAGGAAGATCACAAAATATTAACTAGCAAGGGAAATTACAGCTTTATAAAAGGGTAACATTAACTAGCCAGCCACTAGCAAATTAAACAGACATTAGCCTACCTTCTCCATTGAAGGCAATATCCACTCTGACACTCGTAACGATAATCTGATTTATAATTGCGTTGATGTTCGTCGATTCGGACATCTTTCAGGCATATAATTCAATTGTAGTGACAAGGGTTACACTATCAAAAGTTTGCCGGCTCTGGTAAAGTTATTGTTATGCGCAATTAGCTAACAATAGCTGCGCCTCCTCAGCAAAGTGACCACCCGACGTGCACCCGAGCATCAACAGAAGTAGCTGTCAATCCACCTTTCTTCCTGTTTAATGACGAATACCTCCCCAGGAGCATTATCGCCACCTACTCCAGGCTACTGGATGTCAAATTAAACTTACATAGGCGATGAGGTTTAGATCACATGATTGAGACAGAATACGTCAGCCATAATTGCCAACTCAATTAAAGGATGGATGCAATCGCTTTTATGATTATAGATTTTATTTTATAATCAGTAAATATAACAGAACTGATTAGTTTAATTAGTGTCCTGTCATATTTAGTCAATAATAATTATCTGCTTTTCAACAGTCAGAGTACATCTTGCCAATCAGTTTTTTGGATTTCACAGATGAATCAGAATTTTATCTTACTTTTGAGCAATTTTAACATTCCCAACAAGCAAACATCAATACAATTATTTAAAACAATTAACATGTAGTAAGAAACACAAGAATAAAACTGGATGAACACATTTAGTTTGTAGATACTGCGCTTTGCTTTTGCAATAGTGTTTTAGTTGTGTGGGGTCATCCAAAGGTAGAGTGCAGCATCTGCATTTGGGTGGTCAAATGTCACATCAGTGGTCATGGTTTTTATCAATACAAAATGTCCTCATAATAAGGCATTACATAAATGCATTACAACTAATCTACCCACAACACTTTTGACTGGCTTGTGTAAAAACTTTGAAGCCATATTTCTCAGTTTCAGTGTTTAGTATAGTTTAGTGCATAGTTACTGCACTTTGCCTTTGTGGGGCAGTATACACTTCAATCAAATACTTTGAAAAAAATCTGTATATAGCATAATACCGTAATTTTTGTAGAGAAGAAACACAAATGTGTGTAGCACTGGCCAGTAAGCTGTTTTAGCTGGTATTCATGTACATTTTGCTAAGATTCCTTCTGCTACTTCCTCTTGGACTATTTAAGGCTAATGTGGTTTGAGGCCTGGGTGGTTTTGAACCTCTAATGTATACGTAACCCAGTTTCATTTAATGGGTCAATCTCTACATTACATTGCCAGATCCAAGTCAACTCTCCTCAGACAACCCATCTTACCCAAATTTACATTTATGCATTACATTGCACCAATAAGAGGGTATACATTCGGATATAAATTATACATAAAGGTATACAAGTTGTGCATGGGAATCAAAATTATTCCATGACTTTGGGAGTGCTAGTGTCCTAGTTGAGATGGGAACACCAATTAATACCCCAAGAAATATTAAAACTAAATTCCTCATAGCATGTCATGAATTTCAGTTTTTCCCTTTCTTTCTGTTTTATTTGACGTTTTAACCAATTGACCAAACTGAGTGAACAGTTACAGGAAGGCCACAATTGCAATATTTGGGTATTTCCTGGTCTACTTGTGTTCAGAAAAATACTTTAAAACATCAGTCAAAATTACCGGTACTGGTATTTATGTAATAACCACTGTTCAATACCTGTTAATTTCTTATTCATTCCAGTGCTCAAATTGAATCACGTCTTATGGGGGGACCTCAACCACTAGAGATTTTTTTATGGGGGAACCAAAAATGACTTAAAACGGGTTTTTAATAGAAAATATTTGACAATACTAAATATTTTATTTTTCATTCAGTTCAAGTATCCAGATAAAAATGACCCTAAAAAACAATATAAAACTTTTTTAAAAGTGCAAGTTAAAATTTATTACCATTCATTATTTCACTTTACAAGCGAGACACCAAACCAGTACACAACATCACGTGCTTACATTTTTAAAGAGACATGACACCTAAGCCTTAAAACAGACTTAATCATTATTTTAAATAATTATTCACAATATTTACTGTATCTTATCTGCATAAATTGAAAAACATCATTATTGATTTTTTTTTTTTTTAAGTAAATGATTTACTTCTTATAGGGGTTCTGTACTGCCTTATGGGGGTCCCAGATCCCCCAGCCCCCCACAATTCGAGCACTGATTGTGTCACTGCCTCTACCCTGCCACAATATCTTATAAAAAAAGCTTATATTTGTTCTTTGACATAATGCATATGGGTAGCAGTCATTTAGTAAAACATGCCTAGCTTGCTGGAGATAGAAAAACGATGTGTCCTCATTCACTTGGATATTTTGAGACATGTTCCTGATGGAACAACTGCGTTTAAGCTTCAACTATTAAAGATAGTCAGCTAGAGTTAAATAGATTTTCTTTTAAAAGGTTATTGACAAGGTTCTAACACCTCAAGCATATAAATGTTCTAGCCTAGCCTTCAGATCTGAAGTAAGTAACGTGCCCAACCTCCGAACCACAATCTATAGCCAAAGTCTGTTTGTCCAAAGAAAAGCAAACACCAGCATTCAGTAGAAGTTCATGTCAAGTAACTGGAAGCGATGGATACTGCCCTAAATGCAATAGCCCCACCTTGAAAAAACAAAAATCAGCAGAATTAAAAAATGCATGTTTTCATAGTGAAAATACTGATCGGGTGGAGGGCACCGGGAGAGGTGACTGAACAAAGACACACTGTGCTTAGAGCAAAGCTGGAGACTGTTAATAACCCCTCCTGACTACAGGCCAGAGCCAGTGAAAGTGGAGAACTCTTTTTCGGAAAGGGACGAGTGATAAGCAGGAAAGTATCAAAAATATTCACAGAAGATCCAAATGAGATTTCAGATTTTATTAACATTTCTTTAATATTCATTCTCTATAAATAAGAGTACATTCATTTAAGCTCTTTTTACCAAATGGAATTCTAGACATTTTTCCCTAAAAATCAGCCTTGGAAGTTGGAAATGTAAATCAAACCTTAAATTTGACATTAATATTGATGTTGGTCCCTGAGTGAGTATGCGTATCTACTGTATAAATCGTTTTCTAGTTCTGCTGTCTGCTCTTAGGGCTCGGCTGACTGGAGGAGGCAGCTGTCAATCATCATTAAGGGTGTCGCCTCTGCAGCCAATCCGATGTAAATCCAATTTAAGTTGTTAATGTGTTCACACTGCGTAAATGATCAGCAACAGGAGGTGACACTACACGAGCTGTAAACAATTCTGTCACCCAGCGACTCGAACCACGTTTTGTCACGAAAAACCGCGAGAAGTGGAATGGCAAATGACACGAAAAACGTGCGAAATGGGATTTGCTTATGTGATAATGGACGTCGGACATAAATTTGCACTTCAAGCTGTTTGCTTGATGATCTGCTCGGAAAAACCTAGAAAAAGGAAAAATTAAAGGATATGGGTGAAAGAATGGATCAGCATGGGGGCAGTTCCGGTGACCTCAACATGGCTTGCTGGCATTGGCTGTGGCTCGTCGCGTCACGTGACATCACATGATGTCGAGTCAGACGACAGCTCTAGATATTTATCATGCTAGATATTTGTCTGGCATCTGCGAGGCATCAGCAACGCGTCAGGGAGCCTCTTTGAGGAGTCGTTTACTAGTTCACACATAATGATTGGCGAGGTGATCGCACGCTGTTCTGCCCCCGATCACAGCCTGACCTGTCGGCGAGCTCAACAACTTGCAAATCGGGCTTAAAGGAGTCATATGACACGGCTAAAAGGAATAGATTTGTTTGTTTTAGATTTAATGCAATGTGTATACACGATTTAAAGGAGTAGTTCATTTTATGATAATTTATGACATCATTTTCATGATAATTTACTCACCCCCATGTCATCCAAGATGTTTATGTATTTGTTTCTTTAGTCGAAAAGAAATAAAGGTTTTTGATGAAAACATCACAGGATTTTTCTCCATATAGTGGACTTCAATGGACTCCAACCCACATAGCAACAAATTCTGGGCCAAATCTGTCTTAAATTTGGCCCTTCTGGCTTAATTCTGTGCCAGTGGTATCAAAGTGGTATCAAAATCAGAAATTGTTTCATTTACCACACACACACTATTTACAAGAGTACTCAACGAAAACAGGGATAAATTAACTAATATCTACATGAACCTTGTTGTTTCTAACAATGACACTGAATGACAATTTTCTTCCCATAAAAAAATCCAGTTTTAATATTTGCCTTCATCTAGACTAGAGGGTGACAGGTTTGTGCTGATTTGAAGGGAAGCGGCTCTTCATAAAGCTGAACAGGACAGTGAGTGAATAAGTTGGAGCCGAGCCATTTATCAACGCGCAGCCCACAGACAGGATTAGCCATTCTCTCCCTCTCGTTTCTCAGCCTCTGACGTCTGGCGAGACATCTGAGCCAGTGGCGGCTGCTAATCTTTTAAAGAGGGGAAGCTCATTTTCGGCCTAAATCATAATAAAAATTGTCCATTTATTTATATGTAAATTCTGCCCTACGTTCCTTTTCAAGAAAATGCTCTGTAACCCTGTCGTACCAACTAGGCGTCTTTTCCAGTGACTTGACCAGTGTCCTCTCAATGGCCAGCAGAGCTAGGCTGCTTAAACGGCCTTGGCCCATTGTGTTTACGGGTGTAGGACTTGAGCCGCTTTAAACAGGAGAAGCTCCTTTCTACACCTGCAGATGTAGCTCCAATTGTTGCCACTAATGAGAACAGTTTGTAAAGCTGAGGCATTGCACTGTCCAACTCCATGTCTTTAAGGAACACCAAGTAATCACACAGCTTTCCCCTGTTACTCTGCAAGTCCTGATCTGAATACAGAAAAGACGTCCTCTTTGTGGATTTTGAGAAAAATGTGGCAAACCCAGAGAGTGATGCAAAAAAAATTCTGCACTCAGGCAAGCATTTGGCCCCCTGTGACAGCACCAGATTCAGTCTGTGTGCATAGCAATGCACAAACATTGCACTGGGGGCTATTGCTTTCACTTTGGCCTGCAGACCATTGAGAGCTGAAGCCATGACAGCAGCCCCATCATAGGTCTGTGCCACAAGCTTATCCTTAAAATTGTAGCCCTGCATGTTCTCATTTAAAACATCAAAAACGGACTGAGCATCTCGCCCCCCAGAAACATCAAAAAATCCAATGAAGCGCTCCTGAATTTTACCTGCACTATCCACATAGCGAACAATGACAGAGAGTTGGGCACGGCAGGATATATCAGTGGTTTCATCCACCTGCCATCCAAAAAAGGGAGCATCCTGAATTTCATCTCTGATCTGATCAGAAATGGTGGCTGCAAGAGCAGAGATCAAGTCATTTTGAATAGTGTGTGACATACCAGAAAACACAGTTGAGGACTCGAATTGTGTGGACAGGACAGAGTCATTTTTAGCTAATGTTTCTGTGAACTCTCTGTAATTCCCCTTGTTGGATGATTCACTACTCTCATCATGTCCCCTAAATGACAGCTCCTGCCGGCCAAGCAAGGATGTCACATCAATAAGGCGGTTTAGGAAGGCCCTGTTTTGTTTAACAGTTTCATTATGCGAGCACCTTCATTGATTGCATGCTCAACCCTGATCCTGCCCATGCAACTTAATCTTGCACATGCACTCACATGTTCATTGCTATTTTTCATGCCTTTTATATGCCCTGTCAAAGTTTGACAGATCTCCAAACCCCAATTTTGACCAAACAACACATCCATGAGATGGTTTCATCAAGAGACATGGCCAGCAGTACATTTTCTTTTTCACAGCACTTCCAGTCAGCCAGCTAACTTTGTCATACCAGGAGAGCTGAAAAGACCTGTTACTTTTCCCTATCTTTTGCACTAAATCAATCTTAGGTGTTGATCTGCCCTGCTGTTTTAATTCTAAGTTTCTCCTCGTAAGGAAGACTTTCTAATGGCTTTGCCAAAATCAGGTCGACAATATTAGCACTGTCTGCCATCGTGTGCAGTTTGCTAGCTGGCTAGTTCAGACTATATGAATTAATGAACAAACGATCTAATATATATATATATATTTAACTCAACGGGAGGAAATGTGGGAATTATGTTAAACTGAAACAATGAATGTGGTGTGAAATTGTGTGAAATATACGATGAAGGTTGCAGCAGTTTGTCTTTCGACTACACATGCAAAATCCGCGATGGGACTGAGTTGGAAATGGAGACACAGAGTGATACGCGTCATAATCTGAAGACCACGCCCACACCAACAGTCTCTTTGCATTGCGAGAAGCTGCCGCCTCCTTGTCTCCTTGTCAAAAACAAAAAAAACAATGTCTAAAAGCTGATATGTGACAATGTGTATAGCAAACAAGCTAAAAAAAAAACAAGAAATACGTTTTTATAAGCTGTCGACCCCAAAAAACGAGCGTTTTAGGACATAAAAGTGGATTAAAAAGAGATGACAGACCCTCCAATCATCACGCAGACGCTCGGAGTCCGGGCCAGCCCACTCCTCCATTCATCCCAGAGACGCTGAGCGTCCGTAGGCGGGACATAATCGCAGCATTATCCAATGACCGTCTTGTTTCTAAGCACTGAAAAAAACTGTTTAAAGCAGCCCCATTGAAGTCAATGGACGCTGGGCTTCAACAGAGTAATGCACTGTACGCTACGGGAATGAATGAGAAGGAAATCGAGTCAGCGACCTAAGTAGCTGATTCTGAACGAAATTGTTTTCGTTCGAGATGAACGTGTTTAACGCATTTTTAGTCAATAAAATGTTAACATAATAGTACATATATTTGACCATTCATTTTTTGACAATTATAGGGTCTTAAAGAAATCGCGACTGATCTGAGCAACTTCAATCCTGTCACATTTAGACAGCTACCAGACTTGAACGGGAGGAAAGTTAGGACTTTTCATTCCACCCATTGTCAGCCTTTTTGCACAAGTGTCCAGATGCAGCGTTTAACAAAGTGCGAAAAGTGATTTTCACCACGTTGAATATAAACCCAACCATCCAGATTTTGGTTACTTTGGCGAGCATCCCCGTTTTGCCTGGCTGTTATAATGCCACACAGCAGGCCTAACTAATCCCCCCTCAAAGGCAAGTGATATCAGCAGCAAAGTCATTTCACAGTATCCAAATAAAACAGTAATGAAAATGACAAATGGAAAAAAGCAAAAAGTAATCTTGTGCTCTATATAGTTGCTATAAGGGGGTGTTATAGCTTTGTTTATTTAGACTGGGTGGTGTACCTCTGGTCACAGAGGAATTAAATCCTTCATAACAGGATTAATAAAAACCGTGATGGGACCTTGCCTCCACTGTGTGCGGTAATGGTTGACTGATATCAGGTTTAAAAACGCTGATGCCAATTTAGACATTTAAAGATCAGAGAGGATAATAGTGCAGATACATACGCTAACAGCCAACATTGGCTTAAGTTGAGATTGCTTTCATTTTTTAACTTACATTTACATTACATTTAGTCATTTGGCAGACGCTTTTATCCAAAGCGACTTACAGATGGGGTAAACAATTGAAGCAATTCGGACAACGCAAGTACAACAAAAAGCAAAAGTGCAATCAATAAAACTGGCTTCATAAAGCCTACCACAGTGTTAGGTTAGAGTTTTTTTTTTTTTGTAGAAAAGAGATAGAAGTCAGGACTAATCGGTAAGGTGTTGACGGAAGAGATGTGTTTTCAGACGATTCTTAAAGATGGCTACAGAATCTGCAGATCTTGTTGCCGCGGGCAGATCGTTCCACAAAAGTGGTACCGATCCAGAGAAGGTTCGTGAGATCGATTTTTTACCTTTTTGGGATGGCACCACAAGACGTTAACTTAAAGCTTGTGCTTAAATGCCTGAAATTAGTTTCGCAAATATAATTTAGTTAAGAAGCCAACAACTCCACAGCAACATGCCAATTTAATAACAGTAATTTACATAATTCAATTTCAAAATAGCTATAAATAAAACAATATAGAATGGATGCACAAAATAAAAACAATGTCAAAAAATGTCTAACGATTTATCGTGATTAATCACATCCAAGTTTGTGTTTACATAATATATGTCTGTGTACTGTGCATATAAAGGGGTCATATGGTGCGAATACGTGTTTTTCTGTGTCTTTGGTTTGTTAAAAGTTGCCCATGCATGTATTAGACATGTAAAATTGCAAAAATAAAAGTGTCGGAACAAAGGATGCAGTCTATCTAAAAGCAAATGCTCACCCAGATCTGCCTGAAACGCCTCGTGTAACCACACCCCCACAAATCTACGTCAGTTCGTGGTATGATTTGACTAAGACCGCCCAAATGTATACGCAAGTAAGGTGGGCGTACCTGTCAGTACAATTGCTTTGGAACCTGATGTTCCAAATATGGTAAGAGGTGTTACATTTCTGTCACACGGCTGCAGTATTCGACCAATCACTACTCACTGGTTAACTGGCCAATCATAGCACACCTCGCTTTTCAGAGCCATGAGCTTTGTAAAAAATCTGCACGTTTAAGGGAGGCCGGAAAAGAGGAGATACAAACATGCAGGGTATGTGGAATTGCACATAGCATTACCTCTAAAACAAACAATAATAGCCGTGTCATATGACCATTTTATTTTTTTATTTATAAACACACAATACATACATGTATACATATTTAGGAAATATTTACACGTATTTCTTTATATTTACCAATAATTCAAATTATATAAATGTTTTTTTTTTATGTTTGTGTTTATAAATACTAAATGAATACGTACAGTACACAGTCATTTTATTTAAACACACAAACTTTTATTCTAGATGTGATTAACCTTGATTAATCGTTTGACAGCCCTATTTACATTTACATTTAGTCATTTGGCAGACGCTTTTATCCAAACCGACTTACAGATGGGGTAAACAATTGAAGCAATTCGGACAATGTAAGTACAATAAAAAGCATAAGTGCAATCAATAAAACCGGTTTTACAATAGTTAAGTAAAGCCAAACACAGAAAAGGTGAGATTAATGGTCTGTAAGGGTGTTGCTGAGAGCATGAGATCCTCCACTGCTCTCTTGCCAAAATGATCAGACAGAACGAAATAAAAAAACTATTTTATAAAGCAAGCTTTAATAATCCCAAAACATTGGTTTGTTTTCATCTGAGATGCAGGCATCTATTATTCATGTTTTAACTGAAGAAATACACCTATATTCTAACATTTCAGAAAAAGTTAGATAGAATGGTTCTTAATATGAAAGAACCATAGCAACTTACTGAAAAAAATATCAAAGCATTGAGCCCAACTGATTGAGAAGAGAAGCTGAGGGAAACTTCTAAAGTTATGATTGACATTGAACTGATGAGTTGGAACTGCCATTTTGCTCAAGGTCTTATTGCCTAACCCAAGTCCTGATCTGAATCTTTATTGGATAGAATGCACTGGTCCCAGATCAGCAACAATAGCTCATATAGCTAGCCCCAAGGCTTCAAAATGATTGACAGGTCAGCGTGAACTATGCCAATTTCATTTGAATAATTAAATAGTTAAATCTTATTTCATGCACCCACAAGATCACATATTGCTTCTCATATGAGATGTGAGAGAAAGCCTCAAGCACTGGTGCATATTTGTAGTGTGGATTTCCCACCGTCATTTTGGCTGGATTTGGTGGTCCGGCTCCAAAAATAGACAGCTACATTTTACAAAACTACAGTCCACTTAAATCACAAAAACTCTAAATTGGAGGTTTATCTCGGCTTCTTGGAATCAGCAGTTAAGCTTCGCTCTGACAAAGAGTTAAATAACACAGCGTTTTTGGTAAAAGCTCCTGAAAGTCTTGGTAGTTTTTATATTAATTGTCTAAATGGAAGACTCTAACAAATGCTCAATGAAATGTGAGCTAAAGCCGAATTTTCCTAAAAAAATGCAAAACAGCACTGGAGAAAAAAGGTTAAGAGACAAACATCCATCAAATTGTATGACACAGAAAATAATGGGTTTGATCATAAAGAAATGTCACGTATTATGATTCATTCGTCTGGAACTCCTTCTGCAATTACCGAGACATAATAGTGTAATGTCCCACCAGGACCATAGACGTCTTGCCTGGATCACATCCTCTCGAGCCACACACTTAGAGTCTTCGGATTGGACGTCAATCCTTTAAAGGTCATTTCTTGACCAGTCGTTCTCTTTGTTCTCTGACATGAATAAAGCCTTTTCAGATTTTATCAAACAGGGCTTGTTCAATGGCTCACAGCAGTGACTCGACCCAGGGAGCAGAGGGCTGCCGTGGGCTAGAGGCCATGCTGTAGGACGAAGGGCTGGAAATGCAATCGTACAGACAGCTTCACGCCGTTTCCCCTCCATGAGCTAATGAATAGAGCCCTCAGAACTCACTGCAGACTGAATCAAAATGGACAATGAGGAGTGGGAGGAAAACCAAGAAAACAAAGAGACTTACAATGCCAGAAGCATTTTGGGGAAAGACATGCCATCTAGTGATAGACCAAAATATTAGCCCGATTAATCCCATATTTGGTCATTTTGAGACTATCATCATTTGCCTTGCGTGTCAAAAATTATGACACTGTCAATAGATAACGCAAGTTTCCGTTTTCATTTACCTGACGATTTTTGAGCTTATGTCTCATTTGTTTTATTAAGTTGTATTAGATCAGGGCTCGAAATAATGTTTGTCCGGGACAAGGGAATGTTATGTATTGGCAAGTGAGAGAGAATTTTACTTGCCTGACCGGACAAGTAACTAAAACAAAATAACACTCAGGTCTGTACAGTGCAACATATATGTAGAATAATAAGAATAAGTGTATTAGACGGAGCTTTGTGTGCGGTGGGTTTGTCGTTGTGCTTGTTTGTGTGTGACAATAATCAATGGCGCACCTCACTCCAGTCCATATAACTAGATGCGGACGCGGAATCTTTTTATTTATATATGTAATCTGGTTGTTCTGCGTGTCTCAGTAAATGAGGTGCACAGTTTAACATACTACACGAGGGATGGTCGAGGATTTGTCTGCGTCTGCACTGTACGAGGATATAAACACAAACTTAATCTCCAGAATTGTTCTGAGAGTTTATTTTATAAGCATTTTATTGTTTGAGTGAAGCTATCGCCAAACACACTAAAACTCAAGCGTCTTCCCGATGACCAGTCAAAATAAAAGTCCCGTTAACTTGAACGCTCAGACGAATAAATACAGTATTGTACCATAGTGTTTGCTCTAGTAAATTGAAGTGCCTTTGTAGTAAATTGAATAACTGTGTTAAACACTGACTGTAGTATACTAAAGTAAAGTTCAAAACACTATAGTGTCTAGGAATTGTACTGCAGTTACTCCTAGATACTATACTATAGTATACTACAGTGATTTATGTGGACAAATAAACCACTATTGCGTAGTAAAAAATATAATATAAGAAGTATATAATATAAATAATATAAAAAGAGTAAAATGAGCAAAATTCAAGCGGCTACAGCTCGGACACTAGGTAAATCACTTAGAAGCAAACTTGACTAATCAGAATACGAAACTATTATATTGACACTTCAAATTATATATAATTTTTTAAATATTTTTTGTACTTGGACAAGTGAATGACAAATGTACTTGTCCAATGGACAACCACATGACAATCGTTAATGTCAAGCCCCGATTAAATGAATCTGCATTATCTCAATCTTTGGCCACATTTCTCCTTAGATAACGTTTTCGGCATCAGGAGTAAAATAACCCATATTTGCCCTCCACTAATGCCAGCCTCACCAGTCAAGGCAAGGAGGACTAAAATGAAACATGGTGCACTAGATTAAACAGTGTACAAATTGTGAATTTGGTTGCTTTTCAAAAGGCTCCTTAAGACATCCCCCCACTTCTACATCACTGTTTATGGAAATACTTACTCGGTCTCACACAGTTTACTGTTTACATCTTTTTAGGGGCAACAATGAAGATAAAAAAGCACAGGTTCAAAAACTAACAGCAGGAACAGAAGAACAGAGTGTTCCTGGGTATAATGGCTCACTTTTTCCGACACCAAGCACCTGCATCTCAGTCAGTGTTCCCACAGAGCCCGGAAGAAGAACGGAAACTTTCCACACTCTATCTCTGTAACCTGGTATGCCATGCATGCTGTTCCCACTCAGTTCCTAAGAAACAGCCAGACATGCCAAGACTGCATCCTACATGTGCACCTTACTGTATGCACTTAAAGTAGAGATGCACCGATACTAAATTGAGTGATATCTGCTGATACCTATTTGGAAGATTTAATGACTATTTCTTAACTTTCTGAATGTTATTAATTCACATGACTATAAATCTTGAACCAAACTGGTGATGTTTCTTAAAATTTTCTATAAACAGAGCAGAAAAATCTATTGCTTTTATCAATCGATATTGATCATTGGCCGATATATCAGTGCATCTCTCTAGGTAAAAGTGTGTTTATACAACAAATAGAACTACAACAGCTAAGAAAGTGTGAGCCCTGGACAAAAATCTTGAAGAATTACAAAGAAACACAGATCAGATAGAAAGATCAGACATAATCCCAGGCCTGCAAAAACAACCCCGATTACTCTGTCTTTCCCTTTATTAGTAAGTACTTGACTATTTTAATTTTGTAACATGATTTTATATTCTTTGGACCTTTAATAATAATACTAATGTCATAATACTAAAAATGCACAGCCCAATTACAACTGTGAAGTGACATTCAGATTCAGAAAATAATATTTTCACTTGACATATTCCTCTTCATTTACTTCTGTGCTTATTGAGATTTCACCAAGCAGAATAGGCTGCTGAAAGCATTCTAGACTTGTAAGTCTTAAAACGATATATCAAACCATCAGACTTTATGGTTAGGTTTAAGGATATACATGAAGCTTCAACCAGTGTTCCAACTTGAACATCTGTGGTGTCTATTTAATACAACAAACTCACCATTTTGGTAAAATATTGCCCTGACTTTAACAGACAGCACTAGACTCAACCAGGAGACACATGGTCCCTGTCACAAAGGAATTTTTCTCCAACATATCTCTGTTTCCCACCCACTCTCTTCAAAAAACTCAATGCTGATGGAGCATGACTGGTCAAAGCTGCGGAAGAACAGGGACAGATTGCTGAAGGGGCATTATGAGGGAGGGATTTATCAGTCTGTTCTGCTGTGCCAGTCTTTGTTTTCAGATCTCCTTTAAACCCCTTGTGACAGCATCTGCTATAGTTTCTACAAGACGAAGCCTTGGGCAACAACAGCAGCAAATTAAATCAATATTATTGCCGTTTTTATTATATTTGTATTGTTTGTGATGGCAGTCAAAGTCTTTAAATATCTAAATAAGATCAAAGCATAGTAAACTAAATACTTAAATTTCCACATGACCATTAGTCATAAAAACATATAAAGCAGATCAAATAGTTTTGTTAAAGAGGAGTGTAAACCAGGCCATGACAGTCTTCTCTGATCTTGGCTTCATGACCTCCTAAAATGGTCCATGGAAACAGGAGCCATTAAATCATTAAATGTGCTTTCACAGGCTCATAAGAAGACACTGAGTTGGCATAATATAAGCTCCCAGAAGTCTCAAGATCAATTGCCATGCTGTCACTCAGGCATATTGGATAAGCATCATATGCTATAATCAAGGTACTGAAAAAAATAAAATAATTGGAGGGATGCATTGACCCTAAAAAACAATGTATGTCTTAATTTGTGAAAAGTTCCTAATATCAAAAAATGTACGTTAAAAATAATCTTCAATCATGTTTTTAAAGGGATTTTAAACATTAGATGGGCCAACTCTCAAACCATATCATTTAGACTCTGTCTAAACAAGTGCTTTTTCATTTGAAAACGGAGTTTTCGTTCTCAAAACGGGTAACACAAGGCTGTGAAAATGAAGCTTTACTCACATTACATATTAAATATTAAATATTCTGTCTCCTAAAAAGCAATATAAAGTATGTATGAACTGACATTAATGCTAACAAACAGGAGAGCAGCCGAAACAACTGCACCACATGATGAAAAACGCGTCATCGTTTTTAAATCCCTAAAACAGCGTTTTCGAAAAGCTCAGTTTTTGTTGACAAAAACGCTGTCTCAGTGTGGACGGGTGGCCAAAACGTAGAGAAAAGGATGCGTGGACAGGATCTTAGCATACCAAAACAAGAAACAAGTCACAAACACCAAGTACACAAGGTTGATACGGGGTGAAACATTCTCACAATGACTCCACACTTGAAGTCACTAAACTGCAGCAGAAGAACTGAAAAATCACAACACTTTGCATCTAAATTCTGTCATATGCATGCAGTCACAATAACTTCCTAAACCGGTCCTTTTTCATCTCGGACTGCACAACTTTACAAAAAACACCTTGTGACTCAGCTACAAAAATGTTTCTCCTAAATACACCATGTGCGTGAAACCCATGTCTGATAACAGTCTTTAAGGAACACTGTAGACTTATACACCGTCTGGTAGGAGGTAGCAGTACTGTGGGCTGCGGTCAAACCATTATGAGCTCATATTAAGTCTGAGCAATGGTCAGTGTTTTCATCTCCACACCACTGCTCGATACAACAGCAAAAAAGCCTTTTAGCATTACTGTAGATTGTTATTGACCAAATCTGAGTTTTAAATAAAGATGGCCACAAAAAGAACATTTAGGGAAGGCAAACAAGACTTGGTTACAACATATACTGTTAGAGAACCATTTCAATTGATGGTATTTTTATTTTTTACTTTACAGTATTCTATCTTTTTTAAAGACCACTTTAATCAGGAAGTCAGGAATTATTTCAAAAGGGATCTGTATTAAAAATGTAAAAAAAATAATTTGAATAGCCATACAACTGAGGGAATAGACTTCTACAATCTTACAGTACAATACACCACTGCATCCAACACAGTAGTTTGTTGTCACAGAAAATCTCAACCCAATTAGCTCCAGTCTAGCGCGTCTGTATCCACTCTGCTTCCAGCACAAGATCAGTGGGCTGTCTGAAGTTTTCTACAGTCTGATTCATTCATCACAGATTTACAATGAATCTCCAACCTGAGCCCCAGGTAAGTGTTCTGCAGAAACATCCATCACACCCTCTCTGCCTTCTGCGGTGTTCGGAGCACATGACTGGAGAGTCGGCACAGAAAGTGATGTGGTGTGTCGTGTTGACGGCTGCACTTGCTGGGAACAGCAGGAAGGGCTGATTCACTGAGAACAAGGGCTGGCACATAATTTTTCAGATGAAAGTGTAATAGTTCACTATGACCTGCGTACCCTTCACTTCAGTATGTTGTCTGATCCAGGGTTCCCAACATCTGGATGCGGCTAGATTGTAGAGACACTTTTCAAGTGTTAGTTTCGAACAGACTGAAATGTCAAGTGTGAAATCTTATTTTTACGGTTTATCTGACACAAATTTGTAAACCCAAATACTGCAAGCGAGATGCAACCATTACATCACTAAAGTTTGAAACAGCAATGCTGTCTAGTCCAGAAATCCAAATGAAATCTAATGAATTTTTCACCATCCCCCCCCCAAAATGCATTTTTATGTATCTTACAATACAATAGTAAGATATTTGTCCACATGAAAAATATTGTAAAGTTCAATATAGTATTTACTATAGTAAACTGTAGGAAAATTCCAGGGCACTAATTAAACTACACAATAGTAAATAAAGAAACAAAGTGTACTACTACTAAATAAAATAAAGTATGCTACAGTAGTTGCACTACGTGTTGCACTGGTCCCGCATCTCTCACGGAAGAGCTCCGGAAGCATAAAAGGAGGAGCGACAGCAGTGAAGGACGAGAGAGAACCAGGCCTGGACTTTATGTTATGTTTTATTATGTTTGTGTGGCCGGCAGTCGACCGTGAGTGAGCTGTCTGTACTTTACTTTCGTTTCGTTGTTTGTTTATTTTATTAAAAGTTTGGTTTAACGTTCGCCGGTTCCCTCCTCCTTCCTTCCTTACTTTGAATATTGTTACAAGCATGTACTACAATTTACAGTAGTAAATACTACAGAATATACTACAATATTTTTTGTGTGGTTGTGTCTTAATTGTTAACTGGACTTTTTTTCTGGCAGGTCATTGAGCTTTAGTGTGTCTGATAAAAGCTTTTCTCAGATGCAACCGTAAAATGCTCATAAAGTGAAGAAACAATCTATTTAGATACTTTGGTATTATATGGATATGCACAGTTAATTTCACTGCAGATCCCACACTGAAATACTTTTAAAAAGTATTTTGTGACATTTTACAAATTACTGTTGAGTCATAAAATACTAATGAGCAAGATACTGTATTTCAGGGGCTGTAGCAGATTCATCAGCTTGAATACCTCTGGTCTGATCAGCAGTTATGGGCCGGAAATCATTCTCCAAAATCGTCACAATCATAGCAGAATGTAGGATATATGTATACAGATTAAAATTGGATATGCTGAATTGGATACAAAAGGTGCATAAATCTAATATGCTGTAGTAAGAGAGCATCCAAAGCTAGATGTGAAGTAGAAGTGAGATGTAGCACACAGGGGAAAAGGATGTGGTGTTGTTCTGAAGTAAACTTTATGAGCTGTCACTTGAGAAGTGACACCATGCTATCAGTAAGCAGTGTCTTGACCTCTGCTATAAATACTAGTCACCTAACCTCACCACAACTTTGCCTCACATTCCTCACTTCATTTTTAGCCTTTTTACTGCACAAACATACAAATGGCACAAAAACATACATCTTTTGAAGAAAAAGACAATCTTTTTAAGGTATAAACCAATTTCCATTTGTTTATTTCATTTTTCTCTCTGACTCTCTTCCGTTGGTATGTTAAAGTTTGATATCATTTTTATACATTTTGAAGATATTAAAGGGATACTTTACCCAATAGCAAAAATCATCATTTATTAGGGATGTAATATATATTAAAATCTCACGGTATGATAATAAGGTTGCGGTACAGTATTTATTGCGGTATTTAAAAAAGGTAAACGAAGGCTTGGGAACGTCCCATAAGTGTTTATAAAAACATGATTGAAAATTACAATGATGTACGAATTAACCATGTCATATCCTGTCCTCTTTTATTTAACTGTTGCTTAGAGGTATGAGGTATAGTATGAGAGGGGTCAAATGATCTGAAACTCCCTTTTCTAAAATTAAATAATAGCTCAAGCTGGACCTTGACAAAGGTAACATCGATCATTTTTTCTAACATTCTCTATGTTAGGCCCAGGAGACCTATCATTTTATGTGACCACGATGATCTTGAGACAATTTTACTATTGTGATACCACGAAATTGTTAATATTGTTGCATCACTATCATTTATTCACCCGAATGTCATTCCGAATGTCATCTCAGCGGTTCTCTCTTCATACAATGGAAGTCAATGGGGGCCATGTTGTTTGGTTACCATCATTCTTCAAAATATCTTTTGTGTCCTCCACAAAAAGTAATACCGGTGTGGAATGACATGAGGGTGTGTACATGATCAATACGTTTTCATTTTTAGGTGAAGCATGTCTTAAATTGTAACAATTAATAATCATTATATTGATGGCAAGCTAACAATGGCAAATAAAAATCAGAAAGAACTAATAGGCTCACTCTAATTTCTTCCAAAACGGCCTCCGAGCAGCCGATTTAGGATGAGACTATTAGCGGTTTAATCCTGTTTGTGGGTAATCAGTCAGCCTTTAGCATCCATCAGCACTATTCGCTGCATGGGGACTATCTGCTGTTTTGTGCACTGCAGCATTCCTAAGAAGCTGTTTTATTGTGTCTTAACCATGCAGACAATATTGTGTCTAGACAGAGCTGCTTTATGAATCCACTGACTAAAATATATTTTTGAGCCCACGTACTGTTTGTTATCTTTCTGCAGAACTGGGTATCAGAACATCATACTGTAAATATAAATATAGAAGAGAATCAGTAACAGCCATATCTCAATTGACATTACAGTTACGTGAAGGTGGTTCCAAAGAATGGGCAACCCATTCAGAAAACAACCATGCCCTCTGGCTACAAGAGACTACAGTACGACCAATTTTACGTAAGTGCTTTCGTAAATGAAGTCAATTCTCTCATCTGGTGTTATGACTTATACCGGGGTAGGTGATTGACATTTAAGTTAATGGCAAGTGAGGCTTTTGTAATTGGCTCCATATTTTCTGGAAAAAAAACATTTCCATCATAAGTAGGAAGTAAAGGAGAGGGCTGACCGGAGATTTGGGAACAACTAGGCAGGGCAGGAAGTGTGGATTACCTGCAGTGATGTTTTCAATAAGAGTGTGTGGACGTGTCCATGTGTTACTGGAAAACAGAGAGGTGTGCCTCAAACAAAATGAGCCCATTGACCCAGAAAGATCAATAGAGGGAGAATACTGAAGTCTTTTCATCTATCTATATTTAGACAGTTTGATTTTCTCCAATTTAATTTATGACACAGATGAGCTTCTGTAATATTCTGCTGTCTGGAGCTAGCAATAAATCTTGACAAATTAACACAAATGTCTTGCTCTTATCTGAGGATGGTACAAATCTAACATTAGATCCAAATGGGACAGCAGTGTCCTCATGAAACACATGCAAACTTATCTCATTTTCCCTCGTTTTTCTGGGTTATAATTTGTAATCATTTTTCATTTATTTGAATCACATTTATGTAATAAAATAATTTAAAACCCATAACAAATTTATTTGCACTTTATCAGCTTTAAGACTATTAACTGTCAAAAACCATAAAATAGCAGACAGATTGAAATGGTAATAGATTGTCATTTATGGCTTCACATAAACATCTTCCAGTGATTCTTGGCTGTGCGCCTAATACGAGTCTGTCATTATTAAGAGTCCCAAAAGAACTGATGTGAAAAGAAACTAAAAGGACATTTTCATTTACTCCTTGTGAAGGTTTGGTATTTATGTAGCTTAACACATTCCATTGTGTGAGTGTAAATAAAAATAAAATACTGTTTTCGAACAATGATAAAGCTATGTTTATTTTAAAGATTTATTTGTCATGCACGTCATGGAAATACATCAAATGAAGCCCACGTGAGTTACAAAAGTTGCATTCATTCACACATGCATACACACTTTCTATACAGGATACCTGCAGGCAAACAGGGTGATGTGTGTAAATGTGGGTCATAGGCGTTTGATTCAGTTCACTGTCTGGGCATCTGTCTGGCCAGCTGTGGTGAAGGAGGGGGCACAAGGGTTCACGGAGATGTGTCAAGACCGGCCAATCACAATCATCATGCTTTATGATCACACACTGCTTTGTGTCATTAGATGTCTTCGGGCAAAAATAGGGCAAAGATAAGAAAATGTACCGTACAACAATAGCCATTTTTATTCATCTGGTATTAAACGGCACAAAGTAAACAAAACAATAGCTTAATTTTAACACAACAAGCCATTAACTTTATTAAACGATGTCAATGAGTCCCTAAGAGTCGAAAGCAGGACAACATATTGCACCGGATGGCATGCTTGAGTGGGTGTAAATCGAACAGTGTCAAGCATCTATATGGGGTGCATGACCAACCCACATGTATACACATATGTTATTTTGAAAACACATGACCAACATGAAATCCAGGAGGAGATGACAAACAGGTCATGTTCAGTGGCTAAATGTGTCACGTAAGAATGCAATTTAGCATCGCACAGCATGACAGAAAGACTCGTGTTGAGTTCAGCTCTGTTTTCTCGTGCTCTCTGGCCCACATTTCACTCGAGTTATATGAACAGAAGTTCACGTTCCATTTTTCCAACACACACGCACACAGTCACAGTCTCTGCTCAGTGCAGACGCTCCAAGGATTTCACTCACAGATGGTGGTCCCCCACACTTCTACACCCCCACCCCCTTGTCTCCATTGGCCTCTTATGCTTTTCTTTGGGAGGTCTCAGTTTTTTAGTTGCTATGCGACAAATGCATAAACACCGACATGAAGCGTCATAATGTACAATGTGCCAATGTTTAATCATCTTCACTTTCATGATGTTTATATATAAATAGTTTAGACGCACTACAGGAAGAATGGGTAGAGGCTTAAGTCTTTCCTCTCTTTTTCTGTCAACTGTATGTCTTCGACATGTATTAAAACCTCACGCAAGCACTTCCTTTTTTGGTCCTGCTCATGTCTGACTGCAGGTGAAATGTATACAGTAGGATGAAGAAGTCTTGTACAGAGTCTTTGAATTTATGAGCTGATGCTCAGCAGGGCTTATTTTATTTATTTGTTATACTGTATGCAGTATATGGGAACATAATTATGCATCTTATTTACACTAAATGCAATATTTTTGTTTTTGTAGCATTCTGTATGTTTTTATACTACGGGTGATTTATGAGTATGTCCAAGGATTTGCATACATTAAGTGCTTGTGTGACTGTGCATGCATCGTCTTTCTGAGTGTTGCCTTCTTGATCTCTCATGTTGCTTTAGTAGAACCAACTTCTCCTTTCCTATTTACAGAAACAGCTAAGTCAATTGTTTTTAAGGTGCGCTCTGTAATCACTGAAGTGTACTGTGTGAACCCCAGGAGCTAATTTGGTGTTTGTAGGCATCTGGGTTGAATAACTATAAAAGTAAATGGGAACACAGGGCTAAATGCCTTTGCTGTTGCAGTATCGCTAATAGCCTGCCAGTTGCGGCAATTCCGGATTGGCACTTTTAAAATGTCAGAAGGCATCTCCATCAGAGGGAAACTTGGCTTGTTGGCATAAGAAAGAGACTGGCATTAGCCACACAGGGCCAAGCATCTCTGGCTGCATCGTTTTGGAAGCGAACTTTCAAACAAGAAGTAACACCAGAATCTTACTACAGGTCTGAACTGGTTTTGCTACAATGACTTTCAGATGAAATTATACAACATTCTAATTTTATGGATTTGAATGCTGGTTGTGGCAAACTAGCTGCGACGGACAGAAACAGAAAAAACATTCAACAACAGCACAGTTTTTCCCACAGCAGGCATGGATAGGTCACATTTAAGAAAAATCAATTGAAAAACGATGTGGAGAAGACCACATACTAAAACCACTTCGATTGTATCAAACAACAATGACTTTCAGTCTATAAACATTTTAGAGAAAAAGCGCAGCTGTCAGTGCAAATCAATTATATGGACATTTTCTTGACTTAATCGTTTTTTGTCAAACACCACACCGCATCACCCTTAGATACCAAAAGTCTGTGTTCCATATTGGCTACATGTAATTATAGTGTGCGTCAACATTATATCAGGGCATTTTTTATATAATGACTTCAGGGTTCATGGTAAATATTTGAGGTTAAAAATGTTACTGTCAGAAAGCGGAGCCCAAGGAGACACCACTGGTGTAATTTGGCTTTTGAAAGCTGACTGATCTGGGACCAGTTTCGTGGTTTCTCTTACAATTGTGGAAATAACTGACTGGGATGAGGATGTTGGTTTAGAGTCAGTGTGAGAGGCCCTAAAACGAGCTTTAGGTCAATAAGCATTCCCAAAACACTCTGGGGCAGCCAGGAATGTGAAAACTACCAATTTCCACAGGATCAGACTTCCACAAGCAAATCAGGCTAGCAGTTTCCCTTTATTTTGTTTTAGCTTGACTGACTTGATGCCGCCTTTGGTCTTATAGCTCAGGAAGTGGCTTGAGGTTTGGAGCATAACCAGAGCGGCCTCTAAAGCTACAGTATACAAGCATCATAATGTGCTGTATGCTGACCATTCTACAAAACAAATTTACAAGAAACATGATACACATTTCTGATGGTACATGAGAAGACAAAAGAAAGAAATTTTTTTTATACTTAACTAAAGTGATGACATTTGTGATCCCTGGACCACAACCAGTCATAAATTGAGAATTACACATCTGAAAGCGTTGATGTGTGGTTTGGTATGATAGGACAACACACTCTGACCACATCCGCAGGTCCTTGACAATAAAACAGACTTTGACTTTGACTGGCCGATATACAACTATTTGAAACTTTGGAATCTGAGGGTGCAAAAAGAAAAATCGCCTATGAAGTAGTCCATTATTGTGAAGAGTAGATGAACCCCAAATAGAAATTCTAAGCTTTACATAGATACCATCTTGAGTGGGTAATTCCCAATAGCGGCAGCAGCAAGTGACGTTTTTAGCCATTTATGTGAGCAATTATACTGCATCCGCTCACAAAAATAAAGTTTGGATATATTTACAGTAGGAAATTTACAAAAAATCTTAATGGAACACAATCTTTATTAAATATCCTAATGATTTTTGGCATAAAACACAAATAGATCATTTTGACCCATAAAATGAATTGTTGGCTATTGCTACAAATACTACCCGTGCTACTTATGACTGGTTTTGTGGTACAAGGTCACATTTAGTCTGTGTATAATAAAAGCATTTCCATTTTTTTAAATAAAATATATTAAAATGCTGCCACAATTACTCAAAAGTAGCTTTTTCAAATGTTAAATTCTCTAAAAAAGTCAGTTGATCTAGACAGCAAAATTCATGCATCTGATGGCAGGCAGTCTTTTAGATGAAAAGCTTCAACAAGACACATTTTCTTTATCAAGTTGCAACATCTAACCTAAAGCATAAAATAAATATCTACAGCACCCTGGGCTAATGACCTGTCACTCTTCTGCAGTACTGTTGACTGATACCGTGACCTGTGATTAACTGTGCCAATGTACTACCCAGCATGACCTCATTAATCACTATAAACAGTGAGCAAATGACACAATAGCACATACATAGCTAACAGCAAAGAGTTTTAATGTCAATGATCACCCTGTGGGGGAAAAACAGAAGATCATATCGTATTTTTGGTTCACTGGTGGTCCTAACTTTGTAACATATTTACGTCGCTTTATTAAAAATGCCTTAAAAAAACAACAATATATAGATATAAATATATTTTAAGGTATGTCGGGGCAAGTTAGTCTGGGACTCCACTTTGGAATAGGCTTATTCTCCAACTCCCCCAAAGTTAATAAACTGAGTTTTACCGTTTTGGAGTCTATTCAGCCGATCTCCGGGTCTGGCGATAGCACTTTTAGCATAGCTTTGCATAGATCCTTGAATCCAATTAGACCAGTAGCATCGCGTTCAAAGCATCGCCTGCTGCTGCCATGTTACGGCAGCAAACTTCCTTAATTATTACACCGGAATGGGAGTATAGTTCCTAATCATATCGGCCTAGAAAATCGCAACTTTAAATTTTCCGCCAGTCTTAGCACACGATATAAGTACAGAAGAGTCAAGTTTTAAATGCGATTTTTGAACGCGATGCAACTGGTCTATTTGGATTCAATGATCTATGCTAAAAGTGCTATCGCCAGACCCGGAGATAGGCTGAATAGACTCCAAAATGGTAAATCTCAATTTATTAACTCTGGGGGAGTTGGAGAATGAGCCTATTTCCAAAAAAAGTGCAGTGTTCCTTTAAGCCTTGTCTGTGAAACCAGGCATAAAATATTGGACTGATGGATAACATGTTTCACGATTTTCAACAGCTCAAAGAGACATAACGTTACTATAAACTCTTTGTGCTATAGAATCGAACAGAACACTGCTGAAGGCTTTTTAGCTGAAATGAATTGGCCAAAAACAAAATGTAAAATGTTCTAAGCTAAGTGTAATAAAGTTTAATAGAACAGAATTCGATTTTTACTCTTTAACACAGTGTGTTGTTTTTCAATGTGTTCATTGGCCGATTTTATGTATTTGGTATCTCTTTTTACAGTCATCCCCAGTGCCACAAATGTAAACACCACTGGAACGCACCTAGGTGTCCATTTTTAACATTTTCACACTCTGGTTCTGGTTCTTCTCCCAAGCATGTTACTCAAAATAAGACAAGCAAAGCCAGACTTGCACCCAGCGTTCTTAGAGGTGGTAGAATCTGTGAATTATGACGCCTTTCTTCATGTCAGGGGGAGCGAAAGGGGGGGGATGCGATCTTTGAGAGTGTTCCAAATCAAACACAAGCACATGGCTGACTCTCACACGACTGCGGCTATCCTGTTTCCATCTGCAGACGTCTGCTGTGGCCAAGCAATAATTCTTCAGCGCGGAGTCATGGTGCAGACAATCTAATGTTAACTTTACTCTTGCGTGCTGATGTCTACTCTGCCTTACTCACAAAGATCCTTGTATATTAAAAAAACAATGTCAACAAACACACAGCTTGGGTCCATGCAGTACATGGACTGGCTGCATACATACACCTGAGCTGAGCATATAGAAACTGCCATCTAAATAGGATGTGGTGCATGAAGCCTTTGGACAATTAAGCCAATTTATGACATTTCATGAAATAACTACATTACGATAAGTGCATCCACAAATGACGCAAGCCCTTATTTTAGAACTCGCAACAATTTTTAACCACCTGGTCATCTAATGCATTGTCTAATAATACATTTGATAATTTTGGCTAATACTGTTATGACATAAATTTCATAATAAGGCATTTTCCTAACATCTAAGCGACCATCTTTCAGTGCAGCCACGCTACAGGCAAAACGCCCTGCCAAACCACACTTACAGCAAGCGGCACAGAGGCACAAAGGGCACGTTCTTGTGTTCAAAACAGCTAGCCGGAGTGCATAAGGATCTCCATATGTGTTTTTTAAAATTGAGCTGTTTTTAACTTGACATGGAGTATTATATAGCATTTTTGGAAAGGCACTGGAAACAGTGAGACGTGACGCAATGCCTGCATGTGTACATAGAGCCATAAAAACAGAGACTTGAAAAGCTATAGAAATAAACCAGACAAAATGCTGACGTCTAAAGACACTTCTTGGAATGTCTATTCAATATTTTTGAGTTAAACAATATCACATTTGTAATGACATGGTTGCTTGCTATGACTACCCTGGCTTTCTGAGGCCTAACGGTATTCTTACGATCTATTCAAAATGAACAGGTATGACATGGAACACCCTCAAACACGCTCAGACAGGACACACTACCAGGAACATACTCTCAGACTTATATCACAGAGGCTCACTGGAAAAACCTCACACGTTTGACAGGTGACAACCTGTTACGATGATACATTAAGCGTGACATGCTTGCAGCAGTTTGGTGGGAACCAGGAACAGCAGACGGGAAACGGAAAATCCAGCAGTGACTCTACTGCACTGCAGTACATGTTGAATGCCAGATAAAGGGCATACATTGGAAATACAACACGGCTTTAGACTATGAGCCAGAATGGCAGAAACAAAATATGAACAGTCAACAAAGACAAAATGCTTTATCACAACACACTCCAAGACACTGCAAAATGATTTCTAAAATGCTCAATATAACACGCACACTAATGAAACAAAGGTGATGTGACTGTGAAGGTGATGTGAGAAGAGCAGACTCTCACCTATTGCAGAGTTTGTTCACGGCTCCATAGGAGTCACAGCCACAGGCCTGGCAGCCGCTGGTCCCATTGGTGAAATACTCATCCTTACATCTGTCACACTGGTGACCCGTGTATTCAGGCAAACACTCACACTGACCTGTGACCAGGTCACAGGTATCTGGCTTCACTGAACCCTCAGCACTACAGTTACACTGAGGTCCTGCATGCGAGAGAGAGATAGAGAGAGAGAGAGAGATATGGGGAAAAAAAGAGTTTGACATGTTTACATTTGTGATAAGCTTTGTTAGCTTATTTCTCATAAAATAAACTGTATCGTCAGAGATGCTGAAATGAAGCATTTTTAGTGACAACATTTTTTGTTTTTGCTGGTCTTGAACTTTATTTGAGCTCTCACTACTGGAACAGGTTGTCAATAAATTATTCAATTTCTTCTTAAAGGGATAGTTCACCGAAAAATGAAAATTCTTTCATGAATTACTCACTCTCTAGTTGTTCCAACCTGTATAAATGTCTTTGTTTGGTCGAACACAGAGAAAGACATTTGGACGAATGCTACTATGGCAGTCAATGGTGGCCAAGAATTGTTTGGTTATAAGCATTCTTCCAAATATCTTTCTCTGACATCATTTTATTTCTGGGTGAACTATCCCTCTAATCTTCTAAAGGGCTGGGGGATTTGTATATGCACAATTGTAATTGCAGAATAAACAACTTTTATATCACTCACAGCACGAAACATGACTAAACCACTAAACACGAGTACTGTTTTTTTATACTGAATGCTCCTGTAACACTTGCTCACGGTACGACCTCAAGCAAGCGACGTTGTCAGCGAGCGGTCGCGGCAGAGCACAATCTCATTTGACACGCTGAGAGATTTTTTCATCTTAACGTGGCACAAAAAAAGTGTGAATTTATTCCGAGCTGCGGGCAGCCACTCTCCAATGCTATCACACTAGAGGAAAGAAAATATGGGAATGAACTTGTTCTCAAACAACTTAAGAACTATGAGAACTTGAGAAATATGACAAAAATGATGTGGGAATATTATCATTTAAAGCCAGTAATGCATCTGGACCCTTCAGGGGTGCATTGAACCTTGGGGTGTGAGAAAATGCAGAAATAAGAAACACTGAAACGCCAGAAGGCTGAAAACTGCATGTACTTGGCTATTACCTTCAAGGACTCTTGAATGTTTTTCCAAAGGACTTGAACCTGGACAATCCTGTTATCAGCACAAACGGTACAAACTGTTCCCTCCTGTCAACATCAACATCCATGATCAGTGTGTGTATGATGGAAAAAAGCACAATAACCCAAATATACTCGCAAAAACAGCATGCTCAGTAACTAAAGACCCTCTGCACCTAGAGCAGCAGTAACCTTACACATCTAATACAATCAGCGATATTACACAGAGAGGTCACAGAGAGGCTGTCAGCAAAATTATTCGCTCCCAGAAGCTTAAAACTGAGCGAAGAAAAAGGTCTCATTAAAAGACCATTCGTCTAACTGCACTGCAATATTAGCATGCTGTGTCGCAAGCCCAACGTTTATTTGATAAGAAATTACAGTACATCACGTGTTCATGGCACTGTACAGAGCATCTGAGTTTTTTTCTGGGTAAAATAGGAGCAGATCGTTTTTCCCAGAAGGAAAGCGCAGTAGCTATAATTTGATGTGATGATATTTTCAGGGTGCGAGAGAGAGAAGGCCAGGGAGGGGAGAGAGAAAAAGATAAAAGAATTAGTTTAGGATCTCTTTGTAGTGTCTGTCTACCTGAACATTTTAAAGACAAGCATCAAATCTCAAGGAGCAGATTTTCCATTTAGAATAGGAACAGAACCAAATATATACACTTTCCCTTCCGACATACATTTGAATTTAAAATCTAAAATCCATGGATGCACACCAGCCACTGTTAATGCGTCGAACACTTAAAAATAAGAAACATGCACAACACAGAGTGTTTTCTTTCCTCCTCTATTCTGTTTAGCATATTACACGCATGAATCCAGCGGAGGGCATTCCGGCAATGTGTCACTGTTTCACAGTGACCTCCCACCGGACCTGGTAATGTGAACACGTGAACAAACACACATACACACACGTACACTGATGCGGTGAGAGAAATGGAGCGGTGTGATATATTTAGCAGAAGCTCTCAGCGTGTACAGTTCCCATAGCTGACTGCGAGCAATCTGATCTGAATTAGAGGTGACCTTGCTGAAGATCAGATTGCACAATAGGAGAGCTCTCGCAGCCACGGTCAAAACAAAACATTTTTACTCATCCATTAATGGAACCGTTACATCCATTTCAAGCTCCTTGAAATATCTTATGAGACACAAATAACACCACTGGCCTATATTTGACGGTAGCACGCACCTTTAAATAAAGATGATTTTGAAATATAATGAAAGGAATGGGCATGAATGTAAGAATGGTAACCTATACTCCAGGTTTTGGCCTATTTGTACATTTTTGCGTCTCTGGTTGTAATCCTACACAATAACTGAGACATGCTGAGACAGGAATTTTAGTGTTTGAGTTACAGCATTGACAAGCTGAGCGTTCATTATTTAAGATCTATGGAGAAAACAGGAAATGAAGTCACCAGACACACCTAACAATAAATATTAACGTTCTTCCCAAAGTATGCAAAGGTCACAGCTTTGTTCTGCTTTTAAGGATTAGAGCTTTCATTGACAGCTCACCAACGGTTACATTTCACACAGGATTAGATGTATATGGACGTCCACCTTTTTGTAAATTCCTAAATCTGTTTGTTTAATTTGCATTCAACGCTCATGAACACATGAAAAACGCAGCTTCAAATCTCTGAATGAGGGACTCACTGTTGAAATACGGCCAGACATCAAGTGACAGGAACTCTATAAAGCCATCGCGGCAGACTTCAGACCAGGCTCCAGGCGGTTAAATGAAATCTGTCAGCTAAACCAGCTAAAGACTCGCTATGATGATCAGCTCACAGTGAGTGACGAAGACATGGTGAATGAACCCATGAGCTGCACTAATTCACACATCTCTAATAAAAAGGAAACGAATCAGGCACATGAAAATGTCACTGTCAATTTAACATCTTGATGTCCTTTAACTGTGAGCCGGTTTTACAATTATTTTGCATTTTTAGACTGCAATAGATGAATAGCAGCCACAATTATCACTAGGAGAAGGGTTTCTAATACTGTTGTTTTGTGATGTGTCGGGATGTCAGGCAATTTGGTACCCATGTCCGAGCAAATGCCCATGATCAGATTCACTAGCTTTAACATTGTTACGTAAAAATGTTACAGGAAAGCTTACGTAACATTAAGGGGGGGAAAAACACATGGGACGACATGCTGACCCTCAGGGTGAGCAGCATGGCGTCATGGGTGAAGTGGCCGCTGTCGCACTGCATTGTCACCCACATGCTAGACTGTGTGACACCGAGAGTGTGAGCTCAGGCTTCAAATAGAAAACATGAACAATGTCAGATTTTCACACATTAGGTGAGAAACGAAAACAGAAAAACACATTAACATCAATAGAATATAAAACGGTGTGGAGTAGTTCTGACCATATAACCAAAAACTGCACCACGGCAGTCCATTAAACACCACTAAGGTTCCAGATCCACCGAGGCGCTTTTACGCAGCTGGAAACGCCAGGCCCTGGCTAAAAACGGCGGTAGCGGGCACTTGAACAGCGTTTTTTTCAAGCGGAGGCTCGTTGGTTACTATGATTCGCTGAGCGTGAAAAAAACAAGCGCTGGCGCTGAGCCTGCGGAAAAGAACGCCAGCTGCTTTCGTTGGAATCAATTGAAAAAACACGCTGTACGCCGGCAGAAACTCCTCGGTGGACACAGCCCCTAAGTCACATACAGTAAAACTGTGAATGTTATGTAAATGCACAAACAGTTAGGATTGTGCAGATGTTCTATGTTTAATATTGAATACACAATGACATGCATTGTGATGGAGGGAATAAGATACAGATAAATGCAGATGTAACACTTAGATGGTTAATGCCTGGACTGATTTTATAGTCTGCATATAAAATGAAAAGTAAGACTATATGTATTTAAAAAAAACTAATCAAGATTACAAGCATGGCTTTTGTAATAACATACTGTTGAAAAGTGTTGACTACAGCATATTTCCATTTAAGTCTGTTGCACACAATAATCATTAAACATAATGAAACCTTGGTTAAAGCATGCTTTGTGTCATGGACTTACAGCTCTAGTATATATAGCCACAAAATGCTTTTTGGTTAAACTATGATGTCTTCTTGACAAATGTGAGATGACCTATGTGTCTGGTATAGGTAACACACCAGTACATTACGAGTCCATTATAAATTTGTCTTTCACACGGTTAAGAGGGAGGATACTGAGAATTTGGCAATCAAATGCAGGCATAAAGAGTTGCATGGTATTTTATCCTTGTATTGCAGGTCTTCCAAGAGTTCCTAATCTGCCACAAAATAAATCCATGCTGACTCTAGACATGTCTAGCCTTCACAATAGAAGTGGATATAAGTGTTTTTAGACTCAGCGCTTTATTAAGAATGGCAGCCTAAGCAAGAGCAGTGCAGAGCTTTTATAAAACTCCCAGATGGGAACCTACAAAATGGCATCATTACTTGCTACACAGCACTTCAGAAAATGAAAACGAATTGCTCCTTCAGCTCATTTGCATATTTAAAGAAAAGCACACGGTTGCTTTTAAAACCGGTATACTACAGCTTTTGACTTCATTGCAGCCTTCTTCACAGGAGGAGATTCTTGTTGGTTAGTATTAGCTTGTCCAACATGACTTTAATCAGAAGATTTAAGTCAATAGACCTAGAAGCTCAAACAGCCAAGCCCAAGTAGAAAACGCACAATAGTTTGTACTATTCAGGGAATGATGTTGTTAAAGTAAAGTTCAGACCGCAGAAACAATCCTATCTTTCATATTCAGCAAATATTGAACTTACAAAAGGTCCTACAACAAGCGATAACAACTGTACAAACACTATGAAGGACAGAGGCAAAGTCAGAACCTCTTAAGGTTTATAATCTCAAAGTACAGTGGCAATTGGTTTGAGCTCATGATACTTCAAACACAGTTCATGATTCTGCTGAGCAAGGATAGTGCTGGCTAAAAAAACAGCTCATCATATGAGCCTCTGTGTGTCCTGTAGTGGTGGGGATTTCTGAAATGACTTTCACTGACCTTTTCTGTAATGAGCCACAGGACGCTTACACCAACCAATATAACTACTAACTAACTGTAGTGTGCTAAAACATTAGCACAAAGTCTAACAGAATCACAGGTAAATTTCACCATCAGTACCACAAACAGTACATGTACATTGCAGGGATTTCAGTTTTGTCTATAGTCGGTTTCAAAGTGACAACATAAACAAACGTTACTGCGCATGCGCACGTTAGAGTACTGCCTTTAACTTCCGGGACACATTCGCAAACGAGTGCCAATAGATTATTTCTGATAACAAGCAAAAGAAACGAGAAGCACGGACCCTGCGTTCCAATTCGCCTACTTATACTCTTCCCTAATAGTAGGTACTGTTTTTTATTGGAATAGTAGTTACTTTTGAGTGCATGGCAAAAGAGATTGCACACACTGGGACATACTAACAGGAAGCGGAAGTGCCTAAACAACTTCGTGGCCAATAACAGTCACACACAAAATGTATTAGTTTGTAGGCTATGTTTTCTGTATACTGTATGTATGTTAATTTAGTGACGGATCAGTTATATAATTTATTAATGCAATGGAGCGTCACATAACTGGCGGTGAGTTGTGGGTAATATCAGGCCGTTAGAGTGTGAATCATTTTGCACTTTGAATTTCTACTGGAAGTAGTAGACCATCCGGGAATCTTTGGAATACTATTTTCAACATACTACGATTTGGCACATACTAATTCTACTTTCGAATACTATTAGGACGGATAGTATGCTGATTGGAACACAGGGTCAGTTTTTCTGCTGAGATTTTGTGAAACTGTGGCACTTGATGACGTTACATGCATATTCGTGATGTCATCACGTAGCTTAAATACAGCGTTCAAGACACCTCGGAAGTGGGATATATCCCACCACAAACGCGAAAGTAACGTCTGGATTTACTTATATTAAAAGTATTTAGTAACATTATTGTTACTAAAGATTTAGTAGCATTAAAACATTACAACTATCATTTAACATATTTAATTTCTGAGAACGCAGCAAATGTTGCAATTTCAGACCCGTTTCGATTTTACTCTCTGAACATTACATACAGTTAATTGGCCAATAAAGCCGTTGTCATTTACGTATTTTCTGTTGTGGGATAGGTCAAATGAAATTTCCAAGACTTAAGAGAGCTTAATATATTTTGAAGCAAAACTCAAATATATTTTTGTAGTTAACATCAATTAGAAGGTTGACATGTATAAACAAGAAAATGTGGGGAAAAATGTTTCAATCTTTTAAAACAAGACATGAAATTACATAATTGTAAAACTAGCATATGGTGTAACAATATTTATCACTTAAGCAATGCTTGATATGCTTTGTGAACCTTTTTTTCACATTTTTTCTGCATTTGGCAGACGCTTTTATCCAAAGCGACTTACATTGCATTGTACTAGTTGTCATGAAGGGTAAAATTAGCAATATAGGCCAAAATATTTTTTTTGTACCAGGCTGTAAACATCTTTTTTTCTGCTGTAAAGTCCCCCGTTTTAACATGGGCTCAATGAGATTCTGCTCTCTTTTGGAGCCAGTCTCTAGCAGCCAGTCGACGAATTGTCGTTTAAGTCACTTCCGCGCTGGCTTCACGAGAGAGATCGGAAGGTTGTCGCTTGAATACAACAGAGGGAACTAAAAGAGCAAAAAGGAGAAGCCGGATAAGACAATTACAGTACTTTATGTCCCAGGGCTTTATTGCTGCACAACAGTGCTCTGAGTCTGATTAACAACATGCTTTGTACAGGAATACAATAAGTCAAAGTCAACAAATTTAAGTCAAAAGCATTTTGAGAAATCACTCATTTACAATCATTTAAGGGTCTAGTAGTTATTTTAGTGTGAAATCATGTGATGACAGAATAAGGCTTATGTTTTTCCTAAACTGTAGAGCATTAAATATGCAAGAACTGTTCAGATGAAACAAGAGCAGCTGCCAGAACAAAATCCAAGAGGTTATGCAATCAACAAAACATTACAATGACTTGAGCAGATCCCGGGTGTTCTTCTGCTCATTGTAGGTTAAGCTTTCAGCGGTGTATCTGGGCCAAAGATGACGCCTCTTGACCCAGAAATGATGGGGGTCGTAGTTTTTTTAGGGAAACAGGTGTACTTAAAGTCATAGTTCACCCAAAAATTTTAATTCTGCATCATTTATTCACCCTCTTGTCATTTCAAACCTATTGGATTTTCTTTCTTCCGCAGAACACAAAAGAAGATTTTTTGAAGAAATTTGGTAACTGAACAGCTTCAGTTCTACCGTATGGGCACAAAACCAATGCAAGTGAATGGGTGACGGTTAACAACCTTCTTCAAAATATCTGCTTTTTTGTTCTGCGGAAGAAAAAAAGTTATATATGTTTAAAATGACAAGAGGAAGAGTAAATAATGACAGAATTTTGGGGAATCATTTTTGGGTGAACGGTCACCACACAAAGAACAAAATCTTCACCCCACTAATGCCAATGTTACAAAGCAAAAAGGCACAAAACTTTTAAAAACACTTAATGCAGGGCTCGAAACAAGAAGTTTCATTTCTTTATATTCTGGAAGAATTATTGGGTGTATCTCCTTATCTGCTCTTAAGACCTGCAGTAAACAACACAGGCAAACAACAGGAACGTTTCAAATAGGAATAGAGCCGTTTGCCTTTGGGCTGTTACATAGAAAGCAAATTTTTAACAGTAACAATTGTCTTCTGGCAATGCAATCACTTCTAAGGAACTTCACAGGGATTCCGTATCACATTCAGTCTTACAGTAAGTGAACCTCCTCCAATTGTACTGCATGGCTGCTTTTCTGTTCTTTTAAATGCATTTCTTCTTACTGCGTTCACACATTTTCAGGTAATGGGTAAAACTGCAAAAGTACGTAACTGTGAAAAGTATGTATGAAAGTGAAAGAAGAAAAATAAACTGCCAACAAATGAATATGAACAAATATCAAACATTTAAATGTATTAACCTGCTGAAGGTGACTGACCTTACACTAGTTATGACCTCAACAGAAATAAATCACCTTTGCCTATGTTCACGAAACCAGCTTGGCATCAGCCACCTCGAGACAAACAGGCGGAGGGTTTAGGATTTATGATTGTTTTCCTCTTTTGGCACCTGGATGGTAATTTATCACATTAAAACAATTAAGAAGGTTGTCTATGTGCCATTGGCCTGATCCGCAACGTCCTTCAGATTCACTGTTGGAAAGTACAAAGGCTCATGGGAAAGATGCATCTGTCAAACGTTTGAGATTGTTTAAATGACAGTTTTGGACTGTTTATCAGATGAAGATCTCCGATATCTGTGCAACCAGAACATACTCCTGCTCACCTTACATAGATGAAGGTGTGTCTCAAAAGAAAGATGGTAAGCTTTTACTAATCCTCATAACCGTCATACAACTAAATATTATGATAACAGAGTAAAGATGGGAATTCTGAAACTAATCATCCCATGATGGTGGAGATATGGTGTGAGCAACAACATAATGAAGATAAAGTAGTTAATAGGGAACAACAGAACAGTTTGTGCCTCAACACAGGTGTAAACATTTGCAACAACCTCAACCTCTGCTTGTTGAGACTAGGGGTACAAAATCAAGGACACACAAGAGTGAAAGCTCATTTTGGTTTTAGGTGGGAGAGCACCGTTCAAAACAAATGTGCATTTGAAAAACGTGCATGTAAAAAATGTGCAATACGAAGCATCACGCTGTCATTGAAAATATAACTCACCTTTCTCAGTGGTCAGGGGAGGATTAGTGGTGCTTTTCGCAGTCCATGACCTGCTTGAACCCTCTTGGTCAGGTAGCGTTGTGTAACTCATGGAAGTAGAAAAAGTCGAATTTACTGTAATGTTTAGTTTTGAGAAGAATGTTGGCTTAACTTCGGTGCGTTTGAAGGTTGGATTCGTTGTTTTGCTCAGAGGCGCAGCCGTCGTGGTCACCCAGAGGGGCTCTAGCTGGTTGGATTTACCAGTGGTCCTGGAGTCTCTGGTTGTGATGGTCATTTTGGGGGTGAAAGGTGAAATCCTGAAGTCCCTGTCGTCCTCCTGTAAGTGGTTTGGGATGGTGGTCGTTTCCAGAGGCTCGCCCGGCACAGCACGCGGGAGTCTCGCGCCTTCAGACTCGCTCTCATCGCTCTGGTGGTGCGCGGCACGAGACAAACCAGCTGTGCATCCAAACAACAGTAACTCCAAAACTGAAAATAGTAACATACTGTAACGCATCAACGTCATTTTCTTCTTTCAGCTCCCCATGTGAAACGTTTCTGTTGTATCCTATAGTCCTTAACTGGTGGTTTCTTACGTACGGAGGCGTTTTGTCGCTACTTGTACACTCGCTTTGCGAACTGCAAGGTTTCACTCCAGCAAGACTGACAGTTGTAAACCCCGCCTACTACGGCCACTCCCTTGCCAATCAGTAAGCAGGATACAGGAAGATCGGCGTGTCTATGCGCCTATCATACGATCCGGAGGAGGAGTTTAAGTATTGACAACCGAGTTGTCTTAACAACAGAAAAGTACCAAAGAAAAGCGAGATATTTCATGCGATTTATTTTTTAAGTATATACAAAATTAACATTGTAATTCACATACTGTCAATGTATTTGACTTGTAACACCCCAATAAGATCTTGCTTATCGGTCAAAGCTATAACTAAGTCAATGACAGTTTAGGAGAGATCAGTCGATCACAGGCCGCTTAAATTAAAACCATATTTAAAAACAGATTGTAACAGCCTCTGTATTTGCACGTTTTTGAACAGTTAATGGCTCTATTGCTAGTGGTGAACTGACGGTGAAGTTCTCGAATACTGCTAAAAACTGCGCCATATGTGTGCTCAACTACATTACGGAACAACACTGTCTTCTAGTGGTGACATATCGAGATTATCTAAAGATCACGTATTTTTTTGTTACGTAAAACGGTGTACGGAAGATTCAAATGGGTCCCTAGAAGAGAAATAAAAATACAATGTAAAAACAGTAAAAGTCTACTAAACCTATTCATTTAGAAGTGTTCATGATTATTTGAGTGTCTATCAAATCTTTCTTGCAACATGGATCATTTCTAAAATGGTTAATTTTTATCTTTAGTTTTTCCTCACTGCAGTTTCCTTTTTTCACTCACTGGGGTTTGTAAAGTAGTCTCTGCATAGATGTAATGAAAATTGCTACAGTTCAAAAACATTTAAATTGAAACATTTTCTGTTCCTATTTATAAATCCAACAATACTCTTATTTTAGCCAATAATTTATTATGTTGTCTTTAGAATATCACACTTAAAATATATTTTACACATCTTAAATGTTTCTTTATACCATATATATACACTGATATTGTATAAATATATATAGGTGAATATTTATTTTAGGAAGGGGGATTCTCAGAAAAGATTCATCTGTTTGGGTCCCTTGCAGCGTAAAATTTAAAAACCCCTGATGTAACATGTAAAATTGTGCTGTATACTGTAAAATACATGATGAAACCAGCTTTTTTAATAATCGAAATGTATTTAATGTTTTGGGGTGGGCTACAATATTTATTTTTTCATTTAATGGATATTTTTTGCCCTCCCTCAAAGAAATATGTAGCAAAACAACTTCCCAAGTGAGACAAATATATATTTTTTGTAGGTACTGGGAAGTTGCCAATGTACAGTTGCCTGGGGATTCCCTCTGTCTCTCTCTCTCTCTCTCTCTCTCTCTCTCTCTCTCTCTCTCTCCCCCTTTTCCCTCATGTGAAGATACGCGACAATGCGAATTAATACAATTTTAGTTAACCCCATCACATGTAAGCTAAGTTTATGAACTTTAGTGAGAATTTAACAAAATTTGAGTCAAACCGGCGAGTGCCCCGCGAGCGCGGTCAAGCATTCACGGTTCAGGAACGCCTCTCTCGGTGTCCACTGTGGACATTAAGCGGCCAGTCAATTATATTGCTCCCTCTGTTTTAAACCAAACATTTCAAGGTTTGTGCATATGATAAAGAAAGACGAGTGTGGTAGCCTGTATTTAATGAGTTGATTTGCTGCACGTGTGGTTTCTTAATGTAAAGTGGTGTAATTCATAATGTCATTTTTTTCACTAGTCAGTAAATCAAATGGATGCTTTTGTGAGGGAAAAACTCATCGAGTGGCAGTTACCCAGTCTCATTGACAAGTTTAAAGGTACGTTTGTGTTTATTAAATACTCTTAAACTGACTACAATGATCAACTCACCCTCACGTTACATAAAAGTTAAACCACATGACAAGTTATGGACATTATATATTTATTGAGTCAGATAGAAATATAAAATGTTCACCCTAAAATAGGCCCAATGTCATCTGTATGGGTTGGGTATTATGTATTCAGCGATATTGCTAGTGGTTCTCTCTCTCTCTCTCTCTCTCTCTCTTTAGTCTGTCTCCCTCTAGGTGGCGGTGTGACCCAAATTGAATGGAGTTCCTGATTGGACTGTTCCGTTCCGGGTTTTGTTTTTAAGGGCTGCTTTAAAACTCCTAGGGGTCCATTTGGGTTCTTTTTGGGTTTACCCCAAGTTTGGTTACGTTTGACCTTTGAATTCTGATTTTGTTATGTTTTTAGTTATTATCTAAGATGTTAGTTTGAGAATCTTTGAAATTCTGTTACTTTGTGTTTTCGTTAGTTTTGATGATTTGTCATTATTCTTAATTTAAGGGAAGTAGGGAGTGTGTCGCCATCTTTATTTGGATGTGTACATTTTTCCCTCTGTTTTGAGTTTAGGAAGTTAGGGTAATTGATTGTCTGTTTGTTTCTTTTATTTAAGACGTTTAGGTTATTTAGTTGGGTATTTATTTAAGTAGTGGTTTTGTTTATTGTTTTGGCATTGACCACTCCTGAATAGAAACCCTTATTTATTTTGTGTTTCCTTTATGTAATAAAAATGTTTCTTTACAAAGGTTACATTTTGTGTGGATTTCCGTTTATGTTGCGACCCTAGACGGGTCGTAACAATGGGTCTGTGGAGTAGCACATCTCTTTTGAACGACGGGTTTTGTTGGGTAAAATATTTTTCTAACTTTCTAAACTGTATTCACTGAACACGCGTTCATAACAGAGTCGAGTCAGATATACTCTTATTATATGGAGATTGGAGAGACTGTAAACAAAACCCATTAAAACCTAGCATCTGGACTTCTTTTCTGCGGTCCGCTGAGGCCAGGGCGTTAGCATTAGCCGCTACGCTTTTTTGGCTAGCTGGAAGTCTGCCCACAGAGTTCATTCGTGGCAAAACTGCAATTCCTAGTTCAGACAGCAGGAGTCGTCTTACTTATATATTTTTATGAATCTTGACAATTTTGGGTCACGGTAATACCTTGTAACAATGTTCAGGTTTCTCACTTCTATACACTTTATGTTCGATGTAAGGGTGAGTATATTCTTATATATTTGCAGCAACATTGTGGAAAATCCCATTTAATATGCATTTTAATTGTGATTATTTAAATTGTAATTGTTTGGGTGTATTGATATTTTATCATGTGTTTTAATTCTTTATAGATTGGAACAAACGTGGTGGAATTTCTTCACCGGACAGAATTAACAAAGCCCTTTCCTTTTGTCCTCGCGATGGGAAACATCCGGCACCACGCTGCTTTCAGCTATTGATGTGTGTTTCAAAGCATTTTATGTGTTTGATGTTAACTTTCCCAGGCAATGTGCTTCTACCTGGGAATTTCTCCAGACTGTTGTTTTTCAAATGGAGGGAAATTAATAATCTGCTATTCGATTTCTTCGCTGCTCTTTGCTTGCGGAGGAATAACTTAACTTATATTTTTTTACAGTGAAAGTATACAATTTTCTGATTCAGAATTAAAGTTTGACTGGTTTATGAATAATTCACTAATATTTGTTCTAATTTACTTGTGACATATGTCGGTATCAACATGTAATTGTGCAGTATTGTATTGATTTGTGTTATTTATATTGCTAATGTTTGATATTCGCCATATTTATATGGATTTACATTTATTAATTGACATTTGTTGCTACATATTGTGGAGAATGTTTATTATTTATAATGTTATTTATAATGCTTGTTAATGTTTGATATGAAACATTTTTATTTATTATAATTCCACTATTTTCTTTTAATTTTTCAAATCTAAAAATATTGCTGTTACTGGCTGTAATTTTTTTTTTTTATTAACAATTATTTTTACAGGCAAATACAAATGAATTTTTAAAAATAAATGTAAATTGTCTTGATTGACAATGAAGTACAGAAGAAATTAAGAGCAAGAATAACCCAGAATTAAACACATGAATAGTTAAAATGACAACATTTTGGTTTTTTCAATAACCCAGCATGTGTTCTGTACAATATTTACCCAGCGCTGGGTTGCCAATTGGGTTGTTTTTAACCCAGCCATTTTTAGAGTGTATATTCATCACATATATTATCATTTTCTGTCACCCCTGGTGGCCCCCCGTGGCCATAAAAAGGCCCCCCCAAGACAAAAAACAAAACAAAAAAAAATACGATGTCATTTCATGTATTCTTGGGCCATTGATTGACATCGGGTTTTTTAAATATAATATTACAAAGGATGTGTCCATGACATGTAAATTTATTTTATTATTGGCGGAATAGATCTGCTACACTGCGGCTGCGGTTGTGGCGGAGCAAGTAGGTGGCTTGCTACTGCCAATACATCCACAACATGCTGCTGTATGCATATAAGGAATGCTGCTGAGCATATAACGTATATAATAAACCTCCATGGCTTACGTGATCACTAGCATATCTATGCAGGTGGAGCTGGGGAAGGAGGAGGGTTTCTGAAACGCTGCAACGCTACAACAATCACTAGCCAACATTTAAACGTAGAACAGAAAGCTCATTGGCTGCTGATACGGAAGGAACACCGTGTAGTTAGTTATGTCGGATTGGTTTAGACTTTAGGACTGCGCCATCTAGAATTTCATGCCAGAACTACTCTGTCATTTAAATATTTTTCACAGATCAGTGAAAGAGAAAAAAAGAGGAATTTGAAAAGTACTTGCTATTTATTTATAAATCTCAATTTTTTGAAGATAAATTAAAACTAAATGTAAAAGTTGACTGTGAGGTTGAAGTCATTTGCATGGAAAACAAGAACATACTTTACAAGCTATTTATGCTACAGGCACGTATATGAGGATGTTTTTCAGCTATTATCTTTGATCTTCTTTGTCAAATAATATTCCACACATTCATCAAGATGACATCACTGTAGTCAATCAAGTTGTGGTAAGTTTGATGTCCAGTGGCAGACAATGATAAAGGATTAGGTATTTTGAAAGTGTACAGGCCTACAGTGTATTAAGCTATAGCACAGCTAACCAATGGAGTTATTAGGGTATTCCAAATAAGGGTTACCAAAAGAAAACACTACATTTTATGACTGTATGAAAACACCAAGAGAAGAGCAGTGAAACAAAATGTACATAAGACACAGAGACAACACACGGTTTTATTTCAGCAGTCATTCAGGAAGGCAGTGACAGACGAATGTTTGATAAGCAGGAGGGAGGGGATGTTTAAAGGATCTCTCAAATGTGTGGTGCACGGACACTAAGCCTTTATTTGCAATTGGACTCGGAGTTGTTGCTCCAACTTTAACAAGTCTTCCAGTCTGCACATGAATTTGTATTATTATAGCCACTAAAGGAAGAAGGGATAAAGATAATGCAAAATGCGAGGTTCATTTTGAAATGTGTTTTGTTTAGAGGAGAAACAGAAAGAGAGAGAGAGAGAGAGAGAGAGAAAGAGAGAGAGAGAGAGGGAGAGGACAAGGGAGAGCAAGCCTGCAATCGGCACTTCTTTAACAGCTCACCAGTGTCTACCAGAACATCTTTTTACTCTACAAGAACACAGCGAAGAAAGACAGACAAAAACCAGGAGATACATTGTACTATTGTACACCTTTCTTTTTTGTGGGACAAATGAGGAACATGATAAAACACGCAATATCAGACTTCTTCTTTGAATATGAGACTCCTCGTCAGGTTCTGGTCAAGAACAGAAGAGTTGGGATTGTGTGTAGAATCATCCAGATGGGCGTTTTAGCCTACATCATAGGGTAAGATTTTTATTTTTTGTCTTATAAAATCCTGAAAGTAAAGATGAGAAAACGAAAGTGCACAAGTAACTGAAACATGCATGTAGGCGCTTGTTTAAACAAGAGCAGAACAATGTAAATTATGTAAACAGCCATACTCGGGCATAAAATACGTTGAATTGGTAAGTGTTGATTTTAATGAGTTTGGCATTTACTCTAAGTTACTGCATTTTTTATTCAAACTACAATACAGACCGCAACACAGACAGGGGTTTGACAGATGTTAACATTTACTACAATCAAGTTCAGGCAAATGGACCAATTCCTGTGAAGTAATACAAACCTGTGCTTGTCTGTGTTGAGAACCATGTATTTCAAGCTAAATTTTAGAGATGACTTGAAACTGAATCCTGGGATGGTTACCATATTAGGAGATCTAATGAGAAAAAAAAACAACCCTGACAGGGTGACTACAATGTGGATAGGTGGATAGGTACAATGTGGATAGGTTTTCAATGACCGTTTTCAGATACTTTTTAGATTTTGCTATAATGCTTTATGATGCCAGAAAATAACCTTTTTTGGTTCCATAAAGAACCTTTAACATCAGAAGAACCTTTCTGTTTCACAAAAGGTTCACTGTTTCGCAGATTCTAAAAAGGTATGAAACAGGAGGTTCTTCAAAGAACCTGTAACTGAATGGTTCTTTGTGGAACCAAAAATGGTTATCTATCGCTGTGAAGAACCTATTCAGTATAGTTCTGTATAACAAATGAATACATACAGTAGTTTATAAATGAATGAACTTTGAGACTCAAGTTGACATTGTTTTATTGGGCTGCTTTGTCCATGGTATTTAGCCTCGAACATCAGCAGCTGTTCGATCAGAGACGTTCAGCCATGTGAAACCAGATAGAACTTATTCCAGACCACCCTTTAGTAAATGAAACACAGACGGCCCAAGTACAATTTACAAGACACACACAGATAAAACTGTTTGGGAATTCAAAGCTAAAATGAAATGACTCATTAAAAACAAAAGTCTTTATAATAGCTTGTAGCTTCTGTTATATATCTAAATTGGCATCATATGAGAATGTAATCTAGTAACGGAATTAAACGTGAAAATTGATTAAATCAATAAACACTTTTGTCTTGGAGCATTACTTATGATAGGCCTATCTGGAACAGTATCTCAACTTGTGTTAGAAGATAAGGTTGAGATTCACGTTTCAAATGGAAAATAAACTTTTGTTGTATCGTGCTAGAAGGCATGAAGCCAAGTCTTATTGCTTCATCCGATTTTATGTGACACAGTAGACAAACTATAAGATACAGCCTTGTGAGCATTTTCCATCTGTTGTGCTGGTTTAAATGATAAGCAAATGAACTTTTCACCCAAATTGTATAATGTTAACATGATTCAATTATGTGGACACCTCTATTAAGCAAACTGTAAAGTAAAATCTGTAAAAAAGCTGGCGAGACAGAAATATATTTTTATCATATAAAATTACAGGATATAAGGATTAAGTAGTTTTCCCCATTTAAAAAAAAAAGAAACTGTAAAAAAAAGAAATCTTGTTAAAAAACAAAAAAATTCGGGCAGCTGGGGTGTAAAATAAAATAAACTGTAAAATTACATTTTTCTCCGACTGTCTTGTAAATGTTAAGTCTTTTTCTGGAATTTTACATTGTTTTGACAGTATTTAAAAAATACATAAAAAAAAAACATTTTGTGTGGAAAATCTGTACACAATAACAGAATTACAGAAATTACAGGATTTATTAAAGTATACTGTACCAGCATTCTTCACAAGATGGAAATGTATTGTGGACTGTTATTGTCAATTCATTTTTATTTACAAGTTTTTGGTTGCAGTTACAGGAACAAGTGACAATACATAAAGGCCTATACACATACAATATCCAGTAAAATCGGTTGTTGACTTGCACTAATGTTGACAGAAGCTCAATATTGACAAAGTGTTACACCTACACACCTATTCCTGACTAGAACATATGACATGGCTTTACAGAATACAGTCACACTAACAATAAAACATTTAAATGATATAAATGACGGATGTTTTCATATTGTTGTTAAAATACAACAAAATTATCTCTGCAATTACATCATCATTTATTTTATTTATATTATTATGATTATATACTGTTTGTTTCACAATGTATTTTCTGTACAGCAGCTTTGCAACATTTGCAGCAATCGTTAAAAGTGCTACAGAAAAAAAATTATGAATGAAATCTTTATCTGCACTGTAGCTTGATTATAGCAGATCAACAATGTTAACTTTCCTGTAGCTCAGTGGTAAGAGCATTGCGTTAACAACGCAAGGTTGTGGCTCCGATCCCAGGGGATTGCACATACTTGGAAACAAAATGTATAGGATAGTCGCCTTGGATAAAAGCGTCTGCCAAATGCACAAATGTAAATGTTAACAGATTACTTTTTTTTTTTTAGGTGGGTGTTCATGTATGAGAAAGGCTACCAGATAGTGGATGTTGCCATGGGCTCTATATTAACAAAGATGAAGGGACTGGCTTTCACGAATATCAGTGGAGATGAGAGGATCTGGGATGTAGCAGATTATGTTTTTCCGGAACAGGTGGGTTACTTTTCATCATTTGGAATAAAGAAACAAACATTTTATAAATAGTGGCCCAGATTTAGATACAAATACCAGAAATAACTAATATTATACCCCTAAAAAAACTATTCATTTAAAATGCATTTGTTTCCTGCTAAGTATAGTTTAACATATTTACTGACATGACTTACTGATATAAAATTATAATTAAATGTTATTTGGAGAATTATTTATACGCACGCAATGCACATTTCTTTATATTAAGCATGTGTTTAGATAAAAATGTGTTCTAATGTCACTTTTGATAAGGAGTTTATGATTTGTTTAATAAAATCAATCTTTAAATGCAAGATATTTAAAGTGTACCTGCAGCATACTTGGAATAGTTCCACTTTAGCACAATCAAATACACTTGAATGTATCTTTAGTTGGACATCAGCACTATTTCTACACAATAAAAATATATTACAGTAAGTACAAAATTAGTTGTTCCAATTTAGCAGACTTTAAGTGTACCAATTTAGTATACCACAAATACTTTGCAGTGTATTCTCATTAAGTATATAAGATGTAAATGGATTTGTAGTATACTTAGTATGAAATAAATGTATTTCAAAAACATTTTTGTATATATATTTTTCACTAGGGACTATACTATATTTTAACACAGATCTTAACAATCTAGTAAATCGAGGCTTCCTGAATATAAACTCAGGCTAATATTAGTATAGAAGCCAGAGTGGATCGTTTTTCGTCACAGATAAAGTTACTCATACTGTGTAAACATCTTCAGTCACGAACCATCAGGTTGTTTCGCTACAGCTTAGACACGTCTTTATATTTGTAATGCAAGTAAACATGTGCTACACAGTAGGAGATGCTTAAATATTTGAAGTATATAGTATATAGCTTTCCTGTGGCTCAGTGGTTATAGCATGACACTATATGCCAAGGTCATGGGTTCGATCCCAGGGGATTGCACATACTGAGATACAATGTATAGTTTAATGCAATATAAGTCGCTTTGGATAAAAGCGTCTGCCAAATGCATAAATGTAAATGCAAGTAAATCATTTGAAATGCCTAATGGCATCATTTACTTTATGCTTACAGTCAGCAGCAACATTAAGAAACAAGTTCTGAGAAACAGATTGTTGACAGAGAAGATCTGTACAGTATACAATGCATGTCATAGTGGCCATTTTTGAGCTACATTATACGATCAAATACTATCCATAAAACAAACTGCTAAAACTGCTTTTGTATCAAAAAGTATTGTTCACTCCCTGAGAAGGTATATAACTGTATTTTGTAGGGACTACATTAAAAAACTACTTTAGAAATATAAGAAATTTACATTTTGACAACATACAATATGTCACCAACCAAGTACTAAATATTGTGTGACATTGATGCATTCAAGTTATGTATATTCAAATGTATATAGTTGAACATGCATATGACTAAGAAAAAAGGAAGGATCTATTGGTAAACATAATAATACTGATACCTAAGATACAATGATACATTTGATATTTGTGCAATATTACCAGAAGAGTCAGTTTTTAACCATGCACATGTTGTATATAAACCGCTTAAGGGTTTTACTGCACTCACGCTGAGGATGAACAGATTCAGACCAACCCATCTGCGTACACTTTCAGTATTAGACTTGGAAGATTTCTCATGAAGATTTCTCATGTTACGCATACGTGCACAGCCAGTTTCAAACACTCAATTACTCATGCAACCACTGTTTCCCACTGCATGTTGCCTTGTGTGTATATATTACCCCAAACGGCCCATATTTAATCTCCCCTCTGTTTTGCTTTCTAGGGTGACGCATCTTTCGTTGTGATGACAAATTTCATTGATACTGTGGGACAAACACAGGGCAAGTGTCCTGAGGTGAATAAGCATCTCTCACGCTCTCAGATATTCATCTCTGGAGTCTTTCGTAATCATGACACGCCTGGGATTTTTCTTCACTCATATCCTGAGACCTGACCATATTGTTCTTTCTTTTTACTGTTCCGTTACCAGTTGAACCATTCCACAGTATAGTTTATCTTTATTCTCCATGTCCCATTTGTAATGTTCATCATTAAATGACAGTTTGCGGGTGCTGGCCTGTTAGTACGTGCAGTATGGATTTAGCCTGCATGTTTAAATGTAGGAATTAGGATCAGATGACAAACCCACAAAATGCCCACAGTCTGATTTGCATTGGCTTAAAAACAGGAAAGGGCGCACAGGAAGATCTTTTTTATTAGTCCACTTGGAAACAAACTCATGGCAAGGTAATACAAAGCACAAGGGTCGATACAAAGAGTGCTTTTGAGAAGAAACTAATATAGATTTGCCAAAGTTTAGCATAAGGTATAGCATAAGCTGTTCAAGGGTGCTGTTTAATAGCAAGTTACAAGGATAGTCAAAAATCATTTGGTCACCCTCTTGTCTTTACAAACCTGTTAGGTTTTCTTTCTTCTGCAGAACACAAAATAAATTAACTTAAAATGAATATTCTGCAAGTCTCACACCATAAAATAATTGTGTGGTTCTTATGTACAGCATATTTTTTATTTCAGTTAATTATTGGATTATGACTTTTTTCTGGTTGTACAAAAAAAATCTTAATGCACTGTGACGGATCACATGTCAATCATACAGTCACTTCCTGTCTAAGTGGGCAGATCTCAAACAAAAAAATCTGCATTTAGGACCAGACCTGATGCCATTTAGTCAAAGGTTCCCAGCATTTAATCACAAATGGATAACAAAATCTTTTTTACCGTGAAACAGAGGTATGAAAGCCGTTTCTATACATCAACAGAAGCTTCCCTTGATCGTGTCTACCACCTCTTCTCTGTTTCCTTCCTTTAATCCCCCATTTTTGTTTAAACAAATGAATCTGGGTTTTGTGGTCCTTCTGTTAATAGTGCGCTGTGCTCTTTGCCATCCGTCATTTAGATGCCAAATTTTCATAATGTCTCCGCAAATAAGCAAATGTACGCTATTATGGTATATAAACATAATATAACATGCCGTATGTATGTGTATGTTGCAGGTGTCAGATGGGAAGAACAAGTGCAACTCGGACGCAGACTGTGATGTGGGCAAATACAAACGTACGGGAAATGGTAAAGTTTGAACCATTTATTTGTTCCGACAGAAGGCACCAGCACCACGGTGTGGACTAACATCACAGCACTAACAGCAGACTGGGGCAGAGGAACTAAATCAATCTTTTCATCAACACTGTATAATCTTTATAGATTTGACTGGCAAATGAATCAAGTTATGTAAGATATAAAACAGTTTTTCACTCTTTGGGTAACCTCCACCTCAATCGTGTTGCCGTCTCTGTAAGTCACTAACATTCATGACATGCTTTAGTATTCCAACACTTTAATCTCAAGTTTCTTCATGCCTGATAAATCTTTTTCCATGTGCTGTCTAATGTCTTTCATTCCTAGAGACCCGGGAGGCTCTTATCTGCTATATTAGATAACAGGGAGCACGAGGGCATGAACTGCATAGTTCACACTAGCCTATTCACAAAACATCCCATTACATATTTGCTGCAAAATTGATTTTTTAAACACCCAGTGCAATTTGAATCAAGGCAAAAAAATTCCCATACACAGACTATTCAAATATTTAGGTTGCCATTCACTCAAATGCAGGACGTAAACATCATTATTGAATAACTACTCAAACCTAAACATGTTAAACTCACGTGACGTCAAACGAATCTTTTTGCTTCCTTATATTTGTGTTAAAATGATGGTTGTCATAGACAAGTAAACCTAATCAACAAGCCAACTATAGAAATCCAATGTTACATTATTTGAATAGTGCATTATTGACTAAAGGCCTGAGCTCGTTGAGAGGTCACAAATACCGTCCTTAAATATTGACTACTGTGGATCTGTTTACCTGGTTACTTCAGGAATGCAAATCTAAGTAAACATTACCATCCCACTTTACAGTAATTAAAAACTTAATTCTGTATACAGCAGCATACAGGAGCATTTTCTCAAATGTTTTTTAATCCTTCATTTATTGTTAATTTTGTGCCTTTTTTTTCTGACATGTACTTGATTTAATATAGTGGCAATATGGTGATTTTAATTGTTGTACTGTATGCCACTTCTATATGCCAGGCTATTACCAAAACAAGTTAAGTGTAAAAAATACTGTATGCACAGTATAAGCCAAAAGTGATGCCGATGGGGAACATTTGTACAATATTTGCTCTTCAATCCCCCTCAAGTTACATTAAATATGAGGAGCATGATACAAAATTAACAAAACACTATACGAGCCAGATTTACTAACTGCTTGTGGCGGCGTAAAAAAACGGTTGTCTGTATTATTAAAGAAACACAGTGAAAATTAGCGCCGAAAAGCCATATGCATTTGTAGGGGTTTCCTCCTCAGACACAAACTTTATGGAAGGAGAGTATTTAAATGAATCGCGTAACGTGATTTACTAAAGTTTGCGATTATCATTGTAATGGTATTTGCAACTTAATTTAAAGACCAAAAAGCATGTCTGAAACCATGCTCTATAATGGGAATGAGATAGTGCCTGTTTTTAGTAAATCATCCGCAGAAATTTCCACTTCCAGCTGCGCTTTTTTTATTGCGTTTAGTAAACCTGGCCCTTAACCTTTAGGGTATTGTTGTACAAACTTGTTTGCCCAAAAGACAAAACTACAGCATATCAGAAATATGCATATTGAATAAAAAGACATCACTTTTGCCCATGGAAAAATTGGACTTACATTACAGACAAAGACATTCCTATGAAGAAATCAGTCATGCTCATCCATTTGAAACACCAAAGCCATTAAGGCTTATTCACACTGATCCAACAAACACCAACATTCTACAAGCTTATTCATACTGATCCAACATACGCCAACAGGGGTTTCACATTGATCCAACAAACATGTTTGTTGGCATTTGCTGGATCAGTGTGAATTAGTCTTTTGATGTTCACTGTTCATGCTCGCTGTTATTAGCAGACTTTCGGAATGGAAGATACTAGAAGTGTCACTTGCACAAATAGACATAATCTGCTTCCATGTTAACTTTCAATGTTCACAGTGTGACACTGATGATTCTATGTAAATTCCTTTTTTAATTACGTTATACAAATGGATACAAAATGACTTAAATTTTCTAATTAACAAAATTCTTTACAGAAAAATGTATTTACTAATTTTCTCTTTTTTGTTAATACTTAACATTGTTTGTGTGTGTGTGTGTGTGTGTGTTTGCCTGTCTCTGTCCCTTCTAAAGCATGTGACAAGTATTTTCAATGGTGTTGTTTTGATTCAGCTTTATGTCTTCTTTTCAGTTCACTCAGTCCCTAATACACTTCTGACCTCTTATATCTCCCCTTACGGCATTTCCTTCTCTTCTCTCGTAGGGTTCATGACTGGCAAGTGTGTGAACAAAACGAAAACTTGCGAGATCTACTCCTGGTGTCCTAATGAAGACGACCGTGTAATACCAGAGTACGGATTTCTCTTTTGTTATTGTTGAATTACAATAGAACTGGCTTCCCAGAGACCCTTCATCGTACCTGCAACAAGACATTTTTCTCTTTTTTGTTCCCTAGACCTCCGGTATTGGAGGCAGCAGAAAACTTCACACTGTTCATCAAAAACTCCATCACTTTTCGCCAGTTTCAAGTAGTCAGGTAAGATGATTCCTCCTAACTACACACAGTAAATTCTCTCACATCAGTAAGTAAACATTTCCTCTCAGCCTATTTGTCTCTGTCTAGGAGTAACCTGGTGGAAGGTGTGGATCAGGCGTACATCAGTCGCTGTCAGTATCATCCCATAAATGATCCACTGTGTCCTATCTTCAGGCTTAGAGATATCGTTGAGCTTTCTGGTTTTAATTACTCAGACATAGCTCGTTTGGTATGTTTTCTCTTTGTCATTATTTGTATACACACACCCCGATACTCACACTTTTGGTCACACATTTGCTACACATGCACAATGGGTTTGTATTACCTAATAAGCACACAAACATGGGCAAGTCATTTAGAGCATTTAAATATTTAAAGCAACACAGTGTTTGACCGAATTATGAGTCTTTTTATTTAGTGAGGACCAAAAGTGGATTGTAATGAAAGTTCACTGTGACTCTCGCTGGTGCACGTGAAGAAACAAGTTCTCTTAAATTCCCACTCGCACATGCACACAAATAGCAAAATGTGTTCATTCAGACAATAGCAAGTAGTACAATCCGGAAGGCTATTCTAAAATAATACATTGATACAGAATAATATTTATCATTATCCTATCCTCACCCGAAACCCTAACCAAAACATATTTTAATCAGGAAGGCCATCAACCTAGTTTCAATAAATGCTTACAGGCAGGGTTGCCAAATCTTTTTCAAAATCACTGTATAGAAATTATTATAAACACAATTTTTTCTAATGAATAACTAAACCTTTCTTAAAAAATGGCCGTTAATAAAGAAAGAAATCTTACTTTTAACTCACTGAATTAAAACAACATGTGGCAACACTGCTTAGGCAATATTGTTTCTTCCCAGAAAAAAAAAGAATAAAATGTGTTTTTTATTTTTAAGTATATTTATTAAGATTTACAAGTTAAGTATAGTTCATGTGTTAAAATGTTAATCTCATAAACTTTGTAACCTGGTAGGGTGGCTCTATAGGAATACTTATTGAGTGGGATTGCAATCTGGACTTCAAAATCAGACACTGCAAACCAAAATATGAATTCTTTGGTCTCTACGGAACTGGGAAAAATGATAAAGAGGAGAAACCATCATTGGGATACAATTTCAGGTGGGTGAGACTGTCCAAAAATGACGATCTTTAACAGTTCAGTCAATACATTTTGAATCAAAATGTCCAGGATTAACTGTTAAAGAGACACACACTGTTATACACAGATTACACCTCATTGTATAATGGAAAATAATTTGTCAATTACAGTTGTCTGAGCTTAAAGGTCCAGTGTTGAAATTTAGCGACATCTAGCGATGAGGTTGCGAATTGCAACCAACGTCTCAATCCACCCCTCCATTTCAAAGCCCTATGTTGGCTGCACAGGACTAAGATGTCGTCACATTTTCACGAGAAAATAACGTATTTACGAAACGCGCTCTGTAGAGCAGTTTGTCCGTTTAGGGGTACTGTAGAAACATCATGACGAATTCCATGTAATGGGGACCCGCGGTGTGTTTAGATAGAAATTCTGAGTTAACAAAAACATAACGCTTCATTATGTGAAGTACATTTACACCTCTGAAGACACAGTTATGTATATTATATTGCATTTCTGTAAATAGATCCTACAAAAAAATTACACATGGGACCTTTAACTGAGAAAAAGTCTAAACGTTTGTACTGTATTACATGAACTTAATATTTATAAAGATCTAAATTGACTATTTTCATATAATATGGATGGTTTCAGATATGGTAAACATTATTTGGAGAACAATGTGGAGAAGAGAACATTGATGAAGGTGTTTGGTATACGGATAAACATTGTTGTTCATGGACGGGTAAATGTATTTCTCTATAGTTACACATTGCAGAACATTCACATATCCATTTCTACAGCTGATTAAATCAATTTTGCAGGCAGGAAAATTTGATATCATTCCAACGCTGACGGCCATTGGCTCAGGTGTAGGAATCTTTGGAGTGGTGGGTGAAACCTCTTTTCAAAATCAATAAATATAATGCATGTAATTGTTACATGTAATAAATATTTATTAATATAGGCTATTCAAACAATAGTAAGTAAAGTCTTTTGCTATAATTCACATTTAGTGATCATCTCTTATCACAAGATCAAATATGGTATAATTTCAGTTGTAGACAGTTAAAATGTCGTTAAAGGAATAGTTCACTTTAGAATTTAAAAAGTGTTCTTATTTACTCACCCTTGTGTCATCCAAGACGTCCATGTCTTTATTTTTTCTGTCTTGAAGAAACTTATCCAAGGTTGTTGAGGAAAACGTTTCCGGATCTTCCTACATATAATGTATTAAATGGGAGGCAACCTCATTTAAGGTCCTAATATCAGTTGCTTCGCAGCTTTAAACGGTTAAACATGACATCAGTCGATGAATAAGGGTGTTTTCTAGCTAAGCATTTTCTAAGAAAAATTCTACTTTTTAACCACAAAAACACAGCTTGCACCCAACCGTGTTGCACGTTTACGACTTCCCGTGATATGCAGTCACCTGTCAGGTTGCCCCCCATTAAATCCATTATAGATCCGGATTTCCCCAACAACCTTGAATTAGTTTCTACAGTAGAAATAAAGACATGGACGTCTTGGATGACATGATGGTGAGTAAATAAGCATAACATTTTAGTTCTAAAGTGAACTATTCCTTTAAAAAGGGTGGATAACAATGTCCTTACTAAACTCTTTAAAAGCTGTGCATTTTTATGATATTTTAAAAATATTTGTTGTGATTTGTTTAAAGGCAACTGTTGTGTGTGATGTGCTCCTTCTACATTTACTTCCAAAAAGAGATTTCTACAAAAACATGAAATATAAGCATACAGAAACCAAGGGCGAGGTGAGTGTTTGCTATTGAAAGAACAATATCAAATTTCAACACCTTGCATTAACAATAATGCAATAATGCTAACAACAGTGAGACATCTTTACAGCATTTAATAATTTTTGTTGTTAACTAAATTTAACAGCTTTTGATTTAAAAATAATATTAGTACATTTTTAAATTAACAATTAACTACTAAAATTAATAAATACAGTACATTTAATAGTTAACTAAAGTTTACAAATGCAACCTTTTTGGTAGCAAGCAATATTATTATTGTGGTATCAATATTATATTTACACAGACCTCACATTGACCTTATGATCTTGCTGCTGACTACTATTGTAAGGACCATCTACTATATGCTCTTCTACCAAAGTTTACATTTGGAAGAGCTGTCGAGAGATAAATCATACTGTGCTTTAAATTCCACAAGGTGGCAGCAGAGACACATTGTTAAATACCACACAAGGAACTTAAGTGATCATTAACAGATGTAAATATTATTCCCAAATAATTACATCAAGCTGCATTCCCAAAGTGTCAGTATGGAAACATCTTCAGCTCGGGACTATTCATCATTTACACACAATACAAATGGTTTATAAAGAACATCTCACTTTAACAGAGTCAGTGTGTGGGAGGAAAAATCTTTTACCTTTGAGTTGTATAAATGCGGGAAGTATGCAAATCATTAGACGAATACATTGACATTCGTGAAAAAGCTTCCTATAGATATTTCTGCAGTGATAGTTACTGTAGCAACGCAGGATGTCGATCAAACTTGTGTTTTTTACAAAGAAAGTGAGGGTAAATCTTAACCTGCGGGACTTTAGTTTGGCAGCTCTCTAAGGAAGAAAAACATTGATTATCTTTCTTCAAAAAAAGGGGGGGGCACTGGGGCTGGTAAAGAGAGGAGAGAGAGAGAGAGAGAGAGAGAGAGAGAGAAATCAGCGTTTAGACGTAACACGCAGGTGTCTAACAAAATGTCTATTTGATGGTTTATTGTTCCTAAAACAGCCCAAAGATTAAAGTATTGCATATAGTATATAAAACATTGATGCCTATAGACTCTGAAGCTCACAATTCAAGAATAAAAAATAGGTTTTAGATCAAGACTATCCACAATGACAATAAATAAAAATGATAATTAAATCAATATTTCAAAACATTAAAACAAAGTGGGATAGTAGGGTCAGCCAGTGAAATAAACCATTTGATAGTAACTACTAAAGAAACAACCTAACTCAGGATCCGCTCTTATTCGTTTACTAACTGTGGTCATTTTAATTTGGAGCCCATTAAGAAAATTGAACAATCAGATCTGTACTTTCAACTTAAGATAGCAAGATTCCGCAATAAGGCACCTGGTAGCTGTTGCTTAAGTAAATGCGTTGTAAAAATGAACAAGTTCTCAGATGTGTATTTGTCCATCCACAGAAGCCAACATTACCCACGGTACAGACAGAAAAAGAGAAACCACAGGTAACACACCATTCAAAAAACCTTAACGGAAGATCCCTGTAGAATAACAGTATATCATCATAAACAACTATTCAATGCAGCTTTGAGCAGTAAACAAGGTCTTTTTTTGTGCTCAGGAGTGAGAGAGAGAGAGAAAGAGAGAGAGAGGCTGCCATGACTACTGACTACTGCACTGAAATTGAGAGATACATCGCTCAAGAACATTGAATATTTCACTGGGAGAATATTTCACTAGTGATAAACTTGGATCTGCAGAGGGAAACAATATTATGAGGTGTGGGAAGGTTTATTGCTTTTTATGGGAGGGGTCTTAAATTATATTCCACAACAAAATATCTCCAGATCTACATAAGAGACATTTCTAAACATTATATCAATGTATAAATTGTTACTGTTAAGCAGATACTGTAGTAAGGTGTTTATATAAATATTTAGAATGTCAAAAGTAGCATTTAAAAGACAAAGCTGTGACAGAACTGCAAGAGGTGTTTTATTCTTTGTTAATGGTGTCAGTTTTAGCAGATTCACACTTTCCATTGACATGAAAGAAAGCATCTGGGGAGAGATACCTAGAAAACTGTGGTAAATATTTAAATGCATATTTTATGATATATTTAGGATAAATATCTTCTGCTGTTCGCATGGGAGATCGGTTTATTAGATAAATCTTTTTTAGGACATTATTTATTAAAATCTTGAAATTGTTGAAAATTAGATAGCACCATGATGGGGTTTCTTGTATTAAGGGCCATTTTAGAGAGTATTGTCAAACGTTTTGTTGGCAGTTTATTTTTATGGATTCAGAACAATTTGATCAAATCATAATAAAAACAGAAGCCACTATCATTTGTGATATCTTTATTGTTTTTGATTATGTCTATGTGTACAAAAAGCATGCAAAAAATAACATCTTTATATGCTTTGTTACATATTTACAAAAGAGTTGCATTCAGTGCTTTCTCAGGCCATGCTGTTTTTGTCTATTTTCTCAGACTTTTTAAATTCAGTTACATTCAGATCAATGCAATATAAATAACCAGCAATATCAGGCACTCGGACACAAATAAGTGAGCATTCAGACTGCAGGTATGTGAGCGTTTTATGATTTATATACAGCAGTCAATTCTGATATATGTTTTAAGGTTCTTCAAACCGTTCAAATTTCGTAAGAAAAGACAAATTTAAATCACTTTCATGACAGGAGCTACAAAGTTCAAAATAGCCACTTTAAAATCCTTCCTTTAGAGATTCACGTTAACAACAGAAAACATTATGCGTGTGTGTGTATACAGAAATGGTAAATGGGTGGCCATGCCTGCTATCTATAGCACATGAGATGTAACCCGAAATAAGAAATAAAGCTGTAGCACTTTAGTCCATTGCTCACACAGAGGTATGCCATATATAGACTGCTGCATATGTTTAGCTTATACAAAATGTTTTTCAGGAAAAATTTAAAGGGGTTTTAAAGAGAGATAAAGGTTTGCTTCTTCATATAGATATCAAAAAGTATAACAAACCCGGAGAGAGGTTTGTAAAAGCTAGTAAAAGGTTGTAGCAAGTTAAGAGACATGCCATACGTCAAGACACTTAAGAGGTGCATAGCATACATCGATAAGTACTGTACATCTGAGACACGTAAAGAAACAGAAGTATGCAAAAGTAAATGAGAAATTGGAAATTCACACACATAAACACAGCTCCTGAACAAGGAATATGCTACTCCATTCTCTCCGTATTCCAAGAACAGCATTGTCCAGACCCTGAGTACCACATACAGAATCTCACTACATCTACAGTACACAAAAAACACACAACTCTGATAAATGCATCAAGTGAATCAAAAAGTCCATACCAGCAGACCATAAAAACACCAGTTTGGCACTGAAAATGCTTTTTCTGTTGAATTCGGTTTTAGAAGAACAAGAAGCATGAAAGGTGTGTGCATAAAAGAGAGAGAGAGAGAGAGAGAAATATGGGGGTAGAACATGTGGGAGTCAGAAAAATGGACCACCATCTGTTCAGGATATTAGTAAGAATATAATGAAAGTGGGTCAGCGCAAATGATCAATTCACCTTCATATAAGCAATAATGAGTCGTTTAAAAAATTGACATCTGTGTAAGGTTTCCTGTAAGCATTCGCTACTTACATGAATAATTTAATGAACGCTTCAGGCAAATATACAAAAATCTCTTATAATGTACCCGCATGCCATCCCAGATGTGTATGACTCGAGACAAACTTATTATTTTACACATTAAATCTCTAAATAAACTTCTTTCAATTTTAAATTACTTATGAGAGAATTTTCAAATTTGGGAACACCTGACCAAATTAAAAGTGCAGTTTAATTCGTGCAAAAATCTTTGAAACCATTCAAACGATTTCACTATTATAAGAAAAATGAATGAAATACACTCCAAATGCGCGGTTACAGTGGTCGTCCAGTAAGAATCTCTTTGACTAGTATACGGAGAGAAGACGTCTTCGCCTGGCAGATGATTTGATGTAAACAAGGCGTATTGTTTTGGACAAAGTTAATCTGAGCCGAGAGGGTCCGTGCTGACATTGAATGGCAGTTTACTTTCCTTCCCGAGCTAAACATCGTATTCAGATCCTACCCTCAATTGGCTTGTCTGTTTTGAGTGAAAGTGACTCCCTCTCCTTCCACGCAGGCTCATTCGCTTCTGTGCCATGTTTTTGCGCATGTGTTACCGACGCTGACTGACAAATAGGCCTCTTGGAATGCTTAGACTCGGTAAACAATGACACATTTTGTTCCAGTACAGACAAAACACTGACATGAGAGACCTGCATCTTGACGCATGGGTTTCTACATTCACAAACATGGAGAATAAGCCCTGTTGAAGAATAATGGGAAACACCCTGCGTGTTTCATTAATAAGCCCTGTTTTCTCAAATCTTTTCTGATTTGCATTTCTTGTGACATACATTTTTACACAAAGAGAGTTTTTTTAGTATTAGTGCTTTGTGAATTCATAAGCCCTTTGATTCAAACTTTTACACCCTGTGTTGATATATCATCTGCATGAGGTGAGAAATGATTAATGGTATAAAAAGAAAGAAAAAGAAAGAGAGATAGGGAAACCCCATATCTACCCATTACGTGAGGCCATTTTTCATTCTTAGACATGACTGGGATAAGAATTGCACATGAACATTTAAGTGCAAAAAGGCAAGACTCCACAGCTGTTATTTTATATACATGTACACGTATTATGATGACATCATACTCCATCAATGCCATCATTGATTTGAGCTTTACCATATTATCATCAGCATTGTTTGTCCATGCTGTACGTGTGTTCAGAAGAGCTTGTGATACCGTCTTTCAAACAAAACAGGTCCGGTGTACATTGTTTCCAAAATTGGTATTTAAGCAATGCTGAGAGGAAACGTTGTGATGGATCATGGGTAAGATCCAAACAATGTTAAAGAGAGAACGATGGAATCCTTACTTTATGATTCTTGTACTACTGAAGACATGCAACAGAATAATCCAGTTTAAGGTAATAGGTTGCAGGCGTGTGGCGTCTGGGTCATGGATCTGCTCAAATGGTTGGAAATGTCTGAATGGAGAAGCGCAGACAATGAGGAAAGCTTCAGAGTCACTCAGGAGGTGGGCGACTCATCCTCATGCAGGTCCTCAAGCTCGACTTCTCTACCGGCCTCTCCACTGCTCCCTTTTCTGGGAGAGAAAAAAAGAATATCACACACAATTGTCTTTGTAAACCAATCGACCAATTCTTAATGACGTTTCTTTTTCTTGAAGAACACAAAAGAAAATGTTCTAGAAAACAAGGGCAGCCAAACAACATTGGCTCCATTGACTTGAACTGTATAGAAAAAAATATATTTTACAGAATTAATATTCAGGCTTTGAACGAGGGTGAATAAATGAGAATTTGTATTTTTGGGTGAGCTTTCCGTTTAAACGTTAAAATACTGTGTGATTGATAGTCAAAATGACCAATGTTGTTGTTTATCTTAAATTATACCACAAAAATAAACCAGCATAAAAAACTGTAAAGTACATGATTGCACAATATAAAAAACTGAAAAAAGTGAGAGGAAAATGTGTGAATAGTTTCTATAATATAGCCTTTTTTACATACATATAGTAGAATATACAGATGCTATCAGGAATATCCTGTTCATTTGCTGTTAAGTAACTCTAAATCCAGAGATTAGTTCTTAAAAATCAGTCACTGTACACATTTGTTATTTTCTAATCATCAGATGCATTTACTTTACGACAGACTAGTAATAGTGCACCCTGACCCCTGACGGAATCCACGTAAGAATCGCGTCAGAGACTACCCAGCAGAAAGCATTGGAAAAAACTGTCAACAAAACTGACAAACAATGTGAAACAGAGATGCACATGGGATGACATTTTGAAACAGTGAGCAGACACAACTACTCAGACTGGACATAATGGGATTCGATGAAAGACCGGGACAAAGGACAGATGTATGGGTTGGATTCTCATAACAATACCGGCCCAAACTTTTACTGAGGAGGAGAAATGCCACAGAAGAGCAGGATGGAGGCTGATATGACTCAGACTTTCACTGACCCATGGGAATGAAGAGGGCAGGGAATCTGATAGAGGGCTTGAGTGACAAATTACAATCTCCACCTGTCACCATGAGTTACCTTAATGAGGGGTGCAGTTTAAAAGAGGGACGGAACGGCCATGAGTCCCTGCAGCAGAGAGAGAGAGACAGTGGAGGAAATACAGAGTGTGTCAGAGCTCAGAGGAGTCAAGAGAGAGAGTGATGCAAGTTTCAAAAGTTCAGTTTGTTTGTTAGAATGAAAGTCAAAATTCGAGGCGGCATTTACACATAGATCAGATTACAAATCAGATTATGTCACATTGTCATATAACACGGACAATCAAATCATGTCCATTATTTGTAGGTTAACCATGTTAAAATGTATGATTTTTTTAAACCGTCACTGTCTTTCCAAAACCTTGGATGTCCAATTGCACTGTTTTGAAATGGAAAAAAACAATGTACTTCGATTATAATATTAAATACTGTGTTGTAAAAATTGAAAAGTGCTTTTTTTAAGACTTTTATTAGTTAGATATTTGCAAAACCAATTAACAAACATAAAAGGTGACTCATAATAATGAGCTTAACTAATTTGCATATTCATAAATCGGCATATACTAGAAGAAGCAAGTGTGTAGAATTACATTCAAGTCATTTTAAGGCATGAAAAATCATCACAGGAAAAAACTTTCATATACGTTATTTTAATGCATAAAGATGAGTTTTAAGTGATACAATTATTGAATGCAGAGGGACTTTAACAAACAAAAGAACTACTCAGCACCTATTGTTTGGATGCATGAGCTGATAAACATGGTTGGTCTAAGACAGCTGTCATTACTGGTTACTGCTCATTTAAAACTAAATGAAAACGATCAGGTTTACTAGCCCTCAGACACACATATTTTCTAAAAGTGGCCCCTGAGAGTCATAATTTGAGTACCCTTGGTATATACTGTACTGTAAGCCCAGCTATAGTACTGTCAAAGACAGACAGCCTTAGCATCAGAGAGCCCTAGCGTTTTTAAAAGTTATCATAAAACAAATGCCACGCACATTTGTCCAGCACGTACAGCGTTTAACCCCGTATTTGACAAACAACAGCAGCAAATATTACGCAGCAAGCGCAATCTGTGCTTCATGAGCATACCAATAGGCTCCTCACATAACGCCCTGAAGATTTTTTAGATGCTGAAGGGGTGTTCATCAAAACCAGCAAATGTCTATTTCATTTAACAATTTCATGGCAATTTCCAGGAATGTTGGTTCAGTGGTGCGTAGTGCTGTGTCCTAACCAGACCCAACACAAACATTTTCCAGCATCCAGTATTTTTTCCATTCAAACTGAAGGTGAAATACAGTATGATGTTACAAAATCACAAGTGTTATGTCATTTTTTGCTAATGCGTCTATCCATCCATCCATCCTTCTATACCTATAGCCGCAGTCAATTGCCTTATATTTATCATCACCACAGAACAGGAGAGCGAGAGTGCGTGTTCAGCATTTAAGATGAAGTGTTTCCATGAGCAAGGTTAGCGATTAGGGTGGAGGAAGAGGTGTATTGAACCTGACACTGAATTATGGATGACATGTAAATAACTACCACCGGCAGATAGACATTTAAAGGAACGGAGACAAAATGATGACATTCCGCCAACTGGCGGCGCTGTTGTCATTTCATCATTCTACATATGATGATCTCATAGGGAACAAGTAGGCTGGAGAACAAATGGCTCATAAAGAAATGATGGAGGTAAATGAAAATACAATCGACTGAATGTCATTGGCTTGCTGAGTCACTGCAGGGAGAGGCCACGCCAAACAAACATGTACATTTGTTTACAGATAATTGATAACCTCGCCGTATGAAACATAATACAACCGGCAACAGAGCAAGTCAGCGCTGCATTGACATATATGCAAGGTTATTTGTCTTTGAGATTATGTTGGATGCAAACGGAGATAATCAGACTGTTTGTATTGATCCAGGATATTCAGCAGCAAGCAGTAACTCTTTGGCCATTCTGACAGACACATACCAGGAAGCACATAAAGAGGAAGAGTCAGAGCACATTCTGCTGTCCTTGGACAAGGCCACTCTAATGTGGGAGAAACGCTTGAGTGGGGGCAGAATGACTTCATGGAGACACTTACTGTCACTCTAGTGAGCAGATATATAATGTGGTTCAAGTGAATAATAGCAAAAAGCCTCTCTGAGAATGACTGCCACAGAAATGATGGCGTAGACAACATCTAAAATGTGGAATTATTAGTGTGAATGTATTAAAAATGTGGGAAATTTAGCGGCATCTAGTGGTGGGGTTGCGAATCGCAACCAACGGTTCATTCACTCAACCCCTCCTGTCGAAGCACTACTGTGACTGACACAGGACTAAGATGAGGTCACATATTTGCATCTTTGCCGAAGGAGATAACTTATTTACGAAACACTCAGTGTGGAGCAGTTTGTCTGTTTAGGGCTACTTTAGAAACAACATGGTAAATTCCATGTAAGGGGACCCGCAGAGTATGTAGATAGAAATAGCTCATTCTAAGGTAATAAAAACATAACGCTTCATTATGTAAGGTCTGTATATACATCTGACAGTAATGTATATTATATTATATTTCTGTCAATAGATCCTCAAAAAAAAAATGACACACTTGACCTTTAAAATATACAAAAAATATACATAAAGAAAGATAAAAGGCAGTGCTGACCAAACGTTCATTGCTCCCGAATCTAATTTCATCTAAAAAAAAATCCCATATAAATGACTGAAAGCTAAATCTAAATGATTGATGAGTGTGTTGGAGTCGCCTTCTCTTCAGGGCACTGCGGAGGAGAAACTTCTAGACAGAAATTGTTCCAAAGCTTTCAATGCAGCACTCATACAGCAAGAGAATAACCGGCTGAATCATGCTACTATGGAAACGTATGCTGGCAGCAGGAGAAGTAATGGGGGACCGACTATTAGCACACCTTCCTGTTCAAACAGATAGACATTCTGTTTTGAAAATATCACGCTGTGATCTTGAATGCGGAGAGAGAGAAAAAGCCAAAAAGACGTTTAATAGATTTCAACCTCTTGTGTGGAAATGGAGGGTCATTTGGATATATGAGGCAATACTATAGATTTCCAGTTAGTCATACTGTAGGTGATGTTATTATACGGTTTGGGCGGTTCACAGAGAACAAGTGTTTGGATCACTTACATGAGCAGACTGCCTGGTGCAGACATGGATCTCTCCTCTCTCCTGCTGGGACACTCAAATGGATTCCCAAAGGATCGCTTCCTTAACATGGCTTTGACCAATATCTATAATACCACATGAGGGAAGAAATAGGTATATTTTGATATACAGAAATCATTTAATTTTGAAGCCAAAAAAACTCTCTATCGCCATCTCTGTTTGAAACATAAAATTGCAGATCCTTCTATTAACGTAGGCTGAAGTCAAATGATGGTACACTGGCAGGGCTCAATCCTAAGGATTTTTTTCTACTGGTCCGGTCGGGCAAGTGATTCCAATTTTTACTGGCTCTGCCAAAATTTACACTGACCCCACCACAAAAAAAGTATTAAATAATATCTAGTTTTTTTTTTTTTTTTAGCCTATGCAATCTTAATAAATAAGGGTATGAGACCATAAAAACTATTAGCCTAGAACTCAAAATTTCAAATATTGTTGAAGACAACGAATCAGTAAGTAATAAAATAAGATCAAATAATCAAATTATGTGCAATAGCACAGTGCAATAATCAGTGCATTTCAGTTTAAGTTTGGTCTAATAATAATAGTTATCAGGTACAGAAATTAAATAATGTATTAAAAATAATATTGATTTAACCTTACTAAAGTTATGATTTAATCAAATTAGCAAATCAGTAAAGAGCAGTGAGTGTTTTTTGTCTTCATTCTTTGTTGTTTGATGAACAAAACTGAGACGTTTATATTATGCTGCTGCCCCTTTAAGAGATAAACAGATCTAGTATAATGTAGCACACACGTTTTGTTTCCACATGCGCTTTGTTCCCGTAAGACGTAGATTGATTACTTTTTACAAGGATACTTGGTAATATTGGCATTTTGGCATAATTTTGTGTCGATATGTCTGATTAAGAGTAAGAAGGGCATTCCTGCCACACGCGTATCTGAAAAAGCATGTGAGAACTGAATAAGATACAGAACTGAATACGATGGCCCGTTCGGGCAAGTGACAGCTCTCTCAACTGGCTTGAGGATCTCCCATGCTGGCCTCGGGCCATCGGGCAGTCCTTTATGTCAAGACCTTGACTGATATTTCCCATAAAAACGTACCCGACAGCTTAACTTATAAATCATCATTATAAACTTAACGTTGCTCATTAACTAATTTTTGTTCAGTTTGATTTTTTTTAACAGATTGCAGGTTCAAATCGTTCTTTCACACAAAATGTACGCACACATTTACACTTACCACAGCCGACAAGCTGGGAACAAACTTCACAGAGTTCTGCACCTCCTCTTCAGTGACCTCCACCACGGTACAATGCTCCTCCTCTAAAGGCAATGGATTGGTACCATCCTGAGTTACCCATGGGTCCACCTTTACACAAACAAATGCATGTTACACACATAAATTCATCCATTCACAGTTTCCTCCATCGCTTCATCCGTTCATCAATTCAAAACGCCATGGAAATGATTTAAGCAATATAATGTTTGTCCTAAAAACACAAAGTTAGTCATAAGGACATGAGGGTAGAGTTAATGTAGGGCGCGCAGCTCTGATTAACGTGTGCTCTGGGGACCGTTGCTTTAATGGAAGATTTTCTGGGTAATGACACGGAGGCAGGAGTCTCTGACGGCCGAGCCTGTGTGTGTGCTAATTATTCACATTCACTGTCACACAGAGACAGCAGATGGAAGTTTCCAGAACTGAATTTTTAAGAGATGTGTTTTCGTCCAAACACCATGTCTGGTACTGTAGATGCTTCAAAAGCTAAGATATCTGAGACACAGTGTCAAAACAAAAAACACTAGCTTTGATAGAAACACTGCTACCACTGCGAAACCACAGAACACGATCATTTCACTCTAAGAAAGAAACGTAAGAAAAGTATATTGTAAAGTGATGTATGTGCAGGCATAGTGCACTCTGAGTTAAAGGGATAGTTCACCCCAAAATTCTGTCATCATTTACTCACCCTCTTGTCATTTCAAACCTGTATGACTATTCATTCTGCAAAACACAAAAGAACATATTTTGAAGAATGTTGGTAAAAGAAAACCGTTGGTCCCCATTGACTTGCATTGGTTTTATGTCCATACAATAGAAGTCAATGGGGACCAAAGTTTTTTATAACCAACATTCTTGAAAACATCTTCTTTTGTGTTCTGCAGAACAAAGAAAGTCATAGGTTTGCAATGATAAGAGGGTGAATCAATGATGACAGAATCTTTATTTTGAGATGAACTATCCCAAACTGAGATGTTTTTTAAAGCATTTTAGTGAGGTTGCATGACAAACGTTGTCGCGTGAATTAACACCAGCCCTCTGAGGTCAAATATGGATGTTCATGGGTGTGGAACTAGATTCATTTCTCAGTAAACCTCCGAAACTACTCCACTCTCCACTTCAAAAACGCTCCTCTGTGTTTCATTGAAACTTACTTTGATCTCAGGAATGGTGATCCTGGTGTCTGGGTTTTTGTCCAGCATTCGTAAGATCAGGTTCTTCAGTCCCTCGACTACAGCTGGCCTGAGACATCACAGAAACACAAGCAAAAGCTGAAGCATCTGATGGCATGGCCAGACAATGACAGCATGGTTTTATCAGAAGTGAGATACACAACAGACATCTTCTGTAAACATCACGGGGGCTGAATTAACAAACACGCAGGATAGTTAACTTGAGTTAGAGCCTGACTTACGGGAACTCTCCTAACATAAACAAGGAGAAGATACATAAAATGTTCACTTCAGTACCTAAAGTACTGAACTTCCACAAAAAAAAAATGAGTCATTAAAGAGATTCCAGTCACTATTTTTACCCTCATGTGGTTCAAAACCTGTATATGAGTCTTTCTTCTGTGGAACACAAAAGAATATATTTTGAAAAATGTCTGGTTTTGTGTCCATACAGTAGAAGTAGAAAAACGATCTTAAATTACTCCATGAAGTTCATATAAAGATAGCCCCTACATAGTGGTCTCCTTGTCTTGTGAGAATTATGACGCAAAGGAAGAGATGTGTGTGTGTGACGTGTGAGAGGCTCTAACTATAGTCTATTATTATTTCATGACTTTATTTCATAAACAAACACCAGATGACATCAGGCCTTTCAAACGCTTCACAAAGCATATACTGTTCTCTCATTCAAACACACCTGCCGAGCATATGCAAATATCCTGAATAAACCCACGCAGACGTACAAACACCATTTATCCCACATCAGCGTAAACTCAAAGCTCTGTGACATTTTCTAGCTTTGTTATCTCTCTCCTGCAGGACACAGTAAGGGGGACTTACATCTCTGGAAACTCCACATGCTTGCTCTTGATCTTATTGTGCAGTGCCAGTATGTACTCGTCAATAAACGGGCACTGGAGGACAAGAAAAAGAAAACAGAGGACGAGAGAGAAAGGTGGGTTACCAAAATCATAAATCAAGTGTAGTGGTGCGCTTTCATCAGTTTGTCTGTCTGTTCTAGATTGCATATATACTGTTACAGTATATAATATAGAGCAGTATATGTTTTATATTGACATATACAGTGGTTAAAGGTACAGTGTATGAAATTTAGCGGCATCTAGCGGTGATGTTGCGAATTGCAACCTACGGCTAACTCCACCCCTCCATTTGGAAGCACTACGGTGGCTGACACAGGACAAAGATGTCGTCACGTTTTTGCTTCTTTGCCGAAGTAGATAACGCATTTGCGAAACACAATCTGTAGAGCAGTTTGTCCGTTTAGGGCTACTGTAGAAACAACATGACGAATTCCATACAAGGGCACCCGCTGTGTATGTAGATAGAAATAGATCATTCTAAGATGATAAAAACATAAAGCTTCATTATCTAAGGTCTTTATACACCTCTGAAGACAGATATGTATATTATATTGCATTTCTGTCAAAAGATACTCCAAAAAATTACACACTGCACCTTTAAGCCAGGCAGTCTAATAAAGTTGTCAAGCAATGTATATGTTAAATACAGAAGTACAGAAGCAGTTCACATACAGCAGAAGCTTACCTTGCCATACACAAAACAGTAGAGGGTCACTCCCATAGCCCACACATCTAGAGCCTGCAATGGTTTAACACACACATATAACTTTCTGTTAGGAAAAAAACGCTATGATCACATAAACTTCAATATTACTGGAACCTTTGCAACTTGGATAGGTTTGTTAGATGAATCTGTTGTGGTGCCAAAGGTGGTGCCACAGAAATAACACCCTTCACCTTTAATTATAAAACCTTAATTGACTTGACCCCGATGCTGACAGCTCTCTGACTCCTGTGACCTCTCTAAATCACTCTAATTCAACAGCTCATTTACATTGTATATTAAATGGCTTTGCTGATGACCACAACACAGCCTCGATTACACGAAATATAGCGAAACCATGAACACAGACACACCTTTCCACTAAAGTTCTTGCGATTGTCCGACAGCGTCTCTGGGGCCATGAAAGCAGGAGTACCAGCAGTGCTGGAGAGCAAGGCGTCGTTCCCCTCGAACTGGTTACTGACTCCAAAATCAGCAATCTTGACATGGCCGTCATCTCCAAGTAACAAATTCGATGGTTTGATGTCCCTGTGGACAATCTTCTGATAGTGCACTGAGAAAACCAGAGAGAGGAATTATTTGTTTAGGCATAATATTATATCACACATACATAAAACCACAGAAAATGAATAGACCATTCCAAATGTTCATTTAACCAGCATTTCTAGATGTATTGTGGCCATTCTAGTTCAGTGTCTGTTGAATTTCAATAAAATCAAACCTCAGGGGTGACAAAAAGAGCTTTCCGACCGGATAAGTTTAAGAACAAAGTACACGTACAGAGTACAGATTGGCTGCGCAGTGGGCCTGCAGCTGCAGCTTGTTACGCTTGCGATAGGGAAGTTTAGGTGTGTCTGTTTGTTCACGGCATTTCAGTGATGGATGTTATATAAACGGTGGATATAACGGTTTAAAACTGATAGATTGTGCGGTCCCAGCGCTAAAAGATGCTGGACATGAACCCCTTGCGGTAAGTGAAACTAAGTCATATCTGTGTTCTGTTGGCAATCGGCGCATATGTGTATAATGTAAACAACAAAAATGTATAGTGAATCAATAGTTATGCAGGGATAATGCGATGATGTAGGCTATTGTGTGCTTGTGATTTAGTTTCTCCCCCGCACACCCCCAGGAGATCGTATTTTTCCAGAAATAATCGTAAAGCTGTATCTATCTTTTATAAACTTGATCAAACCAAATACTATTCTAAGATACCGATACTCCAATACTACTCTATAGGGAGTCTTAGGATTGAGATTGGCAGAAATTGTTTGTGTTATGGCAGCTATAAAAGTGAATATGAACTTGTTTTCTTTGCGGTACTTGATGTCTGAGAAAAGAAAGAGCATCATTTCTGTTATTTTGACCCATTTCTCCAGTATTCATTTTCTGCCAAATAGAAACATTTGAGAAATATTGTAATTAGAATAAAACAAAAATGAATACCTATAAATGCTAGTTTGCAAATTCGAATTTTTATAATTAACTAAACCTATAACCGTGAGGGGCTAATTTACAATTACCGTCTTTCTACTGTATGTTTTTTGATAAACTCAAATACCAAAACCAACATATTTCCCAAAATAAATGCACCTCATTTATCACCAAGACAAGAAGTTTTATAAGTCAAATACACGCAAAACCAGAAAGTCCTACAAATAATAACATAATATGTATTACAAATACAGCAGAGTACATACATGCAGTGGCCTCAAACCATGAACAAAGCAACTGTTAAAACACTTAACATGAAAAATATAGTATATACTAGATAACCAACCGATTCTACTGATTCTAAGTAAGATTTCATTGTTTTTAGTTTTCTAATGGACTGACAGTCTTGAGTTTGACATGTTTGACAAGCAAAGCCATAAGTTGGCTTTTTATAAGTTATATACTTCAATCAAAATGTTTTAAACCTTGCTGATGTCTCACAATACTTGCACATAAAAGGGTTTAAACACAATTTGATGTTACAAGGTTAAGCACAACAAGTCAAGAAGTTGTACAAAATCAAGCATCCATCATAAATGTTCTTCCTAAAACAAAAGAGGTTCATGAGGGACAGCCTGTCCCATTCAGCCAAAGTTGAATTTGATTGGTTAAGAGACACTTTCCTGTCTCAAGTGGCCAATCAAAGTTAACCTGACTACCGCTTCTCATCCTTCGGTCAGATGTAGTTATTGCTTTTATGTGTGATTACACGAGAGCAACATCCCAGACCCCTCAAGATGACAAGCATGTTAATGAAAAGAGAAATTCAAAAGAGGGAACAAAACGTTCTTACAAGCAGGTTTGGCACATTATCATTTCATCAACGTTAACAAGGAAGGTGGATGTGACGCATCAAATGTGCTCATATGTGGTTCACAGATCATGAAACCCACACGTACGCATACGCATACGTTACAAAATAATCCTAATAAAGTCATCTTTATTTTTGGCTACACTTGCCCTTTAAATCTTAATTTCTACAAATTACCAACACACAGAAAGCAGACTATTGTGAACACAGACTGATTTGCAGCAAATCATGTAAATGGCCTGTTGCCATCCAGACAGTTGCCACAGTGAGCGTTGCCGGGTTCCAAGGATTCAAATGAACTGATGACAGCTCTGCAGAACAAATACTCCACAATCAGCTCAGCTTAGCTTTTTCTTCCTCTTCAGCTCAAATGAAAGACCACCTCATTCAACCATCCACCCACCGCTAAATAACATACATCTAATCTTTTCTAACTCATCCTTTTTCCCAACAGATGGCAGAAAACCGTCTTTGAGAAATAGCTCAAACTTGAAACGTTGACCTCCTGCACACAAAAGTACACGAGCAACGCTGACACGGCCGCTCGCTTCATTAGCCTACAGGATGCCATGATGGGTTGGAAGAACAAACACGGAGATGTTCCTTGAGACGAAGATCTCTCGGGTCTTTATTTTTTCACCAGAAATGATGATTCATATCAGCCGGTCAGATGTAGGAGTTTTGCTTCGTTTTACCCACCTGGGATTTCTAAATTCAGAGACTGTTATGAAACCGTGTCAAGGTGGTCTCTATGAACCTCTAAAAACGAAATCCAGCGTGGCTTAAACAACTTGAACGCAACTTGAAAAAACGAAACAAGTGACTCACGGTATTCAATGCCCAGAACGATGTCTCTGAAGTAGGGCCGGGCCTGGTCCTCACTGAAGGGACTGTCGGTGGGAACCTCCATCACAGGCCTGGTGAATAATGGAGACAAAGAATTGTAGATTTATTACAAGCCATCTGTTGAAGAATTTATAGTGTTACAGATCACAGGCTAAATACAGTCGAGAAGTTATTTAAAGGGATAGTTCTCCCCAAAATACTCATTCTTCAATCATGTCATTCAAAATCTAAATGTGATTTTTTTTTGTGGAACACTAAAAAGATATTTTGAGAAATGTCCCGTGGTTCTGTTCATACAATGGAAGTCAATGGAGGCCGGTGTTGTTTGGTTACAAACGTTCTTAAACATATCTTTTTTTTTGTTCTGCAGAAGAAAGAAAGTCAGACATGTTTGAAATGACATGAGGGTGAGTGAATAATGAAAGAGTTTCCCAAAACTCTGCACTATGTACAGCCACAGCAATGCAGCAACAGAAAACAATCATTCATGAAGAGAAATAGGCGGAAATGAAAGACAGACAGGTAGAAACGACCCAAAAGCATTACGATTGAATAATGTGTCTGCAATGTCCCCCTTGTGGTTTTAGTGTGAAAGCTGAGACACCAACGAGAGGACCGAGGATGCTGGGTAACTCCAGGGCTGTACACACAGTGAATGTAATCCTTCAAAATGACTGAACTGTAGAATTTACATAAAACCAATCACAAACTCCACTCAGCGCAAACCAGGGTCCTTAAAGGCTATTTCATCCATACCCACAGGCAGTGAATCACAATAGAAGAGAAAGGCCAAAACGTATTCAGCCAGGTCTAGTGAAAATAAAGCATTCTGTAATTATGCAAAGTAAGTCCTAATCTGCTCTTTTTGAGGCGAGAGCTCAGGAACACCACATTTTGTCCAAAACAAAGCCAGGCAAGCTGGTAATTCTCGCATTCAAGCAAATGAAATAAGTTCCCATTAAAACTAGAAGACTGTTGCCCTTTAAAATGAGAATTATATTTCAGCAAGTAGAACAATAGACAGAAAGCAAACACAATAAATATGTAAAAGGCAAGGAAAAACAGTACTAGAAAGATTAACTACCCAATTATTGGAAGTAAAGGAGTAAACAAAAAGTGACTCGATGACAAAAGAACTGATCCAGAAACTGGAAAAAATTATTAAAGCCGAGTGAGAAATTGAGAACATAAGCGGTTAATGAATCCCTTTGGAACAAGAGGGAAAACCGAGGCAGAGCGATGGATCTAAATGACGACAGATATGCAAGACTGGACTGACGTTGAAGGAGGGATGAAGTGATTAATAGAACGACAGAGAATGGAGGAGAGTGGAGCCAAAGCATCAATTATGCACAATAGAGGTCTGAGTGGATACACAGAATACTCACCCCTTCTGCATCAACTCAAACACTAAAAGAGAGAGAGTAAGAGAGAGAGAGAGAGAGAGACGGAGGGAGGGAAAAAATAATTATTAAAGCACAACCAGAAAGAGAAAGAGATATTCGGTAAATAAAAGATCCATTATGGTTTAAAGGAACAGAGCGGCTATTTTATAAACAATGCAAAAGAGAATTTTGGGACACAAAATCTGGGATATAAAGCCATTTTTGTCCATTTCAGTCACCCTACACTGTCACTATATGGGAAAAGGGCATCTTCTTTTTGTCGTTCACAGAAAAAAACGCCAGTTCACCCAAAAATGAATATTCTGTCATCATTTACCCACCCTCGAGTTCCAAATATGAATTGTTTTTGTAATAAAATCTGAATTGAAATTGTACATTTATTTGTTTGGTCAAACACAGAAAGATACTTGGAAGAATGCTTATAACCAAACAGTTCTTGGACACCATTGACTACCATAGTAGGAAAAAATGACAATGGTAGTCAAAAGTGCCCATGGAACTATTTGCTTTCCTACATTCTTCAAAATATCTTCTTTTGTGTTCAACAGAACAAAGATATTTATAAAGCAATTTCTCTTACCATGATAGTCAATGGTGGCCAAGAAGTGTTTTCATGGTTCTCTGTGTTCATCAGAACAAAGACATTTATGCAGATTTGGAACAATACATTTTTGGGTGAACTGTTCTTTTAAGCACACAACTTTGCGAATTATTACATACACTAAATATGCCTAAACCTCACATGACCCTCTCTTAGTCGAAATGAACTCTTCACACGCAAGCATGATGTCTGCTTTTCTTCACACCATTGCTCAGTGGTGTGAAGTCATTTAGGATTGTGTGCCAGTCCATCAGCCAACAGCAACAGACACTTTATACTCATTTCTGCAGTATGAGTCAGAGCAGACGCGCAGTCTTACATGACACAGTACAGAATCTCACTTCAGCCCATTATGAAGATAGACTGCACTGTTTGATCTATTTCAGATATGCCACAGGCTGCTTTTAATTACAAGTTTGTAATGGTAGTTCATTCGTAGTTTTAACTGTAGCTTTTACCTTACTGCAAGATCTCAGCAATGGTGTGGACAGAAGATATAAATAACTGTGATTATTAGAAGACTGGGAGAATAGTGAGTATGCACAGATCTGACACAATGATTTTATCACTAGCATATACACACTATGATAAAAAGTTTCAGAACAATAGAGTCAAATGTTTCTCTAAGGAAACTCTACTAAAACATCTGAAATTAGTTTAGTAGAGAAAAATATTTTTTTTCATTAAAAAACTTTTTTATTTAATTTAAAGGTCCAGTGTGTGAAAATTAGCGGCATCTAGCGGTGAGGTTGCGAATTGCATCCAACAGCTCAGTACACCGCTCACCCCTCACTTTCGAAGCACTACAGTGGCTAAGGCCAACCAAGATGTCGTCACATTTTCGCTTCTTTGCCGAAGGAGATAACGTATTTATGAAACATGCTCTGTAGAGCAGTTTCTCTGTTTTGGGGTACTGTTCATGTAGAAACAACAGGGTGAATTCCACGTAAGGGGACCCACGGTGTATGTAGATAGAAATAGCTCATTCTAAGGTAATACAAACATAACTCTTAATTATGTAAGGTCTTTATACAACTTGAAGACACAGTTATGTACATTATATTGTATTTCTATCAATAGATCCTCCAAAAATGAGAAAACTGGACCTTTAATAAAACAAAATTTGAAATGGATGACTCAATAATGAAATGGACGAAAGAATACGAATATGAGTGAGTGTTCTGAAACTTTTGAAAGACGAAGAAATACTGTACAACAACAAGAACGTACCCATGTGAAGGTTGTCCTCCGCTGGATCATCCAGCACCTGAAATAGAAAAGTTGTTTTAGAAAAGCCACAGGCACTTCCTGATCTACCAAACTTTTTATATCTGTGACACACTGGTGATGTCTGCGTCTACACATTAAATATACACATGTTTGTATGACAGCACTGGGACGTCTTGGAGAGTTCCTAAAGAGGGAACATTTTGAGTTGTGTCCCAAATGATGCACTCAAACTATGCACTACTGTATGTACTCTAACATCTGGTGTATGAATTGTAGAAAGGTAGTATTGGTTCAAATGGAGCACTTTATACTAACCAGAGGTTTCCCAGATGAGGGCAAATGTAATCAAATGCAAACCCAATGCACGTCAATGAAAACTGATTTATGCGCTGAACTTTTGAATGTAATTGTCAGCTTTTTTCCTCTTGCAAGAGAACTTTGCTTGGGAAACATCTAATAGCCCTGCCTCTCTTGCTCTACAATTATTTATTTCACTACACTTAAGGCTAAAATACACTACATTGACGAAGACTCTTGCTCAGATTTTGCCCAGATTTGGACTTTTGGACTTGTTGCAGAAAGTCTGTGCCAGTCTGCAGATTTGATCAGTAAGTGTGTTTCTATCTGAGTTTATGATAGTTTAAAACAAATCTGTTCAGAAGTCTTGTAGTGTATTCCAGCCATTATTTCTGCTACATAATTTTGGTTGGATGACTGTATATCACCCAGACACTCTTTAATGTGAACAAATGACTCACAACTACTTGGGCCTAAAGTAGGCAGAGCTGGGTGATGTTTGGACCGTAGGAGGTTCTCTGTCTCACTTTGTAAGTTTCTTTAAACATTTTTCAAGCTCTGATTCGATTTCTCTCTCTTGCTCTCTCACTCCTTCACCCCTATTTTCTAATTTTGCTGATGTCCGTGGGTGCCGCTGTGATTGAAGAGCACTCAGATGGAACCACAGGGGAGAGAAGGAAAAACTATTTTCTTATGTATTCCTTTATTCTTCCTTCCTTTTCTTCATTCTGAAATCGATCGCTCCCCTCACATCCCATTCTCTGGGTTTTTAGTGAGTGTCTCTCACAGATTTACTCTGGATGATTTTCAGAATTGCTGTAATTTCGTTGCTATTATTTTTCTGTCTGCCACAAAATCAGTAATGACAAATGACTAGTAATAGTACAATAAGAAAGAAAGAAAGAAAGAATTTGATCTTCCTACCTCAACAAGTTTAACAATATTGAGGTGATCCAGTTTTTTCAGGATGGCTATCTCCTGGTAAACTCTCTCAAGAGGACCGAGCACCTTGGGCTGATCTCCCTGTGCGGCTTTAGGACCTCGTGGTGGAGGACGACCTGCACAGGAAGTGAAAGAACGACTGTAAAAATGACAATCCAAACGCTGTACGCAATACAGGCTGTGCATAACATTAAATATATTTGATTCCAAGTAACCTTAAAAGCTTTACATACGTGGAAAACCGTACTGTTTCATCAGCTTTTTCTTAGACACAACCTTCATTGCCTGCAAATCAAAACAGGAATGCAATGAAACAAGTCTGCTCAAACACATTTCTTATTTCCGTTTGGCTGTGTGGGGCTTGAAAGTGGGTGACAAAGTGGGAGACGATTTCCATTTCTATACTAATCAAACAAAGCTTCCAGAGAGTTCAATCAACGGCATTTTTCTCTCATTTGCTCCTGGCCTTGATGGGACACTCGAGTTTTCTCTCACAGCAGCGTTCCTGTGCAGGTGATTGCTAAAGTAAAGTCGGAAATTCAGTCACAAACTGTATACGACAGACTATAGGAAGCAAATATCAACAAGTTTATATGCCAGTTCGCTAGAAGAAAATACATGTTTTATATATCGCTGCTGTCCTTCGTTTGCAGATGCTCACAACAACATGCTAGCTTTGAAAGCATAGCAGGCGAATAGATCCCGTTCTCCCCCAGAGCTCTTTCCAAAGCCACGCCCCCTCATGTCTCATTCACCAGTATGACAACTTTACAGTACAAAACACATATTATTACAATAATAATGAACGTAAACAAGTTATGTACATTTAGTTTTATAATGTACAGTTTTGTTTATACACTGTGTGAGAGGTAGCCAAATCCGTTGACAGGCAGGTATGCTACCATTGAATTCAGACCGAATGCAATGATTGGACGATTTGAAGCTCCTGAGACTTTTTTATATTTAGAGCGCTTTACTTTTAATAGGTATCAGGATGTAAAAAGACTTTCAACCAAAAACCAACAAAAATGTTTACAAAACTAGTTATCTACCCTAGCTTTAAAGGGATACTCCACCCAAAAATGAAAATTCTGTCATGAATTACTCATCCCCAGTTGTTCCAAACCTGTATACATTTCTTTGTTCTGCGGAACACAAAGAAAGATATTTGGAAAAATGTCAGCTCATGTCTTGTTATGTCTCAGAATTGTCAGTTCCTAACATTTTTCCAAGTATCTATCTTCGTGTTCAGCAGAAAAAAAAATGTAAACAGGTTTTGAACCAATTGAGGGTGAGTAAATGATGACATCATTTTCATTTTTGGGTGAAGTATCCGTTTAAGATGTCAATTAAAGAAGATTTGTTAACGTGTCTACTAAGATGAAAGGCACAGAGATGTAAATTGTGTGAAAACTGAATATTAGAAGTCTTATATAACGTGGGATGTGCACTGAATCTGTGCCATTCTGCTCATTACAGTGATAGAATGGCTATGCAACACACTGCCAGTTTCTAGCACCTGTGGAAAACATGAGGTTTCATAAGTGCCTGGCAGACCGTTTCAAAATCCATTCCAATCCTCCATCCATTTTCAAAACACTTTTACCTTTTTCATGGAGAAAATGTAAAACTCGCTCTGAAATCATGTGATCTTCCCTGTTTTTGTCTTTATTTATGAAGATGTAACTATGTTGCAGCAGTCTGGAACAGCTAATGTTCAAAACACCCAAAGCACAGATGAAGGAAAACCGCATTTCATCTTTCTCTCAAGGTCAGCTGGAGGAGGCTGAGCTGAACCGCTGGTGAGCTTAAATAACTAAAGGAAAACATGAATGTTTTATGAAGGTGTCAGAGGTAAGCGGCATGAAACAAAACTGTGCTGTAGGGACTGCAGGAACTGAAGTGTCAGAGGGATTGTGGATTAGGTGAGTCAGCTAATAGGAAAACACAGAATACTAATACTGCAGGATGCCTCTGAATACTAATATTTGAAAACATGCTATATATAAGTTAGACGCTGGAACTATGAAAAAAACTAAACACAAACCTCACCACTTTTTGGTTCATTCACAAATGGTATACTAGGTTCAAAAACAAACTGGTCCACTGAACATTTCCTCATAAGTCCCGACACATCTTACCCCATTTCCCCCTAAATTTTAATTAAATTACTACAACAAAAAAGCATATTGGAAGTGCCCTTTGTAAATTTGGTTAGAAATTAATAAAATCTAACTGAATGGATTCTGACGAGTGCAAGAGAGAAAAAGACAGAGGAAAAGGATAAATGCTGCCAGTGAGGTCGCAGAGGGTAATCCTGAAAAGCCATCAATATTAGACAAAATATTAAATATTGAAGAAATCTGAAAGAGATGAGCCAGAACAACTGAAGGAGAGAAAAATGAGTTTCAAGATTTATTTTCCTTCTACAGAGCAGGAGCTGTGTGTTAATTGTTAGACTCAATACATGCTCACAGGTTTGGGTGGTCAGTGTAATTGTAAAGGCCTTAGACTGGATGACATCTCCTAGGCTTCGCCTTTATGAAAAGATTCGAGCTCTGGTGTCTTTTCATTCTCTGATATCCAGACAGTGTGAATTGATGAATGTGACTGACGGTGGGGTGCCTAATTTTGCTTTCAGACATTTTGTTGTTCATTATGATTGATGACTTGATAACATCTTGCCCTTCTTGATGCCTGTTAAGCAGATTTTTATTGGATAACGTTAATGTGCAGAACATGCAAACCAAGAACATCCACATCATGGAAAATATTTGTCAAGAACACTCACAAAATGTTACAGAAGTCATTGATGCTTCCGGAGATAACAAATTGTGTATGGAACCAAGGGTATCCAAGGGCACAATTAAAACAATATACAAAAATTGTCCTTTTTAGATTCGATTTTTTATATTAAATTAGAATTAGATTTTTACAAAAAAATTATTTTGATTTTGATTGATGTCGAGTGGTGTAACAAAGTAAAACAACAATAAAATATGTTTTTATTTTAACAATAAAATAAATGTTATTGTACTACGTGTTAATGTTTTTTAGGGGTAAAGATGCAGGAGGAAATCAAAAGCGGTTGTAAAATGAATGGCTCCAAATGAAATAAAGAGCTGCTGCACATTTCTATCATCACAGTTACATCGCAATCCCCCTCCATCTGCTCTCATTTTTGTTAATATTCAATCTCTCCTGTTACCTTCTCCATCATCCTCTCTGTCATGGCTCTCTCCTTTCCATTTAGTTTTTTGTTCTCTACTTTGCTTCCTGTCTGCTTCTATTCATATCCTTTTCTCAGTTTTATTCATCTCGTTGCAACAATACATGCCTTTAGACCGCATATACTCTGATGTATAGATAATGTGATTTCACTGTCATAATATACAACTCTCAGTCCCATTGGTCAGGCAGTGCAATTATGGAAAATAAAGTATCAAAGAATAAAAAGAGCTTTGTTACCACCTAAATTATTCCTCTATTGTCTACTATGACAATGATGTAACATTTTAGACATACGGTCCCTAGTCCTGCTTTGATTATAATCTTCTGGTAATCACACAGAGTCAAAAATGTCATTTAATCTTTTCGTTCCACAAACAAATTCAACTATAGAGCTCTGCAGTAATGATCACAATACTGTTCTGGACAACAGTTAGAAATGATGTAACAAGAGCATACGAATGTCAACAAGTTGTTTTTTTAAATATTCCTTTAAAGGTACTTACGTAATATTTGTCCTCATCCTCGTTGTATGCCAACTTGACAACACCATATGAGCCCTTGAAAATAACAGAAATGGATAAAAGAAGAAATATTTAATAAAGTACAGAGACTGGGTTGAGTCAGACTGGGAGACTAGAGTGCTCATGGTCAGTATAGGGCAGTGATTGAAAGACGGCCAGCCCTGTGAGCCAATTGCCTTTGAGTTTGGTTAGTCTGGACATGCGTTGAGTAGACAATTATGAAAAATACAATTTGAGCTGAATCTACATTTATGATAACGGGTGACACATCCCAATTCGCCTACTTATACTATGCCCTAAATGTACAGTTTTTGTTAAGGGGAGTATCCACATTATGGGACATGCTAATGCATAACAGTAGCGAGTATTGTTGCTTAGAACATATGATGATCCAAACAGACACACACATCAAAATACAACTCCTCCTTGCATGTAAGAATTTCTAATTAAATGTATTAACTCAGTGAAGAATATATATGCAGTCATTTTTCATACATTTAATCATTTCTATTGTATAAATGTAATCATTTTCTGTTCTGTTTTTTTAGTGGAAAGCTGCTTTGAAACAATGCACCAATCTAAGAGAGCGAATAAACTTAAAATTGAACTGAATTAATATCAGTGGGTAATATCAGCAGTTCATGCATCAACACCTTGAATTTTCACTGGAAACAGTAGACCAGGCGTCTTCAACTACTTTTCTTTGAGGGAAAACGGCTGTTTTCGTAAATATAGCCTTTTAAATCATATATAATGAATGCAGTAATAATAACAACAATTTTTTTTCCTTATCCGAGACAACCGTTCATGTGGCGTACCATTCCTGCAGTTACTAGGGACTTTAAGCAACAGCTGCGGATGGAACGGCAACAGCGTTCTGTCATTGTATTGCATGCACATGCGTGACAGCGCAACTCCACGGCGTTGTACTGTAACTGTCTACAACTGGAGAATAGTCCCTACTTTCAAGGGCACAAGACGCGTTTGGTACACAAACGACTGCCTGTGGATGTGGATTGCAGATTATAACTTTGTAAATAACATCAAGTTTCTTGGACAGAGCGATCAAATCGCTTTATTAGACGTCAATTTATCATTATAATTGGTGGAAATTACTTTTGTATTGAATGCAGCGTTTTGGACTTTCGAAGATGTGGCGTCTCAGGACGTGCATTTAAAGCTCACAGTTCTTAAAGTATCTCCCTTTATTTGAAATGTTAAGGCGGGCCAGGTAAAGATGATTGGCGGGCCGCCAGTTTACTAACCTTGCAGTAGACCATCTAGGTACTCATATCAACATACAACGATTTAGGAAACCATTTAATTTAGAATACTATTAAGGGATGCAAACTGGGATGCAGGGAGTGTTTTTCAAATCTAGTCCTTCTGGTAGTGAGGCCTGAAGACTGAATTTACAAAAACTGGTTTAGATATTTGATTTGGAGCTTATTCTATTAGACAGGAAAACGTGCAATTAGCAGGATGGAGGCAGATTTTGGTCATTATGCAAATGCCAATGTGGCAATTAAAACGACACAATTTGAGAATGATTAAAGAGGTCTTACCTTTCCAATCTCACTCTTTAACTTGTACTGGTTTAACTGGATGCAGTCCTGAGATTGAGAATAAGAGAGAGAGGGAGATAGAGAGATAAAGAAAGTAATCAATTCTCGACAGTTTGGGGAAAAACAACACTTGGTCCCCCAGACCCTTAAATTTCTTCCTGTCCATACTTTTCATTTCCATCTACATGATCTTTATCAAAAACTAAAAGAAGCATGCACTACGCCCCATAAACATCCATAAACCCCCTGATCAGGCTTCACATGGTTCATCAGACGTCAACTCACATTCATCATGATAAAAATAACTCATAAGAACAAATATCAATAAACACAATTGACCCTTGTACACGGTACATACAAATATCAATAAATACAATTACACATGGCTGCAAAAATCTGGTTTGCGCAGAAAATAGTATGCAAACGTTAGAAGTCCTGCTTTGCGGATCATCTATCGAGCATGGTGATTTGGATGCAACATAACATTCTGAATGCTTAAAAATGTCATATAATGTATATCCACTAGTGTGTATAAAAGGAAGGCGCCATTTTGATCAACACTGTAATCATTTTTGAGTTCATTTGCCAGTAAAGAAGAGAAAAGAGGTCTGAGGGATAAAGAGACAGAAAGAATGAGAGAGAGAGAGAGAGAGAGAGAGAGAGGGAGGGAGAGGGCAGAGCAGAGGGGAATAATGCTGGCACATGCTCAGTGAGTTCTGCACTGCAGTAAACTCACACCTGCACAAATACACACAGATGGTCCAAACTACCCAAGAGCACCTGTCTGCCACACATTAGTAATCTATAAGATTCTATTATTTATTATGGATGACATGAGATCTTTCCGTTATCCGAATAGCCACTCATTTACTTGACCATTGACTGTTAATGAACAATTGTTGTTATAGTGTTCTGGCTAAGAGAGCAAAATTATTCACAAAATGTAAAAAAGTTACATGTAATTTTGAGCATGTCTTCAGGGATCAGGAGAACAGATGTATCCACGTTATTTTATATAGAATCTCCTAGTGAGACATTCTATGATGCAAAGCTGCTGTTTTATGATTATTTTTGACTATTTTGTGTCTGAGTCATGAGCGTTTCGTGGGCTCTGAAGAAAATCAGCTATAGCTTCTATTGAAACCGATACGCCCTCAAATTGAACTGCCGTTCCGGTCAACCGACAACAACAGGCTTTCCCGGATGATAATGCCATTTAGTGACGATTCAACAAGATTTCACACCTGTCACTTACAGAACACAAGCTCCACATACTGAATGAAGGAGGAAGAGAGTTAAATCACATCTGAGCCCTGTCACAACAAATAAAAGCACACGTTCGCCTCCTGTGAAGGCAGAAATGCCTCCTGGAGACAATGAAAGTGAAGGATTGCAAACAGAAAAAAGATTAATGAGGACGAGGACATGGCGAAGAGGGAACGTTTAAAAGAGAGGGAGATACATTTCAGAGAGGTTTATGAAACTATTCCATCAGGGATCTTTAAGTGTGACGGCTGAGGATTAGGGCACAGATTCATTTTTCACTTTGCTCCTGTTCCAGGATGGTACTTTTTTCACAGATTATACAGGACAATCTTGGGTCTTTAAGGAAGATATAACCGTGTTGTGTTTTTAAATGTTCTACTTTGATAATATCTAGGATGACAGGGTGTAAGTGGCACGTGCCGTATGGACAGTAGTTTACATTTTTTGGATTGGTTTACATTGGATTTTAAAATGGGGGGGTATGCAGCGACGAGACGAGACAACGGAGACGGGAGCCCTCGGAGCGACCGGAAAGAGAGAGGGGAGAGAGGAAAACAAAAAATTATAATCCGGTTCCCTGACATGCTGTCGCTCGGTCCTCAACCAGCCGGGGTTCTCTCCTTCGCGGTGCCTTGCGGTGGCCCTGGGCGCTCGGTGGACGGCTCGACCGTCCGCCCCCTGGCGGCCGGCGGTGGCTCCTCTTGCGGGAAGTCGGCGGCGAGTTCCCCGTCCCCTGCTCCTCCCCCTTGGGCGGACGGACGCAGGCTCCGGCCTCTGGCAGGCGGTGGCCGTCCTCGGTGCTTCCGCCCCCTGCTCCTCCCCCTTGGGCGGACGGACGCAGGCTCCGGCCTCTGGCGGACGGCTGCAACTCCCCCGCTCCCGCTTGGACGAAAGCCACCCCACTTCGACCTAGGGGCGCGGCAGCAAAGGTCGCCGTCACACCGAAGCTTTGGCGGTGGCCACACTGTGCACTTCCGTTCCCCAGAGCCACCGCTTCGGGCAGCCACTGGCGGACGCCCTTCGTCCGCGCTGCCCGAACTCTCCGGCACCACAAGGCCACTCGGCGGCGAGGACTCTCCGACAGCATGTCTCTCCTTCCTCCCGGGTATCGGCACCACTGTAATAACGTTCATTGGAAGGAAGGCGGCGGGAACCGGCAGACATTTAAACATTTAATAAAATAATAACAAAGTAAGTAAACAGCCGGCAGCCCCTCACGGACGACTGCCGGCAACACAAACATAAACATAAATCAGCTTAACATATGTCCGGGCCCGGTCCTCTCTCAGTGACGGTCCGGTCGCTCGTTCTCTTATATGCTCCCGATCTCCTACGTGATTCGAGACCGGTTGCGCGCACAGCTGGCGCTCTTTAACAATTACTCACCGGTCTCGAACCACGGTCTCGCCCTGCCTACTCCACTACAGTGATGTAAAACAGTTATTGATTAGTGATGTAAAACCCCCAGTTAACTTACGGTTTGTGTTTGGCTAGTGTCTAATATTATAACTATTTATATTTTATAGGGCTGTGCATTTAAAGTGTTAATCATAATTAATGTGTAATGGAAAATGAATGCGATTCAAATGTTTAAGGCATTAAACGCACCCGCCCCAGCAGTGGCGGTTCTAGACTACTGTAACTGGGGGGGCCAAGCAGGGGCCAATTATGCTCTTAGGGGTCACACTAACATTTGTTGTCATGATTCTTTTTCAGTCATTTTTCATTTGAAAACAAGTTCAGCTCAAAATTGCTCGGTTTTGTGATATATCATTCCAGATTTAGGGGGGCCAGGGGCCCCTAGAACCGCCCCTGCGCCCCAGACACAAGTAGGTCATCTTACATTTCATACGGTTGACTGGTGACAAATATGATGCTGGCAACAAGTTACTGCGTTATACATAAATAGGGTTGTCCCGAGCCGATCGCAAACATCCGGAACGAGGGTTGATCAAGGCATCAATAATTATTAATATTATGTTCAATAATAACAATTTTATACCAAATCCTCTGAGTTCATTTAGCTCTGTGACACTGTGAGAGAGAACACAGGTTAGCGTCTGATATCTTCCTTCAAACAGCACTCTACCGGAGCTTTAAAACCAACTTTATGACACAGGTGAGAAGCATATTAGCGGCTGTCCGCTAACATGACAGAGATGCTGTTTTCCCTTTATTTCAAAGTGAAAGTTTAAAGATTTAAATGTGTGTACCACAGAGTGAGCTTGCAGTATTGTGTTGAGTGTTTTAGTTTTGAGTAGGGATGCACATACCACTTTTTCCTTTGCCGATCCGATTCCGATACCTGAATTCTGAGTATCGGCCGATAAGGATCCTGATCCGATGCTGGCACTGTTTTTCTTGGTCTAAGTAGAATTGCATATATTTTTATCTTTTATTGCCAGAGGTGGATTGTACTTAAGCATTTTTACTTTCAAGTACTTTATCGGAGTGTTTTTATAAAAAAAATACTTCCCTACATTATAAAGCACATCATACTTTTTACTCCACAACATTTCATAAATAAATGTTGTTTTTAACCTTTTAATCCTTGAGTACATAAAATTCTACCACTTTCTGTTACTTAAGTATTTTTACTTTTAAAAGTAGAAAAGTAGGATTATTTTTACATTAAATGTAATTAAAAGGAAAAAACATATAAAAATGTATTTTATAAATTGTACTGGAGTATGATATAATGCTTTACAATGTAGTCTCATAAAGTACAGATACTATAAAATGTACTTGAGTGAAATACTACCATCTCTGTTTATTGCACAAAACTATCAGTGTATAAAAGTCTCCAATGCAGAGTGGAACAGACTCGCTCATGTGCATCCTGGACACAGAATTAAGGGCTTAAAGGAGTAGTTTATTTTCAAAATACATTTTAATGATAATTTACTCACCCCCATGTCATCCAAGATGTTTATGTATTTGTTTCTTTAGTCAAAAAGAAATTAAGGTTTTTGATGAAAACGTCAATTCTCCATATAGTGGACTTCAATGGACTCCAAACCGTCGAAGGTCAAAATAACAGTTTCAGTGCAGCTTCAAAGGGCTTTAAACGTTACCAGACAATGAATAAGGGTCTTATCTAGTGATTGATCGGTCATTTTCTAAAAAAAATTTATATGCTTCATAAACACAAATGTTCGACTTACTCTTTTCTGCGATGCGCGTTCATGACTTCACGTAATACGAAGTTACGTTGGAAGGGTCTCAGCGAGTACTGTATCTGCGAGTACCGTCTCTGGCAAAATGCATTTTAAACAAAACCATAGACTATTATTTAGTGATTATGAAGAATAATGAAAACATTAGAACGATTAACCTCCTGACTGTTACCGGACACATGCACCAGCTGAGGTCAGAGTTTCTTAATTATGCTATATTGGTTTATTCCTCGCATACATCTATCAAAATAGATGACGTGGAATACGTTTTACGGTGGTTTCCTGATAGTTAGTCCTATTTTAAGCTTAAGAGTAACATCCACGGGTAACGCAACGGATCGGATTTGAATGGAACCCGTCAGTCCGATCCAGTAAAAAAGACCCGTATCGGCCCCAATTCCGATCCAGAGTATTGGATCGGTGCATCCTTAGTTTTGAAGCAGTGTTAAATTAAGCTCTGTTATTCGGTCTTATAAGGACAAACTCCTGTCCAGTGGCAATAAAAGCATTTAAACTATACTTCATTGAAAAATAGGGCCGTTTTAATGAAAAATAATAACAAAAAATATTCAGTTTATTTACATTAACTTACCCTTATGTTTCAAACTTGAATGACTATTTCTTTAGGGAAAAAGAAGATATTTCTTAAGAATGTTAGTAACCAAACTGTTTTGGTCTTTAATTATAATAATTCAGCTTCTGAAAAAAATGATGGGCCTTTCAGCTTCTGAACATCTGAAGCAACTTTCTGTTTTGTCTTATTATGTTTTGTATGATATTTTGGCTCCAAATATGATGTGTGATTAAGTTGCGATTAATTAGATTAATTCATCGAAACATCATGTTATTAATTAGATTGATTTAATTTATGTTAATATTAATTTGTATTATTATTTTATTGTATAATTATTATATAAAAAAAAAATATATTTTATAATTTTGTTATAAGGTCATTTTATTAAATAAACAATTTGTTGAATGGGTCCTGTATTTGGTCGCATTTAAAAAAACGCATGGTAAATTGACATCTAGGGGTTGAGCTTGGTATCGGAGTCTAAATTCTAATATTTGAGAGTCAAGTTTAGCCAAGTAACGATTCTTCTCGGTTTCTCTTTTGATTGTTATCAGAAATAATCTACAGGCACTCTGTTGTTTGTGAGTGTGTATCGGAAGTTATGTTGGGGTCACAAAAGTGCGCATGCGGAGTAACGTTTGTTTATGTGGTTAAGATGAAACGGTATTTACTAGTTTAACCCTAACTCTTACAATTTTTTAATTGTTCATGATTTCAATGTGAACTTAGACTTCTGGACCCCATCATATATGTACGTGTGCACGGAGCATTTTTACAGAAAGAGCATGTGTCAAAAGAGTAGTGAAGAAAGTAGTGAATGAAACAAGGGAAAGGTCAAAGTAAGAAAAAAACACAGAGAAAAACCAAAAGCAAAGACATAGTAAAAACAAAAGTGAGAGAGGAAGGGCAAAATCCAGTTGATGAAACCTGACAGTCATTTACTGTGACTGTTCCCTGTTCCTAACCACAGCAGCCACACAGAACACTATTACAGTGACACTCTCCTCACTTGCAGACAGTAGACAGTAGACTGTATGACAGATGTCTGAGACATAGAGAGATAGAGACAGAGCCTCACATTTGTGTCTCTATTCATAGAGTAAAGTTTCAAAGACTTAAGTTGGATCTTCTGGAAGCATGAAAAAAAGTGGGACTGTGACATAGAAAGAGAAAAAAGAAATGAGGAAGAGAGAGAGGCTGCGATAAGAGACAAATAAACTATAGTCTCTCCTCCCCCCACTATAAACTATAGTCTCTCCTAAATCCGGACCCTAAAAAAGCTCTTCAGGCGTGAAGACCCTACAATGTGGCTGAATTAAAACAATTCTGCAAAGAAGAGTGGGCCAAAATTCCTCCACAGCGATGTGAAAGATTCATTGCAAACGCTTGATTGCAGTTGTTGCCACGAAGGGTAGCACAACTAGTTATTATGTTTAAGGGGCAATTACTTTTTCACATAGGGTCAGAAATGTTTGGAATGTTTTCTACCCTTGATAAATAAAACCATCATTTAAAAACTGCATTTTGTATTTACTCTGGTTTTCTTTGTGTAATTTTAAAATTTGTTTGATGATCTGGACCATTTAAGCATATATGCAATTATGACAATTATGCAAAAAAACAAAAAATCAGGAAGGGGGCAAATACTTTTTCACACCACTGTATTTCAGATGATTTACCAAAAACCCACGGCCTTGGAAATAACAACTTTTGGCAGTTTGGTTTGAAAAAGCAGCAAATTTTGAGTTCTAAAACATCAGGATCAGGAAATAGGAAGAAAAGTAGGAACATTATATGTCTAAATTCACAAATTCATGAACTCTGAACATTCAAATATTCTTACTGATTTACTCTCTCACCGTAAAGTACCATACAGTAGTGAAGTAATAGATGTTAAAAAGATTCATATTGCAGTGGTAACCAGCACAGGAGCTGAACTCTGTTGAGCTCATTGAGCGGTAAAGAGGTTCAGTCTGATATTGACACGAGGTGAGAGAGATTCCCTTCTTCTGCTACAACATCACAGGACAAGTGAGAGCGGATGAGACCTCGTCCAGCTGATGCTCCTCAAAGTAGAGTGCCTCTAAAGATGAAACGCTGAAGACCCAGATCTCAAGATCTCAGTCCTTACAAAGTGTTAAGCTCCATTAACACACACACACAAACAGGTAGGACTGGCCGGTATGACGGTATATTTCATATTTTAGTAAAACGTTCTTATCTATTCTGTTGTACCGTTTATATAGTTATATTTATGTAGTTTATATAGTTATTAAATAAACAAGTAGAGGGCAAACTTTAAAAAGATTAGGTTGATGCCTCAGATAGAAGAACCATTTTTAATTCCCCTAAGAACCATTTCTTTCTTACCTTCAAAAAACATTTTCCCACAAAGAACCTATGCAACAGAAAGGTTCTGTAGATTTTAAAGGATGTTTATGAAACAGCCAAAATGGTTCTTCTATGGCCTCATTTAGGATCTGAGTATGCAGAAATCCAGTCCATGCTGCAAAGTGTGACACTTTGAGTGCATCTTTGAGTGTATACATTTCACTACTATCTGTTTATATGATGAAATCTTGAATTTAGACATGCTTTGTTAATTATAATGGGAGTAAGTTGTCACATGACTGATTTTAAAGCGGTGTAACTATAGGTTGCTCATGGTTGCTGAGCAACATTGCAATTTGGTGCATTAATAGGATTTTTTATTGGCAGACTGCTTACTTTCAAACACGGCAACGTTACACACTGCATGAAATGTAATTTTCATGATCTCATGTTATGTATTCTTTAACTACATGTAAATTCAAAAAGAGTTAACTACTTGTGGTGCACTTATAGTAAAAGTAACTATAATGTAAAATTGACTTATGCCATGATATGAGATTTTGCTTGTAGCTGCCCAAACCTAAATGGATGTATTACAGCTCTGGGTCAAACACATCCATACAAAAACACATAACACCACAAGCTGTAGAAGATACTGAACTGATGCACCTTAAGCAATAAAATGTGATCGATCTATCAAGCAACAATCAGCCATAAAAAGAAGGAAAAGGCTAATCTTTTTAAATGTGATGAAAAAGTCTCAATTCCCAAAACTAATACTAACAAAATTGTATATAGACTATATTTAAAATGGCTCTCACCTGTGAGTCTGAGATGGACACGCGTTTGGACTCAATGGTTGGCTGTCGGGCCACTCGTGCCCCGCCCCCAGATGACAGGTTTGTCCCTCTTTCCTGTAATGACATCTTTCTGCCTGACAGGTGTGCCCGATGGGGCGGAGCTTTCTTAACACCTGTGCCATTCTTTACTCCATTGGAAGAGGGATCAGACCTTAAGGAGACAGCGGACATCTTGTCAGTCATCTCAGAGGTCTGGGAGGAATTCGGGTCGCGGTCCAATCGCACGCAACCAGGATCGCTGCTCATCGCCATGACACCGCAGTAACAGGGGCTTGGAGGCAGGGAGAAGGGCGGTGTGGTTTTTTTTTGCATTAAATGTTCCACATCCAACTTCAGTTTGGAGTTACAGGAAACTGTGGGTTGGTGCAAGAAGAGACAAAAAGAAAAGATAGTGTACGGTTAATCACAGTAAGGACAGGTGTCTAAAGGTGTGTTCACACTGTTGTACTATTGCTAGTATGCATTCCGAATTTACTTCTAGACGACAGATAATGTTTTTTATTTGCTTTAAGATAAAGTGTGCAATGAAACTAGCAACAATAAGCTGTCAACATCAAAAAAGATTCCTGACCCCACCCCCATCTGCCATTGGTTGGACAAACTGATCTATAGTTCCCTAAACTTACATCATTGGTTGATTGGTTGGTCTCTCTCTCTAAAGCCACGCCTCCTCACATCAATTATTCCACATCTTAATTACAGTTCAAACAAAAGATGGCAATATAGCTCATTCTATATGGGACATTCATCCAATCAAATTTCATCCGTCTCACCACACGTTCTTCTCAAAAGGCACCAATATGAAAAGCTCAATAGAAATGTTATCAGTGCTCGACTTCATTCTGGGCTCTAATGAGGGCCAGTTATGTCCTGCTCACATTTTCTTACCGTGTGGAAAGTGTGAATGTTACCGGCAACGCAGCGCCTATGAAGCCATCAATACATGACCGACTAATTGAAAAAAAAGTGTATTTCTCAGAGAGCGCAATTTCCTCAGACGGAGGATAATTAGGAGCCACCACTGTGAACAAGAACTGCTTTGTTCTCTCTGAGTCTGAGGGAAATAGGATGCATTCACACATACAGAGCCTTTTAGATTCAAAAATATCTATTTGTCTGGAGGTTTGTTTGTAAAAGATTGATACTGTGAGAGGATTTTCCTCTATCCATACACACACCGTGTGAGGCGGCTGGTCGAGGCCAATTGATTGGCAGAGTCGAGACTCAATCCCACTGCAGTAATGCTGAAGAAAACCAACATGAGGACATTAGGAACGTTACAGTAACCTGGGAGAATATTACAGAAGTTAAAATTATAAATATAAATGGGGAACATGGTTAGTATACTAGATCGGATCCCACATATAGGACTTTGAGTAAGGATGTTTTTATAATTCGTCCCCTGAACCTGTAAATTAAAATTTGTGCACCAACATAATCAAATGTTACTGCGCATGCAAGCTTTTGTGGCCAAAACTTAACTTCCGGTGCACATCCACAAAGAATAGAGTCTGATAAGCAAAATAAATAACATGTAAATCACATTTGATACCAAGTTAAAAGTATGTCTAGCCAGTATTATTTTGGGTTACCAGTAGATGAACCGTTACTTGGCTAAATGCGACGAAGTTACACAAGCCATTCAACAAATTGTTTATTTAATACAATTATTATACAATCAAATATTAATATTAATAAAATAAAATAAAATATAAATAGTTATATTACTAGCCACTAGCCAGACTGATCAACAAACACAAAACGGAAGTTAACTTCGGGTTAGGTGTGCGCATTTTATTAGCCATTATTACACGGCTTGATAGAATGCTTGATTCTGATTGGCCAGTAGCGACATTTGCCGGTTCGTTATTCCCAGATAACAACCGCTCAAAACTAATAACACACGGTAACCCGGATGCAGCAAATAATTTTGACAGGGTTTTTTTTTATTAAATATAAATATGCCTTTTAATAACATGACATTACAACTGAAACCAGTTAAGAAACAGATAAAAGTATGGCCAGAAGGTTTGTCAGAGGCCCTTCAAAACTGTTTTAACACCATGCACTGACTGGAATATGTTGAAACAGGTTGCCACACACAATTTCACCACAGACCTCCAAGAGTACACACAGACTGTCACTGCCTACATCAACAAGTGCATTGATGATGTAACGGTCACAAAGACCATCCCTGTGCGGGCCAACCAGAAACCATGGATGACAGGGGAGGTCTTTAGTCTCCTCAAGGCTCGGAACCCTGCCTTCAGAGCTAGAGATGAGAAGAGCCTGAAGACAGCAAGGGCAAATCTAGCCCACGGCATCAGAGAGGCTAAGAGACAGTAATCCAGGAGAATAGCCCATCGTGACAGCAGAGACACTCGAAGCCTGTGGCAGGGGATTCAGACCATCACAGACTACAAGCCCCCACCGTGACAGCACCATCTCCCTGCTAAATGAGCGGAACGCCTTCTTTGCTAACTTTGAGGCACTAAACAGCACAGCTGCACAGAAGACCTCACCTTCTCCCGGCGACCAGGTGATGATGCTGTCCCTGGACAGTGTGAGGAGATCCCTCAGAAGGATCAATGCACTCACAAATTGGTCCAGCTGGGACTAAAAACTTCGCTGTGCAACTGGCTGTTGGATTTCCTGACGGGGAGACCTCAGGCAGTACGGGTCGGCAGTAACACATCCAGTACCGTCACAATGAACACAGGGGCCTCCCAAGGATGTGTGATTAGCCCCTTCTCTACACCCTGCTGACCCACTGACTGCACACCATCACACGACTCCAACCTTTTCATCAAGTTTGCGGACGACACGATTGTGGTGGGTCTCATTAGCAACAGAGATGAGACAAACTACAGGAGCGAGGTGAACAACCTGGCCAGGTGGTGCAGTGACAACAATCTCTCTCTGAATGCGGAGAAGGAGATTGTTGTTGACTTCAGGAGAGTACACACTCAGCATGCTCCTTTGACCATCAATGGTGCGACTGTGGAGAGAGTGGGCAGCACCAAGTTCCTGGGGGTACACATCACTGAGGATCTCTCCTGGACTTAAAACATCGCAGCACTGGTCAAGAAAGCACAGCAGCGTCTTTACTTCCTCCGCAAAATGAGAAGAGCAAGAGCCCCAGGCCCCCATAATGTGCACCTTCTACAAAGGCACCATCAAGAGACTTCTGACTAGCTGCATCAATGTGTGGTATTGCACCTGCAACGCGTCCTGCCGCAAGACCCTCCAATGCATAGTGAGAGCAGCTGAGAAGATCATTGGTGTCTCTCTACCCTTCCTCCAGGACATTTATGGAACCTGTCTCACCTGAAAAGCCATCTGCATTGCAGGTGATCCCACTCACCCAATGCACATCTTCTTCAGGCTGCTGCCATCACAGAGGAGACTGCAGAGTTTCCAGGCCAGGACCAGCAGACTAAAGGAGAGCTTCATCCCCAAGGCAGTCAAGAAGCTAAACTCCCTCCCACCCTGGCCCCCCTCTCTTGCCCCATACACCACTGAACTCGGACCACATCCGCAGGTCCTTCCACTCCCAATCCCCTCCTCTCCTCACTACCGCATTCAGCATCGGTCTGCCCCTGTTCAACTACCTTCTGACGGAGTTCAACTTTTTTATTTCTGCGATAACACCCCGCTGCCTGTACATTATCTGTTACATACACAATAAAGAAAATAGGATGGCTAGTATGATACTGACATGTATATGGGTAGTTGACAAAAAAACTGCGCGTGTCCTTTGATGTGACAGCATGTAGAAAAATCTGTCAATTAGCTATTTTGTAGAGATGCACGGATATATCGGACAATATATCTGTTATATATTCAATTTTTCACACTGTCGGCTATCAGTCAATAGTTTAAAAACAGTCGTTGATCAGGGCTGATATATCCTGTCAATCAAAAGCGGTCAGGAAAATGCAATGCATTTAAGAAAACAGGAAACATCACCAGTTTGATGTTCAATATTAATAGTCATTATATGAATTATATCAGAAAGTGAAATATTAATTTCATCTTTGACTCGAATAATCGGTATCAGGGCATTTCTACTAATTTATATAATATATAAGTATAAGCAGTGGCGGCTGGTGCAAAACATTTTAGGGGGGGTGTAGAAAAGGTTCATTAAAAGGAAGGAAGGAGGCGGGAACCGGCAAACGTTCAAACTTCAAACATTTAATAAAGTAATATAACAGCCGGCGGCCCCTCACGGACGACCGCCGGCGAACAAAACATAAATACAAATACAAACGTAACACAAGTTCGGGCCCGGTCCTCTCTCAGTGACGGTCCGGTCGCTCGTTCTCTTATGTGCTCCCGATCTCCTACGTGATTCGAGACCGGTTGTGCGCACAGCTGGCGCTCTTTAACAATTACTCACCGGTCTCGAACCACGGTCTCGCCCCGCCTACTCCACTACAGGGGGCAACATGGGGGGAACAGGAACAATAACCTCAAAATTACACCATCAATAATGTAGGACTACATGTAATTGTTAAAAAGTAATTTGACAGGTGATATAACCATTTATCATTACCTTGAAACATTCAATCATCCAAGCATGTACTTGTAGCACAATAACTGAATTTTAATTTATTGTGGATTAATTGCAGTAATAAACTGCCAGCCCACATGAATACTGTGGTAGTCTATAGTTTATTACCCACTAAAGTAAACTGTAGTATTCTTAGGTGCCATAGTGTTTATGTAGAGGGTTTTTTTAACTGAAGAGTAGAGAGAAGAGTACTGTAATTACTAATGACATATGATGATGCCAGCACGTTAGGGCTAGCCCTTCGGAAGCCATAGGGAATGCAATGCAGGGCCTGAAGTTCGAAAAAAAAGCTATTTGTATGGAAGTCAATGGAAGGACTAATGGCGAATCTCGGCGATAGTAAAATCGCCCTAAAAAGGGGCGGTTGGCGGTACTCTACAGAATGCGAGTTAACGCTGATTGGGCTGTACTTCTACAGGCAGAACACACAGTTCAGAATGGTGAGAGCAAGCGTATTACTGTGGTTGAATGTGACAGAAAAATCCCTTGATTTTCGCACTTTGGTGGTGGGTCCCCCCAATCGCCCTAATGGACGAGCCGCCCCCGAGTATAAGTAATATAAAACTATTATATTATTAACAGTTTGTGCTGTCACACCATAGAACACATGTTTGGTATATTTGTCAACTACCCGTATAACAAATTGTAATACTATTTAAAGATGACAAATGAGACCACACACATACAAATAAACAACACGATATACAGTATTATTATATAAATCACATAAAGCACAAGTGTGGCCAATTCTAGAACCTTTCTATTAGCAGTTAGCTCAATGACAAATTCAAAACAACAGATTTTTTTTCATTTTCCTGTTGAAAAGCCTGCATTGCTGGTCACTGGCATATGTTGTGATATGGATGCTGGTCCTCAGGCTGGAATGCTGGTGTTCTGGTTTCCCGGTAAGGACTTTTAACCAGCTTCCTCAATCAACCCGCCCGACCAGCATTTATAGTTAATATCCACAAACCAGACCAGCACGCATCAGTCTGTTCAGAGCAGGTCTCTTCCAGGTATTGTCCTGTTCCAACACAGCCCATTTCACAGAATATTCTGTGAGGGCACGGTGAATAACCACAGTAAATGCAGCTAAACAATAGAAATGTCCACACAAATCAAACCTTTCCATCCTACAGCGGGCAGAACAAACAGAGAGACATGAGACAAGCTCCAAAGAAGCACAGTGGAATACTGTAGCACAATTGTCAACAGAGACACTTCCGATTAGACATGCTACCTTACCAAAAATACACAGGGAAAACATCAAAGGTTTGCTTCTCTGAGCCCCAGATGCCTTTCAAAACTCAGAGAGAGTTCACAGAGATCCTGTCTGAGCACTGGGTCAAGACCGGGTCACAGTATTGTGCAGTTACTCTCAGTTTACTGGGGCATTTTTATCTCAAAGCGAGCAGAAGATTCAGGCCAGGCTAGGTCAGGGCTATTTCTGGGACATACGGAGAAGAAACACAACAATGATTGTAAGGATTAAGAAATGCCAATGCAACAGCCAGCAAACATATCTATAAAACACTGAACACAGAAATTATTTCGCAAATAACTGGCAAGAATGATTTCTTGGAGAAGACAAAACAATGACAATTTGGGTGAAAAAAGTACAAAATAATAAAAAATAATAAAAAAATACACTAAAATCTCTGTTCGAAGCCTAAAATTGCACTTAGATAAGATGTTAAATGCTCTTTTATTTGTAAGTCACTTTGGATACATTAATAAATGTAAATGTACATTGCACAGATTGAAGTCAATTGACTCCCAAGTAACATTTCCCATCATGAAACTGTACATATCACCATAAAATGCGATAAACATAAAATAGAAATTCTGTCATCATTTACTCACCCTATATAGTTATTTAAAACATGTATGACTTTATTTCTTTTGCAGAACACAAAAGAAAATATTTTGAAGAATGTTGTTCATCAATGAAACAACGGCGACCCATTGACTTGCAATGGTTTCGTGTCCATAAAATAGAAGTAAATGGGTGCCGGCGCTGTTTGGTTACCAACATTTCTCAAAATATCTTCTCTGTGTTTTGCGATAAGAAAGAAAGTCATACAGTTTTCAAATGGCATGAGGGTGAGTAAATAATGACAGTTATTTGGGTGAACTATCAAGTACAAAGACATGCTCACTGGAGAGACCTGGCATCACCCTTCGCAGAATTCAAACACACAGTATAACCTTTCAATGAACTGCCCAGATCTTTAACCAATAGCGTCTACAACCCTAAACACATGATAATAATATTTAAGGGTCCTTGAAGAGGCAAACAAGGACAGCTGAATTTCTAGCCTGATCCAGATCTGCCATTTCCTTTTAAAGAAAACATACCTCACACCATGCCTGCCCGTGTTATCATAAACACCTTCACAGACACAAACGTTTCAACAGCAGAAATGAGTGTTCTGACCGTCAATCTACAATTACAGAAAACAGGGTTCTTATGTTTTTTTGCGAGTTTGAAAGAAGTGAAAATCTTGAAAAACAAGTTGCATTATGCTTAAATGACTCTTATCGGCCACATGTATTTCAATGTAAGTGTTGTATGTCACTCAGGATTGCTCACTCAAACATGAGCTGAATCAGAAGCCCCCACATCACATTCACCGCAAAACAAATGTCACACATACTTCACAACATGGTTGACATACAGTTCCACTTGTGTTTATTTGTTATTTTCTCATAACTGTATATTCATTAAATAATATTCAAGTTTTTGTTTAAAAAACTTGTACTGCTTGTATTCTATCTTAACTCATCCAGACAGATCTGCCAGTTCTGCTGAAGAAAACATAACTCACACTGGTCATGTGTGAGGCTGACGCTTCCAATCGTACTCCCAGGTACTGGATATCTATTCCAATCCAAGACACACGTGCATTCCTCCCGCACATACTGTAGCGTATGCGCCGCCGTTAAAGCGAATCCCTCCAGATGGAGAGAGAAGTGCAGAGCGGAGTGAAGGGTACATGAATAGGAAAAAGAGGAGAAGGAGAGGTGATCGACTTCAGCGCTCCGTGCCCACGTTCTGCCTCCTCTCACTTCAAATCAACAGCAAAGCTTTGATGCAAACTGTGAGGAAGCAGCGCCCCAAACGCTTTCAAGGCTGTAGCAGTCAGTGGGTGGTGATCCAGAGCGGGAACTGGAACATGCGTTTAAGTGCTATTAGACAAGATAAACAGCGAGCTAGCGCCTAACACAGGCAGAAAGATGGGCTTTGAAATAGAAAACGGTATAGGCCACTATTAAACTTTAAAATCGTTCTACAGTCTAATACAGAGGATCAACACTGACAAGTCGTGACACAAATATGGGTTGTAAGCCAGACAGCAAACAAGGCTAAATGCAAACATAGAAACTATGTAATTATGCATAGTTAGGATCGTGTGATAAATGGGTTTGAAAAAAACCTGTATACGTGACTCTTTGTTCTGTGGAACACAAAAGAAGATATTTTGAGAAATGTGTCAGTGGTTTTGTGTCCATGCATTGGAGGTCAATGAGGGTAAATGTGGTTTGGTCATCAAAGTTCTATAAAAGATCTCCTTTTGTGTTCTGTGGAAGAAAGAAAGACATACAAGTTTGGGAATACACTTTTTTGTGTTGACTGTGACAACGAAATCTTGTTGTCATACTCAAGGCCCGATCATTAAGAACCATGAAGATAACTTCACCGGGTAAAAGTAAATAAGACCCAGTCAACATTGAAGTGCAAACCTAACAATTTTGTTAAAAGTTTTTAAGCAAGTACTTTTAGCAGATACGATTTCGCAGTATAAGTCAGTGACGTCATTTGACTTCAGCCTCAAGATAAATACGCAAACAAACCTGCAATTTTACGTTTAAAACAGAGACACCAGAATAAAGGCAAACGTTACGGATTATTTGTTAGTTACAGATTACAAATGATAAATTGACTCATCACTTGCAATAAGATTCTATCTAAATAAATTCTGTCATCATTTACCCATCCTCTTGTCATTAGAAATCTGTATGACTTTCTTCCGTCTGCAGAACGCAAAAGAAGACATTTTCCAAACAACGGAGGTACCCATTCACTTCTATTGTATGGACACAAACCCAACGCAAGTCAATGTGTACTGTCATTGTTCGTGAACTATCCCTTACACTCCTATACACACAACCAAGCACTTACAGAATGGCTTCCAAGCTTTACATTCAAAACAAAATGTATTTTATTCCCAACAATGGCTACTACCCTAGCAGACAACCTGTAGAAAAAACTGTCAGCTTAACTCCTACATTCTAAAGTGTGTTAAGACAGTACGGCTCCTCGATATCAAAGTGATTAAACTCAAAGTGCGCCCAACTATGTCTAAATAAGTCAAACATCTATAACACATTAAGCACAAGCGTACTGTTTTAATATCTGAAGAGTCCATAAAGGCGCATCGCTGGAAAGCAGTGAGGGAGAGTGGGAGTGTTGACGTGATGGATATTGACAGGCTTTAAACTGCTGGAGCGTACAGTGATCGAGGACACGGCCGATGTACATGCAGATGAATACAAATGGGATTTCACACATGGAGGAACAACAACACGGATTACAGTATGTGTTTAATATGCTCCAGCTCGATTTAGAAGGAGCCCTTCCGGGCCGATCCAGTAATTTCTAGATCTAATCAAAAAGGATGTAAAGGGTGACGGCATAAGGAATAATAGTCATAAATGAATAATGAAATTACATTTGCATGTGTATTTCACTAAAGAAATGATGCCAATCACATGCAACAGCAAACGTCTTGTTTTCAGTTTGAACTGCGTTCTTGTCGATTCTGAGGTTCAGTTTTGAGTGCTACAGAAAGACGCAGTTCATCCTCAAAGGATCTAGCGCAGACGAAGAGGCCACTTACGAAAAAGTCAAGCACTTTACGTGTAAAGGAACCAGCCAAGACAACTTGTCTGCTTCCTCCAGAAAACATGCTTGCACATTTGTGCAAAGAGCACAGAGAAGCATGGAATTACGTCCACTAAGCTTGAATCGTAGAACAACGTCTGACAAATCATGATGCTCTTGAGCCTGGCATGTCATCTTATGCCATAATTCTTCATTTCAAACACGATGCGGTGCCATTGCGACCCTTTCACGTCAGCGATGGAACAGTAACAGAGCTGTATTTGCCAACACATTCAAGTGGGAAAGAGAGAAGCCAGAAGGGACAAAGAGCCAAAAGAAGACAATTCTCAGAGAGAAAACATGAAAGAAAGAACTGAAAATATCAGCTACAAACACAGAGGCAGAGAAATAGACAGAGATACTGGTCCTAATGAATATCATACAGACACAACAAAGACAACAGAATAAAGACAGAATACAGAACCTCTGTATCACACACATATTTTTATACATCACGGTGCATGAAGGCCTCATTACCCCCTGCTAGCAAATGGACCAGGGCCTCTCTGGTATCTACTTACAAGCCTCTCTGGAACATGAAGTGAACTTTGTTAGCACTTGGTAACATCAACAATTCCTTTTAAAGATCACACACGCACACAAACACAAACACTGATCGTATCATCAACCTGCTTGAACACATCACTAATATGAGCTATATTTGCAATATACAGAAACAAATTATTAAAGTCCCCCTGTGGTGAAAATCAAGTTTTTATGGCGTTTATATGTCTATGTGGTATTTATAATCAATGGGTTGTTTGCACATGACGTCACGGCACTGCGCGAAGTGCAGATGGAGGGCAGCAAGTGATTTTCTCCGTAAGAATTCAAAAATACTAAAACTCAAAATACCTATGTATTGCATTGTTTTTGATTGTTCAAATCGTTCAAACCATGACAGGTGTTTTTATTGTGTAGCAAAAGTTGATGTTCACAAAGGGGAAAATTAGTGTATTGACTGAGAAAAAGAGATAAAAGTGGCTTGTAAACCTGAATCTGCGGTTGGAATGAGCCGAGCCGGATGACTTTCTAAAACACTAAACAAGGTTTAGCCCTTTAAAGCCTGTCGCAAAAATAGGATGTTTACACACTTCTTTTTCACTGTTACATTCTAACACAATGTACAATAATAGTTTGCATGGTGTCAATTTTTTCAGAAAAAAAGATGCCACAAACAGTTGAAGAGTTACGGTAAAATGATTACAACTTAGTAGAATGTGTCGGCGACGGGGCATCAGGTTAACATACCTAAACAATGACCAGGTGAGCTCCAATTTCTGCCAAACCTCGTCATAAACACTAGCTGTTGTTAAAGAACGAGTCCTTATTAAACAGATAATGATAAATCCCGCAGTAAGTGTTTCTCCCCCATAGAAGTCCATTACAATGAAACAGCTCAACGTACGGAAACAACGACCACGGAAAACCAAATTTCTATTACATCTTAATTGTAATAAACACTAGCTACTGATAAAAGAACAAGCACTTATTCTGGTGATAAGAATAGTCTCACGTTAAGCTTGTGCTTCATAGTAGTTCATTATTAAGAAACCACATAACGTGGCTCAAGGCAGCGACAAACTGATAACATAAAACTTTTATGTATATAGGACTTAGTAATATGGCCTTGGGTTGGTTTAAAAATTATATGTCGGATAGAACCAAATGTGTTTCGGTAGATCACTGCACATCATCAATGTCAACAGTTAAGAAGGGTGTCCCCCAAGGATCTTTAATGGCTCCACTTCTTTTCTCTATTTTTATAAATGATTTAAGCGAGGGAATAGCCTCGGCCAAATTGCAATGCTACGCTGAGGACACAATTATTAATTCAGCAGACTCCTCGTTAGCTCGAACTATTGAAATCCTTCAGGATTCTTTTGAGATTTTACAACATAATTTATCAGAATTTAAATTAGCTTTAAAAGTAAATCTCATAGAAGTACTTTAGTAGTATCTCATTTTTTACTCGTAGTTGTTCTAAGTCATGTGCGCCTTCTATTTCTACCTCTGATGGTTTGCATATCGAAATAGTACCAGCCTATAAATATCAAGGATTATGGCTTGACGAGAAGCTGACTTTTGATGCTCATATAGATTACTTTGTGAAGAAAATCAAACCAAGAGTAGGTTTTCTCTTCCGACAAAAAAATGTCTCTCCTTTGGAGTTAGAACGCAAATTATACAGAGAATGTTATGACCTATTCTAGATTATGGTGATATTATCTATATGCATACATCTTTATATTTATTGAAAAATTTGGATGGTATTCATCAAGCTATGTTGCGATTTATTTCAAATACCAGCTCACGTACTCGCCATTGTTTTGCTGTACAACAGTTTAGGATGGTGTCTTTATATCGAAGAAGGAAAAATCACATGTTGTTGTATATGGTAACAGCATTAACTGGTTACGACTCCCAAATTATATTACTAATATTTAATGTTTGCGTAGAAGTAACTATTCAACCAGATCATCTGTTGGAATAAAAATTGAAATACCAGCAATACATTCAGAGCATGGGATATCAGCTTTCTCTTATTATGCTTATTAACTATCAATTAGATACTATTCCTTCTTTGAACACTTTAAAAAATATGCCGCAGCGTACTATGAGTGAACCTTGCTGTTGTACAATTAATCTGATATGCATTTAATTTTGTTCTGTGTATGGTATGTATTATTGTTGTGATTTTATTGTGAAAATGTGTATGGTCATCTAGGCCAGGACTCCCTTGAAGAAGAGATTTCTTTTGACCTCAATGGGACTTTCCTGGGAAAATAAAGGATAAATAAAAATAAATGGATGTCTATGTGGAAAAACGCTTAGAGGGAGATTTTTCACTTTATCCATTTAATAATGGCTTATTCTTTTAGCAGAAGCTAGTGTTTATTACACGTAAGGTTTGACAGAAATTTGGCCTTACCTGCTCGTTGTTCAGGTCATTAACATATATACTTTGAGTTTGTCATCAAAACCACTAGATTGCAAACAACCTATGGTCTGAGCTCACACAACTGAATGGAGGCGGAGACTGATTTGCATATTCACAAATCTGTACATACCAAATGAAGCAAGGTTGAAGAGTTACATTCAAGTCATTTAAGCATAAAGAAATTATTATCACAGGAAAACTTTAACATATGCTATTCTAATGTTTATAGTGCAGCGGGACTGAAGCAGTTTATACATAATTCCTTGTTTCAAAGCCACCATGTTTTATTTGGAAATATTGCATTCTGAATTGTAGACTGAATAAGCATGTCAAAAAGTATTATTTTCTTTAAACTCACAAAACAATGTATGTACCTACAGACAGAACAATTGCTTAAGACGTATAACTGCTAGTTTTAATTTACTAAAATGAAAACTATCAGAACATTTGTGCTTTAATTGAACAGTACTTGAAACACGTATTAAAACTTATTTGAAAATAAGAAATGCTGCCTCAGCAATAAACTGAAATATGTTTAGGCAAATTAATAACTGAAAAAGTCAAACTAAACTATATTAACAATTAGTTAATGCATTAACCAAAAAAAAAAAATCTAATGTTGCAGCCGTTAACATAAGGTCGTGTTTCCATTACCCCGTTGTCGTACGAAAACGGCGTTTTAAAACGAAAACGCTCCTCGTTTATACTGCCGTTTCCACAGGCGTTTTAGAACAAAATCTGCGTTTACACTACACTTCTGAAAACGCATGTCACATGACCATTCAGACACGCTGGGCATGTGCACACAAATGTAATCAGTTGTATTGGCATACATAAGTTGCTTGTTGATGACAGTTGAACATGAACATGAACATGAACAGTTGAACAGTTTTTATAAATATGATGCGTTGATCATCCTGTCTCCTCCCGTCTCCTCATAACGCCCATCTGTGCGGTGTGTGTACTATGACAACAATATACTTTTTAAGTAAGCAAAGATGACAATACAGACCAAATCAATGATTATTAGTGATGCTTATCAATAGAAAAACAGATTTGATTTTATAAAAAAACATAGGCACAGGACAAAGGAAGAGAGCACAGGCCTGTCATCATTCACTTACTAGTTGACTACAGCCCTACATCAACACCAGCTCTATATTACAGCCATTAAGCCCTTAAGAAGGATCCATTTCAAACCACACACACAAGCAGGCAGGGGACATTCATTCTACAGTCACAAAACAAAGATGTAAGACGCTTCTCATTCTTGACGCCACTCAGCCTCAAGCATGCACAACTATTAAAACCTTTATTTAATGGTTAATAAAAAGTCACGTGAGCTTTACCTGGCTATTCACCCATCTAGTTTGATTGGGTGATCCAAATCAACATAAACACATAAGGCTGTTGGTCTACTTCACAAAAAAGGGATGAGAAACCTTCAAAATGCGCTACTGAACTTCCCTTTTTAACATGAAATGGACAGTGTGCTTACAGTACATGTTCAGTACTTGCTTCATTAGTGTCATTAAAGCCGAAATGAACCATGAAGAATTAAATTAATCTTATCATCTGTAGTCCGGGGTCAAATTGGATTACAAGCTCCAGACACAAGATCGAGATCTGTGCTCATATGACACTAAAAGCTAAATAAGCGGTGTGGACACATTGAAACCACACAAATGCATTTTACTCCACATAACCAGATTACTGCACTTTCAAGTTAAAGAGGGCATTTCAATTACAAAGACAGAACAGCATGTGTAAAAAACACAGAACATGTGTTCACATTGCATGTCAGTAGTTTGTGTCACAAGTGTCACAAAAAAAAATGTCAAAGCTTAATTCCAGCCTGTAACACAGATCACGCATGGAGCTTCCAAACAAACTCTTTCTCAAGTGAAATACTGTGTAAAGTCTCAGGTTTGAGCGTGTCAGGCTGTAATCCGGGGTCACTTTAATTGATTAACACGGATTATCTTGTCTGTATAGACTCCGGGGGAATAAGATCTATATCACTGACTGTATTCGAGAGTAAAATCACTGTCATACAGCAGGGGACAGATCATAATAAAAAATGTAAGACCAATGTCCTTGACAGCATATTGAGAACAAAAATAGAAGCCAAGGTGATTCTATCCAAATCCTGTGCCATGGCCTCTATCTTCCCCACTAACCCCCAGCTTTGAGATTATGAGAGAGAGAGAGAGAGAGAGAGAGAGAGAGAGAGAGAGAGAGAGAGAGAGAGAGAGAGAGAGAGAGAGAGGACGGATGTGTGATTTGGCTTTGCTTGGATGGACACATGACCCAGTCCTTTTGGGATGAAGAAGAGGACCATCATTCCTTCTATGGGACGCCCAGGGTATATCCCTCTCTAAACTGTACGGATCCATTAAGACCTCCAGGGTGACTTCTGGATAGGTCATAGGCGGCACACAGTGTGGGTGGGGCATGGGGGAGGGTCTCTGTTTTTTTTTGGACCAGACAGAAGAGTCGCATAACAATTTCTAATTCGCACATTTTTTCTCATCAAATTATTTTATAGACCAACATCACACCCACACACTTGAACAGATTAACCACACCATGGGGAACAGGATACGGGAGCATCCCGGTTTAAATGCTCTGGAGACCGTGAGGATCCATTAGAAAGAAAAAAGCACACGGAGAGCTATATTTAGCTGCTGGTAATCATCATTCATAAATGATGAATGGTCGAAATTCATGCTTGTCCCAAAGAGAGTCTAGACATCACCCAACTCTACTATGACTACGTATGTGCATCGAAAAACAATGCAGGGCAGAGGAGGACAGTGATTCTACACACACGGCTCTTCCCGCATTATTAAAAGTCTTCAAGCAGCTGAACGCAACGCCTTCATATAACTTAAAAATACTCAGACACACAATAAATAAGCATGTTCTCTCTTGCCTGGCATACAGAGAAATAACAACAAGCAAAGTTAGAAGCTCATGACAACCATAATACAATCATCTGAGCTTTACGATATCTCGCCTGTTGCTGATGCAAAAAGACATTTTAATGAGGAGACCTGTGCTTTGGAGACTGAAGATGGACCGCAGAGGATTAAGACATCTTAAAGCTAGACAGTGTGGGCGAAGACGTGAAAGACAGACCTGTGTTTGGACAGCTATCATTCAAACGAGGCTGAATAACATCTATGTGGGCGAGGTTTAGTCATGTTAAAGTCAGTCGTTTATTCAGTCAAAGTTTTGCTTACTGTTGTCAATATTGACCATCTTAATTTGAACAAATTATGGTTGTGTGTGTATTACTACAGGCGTGATTAAAGAGCTGACATGCACAGCCAACAAACCTTTCTGTGGTGATAGAAGACATTTTAAGACCCTGTGTAGAAGTATAAAGGACAAAGAGCAATTTTGAAGAAGAATGCCTTGTTTATGATTTGATTTGAGATGTTAAATGACAGAACTGATATAATATGAATCAGCCTGTTCTTGTTTAATTTCATATGCAATTAATATTTACATTAATTAAACATTGAAAATGTTCTACTAAATGCTGAAAAAACAAGCTAAGCATAGAGGGACGCTATCGTCAACTTTCTAAAGTGCTTCTAATGCATTGACAAAGTTTGGACAAAATGTCTACAATGGAATAGACATTGTAAACAGTTGCTACAATCACATTATAGTTGCTAAAATATACGTTTGTTATTAAAGTTATAACACTTGCTTGTTGTTCATTTAATATTTATTTATAACAACCAATTTGCGATTGTTAAGGAAAATAAGACACTTTGTAAACCACGTGGAGAAACAGATTGTGTCTTGTGCTTCCCCTTCTCCCAGAGACGTCTAACGCACTGGCGCAGAGTAGGTAGCGTCTTGACCGCTCAACGAATAGAATTAAAAGAACATCATATCGTAAAATATCCCCATCTCTCTACGCTGCGCATCGTAACATTTTTTCATCGCTAAATATTGTACTACAAAGTATCATTACAATGTCAGCAGTAGCCTCCTTGAAGGCCCCCGACGTAATCACGCATTTGACTTCTATCAGCATGTGTAGACTGCATGATCTTGAATTACTCTCGTGAGACTTGGAAATCTCACGTGGATAGAGTCCGCATCGATCCAGCAAGTCAAATATACATATCTAATTGAGAAAACCGGACACCTTTTATTGAAAATAATATTTTAAAGTTTTTAAATATATTTTTTTACGATAGTTTAGATCATCACTGAGGGCCCTGAGGGTTCACTACTGCAATAAAGCAACAAAAAAGTACAATTCAATGCAACGATGAATGCCCAGAGAAACACAACAAACGTTTTATAAGTGCACTCGCAACACCCTTCAAACAACATGCAACCACACACAAGTAAAATAAGATTTGAATATCAAATTTGAATGGACCGCTAATCTAGAATAAAAGAGGCTGTCTTTATCAAACCTGAACAGTGGGTGAGCTTGCTGTAGGCCTGCCAGGCAGCAGCAGCTCTTAACACTCAACTAACATCTTTACTCTCACAACCAACACAATTCACACCTTCAATGGTGTAACAAACATTGGAAGTGTCCTAGACAGACGATGAATCCCATTAACAAATCAATGACCAGCAACCACACCTTTTCGGATCTATTCACTAGATATGGGTTAGGTTTCCCTCTGAATAAGCTGGTTGCGACATGAATTGTGCACTTTAGATAATCGTAATGTACTGAGTGAATGCTGTCAGATCCAAAGACACATATACAATTAGCAAATCATTCAATAGTGTCTGAAGAGTGGATCAGTACCAGCTTTTCGTGATAAAGCTTCATCTCCGGAAGAAGTAAGTATTACACATCGTTTTTAAATCGCCTTTCCAAAATAATGTGTTTAGCATGTTAGCGGCTGTTGTTTACATATTCGCGGCTAAACATGGTCCAAAGACAGCTGTTGTGTCGTAACGTAGGTGGTAAAACGCATCGCGCCCATCGATTCAGAAGACTTGTGACTGACATAATTCCTGTAAGGCTTATATATTATAAAGAAAGTTATAGCAGTGTCTTTCTCTGTGAGTTCATGATCTTTACATACCTGTCTGTCACATACAAATGCATGTTTATGCCGATATCCGTGTTTATGTCTGTTAGTAATATACATGTACATGATTAATCATCAATGGCCAAAATTTCATACAGCAAATGGTTGGCATATGTTGTTCTATCTATGTTTTTGTCTTTTCCATTTAATTTGTATTTATGAACAAGGCATTAAGGTGATTTTTATTGCAGTTAGTGTACAGTTTTGGTTGGACAGGGCATTACAGACGTAATTGCACTTTCCGCCATATTGCTTGTCTTGATGTCATCCAAAGCACATGTGTAAGCGCTCTACCTCCTATTTTGCATACGGGGAGGGGAGCAGAAGCTCATTTGCATTTAAAGAGAAACACACAAAAACGGCATTGCCGTTGTTTTTGCCATTTCCATTGCAGCCACAAATATTTGGCCATGTTCAACATATTGTAATGAAAGATATGTGGTGTATTTTGAGCTGAAACTTTACAGAGACATTCTGGGAATACCACTGACTATTTTTACATTGCAGAAAACCCCTGGATTAGCGGCCCTTTCAAATGTCTGTTTTCATGTAGAACAAAGCAGAAAACCATAAAACAATAAAACTAATACATTCCTACAAATTGCCCACAAGTTTGAAACATTATTTCTGACACCATCAAGAAGAACACATAAGCTAATACAATGAAACACATTCATTATACAATTATTCTACACAAGACTGATGTTTTAAATGGCTTTTTGTACTATACCTTAATGTATTATTATAACTTACACATGTAAAACCTGAAAAGTAGCCTTATTTAAGAATATGACGTTTTCGCGTGTAATAATAATAAATCACACTCCAAGAGTCTAGGTGGCAGGACTTTGTGTAAGGACGCAAGCTCCGCCCCTCCTTTCTGTGGCTGCTATTCAAAATCTGTTGCTTCGGTTCCGCAGCTGGACACTTGGTTTCTGAAGGGATGCACGATAAATTATCGGCCATATCGGTATCGGCTGATAAATTGTCATTTTTATAGTTATCGGTATGGGCCGATAACAAAATTTAGGCTCGATATATTATAGCCTATAAATCATAAATCATTTCTTTCGGTTAAACTTCTTTAGCTGCACGCTGCTCACAGTTAAAATACAGTACAGTGCTCTTTCTGTCATAATCATTCACTTACTGCAATTAGCTAAACATTGTTGATGTAGGTACAGTATGTGTAAATTATAGGAATAAAAGTATATCGTTTGAATCAGACTGCTGTCTGAATGCTTTCTGTCGTGAGACATGTTAGACAAGTGGCTATTAAGAAAAGGTTTTCTGGGTTGCTCTGGAAGAGCATCTATAATTTGTTTATTAAATAAAAATATATCAGAAAAGTTTGAAGGAATCATTAAAGAATCGTCAAGTAGTGTTAACTAGGCTTGGTACATGATTTTCAGGGGAAAAAATAGAACTAATGGTTACCTTGTTTTCTGCAGTGAATGTTTTCAAATAAAAGCAGATGTCCACTTTTTGCCTTTTGTATAATAATATCTAGATACTGTGTATCGGCCAATATATCGGTTATCAGCTTCCAATGTTAAAGAATTATCGGTTATCGTTATTGGCCACAATTTACATATCGGTGCATTCCTAATTTTATTAAATGTTATTTTCTAAATACAATCAAGCATATGAGGATGGCCCATTTAAGAAAGCCTCTCTTTAGTCTCTGGTTAATCTGCAGTTAGGTCTATTTCTCTGCTATATTCTGGTTTGAGGATTATAAATGTTTTTATGTGCTACACAGATAACAATGCTGGTTGAAAACCAGGCCATAAATACAGCATAACGCAACACTAATGTCCCGCTTACATTTTATTTAAGCGCTTAGATCTTTCAGGCTATATTGCTTCTAATATTTATTACTCTCACAGGGGTAAGATGCGCAGGGCTGAGCTGTTCCACTGAGTATCAGCATAACCTATGTATAAGCTTAACAAAATGTTATTGCTTTGATATGATTACATATCAAAATCACCGTTGCTTTCCCAATAATCACAACTCTGGCAGAACAGTGGCTGATTTTGAACAAAGTCTGCTTTTAATTGAATGTCCTCTGTATGTGTACTGTAAGCTTTATAGCATACCATCACCCATGCGGCAGTGGTCTACTAGAAAGACAGTGTTATTATGGTGAAATGCCAGCGTCCTGTCTAACACTTTGTGTGGTGAAAGGTCATCATGTCAAAATCCAAATATGTTGCTATTGCCATATTAAGAGACACAAACACTAGAGACTTAAACACAGTTCCACTGCAATGATGTCACACAGAAAAGCCTAGAAATGAATGTCATGAAATACATGAAACAACTTTAATAGATAATACACAGTACAGTAATCTTTTTTTATGACTATTAAAAAAATTAACCAATCAAATCCATTCATGTCCGTTTATCTTTCAAGTACGTTGAAATTATTTATTTTATAACATGCAAACAAAGAGAATGTGATGAACAACTATGCAACGAATTGGTTGCCAGGGAAATTGGTCTATTATAAAATTGAATTATAAAAGAATACTTGACCAATCAGAAGCAAGTATTCCTGAAGCCTTTTCATAATCTGAAACATGAATGAATGTGCAGAAAAAACTACACTCATGGTCTAGTTCAAAAAAGTCAATTCAAGTCAATGGCAGGTGTACCAATCATACAGTTATGATTACACAATATGGAATCAAAATGAGCTTAAATCTTTTAAAACTTGGACTAGGAAAATGGTCTCTGCAAAGTGAGAGCAGCTTCAGGTTAAAGTGTAACCAATCTTTTCAGTATCCAGCTGTCGGGTAAAACAGGCCGATCCATGCAGTTGGGACTCCAATCTGTCTTAATAGCTCATTTCTAATCACCATATTAGAATAGTTCTTGCCAGTGCCTGATTTACATACATTTGTCATGTTTTTAAATGAGGTTCAGAACCTGAGAGAGCAGGTTTAGTTAGCAAACGTTAGACCAAGGCTATAACCAATAAAGTCATAAATTGTAAAGGTATGCCTACCTCGTAGATATTTTAAGACTGCCTGATACAGCACTTAAATGATTATTCTTTAAATGTAGACTAAAATAAAATGCCATAGCTAGAAGAGCAATAAAATGACCACACGGGTACAGGCTGAATAAATGTTTGTACTGAACTAAATGTCTAGTTTAATAGCAATTTTTAGTGTACTATAAAAGCTCTAAAAGTTCTGACGGTGAACATTTATGAGTTTCGTTTTTATGATTCACTTTAGTTTTGAAGTTTTATCTCACATACTACAGTACATGATGTTACCAAGAGGTGATTACACAGACTGTGCATTATTAGGCAATATAAAAAAGAAAGTATGTATAGGACTTAGCCAAATACACAGAAAAAAAATAAAAGCAAGTAGCAGAAAGGAGTTCATGATCATTTAAAGATAAATCATCAAAGCCCTATACAATGGTTCATATACCACATACAGCCAGCAAGTGATTATCAATAAAACTGATAACGTTCAGTGAGTTAATAATTTACAGATTATGTCAGCCTATACTCAACTCAATGTGTAGATGTGCCTCTGAAGGTGGCAGTGACTGCCTTCAAAAGTTAGATAAAAGTTATCTGATCCTCAACAGTAATGGGTTACAGTTTAACATGTTGACACAGTAGCTCACCTATGCATTCCTTACAGCCGATCTGAAGCAAAACCGCTGCGAATATGAGGCCAATCGGTCCGGTGTCAGGTGTCGGAGAGTGATCTAACAAAGATTACTGTTTGCACACTTTCACACACTAGAAGGCCTCCGTTACACTTCTGAGTTCTGACAGATCCACGTGTTGAACTGATGAGGTGAAACTGATGCCATTACTGTTTATTGCTAAGAGCTAAAGCTCATGAATAAGGTAATGCGTGGTGCTTCAATAAAGAATATACGTGTTCGACTTTGTGTGGCGGTGCGCAGAACCACCACGCACATGACAACAAAGTACTGCAAGAGCAATTCAAAAGCAAACAGAGCAGTCGACTCTCTCTCGCGGTGCTGTGCTGTCTTACGCCGACCGCTCTAAATGACGCCGCATGACGGGTATGTTTAAATCAGATATGCGCAGAATATGATTTGGTTTAAATGAACCTTTACGGCAAAGTGAATGAACAATTTATGAACACAAGTAACCAGTCAATTTGGCATTTAATTTGACTGCAAAAGCCGACTCGGTTGATTTTTATCTGCGTCTGGTGTGTGTTAATTTCAAACCCTGAATGCAAGATAATAACTCAAAACATTTTTAAAGCGTTCTATGGACACCCTGCAATTACACCACGGACCACAAGGGGTCCGCGTACCCCCGGTTGAGAAACACTGCACTAGCAGACCTCCGTTACACTTCGATGGATCCGAATGTTTTTAACTGATAAAGTGAAGATGACGCCATTGTTACTGTTATTGCTCGAAGCCAAAATGCACGCGCACCGAGAGGGGCACCGACCAATCACAACTGCCTGAGAAACGGAAGCTCGCTGATATGTTATGGGTGGGACATCTTCACACACACACTCTAAGCGGGGAACCAATCCCGACAGACCTGGTCCGCTTTACCAATCAGAGCGTTTCGGAAGGAGGGACTTTATATAGACCGGAAGAAATCCAGTGGTTTTGTGAGAAGATTGACAGCGAAGAAACAAAAGACTTGAAATATGCGAAATATAAAGCATTTTTTTAAATTTGAATCATGAACATCCATTGTTAAACATCCAAAAAAACATAATCAAAGCCTCAAAAACAGCAAAGACTGGCTCCTTTAAGTTCTCTTTCGTGCTTGAATTAGGGAATCAAGAGGACACAAGATTATGCCAGAAAGCCCGTTTTGTTAAAGAATGGTAGCAACAGACCGTTTTGAGGCACCATTGACCAAAGGCGCCCCAAAACTTTTTGCTTTCATAAATTCTTCAAAAGATCTAATTTTGTGCTCAACAGAAAGTTAATAACATTCTTCCAAATATCTTTCTCTGTGTACATCAGCACACAGAAATGTACACAGGTTTGGTACAATTTGAGGACGAGTAATTCATGATAGAATTTTCATATGGGGCGAACACGTGTGTTTGTCTTTGGTGTGTTATAAGTTGCCCATGCATGTATTAGACACGTAAAATTGCAAACATTTAAATGTCGGAAGAAAAGATGATTTCAATCTAAAAGCAAATGCTCACCCAGAGCGGCCTGAATCACCTCGTGTAACCACGCCCACATGACTTGACTAAGACGACCCAAATGTACACGCTTTGTCAGTACTTTCAGTAAAATTGCTTTGGAACCAGATGTTTCAAATATGGTAAGAGGCGTAACATTTTTTGTCACACGCTTGCAGTATTCGACCATTCACTACACGCTGATTAACTGGCGAATCAAAGCACACCTCGCTTTTCAGAGCGATGAGCTTTGTTAAAAATCCACCAGTTTCAGAGAGACGGAGCAAAGAGGAGATACAAACGTGCACGTTATGTGGAAAACACAGCGTTTTTTAACCTTAAAATCGTGTAAACACATTGCATTACGTATAAAACAAACTATAATATTCCTTTTAGCCGTGTCATAAGACTCCTTTAAGAAAATATATATTTTTAATACATTAAAAATAATTTTTAAATATTCAAGTTTTTAATGTGTGGAAAAACACACTAACGTTCAGTTAATAATTCACAAAAAAAATATTTTACCCCATACATTCCATTTAAACCGATATCTCAACTGGTTTGCTTCTTTCTTCAATGAAAGGATTTGCCACACATTTCCCACAAATTGTGTATACGAGTTCCTACCATCTGTTGAGGTGAGAATTAGTCTTTAGATTGAGGGCTTTGGGAGTTGTTTATTTCCAAACCCTGGGTCTCTAGAGAAGTGATTAATTGGTCTTGGAAAACATATCCCTCTCAATAACTCCTGGCCTGGGTACACACGGCAAGGCCATCAGGGCAATTTCAGTGGATTTTATCTGACGCCTCATATGAAAGTCATCGAACGCTGACCGCTCTAATAGGTTTGAGTACAGAGCACTAAAGAGGAAGTTTTGCTTTTTCATCTCATTTAGCAGGGAGAATGTTCTTCCTGGAACCGACACAAACAGAGGAACAGAGGATCCTGACTTTCTTTTCTGTGTGTAATTTACCAACAAAATATTCAAAAACAACCTAATTAGATTCTAAAAAGACATATCTTCTTTCGTCTGTCATCTTCTGATAGAATTACACACAATTATGTATTTATAACATTATGCATAAAATTAAAGGAGAAGACCTGGCACTGCTACTACAGTAGCCCTTCTGAGAAGCTCTTCTTATTGATTTAAACTTCTCTTTAAACCAAACGGGATGCTGAATAGGAGGTCCTTCAGGCATGAGCTGTTATACAAGCTGACAAAAGGTCTTAAATTCGAATGAAGATTCAACAGTCAGCACAATAAAAAAATTCAGCTTTCGCATCAGTTTCCCAAAAAGGTCAAAATAAACAACGGAAAGCTTTATGGAAAAATGATATACTGCAATCGCAGTCATTTCAAACTGGAAGGATTCTATCATGTGCTTGAGTCTTAAATGAAATAATGACTGTACGAGTAAAAACAGCACTAAATTAGCATTTTGGACTGGATATAAACCAATGACAGATTTCCGCACTGAGCAATGGGAATGGGACACGGCCAAGAGCCATCTGCTCCTTCCGCTGCCTCACCTGTCAATAACATGGCAACAACAAAAACAACAATCCCACAATCTGTAGGTCGATATGTTTCAATCAGTGAGCAGTGAAGCCGTCAGTTTGCTATTAACCCTTGTAGAGGAATTACAAGAGCTATACATTTAAGATCACTACTGTTGCATTGAGCCAAAAACTTGAGAAAAAAATGTATGCATTATAAAACAAATAGTTCTTGTGCTTAAATAAACATCTCCTTAAAATAGTACCAAACCAGTGTAAAGACTTGACATAAAACATCATTTCTGAGCAGCGAGGCACAGAACCATAACCCAAACACGCTTCAGTGACGTTACCTGAGGACTTCTTTTTTCAGTTTATTTGCATTTCCAACATTGATTTTACACACAAAAACTGATCTGGCTTGATCTCATACTAGTTTTAAAACATTATTTTAGCACATAAATCACATAAAACAGGGAGAAAAACGAATTAGCATACCGAACGTCTCTCTCGCTCTCTCATGCATGTGTAATGATGATGAATATTTGGGGGAATCCTCAGGCTAAGGGATTAGCATTATGAATGTGTTAAAACTCGAGTGTTTCCACAGACCTCTGATGCATTTTTTATCTCGTTCTCTGTAATGGATGCTCAGAAGAGCCCGGAGACATGACTAGTGGGACGCGGTGCCGATAACTGGGTTTAGAACTTCACACACAGACAAAAATACGCTGCCAATGAGCTCAGATGAAAGGGTTCACATGTGGCTTGTATCACAGAAATGAGACCCCATTGGTATTAAACACAGTTCAGCTCAGGCTGCTCTTGTTGAAAAGCATCACAAAGTATTGAACATTGCAAAAAATCATGTTTTAATCTGTACATTTATGTTTTCCATATGCTTGAAAACAGTAGCCGTTTGACGGCTATTGTCATTTAAAAAGAAAAAATCTTCTTTTAAACCATTAAAATAGCAAATTAATTATTGATATTAAGATATACAGAGATATAACCTTTTTAGTTGCATGGATTTTCTGCTTACCTGTCAAATTTAAGTCCGAGACAATATGATTGCGCCCTTTGACACTGGGAACTATTTATGCGAACAGAAAGTCTCCGAGGCGGCGAGCGTGAGCACCCAGCGGGGGGCAGGAACACAAACCAGATCTGTGGCCTTTTCAACAGCCTTGGATACAATCTCACAGCTAACTGACAACCGCTAGTTTGAAGAGACTCGGGCTCTGCTGTACAGGCCCAATTACAGAGAGATTTCACACAAGCGCTTGGGGAGGTGCACATATCCTGTTAGCTCTGAATTGGGAAGAGGTGAGGAAAGAAAATTCAATAGAAGCAACACCCATGTTTTACATATCTCTTTATCTTTCCAAGAAACGCACGGGCATGCCAATAAGGACAGGAAAAGAAAGAAGTCACGGACGATTAGATGCAGGTGCGTGAGAGCACTGCGGACGACAAGACCTAGCGGACTGGATTATTCTCATGTGTGTAGGGGAAACACAGACAAGCGTCAAATACACGTCAACACACCTCGGGTTTCCAGGAATCCCTTATTCCATGGAGGAGCCTGGGGATTAATTGAAGCTCTATGACAGCATGAGGAAAGAACGCTATGTTTGAGAAACAATATAAACCATGGTGCAATAAATATTTACATTTATTAACGGGATAGTTTACCCCAAAATGGCATTCGGTCATCATTTGCTCACCCTCGTGTTATTTCAAACCTGTATGGCTTTCTTCCTTCTGCAGGACACAAAAGAAGTTATTTTGAAGAATGTCGGTAACCGAACAATGCATTGGTTTTGTGTCAAAAGAAGTGAATGAGTACCGCCATTGTTGGGTTGCCAACATGCTTCAAAATATCTTCTTATGTGTTCTGCATAAGAAAGCAAGTCATACAGGTTGGAGGATGAGTAAATGATGAGAGAATTTTCCTTTTTGGGCGAAAACACTATTAGTTGATCCAGTAATGCAGCTTCTTGATGTATTGTTTGCTCTACTGTAGATGTATAAACCTGCTGCTCTACTGTACCGTATCCTTTTCAAATACTATAATGCTGACGAACAATGCTGGATAAATCCTGATCAATATTCAGTTCTTACAGCGCTCTTATGGTGGAATTACTGGGGATGGGAGTGCTATTGGTCAACAAACTGCATCACTAAAATCTATGATGCCAATTCCAGTGATGACAAACGGCCTCTGTGTTTATGTGAGATCACAGACAGTGAGCAATAGAATTAAGTCAAGGATTACAGAGAACGCATGGAGTGAGTCTGTAAACAGACCAATTCAGCTCACAATTGCACAGTAATCTCACCTTTCATGAGAAGACGACATCCCCGGAACAATAGATTTTGCTGTGCACACACACACACTCACCCCTTGTTTACACAAAACTCAGACGTGGTGATTGCCGCGACCTTGTTTAAATTCAATGCGACTGCGAATAATGTCTTTCTAGAAATGAATGCACACGGTTGATTACACAAAATGGCCAAATGCAAGCACTGAACATTAAAATCTGATCAGGCCTAAATCAAACCTGATGCATTATGGGTAACAAATGCATTTTATTATAAGGCGAAACATTCTGGATGTGAATACCAAATCTTAACCAATTAGGTACGTTTATAAGATAAGTTAGTGATTTATCATACTTTACCTGTAACATATAAACCGATACAGCATCCACCTCATTTTTTAACGTGGAAGTAAACGATGTGACGTACTTCCTTTATATCTTGAAACTACATTTTCATTAATCCAGATAATAAAACGGAAATGTTCTGTAACTGTTAACTTAGTCATGCAGCTGCGATACGCGGGCAGGAAGGTTTGCGTTAGCCTTTTAAGTTTTAAACTGCTAAATACATATAAAAATGCTAACAGCTAAATTTGAACTGCTGCTTATGTTGTTATACCACTATTAACATACTGTTTATCTAGTTGTGCTAAATATGTTTTGTTTATATATAATCTATGTTATGTAACAATGATATTTTTCAACATTTATTGTCACTCTCACCATAAATGCCTGCCTTTGAACGACATTGAAACAAATGTTTTGTAGACATTTTTTGCTTTGTACTGGCTTTTATGGCAACCTCTGACTGCACACATTAATTTCGTACCTTTGGGTTCCATAATAAATATTAACTAGCCAGTCAAAACAGCACACTTGTCTCACTCGCAATACGACTGCCATTTGCTATAGTGGCACACCGGAAGTCTAAACACAATAATACCACATAATAAGGTGGATACATATCTATCATAAAACACCATTATGTTGCCCTTTCTACACTTACTTAAAGGGATAGTTCACCCAAAAATGAAAATTCTGTCATAATGTACTCGCCTTCAGGTTGTTTCAAACCTGTTTCTTTGTTCATCAACAAGAAGGAAGATATTAGAAAGAATGTCAGTAACCAAACAGATCGCATCCCCCATTGACTCCCATAGTATTTATTTTCCCTACTATGGCAGTACATGCGGGATGAGTCTGTTCCGTTCCTGAAATTCTTTCAAATATCTTCCTTTGTGTTTAGCAGAACAAAGGGATTTATCCAGATATGGAACATTCTGAGGGAGAGTAAATAAAGATAGAATTTTCATTTTTGGGTGATCTATCGCTTTAAAAAAGGGTTGTTCTCGGTCTTTTCAACTCTCTTTTCAGACTTCTTGAGAGACTCGACATGTCTCTACACTCCAGTCCTCAGTGCCTCTCTCCCGCCCGCACAAATATTTGACAGGGGGACAACAAAGGTTCTCATCGACTCTCTCTCTCCGCGCCCCCGGCCCGCTCCGCTCTCTCTGTCTCTCTCACTTTCTCCCGTCTCTCTGAATGTCTCTCAAGTCTCTGACAGTAGTAACACTGAAGCTTCGCTCGCTCAAGCTCCACGAGCGCAGGAGAGAAACCAGAGGTGACGACTCTCTGTGTGTTTGTGGAGGAGCAGCACCACAGAATTCTCCAGCGTCTTTTATTGCTGAATCAGAGTTAACCCAAAGCAGAGGAGACATGACTGTCTTTTCCCCCTGGCAATCAGTCTACACACAACAAGACTATAAAAAAGACAAAGATACATAACAAATAGGGAAAAAATTGTGTCGTTTCCAATTTTCAAACAACATCACCACTGCAAAATAATGATCATTCTATAAGTTTCCCTAAACTCTCCCCTTGTCTGCCATTGGTTGGCCAAACAGACACCCCCGCTCCCAATTCGCGTTATTGGTTGAGCCAATGTTGCCGCAACGTCTCAACTGTGTTTCATCTCGCATGCACTTTATATCTGATAAGCTAGCAACAACAATAAAATGATGCAGCATGGCTTATGTTGTAACAAATTCTGTAATTTATTATTCTGTAGAAATGACCCACACAAAAGACCCTCCTGGACTCACAATCCCAAAACCACTGCCTGTATCCAGAGACGTTTGATTTACTTGCTCTCATTCTAATAACACGGTCTGAAACGCGTGAGATATTTCACACACACAGACAAGGAAAGGTTCCTAAAGTGTCGTAATTATTATCTCACATCCAGCTCTCGGGCCACTGTGACACGATCAATTCTGCAAGTGGCTCACATTTGAAGAATAGTCTCCTAATTGACAACTGGAGGGTCTGTGAATGCCTTTGTTTACATTACATTCAGTCCAGGCACATAACTGTTCGGAACAGTAAAGTACAGCTGCACTTAACCATATTCTTTTATTGTACTGCATCACTTTTTCATAACATGCCTGTTTAGCTGAGGTCTGATGATACTGTGAAATCCTTCAAGCACAGTGGAATCAATAGAGTCATTGGGGATTAGATTTACTGGCATGAAGGGAAGGCAGTCTGGTGCATGTGTCAATATCAATCCAACAGGTCAATTGCACGTATGCATTCCAGTATTATATAATAATTACACAACAACATTTATAACTGTATATACTGTACACACCTCCGTGCCCTTTGCATCTTCGGTACTCATAAAGAAAACAATGCAACTGACAATGAGAAACCGCCCCTTCCTCTATCAACACTGAAGTAACCAGATGCATTGTTATAATAGCAACAGTCTTCTGGTATAGTGTTTGATCTCACTGTCACTATAAATAACCCCAACAAAACAATGCTGATATGATACTCACATATCAACTTGGTCGCGTGTCTTTTGTTCAAAAATCTCCGGCGCGTGTCCGATCACAGCTTTCGCATTTTGAAGTCGCTGTTGATTCGGGTCAACCCAATGAGACTTCAATACAAGAAAGTTTACTCTCCTAAATCTATCAAGCTGTGAAAGGTCCTCTCTGTGTATCGTGGAACTGAGTCTGACAGCTGGCTTGGTCGATTTCAGTGCGTTAAATCGCTCACCGGGTCTGGGGGATCGAGCACGTTTTTGTCCGTTGTTTCGTTGAATCTCTGGACTTTATTTGGCGACGTTATCTCCGCATCATTTGAGTCCCTTGTGGGTCAGCTTGCTGGCATATATGGTCTCTGCCCCATCCCACTCTATCTCTCTCTCTTCCGCACTGCTGACAGATCCCCCGACCGACCGCTCCAAACACCGCACGTTCGCATGCTGCCTACAGCTTCCGCGTTTTGAGTGACGGGCAGCGCTACGGAGACTACCGAGTAAATTGCACGAAATTAAATCGCGTCTCTTATCGCCTGCAACATTGCGACGCGAAGGGAAAGCTTGGATGAACTTCACAATCCATCAAACATTTCCCTTTTGTTACACTGCGGTGGGGTCCTAAACACCGCCGGTTAATGTTCGTTCAAGCGTCTGGGAAGTTCGTAGTTATGAGTTGGGAATTACGATGTGCGCTCGCGTTCGGTTCAATCGAAATTGTATGTCAAGTTTTGTTGCTTTTGATCAAATGTTTAAGGTCATCTGTAAACCCGCGTGCTTTAAAAAAGCCAATGATAATGACAAAAGAAAAATACGATTAATAAAACGAAACTATTTAAACATAAGCGTACAAAACGTACTGTTGTGCTCATGCGTACAAAAAGCTTGAATTTTGATGACATCATATTGCATGTGAGCCTCTTGTCAAATATACTCTTTAGATTAATAAATGTTGTCTAGAATCTGAAAATACAATGTTTGTGTATTTTAAAGTGCTATGGAAAACCGCATCGACATTTTAAACAGCACTTACGAGTAGAGATGAGAAAAACAAGGTGCTAGACACCAACATTTAATTCATCAAACATCATTGTTCTCACTGTTTTTATTTTTTGTAGTAACTGTTTCATATTAAATCTGAGTCAGGAATCTATTAGACTAAATTGTTTAAACAACTGTGGTTGTAACAAGCTGTCAAATGTGGCTTTTCAGTAAACAAAACATGATTGGTTATATTTTAAAAGGGGGGCGGGGGCTACTCGATGTATCTTGCAATGTCTTTCTGTTTCAACTGAAAATGTCAACACATTGAAATAAAGCTGTTTTTCAAACGGCCTTTATATTATAGCCTAATGAGTAGTAGTATGAGTGGCAACAAACCTACTTTAAAATGTCTACCAATTTTCTTCTTTTTAAATAAATTGCTACTAACACCGTGTCCACACCGGACGCGACAGGCGCGACGCGACAACATACATTAGAAACGCACTATTATAATTTTTTGTTATAATACATTAGAGTCCATTATAATTTCAAATTTTGTCCACACTGGATGCGTCGCGACAAACCCATTGAGAACAAGCAGGCTGTCATGTTGCGTCGCACCTGTCGCGTCCGGTGTAGACACGGTGTTAGCCTAAACAAAACACTCAGGACTCTTTAACACACGCACAATCTATTATATCATATTTCCCCGTTTAAATGTTTCCACTGATGAAAACGCACCAACTAGTTTGTAAAACACTTCATATTTAGCAAAGATAATATATACTCCCATTCACAAATCTATGTTTATAGGTCTTGTTTAGTTTTGTTTTTATGTATTCGTACAATTACTGTCCGAATAAGGCGTTTGTGTGACCTCATCTCCTGTTAATATGATCTGCGCTGAAATGGTGTATATTTACTGACAAGATTATTCACCCGAAGCTTTAAAATATGAAAAACGACATGTCAAGTTTGTAGCCATGGTTTTCATTTGAAATTGTTGTCTCAATTTAGATGAACAAACCTATAGCCTTATGTTTTAACTATACGTTTGACAGGCGATGGCATCATCGCCTATAGATAATAACAACGGAGTTCCCTTATCCAAAGGTCAAAGCAATCTGTATCTTTTACTTTTGTCTATTACAGAGTAATCCAAGTCTGCGAGACTGATGTAAGAAATAGATGGTGAGATAGCCTGTGCAAATCCAGTGGGAATAGAGATTGTGAGGTGCCCTTGTTGAACACGAGCTTCAAAGGAAAATCCTTTGCTTGGAGAGGATCCACTCTTGTTTTTCCGTTTTTATGATGAACGGAGGAAAATGTATTCTGGTCTGACACTGGTGAATGTTACACACCCCTAAATAAAAGATTTGAGCATTTTACTATAAATGACTATATCTTAAAATCCACAAAGGTCATGGGTTCAATTCCCAAGGATTACATACTGATTAAAAATGTATAGATTGAATGCACTTGGTTTGGATAAAAGCATTTGTCATATGAATAAATGTCTTTATTTTTTTATTTTACAGGATCCATTCATTTTTCACAATAATAGTCTGAATGTCTGCTGTTAAATTTGCTACCGTATGACTCATACCAATAATTTACACTAGTGCTCTTAATATGCGCTCAGACTGCCAGCAAATCACAGACAGAGAAAGGGTCATAGGTAGTGATATGCAAAGAAAAAGAAAAACAAGACGAATGAAAAATGGAGCGATCGACAGATGGGGAAATCGGAAGAGAGTGAGAATGGAGGGATGAAGCTATTTATCAAACTGAAGCAGGAAGAAATGAATAGCTGATTTAAAAGCACAACAGCATAGAAACCTCACAGATTAGCACAAAGTGCCAGTCATACTTGTGTTGCGAGCTCCAACCAAACTCTGCAGTTTTATTAGTCATTTTTTTGTGGTGGATGTTGTCAGTATTATTTTCTATGAGCAACATATAACCCCCCATTTATGTGCATGTTGGACAAATATTAAACCATTTAAATCACAGAAAAACTGTATAAGAGAGTTATTATTCACAATTCATTTGAAAGCAGCTTTACATAAATATTTGCAAAGTGAGGAGGTAGAAGGCAGTCAAATGCACATTAAAATGGATTTAGCCGAGCAGTACAATACACATCTGTCTAGTGGTCAGACAATAATATGATTGCTGTTATATAAGAACGTAGGTTAAGGACTCTCTTAAAGGACATGATTTTTATGAAACATATGGACATTGGTTATTACGCTGTTATTAATATGTTGAATATGTTTTTTCTTATTAGAAGATCATTGCGCACAAAAGAATGAAAAGAGACATATTACATAAAGAGGTCTGGCGTAAGACAGAGAGAGAGAGAGAAAGAGAGAGGAGGCATGCACAAGAGAGGAAGAAAACAACAATGTGTGACTGTGATAGACAGAAAATAGTCAAACCCAATAGACCCAATCACAAACCAACACACAATCTAATCCAAAAATGAACTACGAATGAGTATGTGATGCAGATTTGTACATTTTCCTATATAGAAACAACATCTCTTACTCTACATCCATGATGGAAAATAACAATAAAATAACAGCAAATCATGTTGGTCAAGCCGAAGAAACTATAATTGGATTTACCGATTTTGTATTTTGTCTTCTGTTCTCTTCTTTATGGGTGTGATCATGTTTAATATCATTGTAGTGGTTTCATTTTTATATTGTAAATATTCAAATAATTGGCTATATTATTCACAAATGATTTGGTTGTTCAGACTTTATGGAGGTGATTGAGTCTCGTGAGCACATATGTGGTCTTGGAGTGTGAAACCTGCTCAGTCTACTCAGTCTTGAGGACTGACCCTTCATTAGCCCTATAAGGGCGTCCCGCCTCCCAGTGGTATGAGCACCCAGAAGGGCCAATGGAAGACTGTTTAAACAAATCTAATATATATTATTGTGTAATACAGATAGGGAACAACAACTGGAGTAACTGTTTAAAAACTATTCTGAATTTGGATATACAAGTTTAACTAACTGTGGCTTACAATTAAGCCTGGTCTTGTAAAAGGCATTTAAATATCAGCAGGACCACTCAAAAATTGTTTACTATCAATATTTACACATGATCCAGACTTCGTACTAACAGAAAAGAGATTAAATAGTTTGTAATTTGGTGAGTTTGTAAATACAAACGCTGTCTTGTTGCATCACAGCGGGTTTTCTGAGGCTCAAAGACGGAGATATTCTCTGGTTCCCCTTAAGCCTCTCTCAATGATAACAATAATATCTACTTGTTCCAGCAAGCTTACAGCATCTTTTTATTCTTCAGGCGTACCGACTTTTCGGTGGAGATGAGATATGCTACTATAGATTGAATAGCCCAACCCTAAGAAATGATGTAACAGCGTCGCCTGCTGGCGTATATCGTTCATTACACCTAAAAAATGTTAGGAATCCTCACACCAAAGTATAAACGACACCATTCAAGAAATTAGACAAGCACAATATGTAAATAAATTAGAAGATAAATAATCTTTATTTGACATGTCTTTTTTATATATATAAAATATGACTCCACAATTAATATTACCAAGGCGTTACAGAGAATTCTTTCTCAGTAGTGGGCGCAAAGCTCCAGCCAGTTTGTGCGCAGGCAGAAAGACAGCTGTCCAGTAAGAATGGACCATGTCAGGACCACACAGTTCTAACTACTGATTTGAGCTTTTGATTCGCAAAAGGGAAACTTCACTACAATCTTTTGTTTGCATTCCTTGATTGTCTACTAATGTTTTATCTTGATTGCCTCTAAAATGTAGCAAAATAATTTCTGTCACATCTTCTCTGAATTACAACAATCACGTATGTTTCAGAATTACAACATTCGGTATAATTTGATGAAACTCTCCATGAACCCAAAAAGTATGCAGGAGAAGCACCAACAAAGTTGAGAAATGTGGAAAAAAAGCTTACTCTAATATGATGACAAATAAAACAAACTGAAAATCACAAAGCGGACATCCAACTTTCTGCAGGACACACAGACATTTCATATCTCTGGAGACAGTACCCACACCAAGCCCTTCAAGAGAACAACTTCATAAGCCAGCACTGATCACTGGACATCACTCTGTGTAAACCACGCGTGTATCTTTTCCAAAACAAAACCAAAGAAAATCCATGACATTCAAACCCACATATAATAGCAAAAGATATCATCAAATATTATAATTATTAGCACAACTCTTATCTTTATTTTACAATTGTATTTTCGAATCCTAAACTAGATTAAAAAGACACAAAACCCCTGCAACCTTAAAAAACAAACAGTAATAACAATGAAGAAACAACCTCCGCTATTCTACAAAATAGTCTGGAACATCAGTTACGCAAAGAAAAATAGTCTTACGCTGTAGTCTTCCGGGTGGTAAAGATGTTTCATTATTTCAAAAATTAAATATACTGTATAGGTTATTCATTACAGTAACAAGGTTCCATGCAATCAGGTCTTTCATTTTTTCTGTACAGAGATCAGTAGTAATAAGTAAATAATAAGCTGTACAAGCCCACACTTTCTATTGGTGCAGATGCTAGTGTGAATATTAAGGACCTTACTGCCTTGTGCCAATATGCCTACCTTAAACTTAGACAGTATAGTGACACTAGGCACAGGAGTAGTTGTTTTTTCGATACCTGCACACCAGCATTTGCCAATAGATCGTGAAGGCATATCATACCCTATAACAGCAAAACGGACAAACTAAACCACCTGGGTTCTTTGAGTCGAATACGTTATTATTACTTTATTAAAAAAAATGAAAACAAACATTCGCAGAGTTCATCGAGATTGCAAGAAAAGCACTAGCGGTGGTGAATTCTTTCTCAGTGGAGATAAACGGCAAGCGCGGAAGCGGGTGACCCTCTCAATGTCCTTTAGGAAGTGAAGAGGATTTTTGTCATCATGATATTAACCATATACAGTATTGAATCAAATGAAAGAACTGTACAAGGGTACAGTTTTGGACCGCTGTGGTTATGTTTAAAAAGATAAAACAGAAAAAAGCAAGGGAATGTACATTCAAGTGACACCACTTTACTCGGAAATTAGGGTGTTTGTGTCAGATAATGTTAAACATCAAAGCTGTCCCAACAAGCATGCTGCAGATCTGTCATGTACTCACATCAGTAAACAAATTCAGATTTCTCCTCCTTTCTCTTATCGTTGTTAAAAACCTGTCACTGTTCTCCATTGATATTAATACTTAAGTCCAGGCTGTACCATGTTTGGGTGTATAGTGTTAAACTGGAAGAGGAGAATTCTAGTCTCTGTGTGTTTTAGATGTATATTATGTAAAAAGCCTCATTTCTTAATTGAATAATTCGAGATAAAATGCATTCCTGGGTCAGCTTGATGTTGACTTAAACTGGGTACAGATCAAACTTCTCAGGATAATTTAGGATAGTATTTCAGGATTTAGAACAGCAAGCTTTATGATGCCTTGATCTTTACAAACATGCAGGTTTTTATAAATGTAAGTGAAACATAGAAGCAAGTCAGATTACATCTGCTGCCACGTTGAGCTTTGTGTAAACATTTATCGAAATTAACTTTTGGCTAAGAGATGGACCTCTTCACCACTAAGAGAGAGAAATAAAGCGAGAAAGAGAAAGAAACATCTGTGACAGTGAATGAAATGCACTGAAACTGGAAGAAACAGGAGCCAATCACTGGCCATTCCGTCCAAACATGAACACGCACACTTCGAAAGACCCCCCAAAAAGCAAGCCCCCCCCCACCCTCCTTTCCTCAATTGTAGTCTTTTCATTATTTGTAAAGTATTTATGTGAGCCAAATTAATCACGTAATGCAAATTTAACCCATAATCCCCAAATTTCTCTCACACACACAAACTACAAGCCCTGCTTGTTTTTAGTAGTGGCTGGACATGCAGCAAAGACAATGCAGATGTGAATGGAAGGGTCTGACAATGTGTGTGTGAAAGTGTGTGTCACATGCAGTCTTAAAAGCGGAGAGGAAAAGGCAGGGGTGTGAGTATGTTCTTGTGTGTTTAAAGGAAGTTATCCTAGAATTTCAGCTGCCGACTCTTCCTGTACCTTTCCTCCTCTTCACCTGTAGAGAGAGAGAAAGAAAGAGAGAGAGAGATAGAGAGAGACTGTTTAATAGTGTACCATGGTGAATGAAAACAGAAAGAGACAGGGTGCTTTGGGAACAGGAAGATTACAGATAAAAAAGTACCTTTCCAAAGATGAGAGGAGAAAGTTAAACTGCCGGAGAAAAAAACAGGTCAGAAATAAACACATAAAAGCACATGACAGAGTCAACACCAGCTATGACGCATTGGAATATCAGGAAGAGTCACATCAACAAAAACATTGTTGCTTACAAACGCTCCGGTTAACAGGTTGTACCTTCTGAGTGGTGGCGGGAGATATACTTGAGCGCCTCGTCCAATAGGATGACAGGAATTGAGATCTTGAGGACTACAATCCATTGAGAAAAATGCAGTGGAGTTACCTGGAAGATGAGCTGGGGAACGGGAGAAGATGAGAAAGACAAAATAAGGAGGGATGAGGAAAAATAGGATTTATAGACATATAAACTTATAGACAGTTTCATTGGACGCACACGCCTGGCCCGAAGTTAACTTCCGGTCTGTGTTTGTTGATCGGTCCGGCAAGTGGCTAATAAGATAACTATTTATATTTGATGTTAATATATATATTTTTATTAATATTTTATTGTATAATAATTTAAAATAAACAAACTGTTGAATTTGATTGTATTAATCTTGTGTCGCAGTCAAGTTTAGACGAGCAATGGATGGTTCTTCTACTGGTAACCCATAAAAATACTGGCTAGACAAACTTGCAAGCTAATGTAATTTACATGTTGTTTCTTTTGATTGTTATCAGCAATAATCTACAGGGACTCTATTCTTTGCGGATGTGTAACGAAGTTAAGTTTGGGCCACACATGCAGGCGTGCACGGTAATGTTTGTTTACGTTGTTGCTTTAAACCGTCTATTGGAGTAAAGCCAATTGAGGACATTTACTGTGTAAAAATGAACTTAACTTGAAAATTAAGTCTGAAAGAGACGGATGTTAACGTCACTCACCGGTAGAGGCTCCACATACAGGATGAGGAAGTGTAGAGACATGGAGAGGATTATGGCACCGAGCAGCCATATATTCACCCAGGGTGGCATCCTCAACAAAGACTGATTCTCTGAGAGACTAAATGAGAGAGAAGCGATAAAAAGCGTTAGGCCGTGTTCACACTTGACTTCTCTTTTGAAGCTGCTAGCGTCTGTTTTTAATTTGAATCCTATGGAGTAAACCGTGTTTTCAAAAAAGCCCTATGTCAAGCATCTTTTTCACAGCTAAGCAATTTTAATTTTGTGATAGGTTATGTTAGCAAAGATGCTCTCTGTTTATAATTCAAATAGAATTCTGTAACGCTGCCTATGAAGCCTGTCCCTCTAAGCTGCCTTCATGCACAAATGCTACCTTTGAACATTGCCGGCTGCTATTTGTAACCCCAACGCTGCGAGTGTATTTTTAACTAAAAAGCGCCATTGTCAACTTTTTCTTGACAAAAAAATGTCAAATGTGAACACGGGCTTGGTGAACATGGTGAAAGTTCATGCAAATTTGAAACCGCAACATTTAAGACATCATCATATATCATCTCTTATTTGTGCCATATACAGCTCATTTGAACTTAATTTGTAAATGTTGACGTTTATAAAGGGCTTTAACTAAAGTTAGTAAGTTACTTTGTGAAGGTTTTGCAAGCGATTATTTAATCATTCCTCACATTATATCAAAAAAGCCCCCATATTTTGTTTCTAGTGTTTTTGAAGGAAATATATGTACACATATGGAGAATAACTTATAAGGGACTGATGCAGCGTTTATGCAGTGCTATCAGCATGGCAGCCGGTCCTACCTGTTAAGAGCGTTGAACATCTCTATGGTAACAAGAACAGAGAGAGCCATGGTGGTGGGGTAACGTGACTCGAAGACCTCACAGTCAATGCCCTCAAACATGGGGTTGTCCTCTGAACACTGCATGAAGTGCCGCTGTAAACAAAAAGAATATGACTGTTTTACCATGCTTTTAGAAGTAATGGAAGCGGCATCCCTAACCAAAATTCCATGGACTTTTTAATGGAAATGTGTTTTTTTCATGAATATGATAATTATTAGGGAAATATAAGAGAGGATCTGACTGTGCACTGGTATTTTAAAAGGCTTACTTTCAAAATATTTGAGTTCATACATTAATATTATATTAATTCGCAAGAATTACACAGGAAATAACTTGTCCCACTGATGGGACTTGAGGGACTGATGTGATATCAGAGCAGCTATGTGGATCATGAGATCTGAACTCCCAAACAGCTGTGTCTTATTTTAAAATGATACAACCCTATATTTACAAAACAAAAACAGTTTTAGGAGTTAGATGACCAGTCTGTAACCAAACCATTTCAAAACAATGTAATGTACTGTATATGGTCTCACTCACCAGCTGATTAAAGGACACCTGTGGCCCCCCCTCGTCAAACAAATACCACCACGTGGCAGCACTGACAGTGCCCAGACCCACATATCCTTAAAAAACAAGAGTACAAATAACTTCAATATATCTTGAAGGACAGATCTGTGAATTTACATTTAAGCATTTAGCAGACACTTTCATTTGTTCCTGCATTCCCCGGGAAAGTAACCCATGACCCTGGCATTGTCAGCTCTAGGCTTTACCAGTCTATCTACAGGAATGCTAATAATAATACTAGTCACTATGTCATGACTGGGATACTGTGCTGACCTCCAATGGCCAGGTATCTGAAAAAGAGCCACCCAGAGATAAGAGACTCCTTTGGATTTCGAGGAGGCTTGTCCATGATGTCCAGGTCTGGAGGGTTGAAGCCCAGGGCAGTGGCAGGCAGACCGTCCGTCACCAGGTTCACCCACAGCAGCTGAACAGGGATCAAAGCCTCTGGAAGGCCAAGGATGGCTGTCAGGAAAATACTGAGAGAAGGAGGAAACACATGAGCATAGATGTGGACAACAAACTCTATAGCACCTCTATGGTAGACTCCAACTCACCAGACCACCTCTCCAACATTGGAGGAGATGAGATAACGGATAAACTGCTTCATGTTGCTGTAGATGGCCCGGCCCTCCTCTACCGCGGCCACGATGGTGGAGAAGTTATCATCAGAGAGCACCATCTCAGAGGCTGACTTGGCTACAGCTGTGCCTGAGCCCATGGCTATGCCGATCTCAGCCTTTTTTAAGGCAGGGGCGTCATTCACACCATCTCCAGTCTAAAAGCAAGATGGGTTGGAGAAAAAAGCTTAGCATGAAGTACAAGGATGGATCTTGTGAGACCAGCTGTTATCCACTGTCTTACCATAGCTGTGATCTCGTCGAAGGACTGCAGATAAGCCACAATTTTGGTCTTGTGTGCAGGCTCGACACGTGCGAAGCGAAGCAGCGTGCCCTTTTCACAGCCTCTCGCTGGGCTTCTTGAGACAAGTCGTCAAACTCTCTGCCGGTGTAGGCTTTCCCCTCTACGTCTTCATCCTCGCCGATTATGCCGACACGTCTGCAGATGGCCACGGCGGTGCCCTTATTGTCCCCGGTGATCATAATGACACGAATACCCGCCTTACTGCACAACTTCACCGAGCCAATCACCTCTCTCCTGGGCGGATCCAGCATGCCCACACAGCCAACGAAGGTGAGATTTGACTAAACAGATGATGGTCAGAACGACAAACACATGAAGACAGTTCTTGAAAACCATTGACTACAATAGTAGGAAAAATTACTGTTTGCTTTCATATTTTCTTTAAAATATAAATGAGGCAATCTTTCATACTATAGTAGTCAATGGGGGCCAAGAACTGTTTGGTTACAAGCATTCTTCCAAATATCTTTCTCTGTGTTTATCAGAACAAAGAAATGTATACAGATTTGGAACAACTCAAGGGTGAGTAACATACGAGAGAATTTTCATTTTTGGGTGAAGTGTTTTGTAAGATGTGCTCATGCTTTCCCTAAATCAAATGCCACTGGATTTGGTTTATTGCTATCCAGTGCAATGACAGTCATAAATTCTTTGTGTCACTTCAGTGTCCAAATACTCTCTGGGGCTTCTGTATGTTATACATGAAACGTTTGTGGTAAACAATTAAGTGACGTACTGTAAGTACAAAGAGATCCAAACTCTCTCACCTCATACTCCGAAAACTTGGCAGAGTTTTCCAGATCCATTTTGTCATCAGGTGGGGGAGAATCTCGTGAGGCCAAAGCCAAGCAGCGCAGCGTATCTCTGCCGGACCCCCAGTCTCTTATAGTGCTCATCAATTCTTCTTTCACCGCAACGGTCAATGGAACGCGTTCTTTGCCGACACGCAAAAACTGACAGCGGTCAATCACGCTCTCTGGAGCGCCCTACGCACATAAGAGTCAAGACGGGAGGAACAGGTGTGATGCATATAATAATATGCAAAGTATGTTACGGCCGTTGAAGATGTCAGACATATGTTATAAATACCTTGATAAACATCTTGTTTTGAGAACCTGAGCCATTGGGAGTGCAGTAAACAGACATTGATTTCCTGTCCCGGGAAAACTCCAAGGTGAATTTTTTCTGCATTAGCTTTCTGAAAATCTGTGAGAATAAAAGGTATGAGATAGAGCACATGTCACATGTCATTTGCAGCTGTTCTTAAGAGCTGACCGCACTGTAGTCACAGATCAAGCTCAGGTGTTGGGAGAAGAGTCTGGAACTTACACGGAAGAACTGACAAGCCTATAACCAATAAAGACAGCAGAGCCTAAAGTGAAAAATTATACCCAACAGCTCAAAATTTGAGGCAGGGTGGATGAGACAATGTGGATGAGACAATGTGGGGAAGGGACATCCCTTGAACAAGTGGGATGAACTGACTGTCTGATTCTTTATCAGTCACTTTTTTGCTTATATTTTGTATCAATTCTGCTTTAAATGGGAAAAAGTCCTTTAAATGAGTGCTGACAGTCTAGTAGTTAACTGTGTCCCTTGAGTTCTACCATTTTAAAGCACCGCTACAGTTAAAGCACCGATGTGGTGAAAAACTCACTTCAAGTTCATCTTCAACAATAAAAACAATAACTGAAAAGCTTCAAATTGCCGGCTTTGAGTGATGTTCCTGTTTTTATCCAAATATGTACAAATAAACATTAAACATTTTGCACTAATTGTGCCAAATAGGTAAAAGTTATTTATTTGTAAAACATCTGTAAGTTATCCTATTGGTCTTGGGGGCTTGTTGTTTGGACAACCCACATACAAGTGGTAAAAAGTTTTGCACAAGCATAGGAGGTTAGAAACTGGCCCATTTCATGACATCATCCCCTTCCCCACCTTGTCATCATCATTTCCTGTCATTGTCGCACTTTAGTTACAGCTAAAAAAAACAAAAAGCTCCAAAAATTAAATATAACGATATTCCAGATATGAATAAGCAACATGCATTTCACCGATGTAAGGGTATTCTTTCGCCACTAGGTGGAAACCACCCCCAGCAAATCAGGATTGAGAAGTCCTCCATCTCTGTATTACTGCCTCTTTCTGTGACTCCTCTGAACATACACAATCAAAATAAGAACGTCCCTCTCTGAAAATAACATGACATCACTCCTCAACAGGCTTCCTCTGGTGTGTCTTCCCTGTCATCTTTATAAGAAACATCAAACTCCTTCTCATATGCACATGCAACCATCTGCTGTTTTCAAATATTTCCCATCAAGGTATTGACAGGATTTTTTCCCCCACCGAGGACATGAAGGCTTGGAAATTTAGCTAACCTCTTCATAATCTCGCCTGCTAATCTTAATATTATGCTTTCCCTCTTGGAGTCTGTTTCACCAGAATTTCTATTTTTATTTGAGGAGTATTAGGGGTCAGCAGCAAAAAAGGCCTTGATGCGGTCATTCACTCTTATAATAGAAAATGTTTCCCAAAGGGAACAAAGGGAGCGAGAGGTCGAGACTAGTCTGCTGTTCCCAGTCAACCATCAAACCCCAAGAGTATTGTGGGAAATGTGGCCCTCTCCATGAAAAATAAACACTTTTCTCCACTGATATAACATTCTTTATCTCGTGCGAGTGTATGTCGAATTAATGATAGTCGTCATCTGCTATTTATGTCTGCTTAAATGAGGATAAAATATACAGAATACATCTTTAATGTAGACTCGGATTTACTTTCCTCTCAAACGAAAACAAGATATTTCATATCTTCTCATGTTTTCCAAATATCTGCCTCACTGTCACGCACACTGGCCAAACTTTAAGATCATTCACATTTCTTCTCAAAGCCTCATTAAACAACTTCTCCACCTCCTTTCCTCTTTCCATCACAAACGCTCCCACATCATTATTCTGTATCATCCCTCATACCCTGCCTCATTCCGCAGCCCCTCTTACCATATTGCACGCTGAAGCTCTGTCCACTTTGCTGAGTCCACTGAGGTCGGTATTAAATACGTTCATCTTCTCCACCAGCGTCGTGAGTGCCGTTTCCGTGGCCTCGCCCACCTTCTCGTAGACTCCCTTGGCCTGCGGGACAGCATTAGCACAAAACCTCGTAAACATCCAGACTCTCATCAGCACAAAGAATAGAGCAATCGCACAATAATTTCAGATATAAGCCTGGAGCCATACGCTCGCTTCACCAATGAATGTTATTGTTCACGTTTAATGTCACAGGAAAGCAACAGACCATGTAATAACACCAGCATATGGTCACGCAGAAATAAATAATAGAGGTCTCGGATAATTCATTTGGATGCCTGTGTAAGGACGGGCAGTAAATGACCATTTTTATGTGTTTGTGTATGTGTGTGTGAAAAATGTTAATTCGTCCTCTTTAAATGACTACTGATTCATGCATACGTCCTTCATGGATGCTAGTCTGAAAAAAATGGGGAATTGTTCCAGGAAGTAAACAGAAATGCTAGTGGAACTTTACTAGTGTGATTAAAAACAACATTGTCCAAATACACAAAATATATCTTTGCTTTAAAATATTTGCATGGACTGGTATTATTTCTCTAGCTATGCTTAAAAGATTTAATTTGGTTCCTTCAGTAACGAAACAAGCTTTGTAAAACATCTTCGGCTTGTTCTAACTTGCACTGTCCTTTACCCTAACTGACACGTATGATATTACGCAACGCAGTTACCATGATACCACGACGATGGCACAGAGGTGAGAAATGCGAGCCAACAAGCAAAACAGGCAAATTAAAATGCTGCCCCTTCCAGTAGACCAGAAAGTGTATGTTTAACACTTCAGACTTTGTTCAATTCAAAAGGGTAAATATGGTTTTCGAGTGGATGGGAGTCATAAATGCATCCTTGCACAATGCTTACCTCATTGTAGTCCAGCGAGGAGTCATTGCACAGGGAACAGATAGTGGCCAGTTCCACTAGACCATCATAATCTCCACACTGCACTGGCCTTTCACATTTCAACCTGACGAAGAAACAGAAAATGTCAATGTAAAACAGACACAAAACAAGTATAACGCATGAGTGTCAAAGGGATAGTTCATCCAAAAATGAAATTCTGTCATCATTTACTCACGCTCATGTAATTTCATACTTTGTTGATGAACCGATGAACACAAAGAAAGATATTTGGAAGAATGCTAGTCATTTATAGTTCAGGGACATCATTGACTACCATAGTAGGACGAATTAAACGGTAGTCAAAGGTGCCCGAGAACTCTTTGTTTTCAACCGTAAATAAATAAAAAATTCCTAGGATGATGTCCCAGAACTGAAAATTGCTAATATTCTTCCAAATATCTTTCTCTGTGTTCGTTGGACCCAAGAAATATATACATGTTTGAAATGACGACAGATTTTTCATTTTTGGATGAACTATCCCTTTAAGTTACTTAGGGTAGATGGAAATCATATTGTGTGTGTGTTCTTACACTTGTCCCTCTGGAGCATAGGTTGAGCCAGTGATGGTAAACTCATGCAGGGAGCAGCTGGTGTCATCAGCCTTATTAACCACAAACATCTAACCGAGAGAGAAGGGCCAAGGGAAGGCGACAACATTAGAAACGATTAGAAAGTCTCCTGATAAATAAACAACTGTATTCACTAAGACCAATTTCTTGATTACAAAACATTTTAGAGCTACGCAACGTGTAACAAACATTATTCACTTAAACAATTTCCATAATTTCTGAGAATAAAATTTCCCGTGTTGCCTGTGGGGAGCCTTAGTTTATCAATCAAAAGTGCTTTTTGTGTAAACTATAAAATAAACACTAGACAAGAGTCCAAGAAAAGCTTTATAAGAAACAGGCAGTGTTTTCTGAGATGTCTGAAAATAGTTACGAACAAAAACCGACAGTTCTGTCTCCACCCAATCAGCTCTGGGGTTTCCCTCATCCTTGAACCAATCAGAGTTAGGCCAATGATGTCATAATGCACTGGCAGTCCCGTGTTTAGTGGCCTGGCATGAACTCTTCCCTGTCTGAACCAATACACTACACAACTGTCAACAGACAACACTGACTACAATGAACCACACCACCTCTCACTTAAAAGTCTGCTCATGTTTCACTTGACCAACTGAAAACAGTTGAGGTGAACCAAAGTGCAAACAATCCTCTTGCCCATGTTTTGGCTGAAAGCTTCCCAGTCTCATTAAATTTACTTCCAGTTGTACTTTCATGTTGTTGGTACTGTATTCCTCTTGTTTGGATTGCAATCCTGTTTCCACTATTCCACTGATCTTGTGCACAAAACGGAGGCAAATTCTACAGTTTCCTGAAGCAGCCAATAAATCGTTTCTGATATCTACAATAAAACAGGATATAGATGAGTTCACCCTGACACAGCAGACAACGTTGCCAAACCCATGATGCAGTGCTCCAGTGACATGTTAGAATGGCATTCAATCACACTGAAGGATCCCACAGGAGCGTGGCAGCCCTTCCTTGCCATCCCATTTCCCCACTCTGCGGGTGTAGGGGCAGACGAAACCGGTGGATGGTGGAATGCAACTGGTAACCAATTTGTTGTAAAAGCATTGACGGGAAATGGATTGGATGGAAATGGAAAAGATTCTACGGAGGTGATGTCATGCTCACCATAACAGAAATAGTAGACATTTACATAACCTTAGCAATGAGGACATCCCAAATTTTAGCTAAAGAAATATTTCCTGGGATTTAGCTATTATCTTGGTTCTAATCTGTATTTGTTGGGGGACATGTCTGACCCAATAACATCAACATCAGCACCTAGTAGTTCCATAATAAAGCATTTAAATGTAGTAGTACTATTACAATGTCCTTAAAATGACATGTCATGCAGTGTGTAATGTTGCTGTGTGTGAATGTAAGCAGTCTGCCGAAAGTGAACGAATATCAAAGTTATTGGGTTGGGAAAAAAGGAGTCGACACGCGAACGAGTCGTCTGTCGTTCTCATTTCAGTTCCGAGTCAGACTTGCGCCACTCTGTGTAATGCCCACCAGGTTTCATTTGCGACACTGCACGCGGTAGACCAATCACAGCAGACTAGACCATCTGACCAATCAGATCAGAGTGGGCTGACAGAAAGGGGGGGATAAGACAGACGAATCACCGAACAAATCATTTGAGAGTCAGTCAAGAAGTAAGGCAACAATAACTGCCAATTATTATAAACTAGGACCTTAAAAATCACAAAAAATGTACTCGTTATGAAAGCCCATGTCAAGCAGCAATGCATAGACACTTCCTTAAAAGAAAGGTCATACGCAAGATACACACACACACACACACACAGATGGGAAAACACTCTCTCAAGGCTTGACTTCACTCAGAGCCAGACTCCATTAAAAGTGTCTGATTAAGGAATTAATGAAGCAGTTGAGCAGTAAAACTGTCTGCACTCCTCTGTACTCATATGGCACTTCCTGTTTTAAACAGTGGCACATACACATGACTTCATTGCGGAAAACACAAAACGGGCTGCAAGCAGCAACAATCAGACGACAGGATCGGGCCCCAAAGCCCTTCAGATAAATGCATTATTGAGTTTGCTGGCACTGCAGGAAAGAACAGTCTCAATGGCAAAAAATAGGCCTTCATAAAGTAATGACCCCATTACCACAGAAACTACAAGCACACAGTGCCATTTTTCACAATACACCTAACAATGTGCTGAAGTACAGACACAGAGGACTTTTTACTTTATAAAGCAATGCTGTCAAAAACATGCCATTAATAAGTCAGTTTTAGGAAACATTACATCATAAAACAAGATGGCTTTTGTACCCCCATTTGAGAACCACCGGTTTAGACAATAGACTGTTTTTTCCTGTCTACAAATGTTCAGTAAGAATCTGTTTATTTTTATTCTTATGCTCTGCTTTTCTAGTCCCCGATCGGATGGGAATCTGTGCCACTGGATTTCTGCAGTTAAATCACGCAAAAACATTGTCAAATAGAATTAAAGCTGCCATAACACATGCAGTTTTTGCCAATCTCATATTAATCTTGAGTACCTATAGAGTGGTATTGCATGCTTTGTATCTTATATTGGTCTTTGGTTTGATCACATTTATAAAAGATAGATACAGCTGTACGATTATTTCCGGAAAAATACGACCTCCTGGGGTGTGCGGGGGGGGGGAGAAACTAAATCACTAGCACACAATAGCCTACTACATCCCCGCATTATCCCTGCATAACTATTGATTCACTACAAGCTTGTGTTGTTTACATTATGCACGTACGCACCGCTCTATCTATTAGTTTCAAACGATCTGCAAATCCAGCGTTATATCCACCGTTTATGAAAGTGATGTGAGGCCAAGTATGGTGTTCCATACTCGGAGTTTGTGCTCTGCATTTAACCCATCCAAGTGCACACCCAGAGCAGTGAGCAGCCATTGCTGCGGTGCCCGGGGAGCAGTTGGGGGGAACGGTGCCTTGCTCAAGGGTCTCACCTCAGCCGTGGTATTGGAGGAGGTGGAGGAGAGCGCTGATCATTCACTCCCACCATCTACAATCCCCTGCTGGTACTGAGGATCGAACCGGCAACGTTTGGGTTACAAGTCCGAGTCTCTAACCATTAGGCCACAACTGACAACTGTTTTGTGAACAAACAGACACATCTAAACTTCACTATCGCAAGAGCAATGAGCTGCAGTGCAGCCGATCTTGATGGTAAGCGAGTCTCGCTCGTCGGTTGGTGTGTGGGCGAGCTATTTATTTCGCCTTGCCGTGCTTTTCCCAGGAGAGTTGCTCATAAAGGAATAGGATCCCTGTTACGTAACTTCTACGACAGACTTCTAAAAAACGTTTTGAAACAAGTTGGAGTGCTGGGGGAGTGTATCAGGCACAGAAATACTATGTCATATGTCCGGATGCTTGGCACTGAATTTTTTTATTTTAATGTTATGTTATAGTTATTGGTGTGCACAGCACCCAAATAGTTCCACAGAAAGCTCAAAAGATTTCAAACATTTTTCGTTCACTACAAATACTTAGTGTGCTGTCTGAACAATTGTCTGTTTGTGTATTCAAACCTATAAGGGGCAAAATGTCCACAAAATGTCAATCAGGTTCTTATAGATATACTGTATGGATGTGAGGCCCATATCTTCAATAGAAAATCATAACTTTTTGCTCCGCAATCCACAATTCACAAGCAGCCAGTTCACACCATCCAGCAGTTTGTTCAGCCTTTTTTCAATCTCAACAGCCGCAAGATGATTCGCAGAAATCTTTTTTTTATTATTATAACAGCATATTTTATCAATAAGATAATATATAACAAAATATGAAAAATATTAGTTAAGTCAAAAATATAACCATGCAAAGAAAAGCCACCAGCCTTTCGAATTAACTTCCCCTCGATCGTGACCCCTGAGGTAACTACGTCACATTACGACATCAGCAACCGCATTAGGTTAGGTGCAGCAAGTCAATTTACAGCACCATGTTAAACATCCCCAGAGGCGGACTGGGAGTAAAAAGTGACCCTGTACTTCTTCAGCAGGAGCGGCCCACAAAACCCAGCTGGCAACATAACACAACAACGCACTGATGCACAAACCATTCTATAGCACTATAATTCATAAATATAAATGTTTTTTTAATAATCAATAAAAAATAGTCAATAAAACATTTAACAGTAAAGGCAACGCAGGGAGGCCAGCGGAGGAGGGCGGAGAAGCGTGCAGTCATAAAGGCCATCGACCTCAGGTACAGGTTTGCATAAAAGGACATCTATCAGCACTCGAATCAGTTTGATAAAATGTCACCTGTGGTAATAGTTCATGGTTTATATATAACAATAAGTAAAGTAATGAGCAAATTATGTTCGACTGTGTTCTCTTGTGTGCAGTTGCGCGCAACGTTTGTCTACTTTAACCACCTCCGACGATAGTGGGGGTCTCGAAGCAAAGGCACTGTTTTTTATAGCCTTTTTTATTCTTTGTTTGTGTTTATTCATTTCAAAATCAGATCGACAGCAAAACCTTGAACCATCCGTGACTTGCTAGACATGGAACCTTGTTGATATACGTTGTCACAGCAACAGATACCAAGGAACAGGATAGCATGCAGTGATATGCAATGATGAGCTCCTGATAAGGCCATGTGTGTGTTTCAGAAGGGGGAAAAGTGGGAAAGGATTTTAGCCACCCGATTTCCTCATGTAGCTACGGCGACTTCCGCGTTAGCAACAGTGTCACCTGGATGATGTCCAGACTTAACAGGGCGCACAATTAAAAGCTGACGTCATCCTGGACATCACGGTGACAGCAGTAATTCCTAGCACTGGATAAGCATCCTGCCTCTCCTTATAAGCCTCTCTGTGTAACACAGGTTAAGTGATTAATATAGAGAGGCACAGGAAGTTAAACATAATCAGTCCTGCAAGCATTTCCACAAGCTCAACCTTACAACCTGCATGTGAATTGTCACCCTTGTCTAAGCTGGTGTTGACACTGTGAAGAATGACACTGTGAGGGATTGCTAAAAAAATACAACCAATAACAAATTTACACATTCAGGCTCCAAATGTGAGGGCATGAGTAGCATAGAAGTGACGGGAAACAAAACAAAAAGCATGAAGGAAACTGGTGGAAATCCAGTGTGTCCACACATGTATATTTATTTATATAATGTATGTGTAGACGTGGTCCGTTAAACTTGAAACAACAGCACGGCCTATTAATTATCTGTAAACCCAGAGCAATGTTTAGTTTCCAGGCTACAGCTGAAATCTATTGATTTAAAACTGTTTAAATTAAAGATCCCCTTTGACAGGCCATATTAGTTTATGACTACATTTAATCTGTGTCCGGGAGACCATCATCACTGTTGAAGTGCAAAGGTAATGACGTGGAGTTTGACTACAATGCCTCACATGATGTTTGCAAGCTGTCTTCAGATCTGAGATCAGTCTGAGGATAAATATTTACCATGTCGCAGTGGGATTTTGCACAGAGGGAACTCCCTGCTGTTAAACACAGACACACAAAGACAGATGTAAAGCGCACACACATACGAGGATCATGATAGAAAACCTTGGTACCAATTTATATGTAAGTACTTTTGGAAATGGCAGCGGGGAAACAATATGATATGGCTCCAAAATGGCAATCATGATTTTCCAATTGAAATCATAAAGGTCACAAAACATGATGCAAGGGGCAGATAAATGAGTGAGAAGGGTGGGAGAGGAACAGACGCCGGAAGGAAAACAAATAAATAATTTTCAGAACTGTTCCTGCTCTCTGCTTTCGGTATAAAATGCAGAGTCAAAAAAATACTTTCAATCATAAAAGAATTCAAAAATTATATAATATTTTGCACTCTACAGTATATACAGACTGAATTTAAACGATATAATGGCCTGAACGAAGTCTTATGTAAACAGGTTTGGGTCTAGCTGAAATGTTTGATCAACGGCCTGCGGTCATGATGGATGTACATCTGCAGTAGTCGTGGCACTTTTGCTACATCATATGGGGAAAGATATGTAATCAAGTCCTGCTGACCTGTCTGTACACAATTTGAGGATTTTCCACATACTGTACGACCTCAAGTATTGCACACATTTGTGATCAGTGCGACTTCCACATGTAATATAACATATTACATGCTCCTCAATGGTACCTAAGAAAGATTGTCTGCTCAGCACCTCGAAGCCTGGATGTGCAATCTTTGCCCTTTTAGGACAGCCTATAATTTCAACCTATTGCGGAAGAAGCCAACACCAAAACTTCGACAGGTCACCTTAAAGCAAAAAAGGGAAGGTATGCAAAATAGAAAGGTATGCAAATGTCGAGTCAGGTTACACACACATATTCTGCTAGAGCGAATAAAGGTGTGACATTTGAAAGAAGCTAATTCTATGTAAAACTAAATTCATATTTAGAGTGTAATTTCTGTGCCACAAACCTTACCACCCTTATTTGCAAAAACAAATGACTTTTTGACTAATAGTAGTACGAATACATACTTTTTAAACCTAAAGTAGTGAGCTGGAAGTAATTTTACCATAACAAATATCCCCTTTAAGGGACAATAAACAACAGTACTGAAAAACAACACTATAAGAAATGGACATATCCATACTGCATATCACTGTAGCAATGCTTAAGAAGACAACAATCCAATTAAAAACAGGTAAGAAATGTGATGATTTCAGTTTAAAACGTTTAACGCCTCAATTCTATTTTTAGGCTTATTAAAACAGCCTGAAAAGGTCATTGTTGCATTATTAAAACTAAAGGTCTAAATAATGCTTGGAGACAGTTTAACTTAATTTGAAAGGGCAACTGTGCCTTTGAACTTCCTTTGGGTTAATTCGGCATCACACTAGTCTCTAACTTCCCCCCATGTCTCATGTTCTGCCTGCAGTGTTTCCCTGGTCTTCCATATGGCAAGCAGAGACAGATGTTGCCATTGCATCACTCAGCTCTGTATGAGAGGCCCTGGCACTGCATCAAAGACCTGTAAACATCGCCACGGTCTCCGAACCTGTGAAACCCACCTGTCAGTGCTCCGCAAACCACAGTAAAGAGCCCTAGCAGAGGTCTGGAAGCAGCAGGAAAGACTTTTAAGATGTGGTCAAAAGGAATACATACTGTAAGATGCTCTTTGGCCTGAGATGTTTATAAGAGGTGAACTCTTCAACCGAATCCATCATAAATTTGAAAATAAACCATCTTCAAACTATAGCTGTTGAAGCTATAAATCAAAGGCTAAAATAAAGCTCATATAGGACCATATGCTGCAAACGACTGAGAATGAAAAATGAAGTTGTCATCAATTCCGACATAAAAATCTAAATCTGCCTGCAGACATCGGTTCAGACACCGAACGTGACACAAATCTCTGCGTCTGGGCCAGAGATACAACGTGACAGCAACATCACTCACCCTGCAGACAGACATCTGGTTGGTAGTCAGTGTACCCGTCTTGTCTGAGCAGATAACGGAGGTACATCCCAGCGTCTCCACAGAGGGCAGCGAACGGACAATGGCGTTTTTCTTGGCCATGCGACGGGTGCCCAGCGCCAGACAGGTGGTGATAACAGCCGGCAGACCCTCCGGTATGGCTGCCACAGCCAGCGCCACGGCTATCTTGAAATAGTAGATGGCACCTTTGATCCAAGAACCGCCGTGGACTGGGTCGGCAAAGTGGCCGATGTTAATGACCCACACGGCAATGCAGATGAGCGAGATGACTTTAGAGAGCTGTTGGCCGAACTCATCCAGCTTTTGCTGCAGTGGGGTCTTTTCTTGCTCTGTGGCTGCCATCTGGTTACGGATCTTACCGATTTCCGTGGATACGGCAGTAGAGATGACCACGCCGACGGCACGACCCGCTGCTATGTTTGTACCCTTTTGGTAAATGAGCACATGCACACATAAATACAAGTATACATGGAACAAAACCACCACATGTACAATGTTTTAACAGGCTCCTATGGAAATAACAGCACAATTCAGAATCTCCTTAGTTCCATATAATTTTATAAAACGTAGCTTGGAAAATTCATTGAATAATGTGGAGTGTAACTCGGTTGGCCGTAATGCCATTAGGGACATTTTTCCCAAACAGGAGACTATATTTTTTTCATTTCCATGATGTGTTGGATAATACACAAGGCTCTACTACACAAGCACATCATGGTATTGTTTTAAAGCCATACAGACGCCTTTAACTCTGACGTTATAGTGTCTCTCACTAGGTCAATCACGTCACCTGAGGTGTTCTCTATCCCCAGATGATGTTAATGCAATCTAAGTGGATTAAGAGTGGAAAAATGCATTCACGCTTGGAGCGTTTGAATGATTGCAAATGAACAGAGACAGGAAACGTATGTTTATACTAAGTGCATGGACAGAACACTTAAGGCACATATTTATCCTGCAGTCATCCCAAAGACATTCATCAAACTAGCAAGACAGAGAAAGAAGACAAAGACGGCAAAAAAGCAACTGTGTGCAAGTTAAAAAGTAACTAGCAAATGGAATATGCTAATGAAATGCTTAGTTCCCCTCTGAAAACAGGAAGTAAAGTGCTTACAGAAAACAGCATGTTCTTTTTATCTTGATTGACAGCTCGAGGGTCAGGCACCGGATCAGTGTGTTTGATGATAGACACAGACTCGCCTAAAGAACACAGATGGTTTTAAATCAAGTAAAGTCTCAAATATATCAGAAGAAATCCCAGAAATCTACAGTACCTGTGAGGATGGACTGGTCCACTCTAAGGGTGGTGGATTTGATTGAAGTGATCCTGATATCTGCTGGCACCTTGTCCCCAACTAAAAAACAAAATATTTTCTTTATATTTTATTCACATGGACAGCAACACTCCTACCTCATAGATTTATCTGAGATGGGCAGAAGGTCTACAGTATAGCTGAAGGGTTACATCAACCATAAACAGGAAATAAGACGCGGCACTGCAAATATTGTCCTCACACTGGTCATCCAAGGCTGTTCTTGACCTTGTTTTCCAGGTAAACAGCTAATTACAAAACAGATCGAAGCCGAGCCTCAAGGACGCAAAGCCTAAAGCAAAGCGAAAAATGACAAGCAAAATGAGAGACTAACTGCAGACACTATGTAGCACCAGTCAATGCCCAGCTGATGACAGCACAGAATGATCAATATTTGGTGCACGCACTACATTTACCAAGAAAAATGTGTTTCTAATATAAAAGAATGAAAAACAATAGTCGGGAAAAAAACCCAGCTTGATGGATGAGACACAATCAGTCAATGTGTGTTGTTTTCTGAGCTCTTAAGTGTTTTAGGTGGCTGCAGTGGATACCTTGTCTTAGAATTCGTGCTTAGAAAGCATTGCATGGTTTGGATAAACACCCTAAAAACAGGCTGCATAAATAAACGAGATCTGATACTTCACATATATACTTCACAGCTCAAACAAAGGATGATATGGCAAAAAAGAAATCCAGTTTATTAAAAACATGGAACAACAGAGGCTGAACCCCTTCTCAATCTGCATGTGTGCATATTTAATGTTTTATAACAAGCACTAAATTCCTGCATGGAATCTCAGCCCACATAATTTCACAGAAAGCTCTGCAGATTTCCGCATTATTCAGACACCCGCTGTTTATTCACAAATACATTTTCCCTGTCCTCCTGCGTGCTTATGTACTCAACATTTTGGTTACTTTGACAAAACGTTTAGCAACCAACAGAAATCTCAACTTAGTTTAACACAGTTAAAGGAACAGTTCTCCCAAAAATGAACAGTCTGTCTTCATTTACTCACCCTCAAGTTGTTCCAAATCTGTAAACATTTCTTTGTTCTGATGAACAAAGATTTTTGGAAGAATGATTGTAACCAAACAGTTCTTGGCCGCCATTGACTACCATAGTAGGAAAAATTGCTATATCATTTTTTTGTTCTGTTGAATACAAAATATATTTCTAATAAAGTAGAAAAAATAATGTAAGTTACGGGACATTGTAACTTTTCCTACTATGGTAGTCAATTGTGGCCCTGTTTGGTTACAAGCATTCTTCCAAATATATTTTTCTGTGTTCATCAAAACAAAGAAATTTGCACACATTTGGAACACCTCGAGGGTGAGTAAATGATAACAGAAATAATAATTTTGGATGAACTGTAGACATTCTCTGTAAGCCCACCTGTAACTTCACAGCTTGGTGTGTCAGTAAGCCCACAAAAACCTATCCCTTTTTATCCCTCCATGTCATACAGCACCGGTACCAGAACGAAGAGGCAGCAGAGGCACTTAATAGACATTTTGCAGCAATTAGAGACCCTTCAGTGTCATCATTATGTTCTGTTTAAATCCCTAAGCTGAGCTAAAGGTGCCTGGGGAAGCAAGGCATGGAAGCGAGCCATCACACTGTTAGACTGGCAGACACTGAATGAGTCGTGGTTCGGACAGTGTAAAGGGAAGGAGTTGTACTTATTGTTCTTTAACCCCTAACTGACATTGAATTCAGAATACTCACTGTATGCTGCTGAATTTATTTCTTGCACAAAATTATCATGCAAAATACCCCCCCATGTACTGCGCTTTGTTATTTCTTTACTGCCCATCCGTTCCAACCCTCTGGACACGATTTCTCTCACTCCGTGTCTTGTCCTCCCACGTCACAGCAATGGCTCAGGGGTCTCAGGCCATGGAGAGAACACCCCCATCAGGGGTTGCTCCACGTGGGTGTGGGGGTAGAGAGGGCACGGTGGACCAGAATCCGTTTATGCTCCCTCTCTGGCATTCTTCCCTCCTTTACAGGCCTCTGACACAAACTCTTGGAATTTTATCAACCCCCCAGGAGTATCTTCCACCCACTCTCTTACTGTGTATGGGTAACGAACCCATCTAAATGCTAATGTGAGCGGCTGAAGTTTTTCACCATACCGAGACAGAACAATGCAAAGTGAGCTAGATATACACACACATTATGAAAGTAGATGGCAAGCATCTGATAGCAGGAAACAGACACCGGGCATACAGTAAACCTGATTATGACGGGTGACGCATGATTTCTTGTAAAAGGGAATAGCGTAATAACAGAGGTTGTCGAGTTCACGATGTTTGCGAGTGATGTTGCAAGAGCCTGCGGCAATGACTGAATGATGGTTTAAGGGTTTCCCTCTGAAGCGAATTCATTTTTAAACACACAGAGAGATGATGATTCGCATTACTCATCCCAAAGAGACATGCCACTAGCAAGAGACAGAGCCCCAAAGAAAACTGCAGAAGGAAGGATTGACATATTCTCAAATCTTTCCAAAATATTTCCGAATCTCCTCCTGTAAACCCCTTCAAAACTTCTGCCGCAGTGGGAAAGTTATTTCAGAGTCTCTGAAACACTCCGGGGAAAATTCCACTTTGGATGCTCACCGCAACCATAACATTGGCCCAATGCTGGCACAATGCTGTGCTGACTGGAAATTGAAAGTGTAAATAATGCTATAAATTATCTATAGTACTCATGCGTGCTGTGTTTTCCGACCTCCAATGCTCTTGGTGGATTCCCGTACCAGAAGTTCCGATGGAACTGCCACTCACTAACGGTGGGCGCAGGAAGTACTCCACAATGTGTAGGAGGGAAGGGGGAAGCTACTGAGGGTCATATTTTTAGTTGCCATTTGTTTTGGATGACTTTTTTTTTTGAGTTCTCACAACTGCCTTTTTCCAATGTGTAATTTTCACTGAATCGCTCTAGAAAGGCTTAAGTTGGGGCTTTGCGTGTTTGTTTACACACGTTGAAAGGTGCTTAGCAACAAGATTATGTCACCGAAGGAGTAAGGTTAGATAGAAATTGAGAAATATTTCTGCAGATGTAGCTGACAACACCTCCGTCACACCAGCGCTAAACAGAACCTGCTAAATGCTCCAACTATAAGCGATGAACCTGGCACATGCTTCTCGGTGTGTGAATGTGTCTACACCTCGTTAGAAGATTTTTAATGGCTTTAAACGCAGGTACAGATTTGGAAGAGATGTGAACCTGAGAGCCATCTTTCATCCCCCACTGTCTATGACAGTAAACTACAGGAAGATACACGGAGTGCCAGCCGTTTCCACTCTAACAGACCTTCGGAGTGGAAACAACTCTCCTCTTTCCCCCCGGGACCAATCCACCTTGTCTGGTTTTGGTTCAGCTTGGAGGCTGGGAAGTGCTCAAGGCCTCAGGATGAGGGAAAAGCACAACATCTGACTCACCGTACAAAACATTCATCTACATGGCAGCAAAAATGAAAACGGACAGCAACTCTGTGCTTACTAGACACAACAAGCAATAAAGTTCTGCTTTGGCATGACATTTCTGTCACTTTATTTCTATTTGTTATGCTCCGCTAGTCCAGGGGTAAAATATTATTGGTCCAAAACCATGCTGTACATAACCCTTCTGTATATTAAACATCAAATATGGTCCAAATGTCACTTTTCAGGGAGGACAGAAAAACGACCTGCTGCTGAAAACGTTAAATTGTATTTTATTACGAGGACCCTATGTTATGAGAAGGACATTCCCTTATAAAAACAAAACTATGGCTGAACTTATCTGGAAACATCTGGACTGATAGATGTTGGAATACATTTTACATTTGTCAGTTTCACCTTGACCTGGGAGGGGCGTGTTACCATGATGGCATGCCCCATCGATGTCAGGGGACAAAATGTGAGCGTGTACAGGGGCGTGGAAGAGAATCTGGCCACTGGAATGTGGGCTTGTCAAGGCACAGGACCAGGTACTGCACCTGAACAAAGAGACTCTTGTTACCACCATGCAAAGACCGGTAACGCAACCCCCATCTCAACCGCTCCCCCATCTCTTTAATACCGCCTGTCTTTTCTCCCTGTGCCGCTTGCTGTGTTTATCTCTCTCGCTCGCTCATCTGTCTTTCACACTGTCTTGCTCTTTCTCTCTTCTTTTTCCTCATTCACTCTCACTCCCCCCTCACCTGTTATCTTGTTCTCTCTCACGTTCACTCCCATTCACAAATGACTGCAGCGATGTGGCCGCATGTTTCTGAAAGAGTGCATCTGCTCTCACGCAGGAATCAGAGTATCTGTCTTCTTGTGTAATGCGGGGATTATTACATTTTATGTTCTATGTTTTGGTTGTTATTCTAACAGAGAAAAATGGATCTCTACTCTTTTTTGCTCCACACTTGGCTAATGCATACTGATGATCTTTAGTGAGCACAGGTTTAGGAAAATACTGCGATGTACGTACTGTATACAAGCACACCTGCAAATAGCAGAAGACCAGTGGGACTGACAATACCTACATCCTGGAATTCAAAAAAAGGTGAGTATGAGGGCAGCACAGAGAGAGAAAGAATGTACCATATTAATTTTTCAAGTTTCTACAAAGAACAGAATATGCAAATAGACAGATAACACACATGTGTGCACATTGTGTTTTTTTCCTGCATGTCTCAGCTTGGCACTTCTGCACTCGCAGGAAAACCACTTACGTAAGACAGTCTGGGATATTCCTGTGCTGCTTTCCACTTTTGGCAAGAAGCCCATACACACACAAACAGAAACCCTGAAGGGCTCCCGTTCAGGGCAGAGAGCTGCGGTGAAACACCCACAAATACACTCTGGGCAGCCTCACATAAGCCAATGGGAGGATGGGGGAAAATGACAGCCAGTGTTTGTGTGCTTTGGTTAAACCAAGAGGTGATGATGACTGGAAGAAGGAAAAAGCAACAGGCCACCTCCACTGCGTATTATGTCAGACTGCACTGCACGGGCAAATGTTCAGCATAAAACTCCACTTTTCCTCCTCAGGATCCAAGCTGAAGGCTGTGGGGAAATCTCTGTATTGTTCCCCAAATATCATCTTTCTGCAGATCTGAGCAGCCTTTTCAAATCAACGGGAGGGAGAGAAAGATAAAGAGAGGTCAGAAACAGGTCAAAACTTACCAGAAACCTCCACTATATCTCCAGGTACGATGTCTCGGGACTTGATTCGCTGGACGGCTGTGCGGTTCATGCGGTACACTTTGCCCATCTCTGGCTCGTACTCCTTGAGTGCCTCGATAGCGTTTTCTGCATTTCGCTCCTGAAAAACACAACGGCATTAAAAAGAAGAATATTAGGGATACACAATACATCAGCACTGGCCATGTTATGCTTTTTGGTCTGATTTTAGGCATTATTATATTAGATTTCAATATTCTTAGTACTGTATTAACCAACATTTCAAAGTTTGAGGTTTTGAATTTAGACTGCAGTCAAAAAGTAAGTATAGCAGGAAGCCTTAAGAGGATTCATTAGCTAACTTTAGAAAATCTCTTGGCTCTGTAAATGTAGTCACTGGCAGCGCTCTGCTATTGTTATAAATTTGCATGATATGACATAACCTTACGCATACACAAATAACCAGGCACCCGACAGTCTCGAAACCGAAGATAGAGTAGTAGTAGTATATCTAATGCTAAACAGTGGGACACCAAGCCGACCCATTCTTCTGTGCTGACATTTCTCATTGAGAAGATGGATTTGACCATTAGCTGAATTTCTTTGTGGGCCTTCAGTTTCTCGGCCCACACACACCCACCTGCCAGACTCCAATGACAGCGTTGGCCACCAGAATCAGTAGGATGACAATGGGCTCTACGAAGGCTGTGGTTGACTCCTCCCCCTCCTCAAACAGTGCCAACACCTACCAAACAAACATAACCATCAAAGATGCTGTTTGCTCAACATACATCAATAAAATATTTTGAGAGAACTGTGGAGGTAAAAAATGATAACAATCATTTGGGCAGGTGATATATTATGCAATTTGGAAAGATATTTCTTGAGTATTCCTGACCGATGGGCCTTCAGGTTGGGCGTTCCCTGTTCCTATCCTTTAAGCTAGCAAACTATGCACACAACGTACTCCTGTGCTTACCAACATAACTTTTAAGCCTCAATCTATTTATAAAGGTGACGACTCTTTTCGCTTCTATCAGCCCATTTAATTTTAAACAAACTTTCCATCATCCGCTTTAGGAAACGTGAGGGTTGGTTTGTGGGGAAGGCTGCTTATTGTATAATACATTTCCATTTTGTCACATATTTTGAAGCTTGCCTTGGGGGAAAAAGTGTTTTGGTGATGTCATTTGTACCGCTGTTTGAGGGTAATGATTACGGAATAAAACCCGTAAGAAACATTAATTATAAAATCATTACATTATATAATGCTAGCAGGCAGCCCTTCACTGCTGTCCCTGACGCATCAAGATGGATTACTGTGATGTGGTCATGGTCACGCTTTTTAATCCATGTGTTTTTTTTATGATCGGCTCTCAAAACCTTTTGGACCCAGTTTTCACTGGTGTTTAGTGCCGTGAATAGATCACCAACGTGTTCACATGTTAACAAGATCTATCTGCAACACTGTTCTAAAAATACAACAATAAACAACCGGCCTCCACCTGTTATGAAACACAATACTGTATCAGCTGACACCCATTCAAAATATTTCCAACAAAATCATGTCATCAGTTACATGCCCCGGGCAGATACAGTAGTTCCTGCAAAGAGGAGGAGGTTAATATGGAGTCAATATCTGTACTTCACTACTTGAAAATGTTTTTCCTGTTTCTGCTTAACACTTCAAAGATTAAAACTTCAGGGGCAGTTTGCAAAATGTGGGTTTAATGGCAATGCATACACAATGATGAAGGACGGAGTTAGAAAATGAAGAGACAGACATCAATTCGCTACAATTAACTTTGTGGACATTCTGAATAATTAATTTAGATGTGAGGGGAAGGAAGAGAGCAAGAAGGGAGAGAGAAAGAGAGATGCACACAGAGATAGAGAGAGAGGGGGGAATTGGAGAAAATGTATATGACCATAAATACACTAAACCACATTTAAACTGATGACATTCTAGAGACGAGTCTGCCTGATGTCCTCCATAGACCTCTTATGCATTCATACTGCACACACTCTCTCCTTCCATTTATTTAAGCAACTTCGATACAGATCAGTTATAGCGCAGTCTCTCTCTCTAACCTTTCATTACAAACTGATGGGTTCATGCAGAGGCTTCTTTAAATCACTGAGTAACCGTGAAATAAGATGGGCAGGCAAATGAGATGGGTGAGTGAAAGCAGGGACCAAAAAGAGTAGAAGAGGCAGAATGAGATGGAGATAAAAAGAGCAAAGGAGTCCATAAAACACAATGTGTGAAAAGAACAAATAGATCAGTGAAATACTGAGAAAAGCCACACAGATGAGTGGCTTTGAGTTTAGATCATGGAGCTCAGCTAAATCCTCTCAAGTCACGGCTCTGGGCGGCATGTCTGACTGGGGTCTTACACACTTATAAATATCAGAACGGTTAAGAGCTTCTCTCCATCCCATTCAGTTTTTAAACAGAATACAAATTGACTGAATGTAGAAAACTGAAATATTTTGCCCCAGACCTATCTAAGGATTTATTTATGAGGATATAGCGGTGACGGACACCACAAGACAACTGGTATATCTGTCTCACCAAAATAAACTGTTTTCAAAACCTGACTATGATGTTAATATTTTGAGTTTCAGATCTTCACTGCTGCTGCTTGAGCAACATTTGTATTCGATGGAAACTGGAAAGAGAAAATATTATGCCACAAACATAAACCAAGAAACCAGTTTACAACATACAATTTATAGCTAAAGGTTGTTTATAGTGACCAAAATATGACCTCAAGACAGAACAGATTCTGTCATTCATAACTTCTCACCGCTCTCCTGAGAGCAAAAAACCTCACGACTGCTCCACAGAGACTCATTTCTGAAGTCATAAAGTGGAATAGCCTCTTGGCAGGCCTTTACCCTTTAAATCCAGGAAGTCCATCCATTGTTCAGATGACCTTTCTTTCATGATGTGCAGCGCTCAGCTGGAGACTCAAGTGTGGCAGATTCTTATTTTATTTTGCAATCTAACAGAAATTACAATAGAGACCAATGACATTACACTGATCCACAGCCTGTCAGAAATCTGCTGAAACCGTAGCTGACACTGCAGATAACTATATAGATGCACACTGAGACCACTAATGGAAGTTAGATCTGGTCAAATAAGGGCAAGATAGAAAGAGAGTTGGACAGAATGAAGAAATTATCAGATAAAAGAATGAATGTCTAACAAAATCTCTCAGAGGAGAAATGACAATGTGATCAACAAAGAAGCAGAAAGTAATAAAATGGAAAGTTAATCCGAAATGAACTCTTTATGAAAGAATGGATGGGCAATGATTTAAGATGTCTTGGGACTGGCAGTTGCATGGCAGTAGATCTGTTTGTTTCCATCCAAAAGCTTTTATTCCCAGCACATGCTGTTCTGTGATGAGTCAGGCTATCAGACCCTCATTGCAATTGTTTCAAAACACAAAATATAATAAATAACTCAGAATTTGTGTCTCCACGGCTCATCCGTCGCCTGGATACCGATGGCTTTGTTCTCATAACATGCAAAAAAGTCAGGATAGCTGAATGCTAAATATTTTAATATATTCAAAAGGCACACAAATGAGTTCAAAGACTAGGCTGATTCTCCCCGGAATATTTCCATCGCACCACAGCTTTTGTCCGACGCACAAACACACACAGTGCTTGCTGGGAGGTCTAATGCAATATTTTGATCAGTTTCAAGTGCCCCGCAGGATTCCGGCGGTCGGAAGACTGGTGCTTGCTTCGTACAATTTAACCACGGTTAGGACAATAAAAAAGTATGGATGAAAGACTAAATTATACATGACATGAGTAGAGCCACAATAGATGATGTACTTGAGGTTGACTCTGCTTGGACAAAAAGCAATGCGCACAGAAAAAGCAGATAATGTGTATTTTTGGAAAAAATATGATTGTTTGACTGTCCAGTTTATTGTGGGCGAGTGTGTGTATGTCCATGTTACATTACTGTCACTGAACAGTGGTGATCTGGAGAGTCCCTCTTTCTACTTTCAGTCAGACGGAAAGTTCATAAAAAGCTAAATTCATAAACGCCAATAAGACTGTGCTCAACAGTTTAAAGTGAGTGTAACACACATCATATTAACTGTGAGTGCCTATAGAGTAGTATTGCATCCTTCATATCTTCGAAGAGTCTTTAGTTTGATCACATTTATAAAAGACAGAAACAACAGTACGATTATTTCCGAAAAAAGTTGACCTCTTGTACGCGTGCAGGGGGAGCGAACTAAAGCACGAGCACACAATACGTCATTGCATTATCCCTGCATAACTGTTGATTGGTTTTCGTGCGTTCGTATGTCTGGGTTGCAAACAAAACCCAGACATATGACTTTCACTTTCCCTGCACGTTTCATGACCGGCATTTTTTAGCGCTGGGACTGCTCCCTCTATCAGTTTACTTTCTCTCGTTTAAAAGGTTGAGGTAGGAAGTAACAATATTGCCAACTGCACTGAACTTACACTCTGATTGAATGCTTATTGCAGTCACATCTAGCCACGTAAGATTTTGTTTTTGTCCACAAATCCAGCTTGTCATGGATACATTTGTAAATTGCACCTCCCCTCGATACTATCGTGAATTGGCGATCCACAGGCTGCCGAGAGAATGATCTGACTACAGAGAATATCGTCCAACACTATAGCAGCACCCTTCCTTTAACATTTCAGAGCATTGGAAAGTCTGAAAAGCCTGCGCAGAAAGACGACGGGAGCACACTATCATTTCATTACATAACAGTATAAATACAACACCTCAAACAAACTCTACAGGGCCGGTGCAATGTATCTAAAAAATAAAAAATAAAGTTAAGTGAGGTGAGGTGAGGTGAGGTCTACACAAATGCATTTTGCTGCTGAATGTCATCTTTAAAGACTCACACTTGAATTAACAAGAGTAGTGAGACTATAAAGTGAGAATATACTATACCTATATTTTCATTGGCCAACCGCAAAAATATATGGGACAAATATACTATACAAAATTAAAAAACAAAAACTAACAATGGAGATACATCTCTCTTATGCTATTTCATTTTATAAATATAAAGAAACATATTATTAACGTTTGTTTTCTAAATTTTTGCTGTCACACCATAAGACACATTTACAGTTTATTTGTCAACTACCCATATATATAATTCGTAACCGTACGTAACTTTGTCTGTACGAATTAGTTTTTATTTTTATTTTCAATAAACAACATATTTTTTTATTTTTATAAAACATAGCAACTACTTTGTTTGGTTTGTATTTTGGAACAGTAGCTCAAAATCATAAAAATGTAAATGTTATAATTTACATTTACGCATTTGGCAGACGCTTTTATCCAAAGCGACTTACTTTATGAAATGTGTAGCCTGAATGTACTGTAAGTCATTCTTGCCATTTTTATTTACATATTCAGCCAGATTTTGCACCCACGCTCAGTAAACGTTCAATTTGCAATGCATATATATAATCAACAATTGTAAATAAAAATAGTGACAAGCTAGGCCTCGTGCTAGCCCATCCTTATTTCTAAGCATTGCATGGTTTATGGAAAACTATTAAGAGCGTTTGGACTTCAAGTCACCCCATTCATTTACCTGTGTGTTTTTTAGTCACGGTACAAGAGCCAAAGAGCAAGACACAGAGGTAAATGATCTTAAGACACACAAATGAGCTCAGGCCAAGGTTTTACATAAATCATTTGACTAAAAAGACAGATTTTAACAACGAAAATGAAATTTGTCAGCATTCAATATAGGGGATAATATCTCCCTTCTCATTTCATCTCTCCCTCATTTACAATCATTCAGTGAAATGTGTGGCTTAGTAAACAGAAATGCAAACTTCTTGGTGTTGAACAGATGATGACAGCAACTCATTCAGGATCAGGTTCAGCATTAGCACACCTATAGTACTGCGATAAAATACACCTACTATAATACTTATGGCTATGTGGCTCGGGCCACTATTTATTGGGCTGGGTATGAAATGAGGTTACAGCATATTTGAGCCACTTTAAACCAAAGAGAAAGTTACTTACAAAAGAGACAGAGGCTGCCAGCAGCAGAATCCTCACCAGGAGGTCCTCAAACTGCTCCACCACCAAATCCCACAACGATTTACCTGTGCGACAGGAAGGGAACAGATTTGATAAATATTCAATTGTTGGATATATTTTCAGTACTGTAGATAGTGGAGACATTCTCAATATTGCTCATATGAATTTTAGTGAATGGTAATGATATTCATTATTTAAAGTCTGGAGCAAGAAACTATTGCACACAGCTATAACCCATGTATGCCAAGTATTAAAATGTACCCCTCCCTAGTAAAACACGCCAATTGAGCCCATGCTAACGGTGCAACCTATAAAGAGAAAGCAGTAACAACATGATGGAAAGATCAATATTTACCTTCTTCGGCTGGGAGCTCTGTCAGTCAAAACACAGCGTGGTAATCCATAGTGGAATAAGAGGATGAGCGAAAGACAGAGAAAAAGAGAGAACAAAACATAAGGATTCTGTTAGAAAAATGTTCAATCAGTTTTTTACATTCATACTAGTGACACAACGAAATGTTGTCTGAAAGAAAAAAATAGGCCGAAATAAAAGCCGAAATATCTGGCGCCCGCGCCTCTCCCTTCAGTGTATTTATAACAATAATTATAACAAGAACAGCTCAAAACCAGGGGACAGAAAATGACACGCAAGCTCTGTGTGATGCACGACTCTGTGTGACCGCCGTTATGTTCCGTTATTGTCAGAGATCACGCACATTCACTTCTGCGCGTTTTAAATCCGAGCTTTAAACGCAACTGACTCTTCTCCTATAGATGTGAATGATCAGCAGAACGATCTGTCAGTAACTGTTGATGTGGCTCATGTGGACTGTCATCCGGCAGGTGCTGATATCACTGAAGATCATTTTAAGCCTGTTTACATGAACAGACTCATTGCCCCTAAAAAGGATTGTGCAGAATGTGCACCATATATAAACTTCCTGTATTAGCAAGAGCTGCTGAGTTTGACTATAACTAATAATTTTAAAACTACAATGTTTAGATGATTGGAAAATCAATTGTATTGTTTTAAAATATGTTCTCCTTCATTTTTGTGGTTTTAGTATGTGTAATTTATCAAATTAAATAAAAACTATTTCAGAAAGTTGTAAAAGGTAATTTTTGGTTTCGGTATCGGTTTTCGGCCGATGTGGCGTGCATCCTAAATTTTCGGTATCATTTCGGCCCACAATTTTCATTTCGGTGCATCATTAATTCATACTGCATTTCCTGTGATGGTGCAAGCTGATTCATTTTCTGTCTGAATGTTAAATACACAGTTGAAGATTTAAATATTAGTTGCCAATTATTGATTTAGGATTAATGGGCTCCCTTCTATCTGCAGAAAAGAAATGAACACATAAAAAGTTTCTATATTGTAAAATAAAGAAGTCACATGTTTATTTGATATGCACTGCAGTAGTCGGTATTCCAAGAGCTATGACAATGCTAAATAACATATTTTCAGTTTCTTAATACACAACCATATAATGTAGTTTATATGAATAAACTGTATAAGTTTTTGAGAAACCCAGTCCATGGAGTTCTCTGCTAACAAACCAATTTAGCCAGCTTGTAAAAAATATTTGAAAAAAGCTCCTCTCAGCATAAACAGAAGACCAAAAACATATTAGAGAGGCACCTTCAACATCTGTAATCTCAGTGAAGGTCATAGCATCACTTCTCAATATGTTTAACTACAACACAGTAATGTGATGTTTGGTCTTCTTGAATCTAAATCACCAAATGCAAACCTGCAAAATGTGTTCCAAAACCATCAGACCCACCAAAAAAATAATCTGTGGTGGGAAATGTACAGACGGACCACCAACTGTGATGGAGTTTGTTTGGTAAATGCGTTCCTACCCAAAGAGACACTTCTCATGATGAAACAAACATTTCTGGCATTGTGCACAAGTCATAGGACACAGATGAGCTCTGTGGCCTACACACGGCTGTTTAGTCATTTCTAGAAGGTTTTCGAGTCAGAGCGTGTGGGAGCTGAAGAGCATGTGGAGAGTGGGAGGGGGCGGAGCTTCACAGACCTCTCTTTCTAACACGCACGCATCATAATTACACTGATGCCTTCTTTGTTGATGCTCTACTCTGAAATCTTGAGGAACCAAGTATTTTAGTGTGTCCATCTGTGTGGAAAAGTGGAATCTCATTAATAAGCAATTCTCACTGCGGCTGCTGCTGTTGGTGCAAATGCTGTTTGCTTATATAGCATAAACACCATCTGACAAATGAAGCTTTAATTAGGTAATCACAACTTTTGACATTAATTGACAGATTTACACAGAAGTGGATAGGAACACAGTGTTTGGGGGAGGTTGTTCGTGAATGGACCAAATATAAACCACAATGGAAAATCCTTGGAGCCGACCCAAAAGATAGCGAGAGAAAAAACAGGGTGTTCCTGAATTCCAATGAGCATGTTTAGTGTGTACTCAGGTCAGGGAACTCCGATCTAGTGAGTAGTTTTCCTTTCCATTCTGCTCAGAAGAAAAGCCAACATCCATATCAGTTCTTCCAATGCTATGGCCTTTGTCCCTGACTTGAAGTTACAGAACGAAAGAGGGCTTTCCCCTCCATGCTTCAAAAACGTGACTACACTCCCTCTTTTCTGTTACCGTAACTGTTGGCTCATGTGCACCATAAACCATAGAAGGTTGGGTCAAGCCAACCATGACATCTTCAGACTTGAAAACTTCCTGAACACAAACACACTCGCAGACAGACTCTGGGCAGTAGATGGGAATATGCTTGAGGCACGTGCAGTGGAAACCAAGATGAAATCCGCTCGTGACAAGAGACCTGCAGCAGTGGAATTACACAGTGGGAAAGCATCACGATTCCCATTACCCATTACAGTCTTTAAACACACTTGGCCCAATGACTGAATTTCCACCAACTCCTAAAAATAGCGAAGGAAAAAACACAAGCAATCATAACTGTATGTTTACTTAATAATGTTTAGTCTTATTCAGCTCCTGAAAGGTTTTTCATAATTCAACAAGCATGAATGGAGGGGATGAGAAGGCTCACATATAAAAGTGAATGAGAGAAAGGCATGAAAGAGTGTGTTGTGCTTTGAAGAACAGAGAAGATTCTTCTCTTTAGCTTTTCTAAGGCAATGCGATTTGTCGGTGTAAGAGAGCCTGAAAAGTTAAAGTAGAGTGCAGCATGCGATAAGTGCAGTGATATACTTCAAATGCCTTGATAGCGGAGTCATTCTTGTATTTTTAGAGGCACTGTGAATACTTTATGAACGGAAGAATCTATTCGGGAATTTTACATTTTAAAATTTTAACCGAAAATATTCGGCCGAAAATACTAAATACTTTTAGATTTTTCGGCCAAATATTTTCAGTTGCCGAACATTCGCTGCATCCCTAATCATAATGATATTTCACAAGTTCTTTTGCCCTGTCTTTTATAATTTTTTACTTTTTAACTTTGGGTAAATAGCAGAGTTCGTCTCTGTCCTTATTTACACAGCCGTCCCATCACAGTGAAGAAGACTTCATTGACCAACCATACACAACTATGGAGAAGTTAATATTAATGGTTACTGCATTTTCATATTAAGTAATATTCTTAAAAATAAGATACTAGGAACAAGTAGGCTAACTGTTGCGGATATTCTAAATCCCAGCAACCAACGCATCTCCGGAATAACGCGCAGTGCCTCCAAAGCATTAGTATCTTATGCATTTCTGCAATATAATTTAGCCAAACCAGGTCCAGAGGATTCCAGCATTCCTAGATACGTAATTTCCATAGCTGTAATTCATAGGCGAGATTATGCTAATTGGAATTCATTAACATACACACGTTTATATTTACATTTATGCATTTGGCAGACGCTTGTATCCAAAGCGATTTACATTGCATTATACTATACATATGTTTCTGAGAATGTGTAATCCCCAGGGAACGAACTCATGATCTTTGCGTTGCTAGCGCCATGCTCTAACTACTGAGCCACAGGAAATTTTACTTTGAAATCTGACATTTACGAAGTATTTGTGAATCAGGAGGAAAGTTTTCCTGCAGGTCTGTTTTATGTCTTTTATTTTGCCCTTACAAATAAACCTTTCATTATTTGGAATTTACTAACATATTACGAATGTTTCATGAATGAGGCCCATTAACTCTTGTGCTCTTGCTTTACCTTTCTAGTTGTAGGTGTGAATTTCTGCTGATCTAGGACCACTTGCTCATATTTTACACATTTTATTTACACTTTATATGAAAACCTGTCTCAGATACTGTAAGTGACAAAGGGGACTTTCTTGATAAGAATCTTCTCTTTAGGCAATGCTAAGTCAAACCACATGCCTGGACACAAACACAGCCTTGGAAAAGGGACTTAGAATAAGGGTGGGAAAAACAGAGGGTGGCAGACACAGAGGACGAAAATAAGGGTTCCCCTGTAAGGGTGTGCCAAGGATTCCCTCAGAGTCATATGGGCCGTGTCTGCTCGCCTGGCCCAGGCACATTCCAACATAGTGACTTCACCCTGCCCTTACAAATAAAGTCGCTCATATACAGACACACACACACACACTTTGCTTTCCTCCTATAAAATTAATCTTGCTCTACTATTCCAATATCATCTAAAACATGCTCTCGATTATTCACTCTCTCTGTAACCACACAGTAAATGAAAACAAGTGCCAGTCTGTTTACACACCAGTCAGTGGGAGAGGGGAGATACTTCCTGGAAACAGTTGCCAACAACACACAGCCTGTAACGGCTGTAACCGGCGAAGTAGGAGGAAGTTTCTGATCAGCATTGAAAAGCAGGCAGGCCTAAATGATCAAACTAGGACTAAATGATCAAACTAGGACTAAATGATCAAAAAAATGACATGAAAATGATTTAAATAAAATGTGCATATTGCAACACGCATATTGCAACACAATATCTGAATGATTATAATACTTTAAATAATTACAGATACAGATAGTAAAAAAGTTGATGCAGATGACTTGTGGATGATAATCAATGATCAGAAAGATTGTGAATGGTGATGACAAAAAAAAAGTTCAAACTGACTTTACAAACTTAAAGCACTGTTTACTGAATTGTTTAGTCCGTTATTGCACATTTCTACAGAATAGTGCAGCTCTAAGTCCAATTATGGCACAGTTAAATTAATAGCTTAGTATATAAATAATACAAAATATAATCTGAGAAAAAAAAACGGACATCTTTTGACGCAAAGTTGTGCAAGGAAATATAATATTGACCTATAATAATCAGAGGCTACTATTAGGTTTCATCTCCACCTGATCCCAAAAAAATGATTTAATCAATTTCCAAAGCTTCTGTCATACATTATTTTCTGCTAAAGATTCCGCTTTACTCAAAAATGGTCACATTACCTAAATTCAATGCAAGTAGCCGTTTCATGTTGTCCTAAAATTTGCACTTTTAAAAGTCAACTTGAATTTAGAAAAATGTGTGTGCAGTGGTGCCCGTGCAAAACTCGTCACCACAATACCAAGATTCTCTGAGAGGTTTCCAGGGCATTGCTCGATGGCTGCTAAGGTGTTCCGAATGTCATTGCCATGTGGTTGACAGTGTTTTATGGGTGGTTTCTAGGGTTGTCCTTTATTGGCTGTAAGGTGCTTGCTTACCATAGTTAAAAATGGCCAAGTCTCATTTTGGTTCCTAAATATGGCTCAGGCTCCTCCTAGTATTGCCTACAAGCTTTTTAGACCTTAGCAAGCACCTCTAAGAGTGCACAAGTTGTTTCATACAGGACATTTAAGACACATTTTGGACCTATATTCCAAGAACTTAATTTATTAGGTGGTCCAAATTAAAAAAATTATAATCAGGGAGGCTTATCTGGCCATGAAACAGTAGCAGATGGAAAACTGAATGACTATTATGGAATGCAAATTAAAGATTCATATCTTCTGGTTCTGGCTGGTCTCTCAACTATGAAAACAAATTTTAAGAGTTGTTGCTATGACCACTTTGCTCAATGACATTGCTGGAAACAGCATCTCGTTGGCTATGGACGTGTCCGATTTCTGCGTAACGTCAACATGCACACAAAATATATCGAGAATCTAACTTCAGATTTACACAGGAATCACAACAGCTGCATCTTCTATAACACATTGCCAATTGATTCACAACCAATACATCCAAGTTTAACTGTTTAAACTGAACTGAGTGAAGATCGGCTAAACTTCAATGATAAATGTATGTTAAAGGCAGTAAATAATTCCTTGTTTTCAGCACCATTTACACAACAGCCATTAAAACAACAGTAACAAGCCTCCTTCGGCTTCTTAAAATAACTTGGAAGAAATTTAATGTAGTCATGCCAGAGTTATTGACTTCTGCTTCAGACAGTCATCATGGAAACAAGAATGCAAAGACAGTTTAAGAGCTAAATTACTGTAAGTGCAACAGGACATTATTATGAATAAATAATCTACTCATCTGTGCATTCTCATCTCTGACATCCAAGAACATATAGTAGGAACATTAAAAAAACACACAAAGTGTAAAGCACAAAATAAATTATGTGTGAATATAAACAATACTAAATACATTTGTAGAACCTCATGTTTAATTTTAAGGTGACCTGAAAACATGTCTTCTGGAGCATACATATTGCATCGCCAATTGTCATGTTGTCATTTATGTAACTGGAAATGATCAACTCACAGGGGAAATGAAGGTTCAATGCTTTATGGTTGCTTTATCAATGCAAGTGGCTATACCGTATGTGGATTTAGGCAATAATAATAGCAGGCCTACAGGTAGCATACTAATGCTATTCTTGTTCATGCCTTTGAGTTAAGTTTATAGTTAATAAGGGTTTTAAAATTTTCTTTTTACTTTTGGACATTGAGCATCACAAAAGACAGTGATGTACATTCCAGTGGACTCAGGGTCTTAAAGGTAAAAAATGACACATACCCATAATAACAATAGTAATGTTAGCAAACAAAACTGACCAATTAAACAAAAGCCATTAAAGTCCACTCTGACTACATGTCCATAACTATGCTTGCGTATACTTACATTTACATTTAGGCATTTGGCAGACGCTTTTATCCAAAGCGACTTACATTGTATTATCCTTTACATTTATACATAGGTATTTGCAATCCCCTGGGATCAAACCCACAACCTTGCATTGTTATCGCTATGCTCTTACCACTGAGCTACAGGAAAGCTGTAAATATTAAAACAATTATTATTTAAGGTGTTGGTATAAAGCAGTTCAAAGCATTGTTATTGGCTGTCTGTACTATTACATGACACCAGTGCTTTATTGCTATCACAAAAGGGGGAAGGTCTGGTCCCACAAAAAAACTTTCAACTGACACTACAGCTTCACACATCACACTTACTGTACTTCTTTGAGTTTAAAAGAAACTATCTTCATATCTGCAACACGTATAAAAAAACCTCAATCTATGCTTACTAAGGGAACAGAATGAAATGATGAACATCAATCACAAGAAAAATCTAGCAAAAAAATCCAACTACAAACACAACATCCAGCTGTGTATGGATAGCATTTACAGTGTTAGCCACAGCGGTTTTACATAAATGTGCACAACTACATACTATGCAAATAAGCCGCGCTCCTATGCCCCATTGACTAACCTATCCACCAGGCCTTCGCAATAACTAACACACATACATTCATACACAATAGACAGAAAAAGAAATATTCTCGTTACATTACATCTGTGAAATATAATAGATGTCTTTATCAAAAAGTAAATTCATGTTTCTCCACCTATGTGAAAAACGTTATTCCGCAAGTCTAGCATTGCTACAACTAGACTCTTTCAGCTAAACTTTGTTAGTTTGATTCAGGCAAACCAAGAGAAAATCTAATAAACCTGAGCAGATTATGATACAAATAAAAAACTATGTGAAAGAAAAGATGGGCCACAAGAGACAACAACACTCAGAGGTAGACTGAGTCAACAGAGCGGTTCGCCACAAGGAGGTGATGCAGGCAGCAGAAGTGGGAGGTGAGAATGAGAGCTGAGTGACAAGTTAGTAGATCACACAAACAGACACACACACACCACAAAGCACGGCTGCGACTCTACAAGATGTGCTAATGATAACACTCTAGCCTCCATTTACTTCCTCCTCTCAAACAAGCACGAAAAAGCCTTTATTTGTCATAGAAATATAATATGGCAATGTGTGATGCTTTTATGTGTCGAGTATGTGTTGGAGTGGTAATCCTTTACGGTAAATTGATGACGCAGTAATGCAACATGATACTTCATAAACACCTCAGTATTTCATTCATGCAGATTTTATAGCACTGTTTCTCATATAAAAGCAGTTTATGCAGTCTAGTTTTAACACAGGTGAAGCAGCAGCAACAATAAAATGGGTTTAGATGTGATGCTTGGAGCAGCAGTGGTAAATGCTCCACTTGCTGGCACGAGGCGTTTTCTGCGGTTTGCACTAGCTGAGGATATTTTTCTTGTGGTTATGCTAATACACCAAGCCTACAGAAAGCGGCTAAGTGTGCTTAAGAGGATGTTGAAACAGTTCATCAATGAAATGTAAACTTGGTGGTTGACATACGAAGTCCTCCTGTACATAATGTGACAGGAAACACACTCTATACTAAGTGATACCATGTTAGGTCTACAGAATTTGGAAATTCTGTACTTGTTTCATGAACACAACCTCATAAGGAAGTGAGAAAGTGTCGCACAGGTACAAACTGCTCATGGCATCAGCTGGTCGAGCACATAGAAATAACAGTGACGACTAGCTAAGTCATCTTGAAATAAGCAAACAGCTCAGCTCAGTGGGCTTGGAGAGCTGTTTCATGTGTTATGTGACATTTTGTTATTTTAGTCTGTTGTAATTGGGGAGTTCTGACAAGACGGAAATAAAACCATCCAAGCGCAAGACAGCAGTTTCACTCAGATACCAATGAAACACAACTCTCTCAACTCTGTTTACCTACAAGACATTTTGAGAGCATCAGGAAACATAAGTGAAAGATGGAAAAACATTGGGAGGGTGTATGTCTGTGTATAAGTTGGTGCAGCAAGCAGGCGAAAGACCAGTGAAAATGAGAGTTATCAAACGTACAGAAGTGACACAATGTAATAAGGGTCCTCTAATACTGGCGTAAGATCAGCAAACATCTGTCTGGAGTGCACATGGCAGCCAGCAGTGTGTACTGTGTACAGTAGCAGTCATCTTCCCCTCTGTTGTGTTAACTGGCAGTATGGCTTAAACAAACACGCATGTGCACAGTCACTCACAAAAATGCACTTCAGCAGGGCGCGCAAAACTCTGCACCACAAAGATCAAAAAACCAAACATCCTCTATACAGGGTCCTTAGATCACAGCTGCGAGTAAACTGCTACTTCCACACGCGTACTGTTTTAACAGTGTGGGAACAGATGTCCAAAGTGTATACATTTATGTATATCTACTGCAGGTTATTGTGACAAGCCTGATACAGCAAAAGAGAAAAAAGATGTGTTGATCTATACAGATGCATCAAGAACACATTTCATTACAAACACTACATAACTACTCATCTTTAATTTAAACAAACATGGATCCTACTGTATCTAACCCTACCACAACAGTTGAGAAGTAGGCCTGCGTACACATTACACGTTCACAGATGAGTTAAGCAACACTAACAATCCACCACAACTAGAGCAGCCTAAACCTCTATTTGAAATAAACAGTGTTAAGAAAATAACCTCAATATGAGAATAAAACAGATCAGTCTATCATACTAGCATTTAACAGGCTAAATTTTAGTTCTATTGATGTGGACTTGTTCCCTCAATTTGAGGTCTTTGGCCTGGCAGTTTAACATTGAAGTAATAAGGGCTGCTTATTTTTTAGGTCATCTTCTAGAGCAGCGCAGGCCAAGGTAGATGAAGCTGAATCCAAAAGACTCTTCACACCAACAGCAAGAAAGACAAACATTAAAAACTGATGTAAAAAAACAAACACAACAAAATAAACGTTGCTTTTTCAATTTCAACTTCATTTCAGGCTATTTTTTCTTATGGAATGTAAATAGCTCCACAGGAGGTATTGTTTCGATTCAAAGTACTGTTTACTCCCATGAAAAGTAAAGTAATACAAATGTATTAGATGGCCAGAGCTATAAACTTGTGGGCAAGATGAGAGGATATATTAAAAAAAGAAGATTAGAACCTATTGTACTATTTAACATGGAGAGCCATTTGTCCTATTAATGGTGTGTGTACATGTAATATTTAAAGAATGCAATATTTTAAATATGGATCTTAAAAACAGCTATTTTATCAAGGGTAAAAGAAAAAGGGGTGAGGCTGAATACTGATGTAGAATTTTTGATCTACGATGCGATGGCCAGTGTCAGAATTACCTTTGGGAATAAAATGTGGGAGATAATATACAATAATGTTTAATGTCCTAACGGTAAACAAAACCTTCTGTCCTCATGCATTAACAATGTACCAGCATGTCAAAGAATAATCTCAAAAGGGTTTGGAGCATTTCACTCCCACACATACACAAAACAAATACAGCAGGCTTAAAACAAAAACACACCTTCTACACGTAACACACATATAAACAACACTGGGCAAAAACTGAGAACAAAATGCCTAATAGCATCTGAGAATACATGCAAATGAGATAAATAACATGGGAAAAACAACACACAAAAGGCATCACGGTTCATCACACATCGTCTGTCAATGTATAAGGTCAATGTAGGATAGCATTACAAAGTATAACAACATTTTTGGAGTTAAAGCAGTATAATATATGTAAAGAATACATTATATGAATGAGTACACTAAGTGTGTGCAATAAGGCTACAGAGAAAAGGGTATTCCCTGCGGCATAAAGCTGCATGTCAACCAGGAAGTTGACACCTCAAAACGAGAAAGCAACCATCTACAACAAGATGTTACATTTGCCATGAAGTAACTGTCGGCCTCACGGTATGTGAAGCATCATTCAACAAAGACCTGCTGTGAGAGCTGTACACAATTACATTACAAAACATATCTCTGGCCAGACACAAACCACCACACTGTTTATTGTGTCGGGAATATTTATCTAGCTATAAACAGCAAATCTGATCTATGTATTCTCTTCAGTCTTCCAGAGGAACCTTCTGCAAACTAGTATTTATCGGTAACATTAGGGTTAATAAGAGCAAAGAAAGTCCAGTTAAAGTTGAGTGTCACTGTTGAGTATGTATGTAATGAGTTAATGAGTGTGCCGCTTTAACGGACCGAATTGGAAAGTCACGAGACGTTGTGCTTATGCTGCAGAAGGATCTACATGGAGGTCAAATGCAATAAATCCAAAGGGAATTCTTTATTTGTTGATGATTTTCTCTAAGACACACAGCTGTACTGACTGTTCACTCTGTATCAAATTGTACTTCTGATATATTACCAAGAGACAAACATAAATAATAAACTGTGAATATAAATACATTAATAATGACTGAACTCAAAAAAGAAATGGCAAATATTTTGATGCATTTTCACAATTTTCAGCCTCTGGATTCTAGCATACTGTGGATAGACATGAGAGAAACTTTAATAAAAGAACACAGTGGTGGTGGTCTCTGGGCAGCTGTTTAGTGGTCTTCAGCACTTTATGCTGTTGCAATTTCAGAAGTCAGAAAATATAAGTGTTAAAAGTGCCAAAATATACATAAACATGTCAACACCTTGAATTTTTTGTATTTTCCTTGAAATGAAATACAAGCATAAAGTTAACAGAATATACTTGTACTGCACAGGTTTCTATTACACTGATTTATGGAAGAAATCAAGTTCTTTCGAGCGTTCTCTGAAACAAACTGTGGTAGGGCAGTGTAACCCGAAGCGTACTGTTTCTCCATGAACATTTTGTCTCGGTGAGGAAGCAGAAAACTGGTTACTCAAGTTCTATAACGCTAGTCACCAGTGCATTATCTAGCTCTTTATCTCTTTAAACAATGTTTCCCTTTAAGGGCAGCTATTCCACATAAAATATACTGACTACCGTATGCCTTTGAGCCAAAAACTTCTCCAGCTGATAGAGTGTGAGAGCCGACGGCTCAAGGTTACGGGTGGAAAACATTCTGCAGTATATGGAGTCGGACACTTGCATCTCCGTACTGTAAAGCTGCATAATACCGCTGCACAAAGATAACATCACAGAACGGTTTTCCACTCGGAGGCTTATGGCCAGGTACATTGCAGAGAGCAAACCACTTTTGATTTGACTGAATTCAATAAGGGTCATAAAAGAGGATGAATGGAAAATGCAGTGCTCAACAGCCATTATGTTCCGTGTCATAAAACAGAGCAGAGCTCATCCATTGCAGTATATATGACTTCATCGATATTTTGTCAGTCACTGGCTTTGTAAAGTAAAAGCAGCTCATAAGCATGCATTGCATCTATCCATGACGTCAAGACTGAATACATAAGCAAAACAAATCCTGGATGTCAGAATTATTTATATCATAAGGTATGAATGAACAAAGTATGTGGTAACTATTAAGGTCACAAGTTTAAAACTTTAAGAGATGCATCATTTCAAACATCGCATCAGTAATGCACGACACTGTTCACGGAGCTCGTTTGGTTGTCTTGACCTGTTTCTTATGACTTGTGAGATACACAACGCATAACTTTGGAGGAAACGAGCCGGGTTTCACCTCACAAACATTTATATAGACGGACATGCAAATAAACGTTATTTACTCACCGTTGGGTCCATATTTTTCGAAATTGATTTTTACTTGTTCCAGCGTGAGTCCAGTGTTTTCATTCACGCCGAAGTTCGCCAAAACTTCTGGTGCAGATTTAGTGTGGGCGTTTTCCATCTTGAGGAACCGTTTACTACGAGCACTTCAACGGCATGTATTTATCAGCAATTACACTGTGCTTTGAGACGGGCCGTGAACAAATTTCCACCGAGGTGCTTTTAGACCGCCAAGCGGAGGTGGTAGTCTGCGCAGACGTCCACCTGCCCCCTCTGCAAGCCGCCGGTTTGAGCCCGTGTACCTCCGTGAGTCCTAAAGCTGCTGCCTGTGAGCTCGAGCGATGTGAATGCGCCCGCGCGCTCTCCGCTTCCTCTGAAGGTGCGCGAGGTTCCCGCCTCTTTTTCCGTGAGCTCGAGCGTTTGAGCGCCGTTCGTGAGCTCTCATTGGCTCGCTTTACCTGAACGAAGAGAAAGGATCGCGCTCGCTTTACATACAGATATATAAAAAGACGCCGTCGTAGCCGAGAACTGCGGCGAACACTTGCATGCCGGGAGAAGAATGAAACGGTAAGTGTGTGTCGTGGATGAGAAGGAAGCTCCGGAGGTGAGATCCCCACAGCGCGTCATCTGCTGTGAGCTTGTCAAACCGTCACGGTTGAAACTTGTGAGTGCCTCTGATAAATGCGTGCTGAAGACATTAACCATTAACTTGCCAAGCATTAACGTGTCCATACTTGAAAGACCTTAGATATTTAGAAACTGCTGCTGCTTTTATTTGATTATCATCCAAATTGGAAGGATTGCATCAAGACACAGATCTGGGGAAGATTTCTGCTGTATTGAAGGTTCACAGAAGCACGTAGCTTCCATTAATCCTTAAAGAAAGAGGTTTGGAGGACAACATATTTTGTTGACAACATTTTCATAAATAAAACCTAAACCCACACCAAACCCCAATGCTTACCATAACTTACCCCTAAAATCAGAGGGAAATTATAAGTGAAAAACAATGGTCTAGAAGCACCTAATCCTGGTTGGAAGATTAAACTTAAAATAAACTGTAAATTTATTTCTAAAATCTGATTGGTTGATGTAAATGTTGTCCCAGGGTCAACATGATGTTGTCCTAAAGATATCAACCACTTGGCAAAAACAGGAGAGCCGTTTGGAACCACCAGATCTCTTACTTGAGCTGACCTCCGGTTCAAACTGAGCCGTTGATGGAGAAGGGTCTTGGTTAGAAGTGACCAAGAAGCTGATGATCGCTCTGGTTGAGCTCCATGATCATATATGGAGATGGGAGAAACTTGCAGAAGGCAACATCACTGCAACACTCCAACAATCTGGTCTTTATGGCTGAGTGGTCAGACTCAAGCCTTTGCTCAGTGGAGACACATGAAAACTTGAAATATGCAAAAATATACTTTAACGAATCTTTCAAACTGTCAGAAACAAGATTCTCTGGTCTGATGAATCTCAGTTTCGTACATCATGTACAAGTGTTGAGCAGTGCCTGGTTTTCTCCAGACAATACCATCTCAACAGTAAAGTGTATTGGGAACAGCATAATGATCATGGAAACCTAGCCCAGAACATTCAGAACCTCGGACAGGGCAGAAGGTTCATTCTCCAACATGACAATGATCCTAAGCACACAGCTAAAACAATGCAAGAGTGGCTTATGGACAACTCTGTCTGTGTCCTTGAGTGGCCCAGCTAGTGCTTGGGCTTGAACCCAACGGAACATCTCCCTAGAAACCTGAAAATGTAGGTCTACTGATGATTTCCATCCAACCTGACAGAGTTTGGGAGGATCTGAGGAGAAGAATGGCAGGAAATTGCCAAATGCAGATGTGTAAAGCTTGTCACATCATACCCAAAAAGATTTGAGTCTGTGAAGGTGCTTTAACCATCTTCTGAGTTAAGGGTATGAATACTTATGCAATGTACTCATTTTATTTGTTTATTTTTTATCAATTTGCAAAGCTGTCAAAAATCTGTTTTTTTGTGTTGTCATTATTGTGCATGGAGTGTAGATTAGTGTAAAAAAATAATCATTTTAACTAGTTTAAGATAAGACAGCAGCATAACAAAATGTGAATAAAATGAAAGGGGGTGAATACTTAAGGCACAGTACTTAAAAGCACGAGTAGGACAAATATCTTCCAAACCTAGAATGGTAACAATCACTGGTGACAATACGCTCGATACAATACACAATGCTGGGTTGACTATACGGTAGTATCACGGTATGAGGAACAAAATGTACAAATCTGAAGTTCAAGACAACATTCAAGGTTTAATAGAACATTAAAACAATAAAATTAAATAAGCCTGTTAAAATATGAACCTTCTATATGTTGATGCAGCTCATGTGTTGGCACTAGGCATGGTAGGGATACCGGTATCAAGGTATACAAGTGGTTTGAAAGTCACAGTTTTTAAACCTCAAAAAATTCTGTTATACCGTTCCCAAGGTATAATCTCTTTTTTATGTCTCATCAAATACGGAAAGTGTAGGAATTTGTCAGGTTCTGTGCTATTTTTTGTTGATGCTTAATTTGTTGTTTGCTCATCTACATTTCATTTATTCATTTGTATAAATGTATGCAAGTTTGTATGTTTAAATACTAGAAATGCATGTAAAAAGTGACTAGAAAGGGGCGCCAGGCCTTCAAAAGGTTTGGGAACCACTGTACCAAATATTTTGTGTGGCTTAAAAATAAAATATATTGTGTTCAATGTTTTGTACCCAGACATTTAAAATAACATATTTTAAAGCTATAATTACAATACAGCCATACCATAAAACCATGTTTTTCGGGCTTAAGGTTATCATACTGTCAAAATATCATATTGGCCCATGCCCAGTTGACACCACAACCAATAGGATTAAACAGATTGCTTATTTGAAAAAATCACCTGAGATCTGAAATCCACATTGTAAATGCTTTTGTATTGTAATATATCATGATGTTCCAAACCTGCTTGTCCACAATACCAGAAATTTCTACTTTGAAGTAGATATCAGATTTTTACCTAAACTAATAATATGCTTAAAAATATATAACTTAGCATCTTAAAACTTTGCAAAAGCTGGAAGTGAAGCATCATCCCTGCAATGTACTGCACAGCGTGTTGAGATGGATTTAGAACAAGGTGCTCCAGTTCTTTCCTGGCTCATAGTTTCTCCTCAGTCCCTTTGCAAAGTCTATATATAGAAAGTATACACTGCTCAACTCATGCTAATCCAAGTAATTTTATAGGTTACATCATCTTTGCCTGCAGAACTGATAGAAGATCTTTGGGAAAATGAGGTAACCAGCAGGTCAAAGTTGGCATCCCAAATTACAGAGGCAGCTCCATCTGGCTTGGCTTTTCACCTCTCAGGTGCTGTGTCATCCTACACTCTGCCTGACTATTACATTCAGTATACATTTGGCAGACACTTATCCACACCAACTTTTCAGTGCATTCAAATCTACATTTTAGCAGTGTGTGTTCGGTGAGACTCAAACCCACAATCTTTGCACCTGTAGTCATTTAAAGTTAAAGTCTGCTAAATGATTAGCAACACTGTCCTTTTAAAGAATACTGTGGATACCCTACTTTAAATCCCTTACCACTAAACACAATGTGCTCTGATGGTTAATTTTATCACAGAATGGCCCAGGTCCCTCCATCTATCCAGGTCATAATCAGCTTCCACTCCTGAACAGGAGCTCTGTTTAGACACAGGCTTTTTGCACTAATCTAGGACCAGCTTCAACCTCACATCATTATGTTCAGCTCATACAGTACATAAAGGGCAACAGGTCCTGTACCCAATAATGATGCTTTCAGAAGTTGCAATATTTCTAGCTTTTCATAGACAAGGCTTCAGTCGTCTTTGATCATCATCATCCTGCACTGGTTTTAAGTAGTCAAACCACTTTCTCCACTTGATTAATTTAGTCCAAATATTGACTCCATCCCTGAATGCTCATGGAGTAGGATAGAGGTCTCCATGGGTTAAGACAGTGGCTTGAGGAAGCACGCTAATGCAAATGAATGGATCAGATTGCCTTGTTGGAAAGGAATGTTAATAGGACATCACTGGCATTGCATGCCACTTCCTATTTCTTATATAGACAGGTTAAGCATTAGGGTGTGATACTTCTTGTTAAGGCCTCCTGTCTAAAATGACTCGGCAAGAAGCTGCATAAAGCTCATCTTCTCCACAGTTGCAATGCACAGAAAAAGTTTGATTTAGCCAGTTCATTTGACCACATCCTTACAGCACGGATACTAGAATCACAATGCTGGTTAGCACAACTCAGCTGCTACACGACAGTATATAACTGTTAAACCGCTATACATTTAACACAAAACCAAAGTCAATCAAGCTAACCCTCCCCTAAAAATAGCAAAAAAAGGGAAACTCTTGAATGCCAAAGTTTTTATAGAAAGGAAATCCTTTCCCCTACCACACTGGTATACAATGAATGTCTGTGCAATTTACAGTTTCAGACACACCAAATTTTCCACTCAGGTTTGCGAGACTCCCAGCTGCATTTGCCTTCAACCCTGGCTGATCTCACCATCACTTTGCATTATGGAAATCAGTCCAGCCCCAAATAGGTGAGATAGCTTAATGTGTTTTTTACCATTCCGGACACACAGTACTGTAGTTTCAATCAAGAGTGGTGCATTTCTCTGTATCTATTGTAATAATGAAAGTTGTCATTCATTTTAAAGATGGAATGTGCATAATATTGGCTAAATATTTTGTGAAGGTAAAACAGTCTGTAACAATTGACATCATTTTAAGTCCACATCGAGGACATTTTAAGCTTGTCATCTGTGATGCTGATTGAAATCAGCCGCTCTGATGTTTGCTTGAGGCACAGGACTGCGGTGCCTTCATTGACTTTGACTCAAGGAGATCTGGAGTGAGACTAATCCCCAGACTGCAGCAGCTGCACCTGACAGACAGAGAGAGAGAGAGCGAGAGAGAAAGAAAGAGAGATACAAAGGCTGTGCCCATTCTAGCATCCCCTACACCTCTCTATCAAAAACCCCGCACTCCTTTCTCCCTCTCTCTTGTTGCCTCTCTCTTACCTTTTCCCATCTCTCTTTCTGTCACACAGACTCCAAGTGCATCACATGTGATGCGGCAGTCATTTCACAGGATGGTATCAGGGGATGCCAATGTGCCGTCTGCTAGTATGCCTGACGGGAATAAAGATGAAAGGGGGAAAGGGGAGGAGGAACAAAAAGATATGGAGGGAGAGGGGAGACAGAATTATTTTTGTCAATAGTTATGTTTGATCTGCACATATTCAGTTGTCATTGTGTATGTCAGCCAATCAGATCACAAAACCTGAGACTTATTTAAACTGAATGGAAATACCCATTGAAAAATAAATTACAGTGCAGAAAGAGAAACTGTAAGAATTCATAAGCATGGTATTCACTGACGCTTCCAAAATATCTGTAGACGTCTTGTGCAAGTAGGAAAATTGAGTGCTTTTTCAAATGCTATATAAATAATAAAACATGCATACACAATGCATCAGATATCTTCATCATCCTTTTTTTGCTCACATAGGGGAGTGACATCTAAGTGCTTTGCCAATCTTCATCTATCAGTCATTGCCTAATGGAATCAACCCGTCTATAATGAGCCAATTACTATGCCGTAAAACTTGTTGACTGTTCAGATGACTGTCATGGCCTGTACCAGTCACACTTTAACTTATGTCCTGATTTCTTTGTGAATCATCAAAAAAAGTTCTATTTTTAAGTGACCTTTTTTCCCACAACTGTAGCACTAGCTTTTATATGAAACTGTTTTATGAAAAATTAACACATTTAGAGAAGGCCATTAACTTCCATTCTTACTTGTATATTTCACATTATGCAATTCATCTTTTGTGTATTTTGTGTGTCCCTCTGTATTCTGGTAGAAGCCTGCATTTCTGCAGTTCAGAACCTGGGTATACGATTACTAATACTCCCCACTACAACATTTAAAAGGCCTTGCAGAGTTATCACTCACTCAGCGGGGGTCTGTGAGCTATGAAGCTCTGTAATAAGGGCTGTTAGAGCTTCAGTCCAAGCACCGTTGTTTAATGCAAATAATACTACAGAGTGATGGAAAGTATTAGGAACACAAAAGGGGAGAAAAAAAGAGGAAGGGGTGATGTAACCCGTGGGCAACTTTTACAGAATATACTGTAGGCTAGGCTACTGTATTTTTATAAAGCACTACACGATTAGAAGCAGATAACATCTGCATTGCGATCAGATGTAAAAAAACATCAAGATAAACTTAGCACCAAAAATACCTAGATAATGTCGTTGAAATGAATGATAATTGCTCACATCAAGACTGAACTCAATACAGGAGAAATCATGCATACAGAACCTTGGATGTTACTCTAAGTCAAAGTCATTATCCTCTTAGAGGTGAAACAATAAGCATCTAAATACAGACAACCTTCAGTGAGTTCTATTCCATAACATGGTGTCTGGTTGACATGATCTTTATTTTTTGTGTAACATAATGAAATGTTTATGGTAACTTCACTTCTCACAGTGTCTCCATTGATCTGAAAAACAAGACATTAAAGTGATATTTCAGCCAAAAATAATCATTTCTGTCATCATTTACCCTCTTGTCATTTCAAACCTGTATGGCTTTCTTTCTTCCACAGAACACAACAGAAGATATTTAGAAAAATGTTGCTGGACCCCATTCACTTGCATTAGTTTTGTGTCCATACAATAGAAGTGAACGAATGAGGCATTTATACAGCGCTTTATCGTGTATTGCTGTACTGTACACCCAAAGCACCCCCTCATATGATTTTGTACACACAAATCATATGAGGGGGTCTCTCCTCAACAACCACCAGTGTGCAGCATCCACCTGGATGATGTGACGGCAGCCACAGTTCAACGGTGCCAGTACGCTCACCACACACCAGCTATAGGTGGAGAGGAGAGACAGAGAGATAGAGCCAATACAGTGGAAAAGTGGGGTCCAGTGCTGTTCGGTTACCAACTTTCTTCAAATGGTTTGAAATGACAGGAGGGTGCGTAAATCACTTTAACTGGTCATTTGTTAAATCATGGTGGTCTAGGTTTTTTAGTGCATAAAATGTAAAGGTAACACTAACAAAATGACAAAAAAATAACAATATTTTGTGATACAAGCTTAACCTTTTCATTCATTTCACTTGTGATGTTCTATAACAAATATAAACAAACAATCGCGTTGTTAAATAAAACTGTTAAATTAAAGATTAAGCAGAGGGGGGGGGACAGTTCGACTCAGTGAGAGAAAAGAAGAGGAAAGTAAAATGAACTAGATTGTAAGAGACACATGAGATGAAGAAAAAAGTTACCACCAAGCCCAGGTAAAATCAGGAGAGAAGAAAGTGTGAATTAAAGTGAATAAATAAAGAGAAGGATTGAATTGGAGCTGGTGTCATTGATAGCTAAGCTCCTCTGTACAGAAGGGTCCTCTGGTAAAGAAAGGGCTTAGGTAGATATTGATTTTGAGAGCAGATTTACAAAGCCAAGGCTGCTTAAACTGGACAGTGTTTTTTTAATAAACTTCAAACTGCACTACCAGTTACAGGAAGGATGAGGGGCCTTTCAGAAACAGAGAGGTAGACCAGAAGATGCAGTATAGTTCTATAACTGAATATAACCTAAACAAATGTATCACATTTTTATGAATCGTTTTAGAGTGCATGCATAATGCAATTTATAATCAATCCCATTTGAGACATATTAGAAAAACCTACGCCATTTTGCCCGGTAGAGAAGTCATCAGCTTATTTCACAAAGCTTCAGAGAGTGGGACTTAAAGGGAACAGATCTGACTCTCTAATTAGCTGCCCTATAAGAAGAGCATGCGCAAGTGATCTTGAAGTTCCCCCTTGATAAAGTACCCACAGGAGAGATCATGTCCAAGTGATTAGTGTATCTTCCTGGCCTTATACGTAACCAGTCCAAACCTCTTTCTATTGCCAGCTTGTATGGCTTAAAGTTCTCTGTGCATCCTCTTAAAAAGCCCTCTAATCCTTCTCTTACACTCAAAACATGCTGGGTTATTTTAACCCATTGTAGGGTCAAATAAAAACCATATGCGGGGTTTGTTTTCAAAGGCCAATGCTGGGATAAAAATAACCCATAGTGTCTTTTTTTAATTTCCTCCAGTCATTTTTTTTCTATTTCAACTTCCAATTTTTCCCTGAGGTCCATTTCTAATGTTTGTGTCAAAATTATAATAAAGCCTGTTTACAACTGTCAGTAATTTAACCCTTTAAAGGTGCAGCGTATGAAATCTAGTGGTGGGGTTGTGATTTATAATCAACGGTTCACTCCCTTTCAAAGCACTATGGTGGGTGACACAGAACTAAGATGTCGTCACGTTTTCATTTCTTTGCCGATGGAGATAACGCATAAACATGCTCTGTAGAGCAGTTTGTCCGTTTAGGGCTACTGTAGAAACAACATGGCGAATTCCATGCAAGGGACCTCCGAAGACATATTTGTGTATATTATATTGAGTGTATATGAATAGATTATCCAATTACACACTTTGATACCATAGTTGTATATAAATCACTACAGGGGACATCCTATACACTGTCACCTCTTCAGATATCTAGAAGTGCAAATGAAAAGTGAAAGATGCTATTGACAGAGCCTTTTTTCTGTTAAATATACAGTATATAGTTACAGTATACATGTTTCAATTAAATGTCTACAATTTGATATATCTCAGTTAAGTTAATAATATATCTTCATGAGTCAGAGAATAGTTTGGAAACAGAGGAGATCTAGAGAGTTAGATATGAAACATCTCAGGCGGATGTGAATTCTATCCAGAGGAGGTTCTGGTCCTCTGGGATGTGTCATTTTCTTGGCTGTTTGACCTTTTTTTAAAATGTTATCTGACCGAGGCCTATGCTGGGATGGGAGATTGAAAAACGAAACATGAAGGGATTTTCAAATGAAAAGTGTGCTTCAGTCTCTTAGGAAAATGAGAAGCCCTTGAGCTGTTTCTCTGGGACTCTAGAGTGCAGTGTTATGACTGCAATTTTTTTGTTTTAATAAATTTAGCAATATGTCTAAAATATCTACAGCATTTGCAGATGTCTCTAATATAACATTATAGGATTCCCTAAACAAATCAGCCATCACACATACATTTAAATAATACTGGAGGGGTAAAGTGTACTTTATTTATGACCCTAGATTGATATCACTTTAAATGAAATTGGTTTGTTCCCATTATAACCTTGAGAACAAATTGATATAACATTAGTGGCTTACCAAATAAGGAACATTAAAACTAGAAAGAAACACGTTGGGAGAGGAAGTATTTTGAAGGCCTAGAAGTAAGCAGAAGGCCCAGACCACTTTTCATTTCTCAGTGATCTGACAGTGTATTTTATATATTGGTGTAGAGAGAAAAACTGAACAGCCCTCCCTTCACACCTTATATCAACAGGAAGTGAAAAGGAACTTTTTTGTCGTACTGGTCTTTGAAATGCTTCTCTTCACAGAGATACAGAAATCTGAAGAAAAACACACACATAAACAGAAGTCATATTTTTTCCTCTTTGCTGGCATGAACTGTCAGACCGATGATGCAATTTTTACATGGCTGTTGTTGCACAAATTTCCTGTGGTCAAAATGCAGACTCAGTTTATGGTGCAAATAAGTGACCAATCAATCAATGTCAAAGCCAGCCCATGTATATGTAATATGTAATACATGTAATGTATGCAGAGTGATCCGATGCATTTTAAACAATTGCAAAAAAAAGCAACTCCCCAGATGTCAATCCCATATAGAGAACCTGTGGTCAGTCCTCAAAAAGTGAGCGGACAGGCAGAAGCCCAAAATTATCTCAGAGCATTAATAAGGCAAGAAATGTTCTCCATCAGTCAGGATTTGGCCCAGAAGCTAATATCTAGCATGCCAGAGCGAATTGTGAAAAACAAGGCTCAAGACTGTAAATGTTGACTCTTTGCATATATATGTTTTGCCAATAAATGCCTTCAAAACTGAAGATATGATCATTTAATATATCCAGTAGAAACATGTGGAAAATAATCTACAAATACAGAAGGAGCAAACTTTGCAAAACACAAAATGTATGTCACTGCCAATACTTTTGGCCACGACTGTACATAGTTGTAAAAAATGACAGATGGATAAGGACAGATGTAATGTTCTGGCTGCAATGTCTGTAATGGAAAGGTTAATCTGAACTAAACTTGGGTTCTTCGTTGGACGTAAATAAAGACAAGGTCAAATTGAATTTCACTAAGTAAAATACTATGAAACTACATTTTCAAATTCTCTTAAAGAACTCCATGAAGGGGTGTGGAACTAAAATAAAAATGCAATATAAATGAATAATCAGTTAAGCAACATTTTTTAGAGTGCGCAACCAAGTGATAAGTGATACAATTATCGAATGCAGTGGGACTTTAACGTCATTACATCATTTCTTCTACATCTGCAGACATTTGTTTATGCTCAACGGTCACAGAGCTCCTCCCAGTCCCAGGGAGGATGTGTTTCTCTGCAAACAGGATTAAAGATACAAAATCAAACAAAACATTGATGCAAAACTACTGTGAAAAGAGGCCGAGACCAGCAAATATTCATGGACTATGACATTGACAATGGTATTTTACTCAGTATGTCAAAGCACATCTAAAGAGTTATATTCAGTAAAAACAATTCAGTTAATTTATTATATATTATTAAAAACAAGAGACTAGAACAAACATTTACATTATACATTTTTTTAGGAAAGAGAACACACTTAATAATGTTGGGTTAAAAATAATAATAGATATATAGCACCTTCCCAACAGTGGGTTATTTTAACACAATGAATAGGGTTAAAGGCAGTTGGGTTAAATGTAACCCAACTATGGGTCGGTGTAGCACCTTCCCAACTGTGGTTTATTTTAACCCAATGAATTGGGTAATGTTTTCTACTCAGTCAGTTGAGTTAAACTTACTCAACAGTTTTTTTATTCATGTCATTGTCTTTATAAATAAAATCAAATTGTATTCAAATTCAGATAATTTATTTCAAGTACAATAAGTATGTTTAAAAGTACAATAAATGTTTTTAAAAGTGTATTTTAATGACAAATATGAACTAACTTCAACTAATAAGACGACATGAATTCAATAAAGTTTCTGACTACAAATCCTTGAAAAATAACATAACAATAGATTTATTTCAATTGTAACGTTACACAAAAATGTAACAAGAAACCACAGGTGATTCCATCCATGAAGATGTACGACCCCATTTAACTTCAAGTATTAACAAAAAATTAAAAACTACCCAACGCTGAAAATATAACCAAATAAATGACCCATTCAGCTCAACCCAGCGGTTGGGTTAAAAAAATAACCCAACGTTTTTTACTGTGTATGATATTCTCAGATGGTACACAAAACAATAAATTAGTCAGATGTCCTATAAATAAAGATTTACATTCGTTTAAGTACTTATGAAAACAACATTTAAAACCAAATGTTAAATTTTAAAAGTGTGGAATTTACACACATTTTAAATTTCAGTTTTGTCCAGTTAGTTATGCTAATATGAAAGATGCATTTTAACCTGTGGTCTCAGACTTTGACTCATTCATTATTTGAGATATATGGACAGCAGACAGCAGGGACGAGAGGGTAAGGAGTCATCGCTCTGCTCTACTCATGATTACAGTGACAGTACAACATTTACTGCAAAAAAAGAAGGAGGTGTTCATATCAGTGAGCATTATAACCATTGCAGTACGTCAGGAAGCCTTGTGTTGTCTTTTTAGTCATGATTCTTGAGGAACCGTTAGCTCATGAATTTCAGCATTCATTCAATCTGACAAAGCTCGAGAGGATTATGCCAAAAACTGACACTGGATGAATTTACAAGCCAATAAAACCGCGGCTAACACTGTTAACACAATTTAAGCTTTTAATTCTACAAGGAACTATTCAATAAAGAACAGTTCACTCCTAAATGAAAATTCTGTCATCATTTACTTGCTTTAATGTTGTTCAAAATCCATACGTCTACTTTAATTCTTCTGCGGTTCATCATAATGGCTGAATGTTATTTCCCATTCACTTATTTCCCAAGCAGCATCGTCATTCCAGGGTTACACATCTGTGTCGCACAAAGAAATAAATGTTGTTATGGGTTTGGAAGAAAACAAGAGTGAGTGAATATCAACAGAACTTTCCTTTTTGTACATTACTGTATAGCATTAAAGTTTCTTCTGAATTTAACACCATTTGTACAAGACAAACCCAATTCCTGAGTACTGACTACCTCCCCGATTCTGCCATGCATCATGATTTTCATGAATCTGTTTTATTCCCACAATGTTCTTTCACATAACTGTCACCTGTTCTACAGTCAACTCTGCTTTTTTGCTGCTCTCAGCGTTCTGCATTTGGCATTGGTAGCAGGTGCTTAGTGCGGCGTGACATGGAGAAGTTATTCAGGTCCAAACCACAAAACAACAGCACTAACCGCTAAGCCGCTGAAGTTACTACAGGCCCAGTTTTTGTATTTCAAGAAATATTTATATTTCAAAATGTCTCTATTGTGGTAGGGGGGACGCATCCTGATAGCAGGAAATGTTAAATAAGGTTTCCTCCATCTTCTATAAGATTGAAAGCTCATGCATGTCTTAAAGGGGTAGTTCACCCCAAAATAAAAATTCTGTCATCATTTCATTTCAAACCTGTATGACGTTATTTCTTTTGCAGAACGCAAGGATCTTTTGAAGAACGTTGATAATAGAACAGCGCCTGCACCAATTTACTTCTATTGCAATGACACAAAACCAATGCAAGTGAATGGGTGCCAGTTAACAACATTCTTCAAAATATCTTCTTTGCTTCATGTGGAAGAAAGAAAGTCATACATGTTTGAAATGACAAGAGGGTAGGTAAATGATGACGGAATTTTACTTTTGGGTGAATTATCCCTTAAAATGTACAATGCTTTTTACCCCAAAACAAGTGGCTTTAGTGTTTGTGGTGTCGGCTCTGTGCTAAACTGCACTGAGGGGAAGTAAAGCGTTCCTTTAAATGTGCAGTGGTACTCACTGTTTCGCAAAATTTAAGAGGAGAATGAACTCAGAATAAAAGCGAGGGAGAGATGTTACAACTCACACACATTCCCACTGTGGTGATAAGGGGTGATCAATCTCCATCATCACAGTCGTTCACTGAAACAGGTATCAAACAGTGCGTCATTCTCATGCCTCATTTGGTCACTCCACCACCCAAACACTCTCCTCCTGCCACATCCCGTCATAATGTCCATTTTTTCCTCCTATGTTCTCATCTCCTTCCCTCTGATGTCTCTCCTCACCTCAGACATCACTCCTCTCAAGCATTGCACATCCTGCTGGTTTCTCCTCATGTTTCATTCTACTTGTGATATTGAGGCAATGGGTGGGCTTTCCTTCCCCTCTCTCTCTCTCTCTCTCTCTCTCTCTCTCTCTCTCCTCTTATCAAACAACCATTACCAATGCAGCACCAGTGTGACTCAGCCTGCTTTCTTCCATCTTACACATCACACACACACACACACACACACAAACAAACAAACTCATACACAAACAACTCACCCTGACACATGCAAAGCACATGCCCACAGTCACCCTTCTCTCCCACACACACACAAATACATGCAAACGCAATTAAAACCCACACAACGCCGCTGACCTCTCAAATCCATCACATCGCTCTAACATTAAAATAAGGGCTGCAGATATGTACGAACAATTATCGATGTTGACTACCGATATGCGGATGGTCATAATAATGATTTAGCAACGCAAATGCAACACTTAGTCAAACCTACTGATGGATGACAAGTAGTCACGATGTCAGCTCAAGGATGAGACGCACACACACGTACTGTACACCCTGCTGCTATTATGTTGCATCATTCATATGAATGAAACAAACACATCATCCAAACTCAGATGTCCACGGGGACAAATGCAGTTTGCTTGAAAAGAAAATGAATACACTGAACCATTGCTTATAAAAAATACGGCACGTTGGAAGTTCTAAAACAGTATTTGGTATATTTAAGCTTTGTTAGACCATTAATTCCTTCTTTTATGCGCAAAATGCTTTACTCGCTATGTTTATTCTTTCTCTTTGGATCAGATATGCTGTGCAGTAACGTCCCTGTGGAACACAACGGCAGTTTGAGGCTTTAAATAAAATGATGGCCTGATTATGAGATACAGAGAGAGAGAGAGAGAAAGAGAGAGAGAGAAAGAGAGAGAGTGAGAGAGAGAGAGACATAGAGAGAGACAGAGAGAGAGAGAGAGAGAGAGAGAGAGACTGTCAGGCTGGCCCAAAAATATCCGAATAGGGTGAGATTACTAATTATGATTACAGATATATATTATCCTTATGGTATTCTTTATTAAAACCACAATGCATATTTGAAAGTATAGATGGGTAGACAGAGAAGAAGACTGACATACAATGCAGATTTTGCAATGCAAATGACAAATGACCTCAGACATGCAAATGAGTTTTTTTGGTATAGGAGACACCAGAAGGCCATACACAAATCAATAGTTAGATCAGAGCTTTGAAGTGCCGGGAAATGTAGTTTTAAAGCAAGCGTCAGCCATATTGCAGTAACCTGAAGCGCACCAAACAAAACCAAGCTTGTGGGTTTGAATCATTAGAAATTCAAATGATGGCCAATAACTTGCCTTAAATGCAACATAATTGGTTTTGGAAACGTTTCCGCCAACAGCAGAAATTCCTAATGCTGCTCATGTATTAATGAACATATGTTTGGTTTTATAGAGTGCAGATGGTATTTTGAAATGGCACTCAGCTATTTAACAGCCCAAAGACACAAAATGTAAATGTCATTGAGGATCCTGAGTAAGATAATCATCTAGAGCCACAGATGTTAACCTTTGATGTCAGGAATTGAATAGAGTTATATTTGTAGTGGCAACCAAAGGGGATTTTGCACTGCACATTATGAAACATATAGTCTGGATCTTCTAGATGTTAACTTTGAAGAAAAAGGATCATTGAGGAAAAGTTACTAGTCCACGTTACATGCTAAAATGTCTCCAGCACACATTTGCCGACATGAGCGTGTTGAACAAATCGTGTTTCCGTTGATAATTGTAAACCTGTAAAAGAAATGCAAGCAGTACCATGTTAAACTCTCCATTTACCAACAATGGGTAAAACAACGTAGCACAGGTTCATATCCCTGTTGAATTTTTTTGAAGCATGCTAGCTGGTTTAAGATGGTAATGCGGTGGTCCTAAACTAGTCCCAAGCAACTAGCTCCTAGTTCAGGACCAGCTTAAACCAGCACATAACCAGCTATAAGCTACCTGCTACCAAAACCAGCATGAGCTGGTTTGTTTAACAGGATTATAACCCACAGTTTGTTATGTCCATATTTTACCCAACCATGCATTAAAAACATCTACATCATCATCACCACAGTACTAGATATGGCTAAAGATTTAAAGTAGGAAAATTCCACTTCTACTTGAATCAAACTCAATATAATCAGAATACTTAAACCATATCAAACTATTTTGAACTCTCTGGAAAACCGTTCATGGAAAGAGATTTAAAAGTTAAAGCATACACGGACTGTCAATTCCCCCCTCACACAACCCATACTATCATCCAGAGTGTGGTCTGTATCAAACAAGCCGGTCAATGAAGCAGCTAATTGGTTCAATTATGTCATTAGCACTTGCAGAATGGTTGTTTTTAACCAGAGCTCAACACAGGAAGAGCAGTAAACTGAAACACCTAGAAAGGCTAATGTAACTCACTCACAAGTCGAACGTATTAGATGAGCTGTTAGTTCTCCTGAAGCTCCACGAGCATTCAGAAGCATCAGTTAACTGTCAGTGTCTAGCGAAGGAGACTTAAAGGGATAGTTCACCCATCTGGAAAAATTCTTTCATCATTTACTCATTCTCGTGTCATTCCAAACCTGTATGACTTCTTTATTCTGCAGAACACAAAATAAGATATTTTTAAGAACGTTTGTACGCAAACAATGTTGGACCCCATTGACTTTCGCTGTATGGACACAAAACCACTAACACATTTATCACAATATCTTCTTTTGTGTTTAACAGAGTCATATACAGGTGTTGAATGACATAAGGGTAAATAAATATGACAGAATTTTTATTTTAGGATTACCTACATTTATTCATGTAATGGAGTAAAGTATTAACCTTGCTATAGTTTAAAGTCTGAATATATAAGAAAGCTGCTGTCTTTTCTCAAATTTTGTAGTACAATCCAAAAATCAGGTGACTTAAATCTTCTCTTGAAAAACATTTGATATATTAAAGGGATCTCACCATTAATTGTTCTTACTTATAAGACATGTTACATAAAAAATTACGGTTAAATTTACATTTACATTTGGCAGACGCTTTTTTATCCAAAGAATAAAGTATACATTGTATCTGAGTATGTGTAATCCCCTGCATGGGATTGAACCCATGACCTTGGCATTGCTATCGCCATGCGATAACCACTGAGCCACAGGAAAGCAGTCTTTTGATTTTCATTGGATGCACTTCTCTGCCTCGTGTTCAATAACAGCAGGAGCCAGTAGCGCCTTTTTACCCCCTAATATGTTCTTTTTGTGGGTAAGAAGTCACAGTCGTGTGCATGAAACACAGGCTTGTGAAAAGGTGTTTTTCATTGTGTCCATGCAGGTGTTCTAGACAGATCCTTTCAACACTGTGTACAGCTGTCCACGACAGAACAGAAAGACAGACAGCCGTCGTGTTCTTTCTCTCTTTAAAAACATATGCAAATGAACCGACCGGGTATCTGCTGTGATGTCCTGTCCTGTTCTTAAGAAACACAAGTAACATTCAGATCATTTAAGGGTGCCAGAGTTAAACTTTTATGAAGACCTTTCACTTCTTATGTGGCAAGGTCAGGTGTTTTTGGTTGAGACAAAGCTCATGGAATGAGAAGCCGAAAGTCGTCAGTGGGTCATGTTCAAACATATTCAGACACTCCTCTGGAGCGTGCCGTGTCGAGCTCTAGTGATGCAGCATGAGAGCTTCAAACCCCCGTTCATCTGTTAAACCTGTTAACCCTTAAAATCCACTATAGAAGGAATATTTTGAAAACGTAAGATATTATTCACTCTTTTTGTTTGAATCTAGAGACAAACAATTCTCCCAAGTGAAGATAAAGGGACTTATGCTACGGTCACACTAGACCTGACATTCCATTGACTTCCATTTACAAGCATGTGCAAGACCGGAAATGCAAGTTACTGCAAAATAAAAACCCTTCACCGCATTCCTAAGTTCAAGTTTGGTGAACTCTGACCTGTTAGTTTTTATCATGGGACGACATGTGACCAATACAAGATCGATACTTCACTCGTGACCTATTCAGTTCGAAGAAATGCTAATAATAATATGACACAATCCAATTTTGAACAATTCAACTTTAAAATAGTAAAATCAAATACGAAAAAAAAACCAAATAGTCCAAAACCATTGGAATCTATAATGTGTAAATTAAAACTTTTATCAACGTTTTTTTTTTAAAGCATGTTAGCTGTCCATATATGCAAGACTCTGAAAATGGATGAGGAGCATGGATAGCCGTTTACACCTTTATTGTACGTCAAAGAAGCTGTCAAGCTTGAACTCATTCATTGTAAATGACATGATGCTGAATAATGACAGAATTCAAATTTTTAAGTGAACTCTTTAAATAACCGCTACACTGTAAAAGAATCCCGTAAAAAAAAGTTTCCGGCAACTGGGGCGCCAGAAATAAACCATAAAATAACCTTTTTCCTTTTTGGCGTATTTTCTGAAATTTTACGGCTTTTGTCCGTATTTTCCAACCTGTAACAAGAAATCCTGTAAAAAACATAAATTTTCCGGCAGCTGCAAGGGGCCCCAGAAATAAACGGTTAAATCACACTTCTTCTCTGTAAAATTTACATAGTTTCCCAGTTTTTCGGGCAAATTTAGTATTTTCTGTCATTTTAAATTTTTTAGGTATTTTGAAAAAAAGGCTACATGAAAAATCTGTATAAAAACATTACAATTCCATAAAATTACACTGATTATACACGGAAAAACTTCAAAATTTAAATAACTAATTCTGTAACATTACAGATTTTACAGTGCATGTTATTTAACATTTATGGTATTTTGGTGTATCAATTCTCTTCTGTATCCGCTTCTCTTAAGTCAGTACGCCATGCATAAAATAAGGACTACTTCCAAAGGAACCCATTACTAATGAAGGTGACCTCTCACCATTGCCAAGAAGAGCATATATCCTGCCTGCTCTGAGTGAGATGGATAAAACTGCATTGTAAGTCAGTGAAGCAAGTGCAGGTCATGGCCAGTAGCCACCAAGCAAAACCAGTTATCATTATAAAAGTGTACCAAATGCATCTTAAAAAGCTTTGTTTCCCTTTACAGTCTCCTTCCCCACTGTTATCTTCCCTGCACAATTAAAGTTCTCTGTGGAACAAGAACTGAACAACTGAAGTGTAATATGAACTGTAACATTTGAGAATCGTGAGGGCAAATTTTCAGAAACACTACCAGAAAGAATGAAGAGAAAAGAGAACCGCAGTAATTTGCATTATATTTGAGTTGGTGAGCTGGGCATGTGTCTTCATTGTCTCATCTCTGTGACAGATGGGAAATCAGTTGAAGAACTAATGAAATACTATTACTCACTATTACGTAGACTAAACACTGTACATTGTGATTGCAAGGCCTACTTCGTGAATATTTTTCATCATAACCATGGTAAAGGTTAGCCCTAGTACACTAGAAACTAAAAAAGAGAATAAAGTTAAAAATCTAGCTAAAGGGAAATCTTAAGAAAGCTATAGCCGAATGCTTGTTTTAAGTATATTGTCGCTGTTCTTCTGTTATAGGTTACTGCGGTTCTATAGCCCTACATCAGTACTGCAAGGTTGTGATATTTTGAGGTTACCGTCCCACTGCAGAGACGCACAGTTTTATTATACTAACATCACTATCAAATTCTTGCTTCAGTCTTGAATGTAATTTTACAGTCACTGAACATTCATAAAGTCTTTAAAAATGACACCCTGTAACTCTGTAGAGGTGGAAGGGTGCTAGAGTTTTATATCTAGATATCAATAGCAATTGAAAATGAAATCTGTGGTTAAAATGATACTTTGTAAAGAAAACAGCCGTAAGGAATGAACTCATAAATATGAAAGAGAAATAGGCAGATATCGAGATCTTGAGACAACATATCAATTCATTTGGATAAGATCAGATCATTTTGAGATATTTTTGCCTCGTATTCACACTGAAAGAATGTTTTCAGCCCAGCAAAAACGTAACTTTTAGAAAATTCTCGGCCAGATGCCGCATGCACTGCAGCTAGGTCAGTTTTTTGCTTGCAATTATCATAGTTGTATTTGAGATGAAGATATTTTCAAATTGTACTAAACTAAGAGGGTAAAGTTCACACTCAGTAGATACGAGCAGAACTTCACCTCAGCCTTTATATTAGCAGCTACTGCTAGTGTCACTACTCAATGAATCTCAAATGCTTTAAAAATATTTATAGTAGAAATAAACCTACGGAGCAGGACATGTTTCCTTCAGTATTGTACAGATTTGAATGTGGAAATGAATCGAACTCATGCAGTGTAGCCCTCGAGTGGTTGAAGTTCAGGGAAGTAGGTGGCATTACGCAACAGACTCTGGAGAGAGTCTGCAAATCAGAGAAAAAATGAAGGAGCATGAGAAAGTGAAAGAAAGACTGGATCTCAGAGAACGTCTCCACCCACAGCTTTACTTTGAGTGGATAGACATTTGTGGGCAGCTGAGAAGAAAAGGTCAAACAATGTTTCTGGACTTTTTATACTCAGTCTTGCTCTTTTATTAACCTGCATTTCGCTTCTCTCGTCCTGTATTTGCTGAGAGAATCTTTTTCCCTCTCTCCTGTTAGACTTCATCTGTATCATTTTTATGGAAGGAGAGAATAGTGGAAGGGACAGGGGACAGGGGTTTGAGGTTTAACATAGATCTATATTCAATCAAACTTTCTAAATCACTTTAACCAAGTCTGGGAGATAATCTTTTCATCTACATAATCTGTGTGTGTTTGCTGACTGATATTCGTATTGTTGTCTGTTACTGTATTCTAACCTAGAAAACTTAATTTTCAGCATAATCACGGGTAAACAGATTGGATTAGATATCTTTTATTGTCATTAGGTAACGCATTCGAGGAATTCAGGTGCTCTATTGAAATGGTGCATGAAATGGGGAAATTCATTTAACATTTGCAACTACAGTATATTGAAACACTTGCAACATGAAATATTTTTTTAAAGATTTAATGGCATAAATCTCTTAACGGAAAAGTATGAATAAAACAAGAAAAAAAACCTCACTTTGTTTGAAATGACTATCTTCTGTGGAACACAAAAGGAGATCATTTAAAAGCCCAGTGTATGAATTTTAGCGGCATCTAGCTGTGAGGTTGCAATTTGCAACCAACGGCTCACTTCAACTCTCACTTTCAAAGCACTACAGAGGTTGACACAGGACTAAGATGTTGTCACATTTTTGCTTCTTTGCCAGTGATAACGTATTTACGAAACGCGCTCTGTAAAGCAGTTTGTCCGTTTAGAGCTACTGTAGAAACAACATGACGAATTCCATGTAATGGAGACCCGAGGGGTATGTAGATAGCAGTGGCGGCTGCTAATCTTTTAAAGAGGGGAAGCTCATTTTCGGCCTAAATCATAAAAATTGTCCATTTATTTATATGTAAATTCTGCCCTACGTTCCTTTTCAAGAAAATGCTCTAATATATCTAATATATATATATATATTTAACTCAACGGGAGGAAATGTGGGAATTATGTTAAACTGAAACAATGAATGTGGTGTGAAATTGTGTGAAATATACGATGAAGGTTGCAGCAGTTTGTCTTTCGACTACACATGCAAAATCCGCGATGGGACTGAGTTGGAAATGGAGACACAGAGTGATACGCGTCATAATCTGAAGACCACGCCCACGCCCACACCAACCGTCTCTTTGCATTGCGAGAAGCTGCCGCCTCCTTGTCATTTATGATTTATAACAAAAAAAAAAAAAATGTCTAAAAGCTGATATGTGACAATGTGTATAGCAAACAAGCTAAATAAAAAACAATAAATACGTTTTTATAAGCTGTCGACCCCAAAAAACGCAGACCCTCGGAGTCCGGGCCAGCCCACTCCTCCATTCATCCCAGAGACGCTGAGCGTCCGTGGGCGGGACATAATCGCAGCATTATCCAATGACCGTCTTGTTTCTAAGCACTGAAAAAAACTGTTTAAAGCAGCCCCATTGAAGTCAATGGACGCTGGGCTTCAACAGAGTAATGCACTGTATGCTACGGGAATGAATGAGAAGGAAATCGAGTCAGCCGACCTAAGTAGCTGATTCTGAACGAAATTGTTTTCGTTCGAGATGAACGTGTTTAACGCATTTTTAGTCAATAAAATGTGAACATAATAGTACATATATTTGACCATTCATTTTTTGACAATTATAGGGGAAGCTGAGCTTCCCTTGCAGTCTTAAAGAAATCGCGACTGGTAGATAGAAATAGCTCATTCAAAGGTAATAAAAACAAAATGCTTTATTATGTAAGGTCTTTATACACCGCCAAAGTTATGTATATAATATGGCATTTCTGTCAAAAGAGCTTCCAAGAAAACACACTGGACTAAATATAAATGCAAAGTCAATACACCATATTGGCCGTTCATTATGACTGACTTTAACAATGAAAAATGACAAATTCGCAAATCAGTTTTAGTGAAAAAGTAACCCAATATTTGAGCATTTTGACAAAAGAATCTTGCAGGCTGCCATGACACCTCCTGACATCACTGAAAGCACAACGTCATGATGACTTCAGATGTCATGGAAGTCACATCAGACACATCTTTCCAAAGTTATCACCCGTTTGTTTGCTTATGTATCAGACATCGGTCCTTTAATTGACCAGAGCTTGTGAGGTTTGACAGTAAATGAGAGGAACGGATCATAACAACAAGGCCTCCGTGTTACACACAAAAGCCCTTATTAAGAATCAAAGAAATCATAAAGGAGAAATCTAATCTAAAATGGTTTACTGCATCTCTCTGTGATGTCATTAAATCTGGGTTAAAAGGCTGAGTGGGGTCTCGCTCTCGTGGGTTATTTAAACAAGCCAATTAGTAGGCAGGTCTCTAAAGAAGTGACGCTGGGGAAACAGGAAGTAGGCCTCATTAGTATTGTGATGGGGCTTTCCTTTAATGAAGAGCTCTTAGATGTCTGTGACAGCGTGCAGGTTATCGGATGTGATGTCATTTATGCTCTGGTGATATGATGGGGAAATGTTTTACCAGATTAGTTGTAGAAAGATTTATCAATGTATCATACTAACCACATTTTAATTACAATATTTTTTATTTATTTCAGAAATAATAACTGGACGTTGAGTTCAATGCAGTGAATTTGACCTCACTGATCAAAGAGGTTATTTGTTTTGACACTGTACATTTACATTTAGTCATTTAGCAGACGCTTTTATCCAAAGAGTTTAAGGAGCAATAAGCGATATGTCATACAGGAGCAATAATACAGTAGGTGCAAATACAAAGTTACTAGTTTCACCAAAAGCTAGACCACTACCTGTTGAGAGAAAGGTTTAATTTTTTTTTGTCTGTCAAGTATTCACAGAAGAGATGGGTTTTAAGTAGTTTTTTGAATGTTGTGAGAGATGTGGTTGACCGGACTGAGATAGAAAGAATGTTCGACCATGAAGGAGTTGTGAAGCAGAATGAGCGGAAAAGTGATTTACTGCCCTTTTGAGAAGGCAATTCAAGACGCCGCTGGTTTGCTGAACGCAGGGATCTTAATGGGGTGTAGGAGCAGGAGGGTGGGAAAGTAAGCTGGTGCAGATCCAGTGATAGTCCTGTAGGCAACCATTAGTGACTTGAATCTGATACAGGCTTCGACAGGCAGCCAGTGGAGAGAGATGAAAAGGGGAGTCACATGAGCCCTTTTGGGCTGTTGGAAGACGAGGCGTGCTGCTGCGTTCTGAACCAGCTGGAGTGGTTTGATAGCCTTTGCAGGAAGACCAGCAAGGAGAGCATTGCAGTAGTCCAACCTTGAGATCAAAGGGCCTGGACAAGGTGTTGTGCCGCGTGCTCAGTGAGATAGGGTCTAACCTTTCTAATGTTGAATAAGGCATATCGGCATGACCGCGTTGTCTTTGCAATGTGATCATTGAAGGACAGCTGTTAATCAAATATGACTCAGAGGTTCCTGGCTGTTTTGGAAGGAGTGATTGTGGTATTGCCAAGATGGATGTTGAGATCGTGTTGGACCGTAGGGTGTGCCGGAAACACGAGTAGTTCTGTCTTGGCCGGGTTCAGCTGGAGGTGATGCTCTTTCATCCAAGCTGAGATGTCCTCGAGGCATGTCCGTGATGCGAGCTGCTACAGTGGTATCCTCTGGGTATAGATCATCTGGGTGTCGAAAGCATAACAGTGATACGAGAAGCCATGTACCCCTATGATGTGTCCCAAGGATTTTGTGTAGATGGAAAAAAGCAGTGATCCAAGCACAGATCCCTGAGGAACCCCAGGGCCCCTCCATGACACCTTGAAGGATCTGCCGGAGAGGTAGGATTTGAACCAGCGGAGAGGAGAGCCTGAGATTCCTAGCGATGACAGGGTTGCTAGCAGTATCTGGTGATTGACAGTATCAAACCCTTAAGATATATCTAGCAGAATCTGTAGTCTGTTCAGCATATCACATATTCTTTTACATACCACAGAATTTTTAAATATATTTGAGAGTACATAACTAGGGATTTTTAAGGTCCTACTTTGGTTTATGGAGTGTCCAACAAGTTTATGCACAGAGAAGGTGTAAAAACACTATTATTTTGTAATTATTCTTACCTTACTTCTATATGTAGACTATATGTAGTGACGTAAATCCATGGCGGTTCGCGAATCAGACTAGGAACGACTCGTTCGCGTGATTCAGAGGCAACTCCCTATTTTTCCAAGCCAATAACTTCACCTACGGATTTACAACTTGGCAGACTGCTTACTTTCAAACACGGCAACATTACACACTGCATGAAATATCATTTTCATGATCTCATGTTATGTACCCTTTAAGCATTACACAGTGCATATTATATGTGTATAATCCAAAGTATTGAGAGAGAGAGAGAGAGAGAGAGAGAGAGAGAGAGAGAGAGAGAGAATGTGGTTATCCATATTCCTGTCATTTTATATTTCTGTTTTGTGTCCAAAATTTTAATTTAGCAACAGATCAGATACATCAAAAGAGAGATAGATAGTCACAATAAAAACATCTAGCTGAGTGAAATGCAGTGTGATGGATTTCTCTATTCATTAAAAGAGAAAATATGTGTGTGGTCCTGGTAAACCTTACAGTTTGGGGGCCAAAAGATAGTAATCCCATTCATTTTTTACGTTTTGGGGATAATTTTTGTGGAAACAAAAAAATCATACTAAAATGTGGAAAATCATACTAAATATTTAAAAATGCAGAAAGATAAGGGGTTGCGTGAGACGAATATATAATATACAGTTTGCACAGTATCAAAATGATTACGTCCACAGAAAGTCCCGATAAAACATGGAAACCAGTTTGTGAGTGTGTGTTTTCTCAAGCGAGTCTGAAAAGACAGAGGCCAGTTGACTCCAGTTTAGAGAGTTTTTCTTACCTTCAGATCATCTCACTCCAGCATGCAGGCATTACAATGGAGCATGACACCAGAGAATTGAAATCAAATGCAAATATTCTTCCCGCAAACACGCAGAACAAGCCTTTTCTCTCATTCTGGCATCTCCAGACACCGTATAAATCAAACCTGCAGTATTTTATTGCTTTTAGCCCGCACACACACACTCGCTGCGAGGAGCTTCATTTCACTCGCCTCTTTCTGCTGCCGTTTAACTTTGCGGTTGGACATTAAAAGCACATCAGGGCTCAGCCTGTTCATTTCGCTAGTAAAGTGTCTGAAACGTTTAAAGACAGAGTGGGTTAATGAACTGGGAGAACAATTTCCTTGACTGGTTTCTAAGTGATCATGGGCGTCTGTGACATCATTTTATAGTCATGATGTGCATTTAGATTTGCTCATTATATGAATATCTTCTTTTGTGTTCTCCAAAAGAAAGTCATATAGGTTTGAAATGACAAGAGGGTGAGTAAATGATGACAGAATTATTTTTTTATTGGGTGAACTATCCCTTTAAATTGACCACATCTTCAGAAAGGCCCAAATCGCTGCCACCCCTCACTAAACCTCTGTTTTTTACTTTCCTCTTTTTATCTCACTCCCTCTTTCCCCGTTTTCCATATCAGAGCCGTAGGTGTTTGAACGAGTTTCACGCCATCGAGAGTCGCCGTCTATTTATACTTTATCAAACCCACTGTCTCACGTCCCCATCGGATGACTGCATCATCTACCCCCTCTGCAGTGGCAGCTGCATGGTCTTATTGGTGGTGTCCAGCTCGTAGGAAGGCGGGGAGCCGTGGCTGAGGAGAGAAGAAGGTGGGTGGGGGGTGTGAGGAGAGCTGACTCACAGGGATTGTGGGGGCTGTTACAGCTCAGAGAGCCACTGAATCATCACTGTCTTTTCCAGCATCCCCACACCCCCATCAATGGCGTATCCGTCATTCAGCTCTTCTGTGAATGGATAGAGAGAGCGACCGAGAGGAACGCGGTGGCAGTTTTATGGCGTCTGTGGTGTCTGAAAATGTGGAGTACTACAATGCTATGTGCTGATATCGTCCATTTCCATGCCATTTGATTTGTGCCTCTCACACATATAAAGATATTTTGTGTGTGTGTAAATATATTTATATAATTACATATTCTCATACATATATTATACAATAAATTTGTTTATCTATTAACACCAAAACCCACTTTTTTTTGCGTGCAGAATATTTAAAATCCTACAAAATGCACTTTTGAAATCCATCTTATGCTTAAAGGCACATATTTAATGGACTGACCTATACAGTAGGAGGATGTGTTTTACAGGTTCAGTCGTGTGATTCTGTCACGGGCGACCGTGCACGTGTGTTTGTTTATAAGAAAGAGAGATAGAGACTATATTTAGGTGAATGGTTAAAATAAAACACAACAGGTGGTTTACATTCTAGGAGGGAAGAAAATGCTGACATAGGAGGGACTATTTGTAGTACTAAAGGGAGGGTCAAAGTGTTTGCCATGGTCAAACACAAACATACAGACATGCTATCTCAGACAAGATATTTGTCTTTGTTATAGAACAGAAACAGGACATAAGGAATTGCAATAAGAGTTTGAAAACTTTAAGCTTGCTGGATAGACTTTAAAAAAATAATTCTGGCAGTTGTGGTGACAGAAATATTCTGTAAAATTACATGGTTTTCTCTGTTTTTCTTTTAAATGTGTGTTTTTGCTGTAATTTGATGGTTTTTCACTGTATCTCAAAAACAGAGAGTAAAAATAAAATCTGTAAAAAAACTGACATTTTTTGGCAGCTGGGGCATCAGCATTATATTGAAAAAATAACAGTTTTCCCGTAAAATTACACGTTTTCCTGTTTCCTTGTAAATTAACAGTATTTTCCTGTAATATGATGGTACATATTACAGGAATATTAGCGGCAAAATTAGCAGTATTTGGCCGTATTTCAAAAATATGTTAAAATATTGTAAAATTGTTAAAAAAAAAACATTATACATGGAAATTCAGTAAAAAGAGAATATACGCTTTTGATGGTCCATAATTATCAATATAAAATCTATAACTCAAACCTGGTTAATCAAGTTTAAATGCTTTAGAAACCCCATAAAACGTTTTCTTTTTTAATTTATTCCTAAAGGATATTGGGATATATAAAGCGATAATGCCCTTCTATCAAATCAATGAGTCATTTTTTCAACACACAGAACAGTTAATGTTTTTTAAAACTAACTCTATAAAGTAATTCTACGTAAATGAATTGAGGGTGAAACTCCCATGCAATTGAATTTCTTGCTTTTTTAATTAAAAACAAATTAACAACAACCCATAGCATAGTTTTGTCGTTTCTTTTTGCATGACAAAGCAAATAAATTCAAAAGTGAAAACTTACAATAATATACATGTCTTTAAAGTGATGGGCTGATTATTTTCATATCAATTATTTACGCAATTATCAATATTCACAGCTATGTACATTCAATCAATGTCAAATTCAAAGCAATAACCAAGTCATGAACTCAAAAACGAGAGACATTCATAAAAATAAAATAGAAAATGCTCAAAATCAAACTATATCATTTTCTTTAAAAATATAATTGGAGAACACCTTTACAATGATATGAAGATTAAATTAGGATTGCTTCAAACATAGGCACATTGTTTGTTAATATCTGAGGCTTCAGTCAGGAAGTCTTCCTGGCAAACTTTTTAAAATCAACCCAAACTGAGGCTGAGCAACAAAAGTTGCATGTGCTCCATCCTACACATGTAAACAAAACCCTTAAGGACTAAAGGATCTGTGTTTCCTCAGAACAGATCTCTATTACAACACCAACACTACTACCAAACACCTCAATATAAGACCCCCAGAAAACTGTCACTGACAACGTTCTTCTGGAAGATAAATATGTATTTGCGCGAAATGCTTCTCTTTTAATCAGTAATAAATTCTTTGGCTTAAATATCCCCAACAATTCTCTCAACTCTTATCCACTAAAACAGAATCAAACTGAAATAAAAAGATTTATCACTGACCTGAACAGCCAAGCTGAAATGACTTATGATTCCATAAAAAGCTCAAGGGAAAAAAAAAACACAAATAATAAAATATACTATTTAGATACCATTAGAATAACCAAGAATAACCTTTCACTGACCTGCAAAATAGCAACAAATTTCAGTCAATCATAAATTTCACTCCATATTTACCCAAGAATATTTCTGTAATAATATACTATTAAGCAATATGTGAAGTTAGTGTACCACATCCACGTCACAACTGTTAAAATGGTCTATAACTATCAAGTTGGCTAGATAAAAGGATTATCAACCAATATTAAAGTGAACCGATATGCCAACCGATATTTCAACTTTCCATGTTATATCTGTATCAACAGAAATGGTGGTATGCAGCATTATACGTGTGTTAAGAACCTGGGACATGGCAATGTAAGACAGCACTGACTTTCCTTGTACTTGAAGTTAAAGAACACATCTGCACGGTGTCTCAAATCTAAAACTATTTAGTGTGGAGAATTTTGAATCCAATTCTCAACTAATCCAACTAAAGAGTGGAGAGATCGCTCTGAGCTTAAGGCAAACAGAGCCTTGTGTGTTTGCATTGGCACATCAAACTCGTTTCTCTTAGGAATATCATCTTTCGTGCATAAAGTGATCATAAAAAAATGTAATGAGAATTCACTTATTCTCATGTCATCCTGTATTAAATGAAACTTTCATTTTTGTGAACTATCACTTTAAACGTCAGCTGATTATAAACTGTAACATTCAAACTACATACTGTCAGCCTATTGAAAGTGAATATCAAGAGAAGGCCGCACGGTTTGGATAGATATCTATATATAGCGAGAACTCTACCTTTTTTCACTCTAGTTTGAGTTTTCGGGCCACTCTGACGAATGAGACTGCACTGGCAGCCTCATATTTTTGGGCGGCGTGTCCAGGGAGAGACGGGGGAGGGTGCGTGAGGCAAGAAAAGGTGACCCGCTTTCACTTTGATCGATTGTCTTACCCTCTGTGACTTTTTAAAAAACGTGGAGCGGCGCATGGATGAGAAGGAAACATTTGGCACGCCTCACCAAACAGATTTTACTGTTAAAGCTGAGGTACAACAAGCAAAAAAAAAAACATCCTCCACCTTCGTTGGCAATTATGAATCAATACCTGATTATAACACCGAGAGGATTCACAAAAGAGTCTGTGATGGCCATAACTGGTACCAATATGATGGCAGACGTCACTCTAACCCCCCACCTAATGATAAAACAGCGAAGGGCTGGATTTACAGGTGGATTTTTCTGGAAGACGATATCCCATCACGCGGAGGACCGCTCCTGTGGGCATCTGGCAGGCTTCCCTCCTCTCATTCTTTCATCTCTCTTTCAGGGGGACAGGTTGAGCAGCTTAGTGGATTTATTTGGGTAATTAATGGCCAGGCTGATGGCTGCTATGTTTTTCAGCGCCTGTGCAATAAAACACAAAAGATATAAAGACAAGTGAATGAGTACAGGAAGAGAAAGAAGGGTGCACAAAGGTAGAATGTGAGGGAAACCATTAGGGAAAATATTGTGGCCAATTTATCAAATGGTTTCACACACCTGTGGCCCTTGGCAAAAAGACACCCACACGCTCATCACACACAATTATTACACTTTAATTACATGTGTTCGGTCCGTTTCAAACATTTTTGGCACAGTAACACACAAAACACATTTTGTTGAAACATAACAAAAAAAAAAAAAAAACGAACAACTTGTTTAGCCATAAAACGTGTGCTGTTGTTATTCCAAATGATAATTTGGACGAGATAAAACATTAATACCATCCTACACAACACAATATAGGCTTTTACTGTTATTGTACTACAACAAACATGATAATGGGGTTAATTACCAAATGTAACTGAAATAACCCGCAACCCACACACAAACACACACACACACTCACTCATGCACATGTACTGTACTACTGAGCTTTGAAAGCAAAATGAAGGGACGAAGCATAACTCATAACTCTGGTATGAGAACCGGCACAGCTGTTTTCATGAACGTCCCTTCTAATATTTGCCTGTTTTAGTATAATATTTGGTTTGAGCTATCATGTGATGAAGAGTGCAAATGTTTATTTCCCCAAAGGCATTATTCCACTACTGCCAGTATGAGTGATCTGAACATAGTCTGCTTTACTTTTAGAAGACTTACGAGATAAGAAGAAACTATTTTCTCATAAGATGAGGATTACTATGCAAACAAAAAAAACAAACAAAGCCAACACTGTATATTAGTGAAAGCACTGGCATAAAATTTTCATGGAGTATCCAAACGCTGCATAATGGAGTTGAGTATCTGTCATTCAACATGGTTGGCACATAAACATATGGTGGGACACTGGATACTGCCATTTGTCAGAAACATTATAAAAACATTAACTTTAACACGTATAGCTGATGCTTCAAGTGCCTAAAGTGAGTTAGTAGCTTTGTGGACAAATTAATGCATGAAGCGAAGCCATATCTTAGGCTACTATATGTGGTCAACCAACGCCTTTGTGCATCTTCTGTGACTCTCAGAATGAACACATTAGCTCTCTAACTTCATAAGTGGGATTTCATCATGGGGCAAGATTTTTTACACTGACTTAAAGTTCATCAAAAAATGAAAATTCTGTCATCTTATACTCACCCTCGTTTTATTTCAAACCTATATGACTTCCTTCCTTCCGCAGAACACAAAAAAAGATATTTTGAAGAATGTTGTTAACTGGATCCCATTCACTTGCATTGGTTTTGTGTCCATACAATAGAAGTGAATGGGGTCCAGTGCTGTTCGGTTACCAACTTTCTTTAAAATATCATCTTTTGTGTTGTGCGGAAGGAAGAAAGTCATAAACGTTTGAAATAACTAGAGGGTGAGTAAATGATGACAGAAGTTTCATTTTTGGGTGAACTATCAATTTTAAACCCATACATATAAAGTACATTCACTATGGAAGCTTGGTCTGAATTCATAAAAAAGCGTTTGTTCCTAGTGCCATTTAAAGGAACAGCTCACCCAAAAAACAAAAAAAATGTATTGTCATTTACAGTTTTTACCCTCATTCATTTAAAACCTGTAAACGGAAAACAAATTTTGAGAAATGTCTCTGTGGTTTTATGTCCATACAATGAAAGTCAATAGGGTCCAGTATTGTTTGATTATCATTGTTCATAAACATCTAATTTTCTGTTCTTCAGAAGAAATTCACACAAGTTTGGCATGACATGAGGGCGCGTAAATGATGAATTTGACTCAACTATCCCTTAAAGGTCCAATAAAACTGTGGCAGTCTTACCTGTGCCGTTCGCACTACCAGCTGTTCATTGGTAGTGAGAGCAAGAAGGTACTCCTGCAGAATGCCCTGCTCCTGATGGACAAACAAATAAAAAACACAGCAGTTCAGTATTCAAACACTACATGAATTTGACACCTTCAGCACTTTTTTGCCATCAACATAGAACACACTTTACTTGAACTTATCCCTTAACACTTGCAGAGAAGAAAAACTTAGCAGAGAGGCTGTCAGAGACATAATTCAAGTGCAATACCATGTGGACTACACTGTTATTTACCAAAGACTGCCAACACTCTTCAATAAGCTCAATAAGTGGTGTTAATCTGAGGTTTGGAACAGAACCATGCTGTTAATGACATGATTCTGAATCAAACCAGACACTTTCTAAATCACCTCTCTCTCTTTTCTATCTGCACTCTTCTGGGTTTCTCCCATCGATCAAAGTCTACATTCACAAAGTAAGGTTTTTGTAGTTGGAATTGTAAAGCCCAACACCACCAGAACATGTGAAAAACGGCAGAGTACAAAAAAGAACAGAGTACTAAAATGTCTGAAAACATCTTCATGTGAAGATAAACTGTGGCTTTCCTGCATGCAAATCTGATTTGGTTTTCAAATCAGATTTTTAGGACTGACCATCTGCACTGTCCTTTTGCAACCTGATCCATTTGTTCAATAACTGGTGCATCTACATTGGTTGCTATAGTGATGATGCACGCGTCAGCACAATGCCAAGAGAATTTTTCATACAACCAAGAGTAGCTGTCAGCATGGAAAGCGAGAGTGAATATTTTGCCTCTGCTCATACCTATTATGTTGGATTTTGATAAACAAAGCCTTTGTGCGCCTCTCCAAATAGCTTTAAACAGCAAAAAACTGGATACTATGACAGTAAACAAAATTAATACACAAAGCACAATTACACAGATGACTGCTGTAGGCTATTGCATAACCTGAATGGCGAAAATGAATGCTAGCAGTGCACAGATTGCGGGTTCAAACCTTGAATGCACTTTAAGTAGTTTTGAATACAAGCATCTGTCAAATGCAGAAATGTTCAAATGTGTTCATATGCTAGCATGCTTGGCTAGGCATGCATATAATATAACAACAAAGGGTACACTGAATGAAGATAAAGAAACAGGTCCTTCAATTCAGATGTTTCAAGAGTTGGTATAGTAAAAGCTATTGTTCGCCCAAAAATGAATTTACTCAAAATCATGTCGTTCTAAACCTGCATGACTTTTACTTTTGCAGAACATAAAAGAAGAATGTTGGTAACCAAACAACATTGATTTGGCCCCATCGACTTCCATTGCATGGACGCAAAACAACATTTCTTAAAATATCTTCTTTGGTGTTCCCCAGAGAAAGAGTCACACAGATTTTGAAAGCCAGTTTTTGGTTGAACTATCCCTTTAAGTTGACATCTTCAGGTCACTTAAACAAATGGACCTTTACCTCAAGGTGACTACAAAAACATTATGGCTTTAACAATATGGCTGACGGGAAACATTAAACAATATCCCCTTCAGCCCACTTCTGTCTAGTCAGACAATTAAGTTTATATCCTTACCGAGAGCTCATAACCAGTAAAATCTTTCTCTACTCTGACACCAATTTGAAATGAACTTCACATAGACAAAACATTTCTCCACAGGCCTCAAATAGATTTTAGCTGAGAAACTGTAGCTTTCTGAAGCCTTGTTTTTGTCATGTCAGAACACATTCTAAACCACTTCCTCTGAGCGCGGGGCTTTATCATCCCTCACAAGTAAGTGTTACTACACAACTGGAGAGGAAGAGAGAACGAGTCTGAACATCTTATCTGTTTTTTTCTTTCCGTCTCATTTCCGTCACTACAAGTATGGAAAATGTACACATTGAAACTCTCCTGCAAATGCTTTTCCTCTATGCTTTAATCCGTCCAACATACCTAACGTTAAACAAAACAACATTATTGTCGCTATTGTCCTTCTGAAACCTCGTATCTCCATATTGTGTAATTTTTTGGACATAAATCATTATTAATCCCCCCTTGTCATTGGGTTTTGCAAACATCTAGCCAATATAAAGTATCAAAAAGTGCTTGTCAACGCAGTATTTAATCATTTAAAAGTACCAATTTGGACATCCGAGGTTTTGGAAGGACAGTGACGAAATGCAAAAATGCTTGCTAATGAACTGTTTTGTGCGACTTAACTTTGTTTGACCTTTTAATGTTCTTTTCAATAAGCGCACAGTATTATCAGCTCCATTGTTTAAATCGATTCCGCAGAGTCTTCCCTAAATTAAACCTCCATCTGGGCCCGTCTCTGATCATCTGGCTGCTGAGAAGCTTGAAATCTATCTGGTCAGTGGAGTTCTGAGAAGCCCTGCGGTTGTGGGCAGAAATTAAGGCTGACGGTCTCTTCATAATGAGGCGAAACAGTGCCGAGCGTCGATGGGAGAACCCACTCAACGCTCTCACAGAATCCTCACTCCATCCATTTCCCTGTCACTTCCACAAGCTAATGCTCACTTGAACATCCGGGTTCCTAAACACGCAAACCGCTTCATACTCTCGTCCAACTTGGTTGTTGAAACATGACTCAGTGCTCATAAACGGCTCTTTCCTCCCATTCACAGGCTCAGAGAAACAAGGAAGCACCTCGATCGGTATGAATGACGAAAGGCGGGTTTACCTGACGTGGCTCTAAGTAGATACGCAATATGTGGTGTGCGTATTTATATTGTGTTTGGATGTCTCCGAATGAAGTGTTCTTGAGGCACATTTGGCTTGTATTGCATGTGACCAAGGTGTGTTAGTGCCCTCTAGTGGCCTGTTTACAAGCATTCACTACCGCACAATAATAAACAGGCCATTCCTCTACTGTAACAGGAAATGCAGTAACAATAAAGTTTTCATTTGTTGAGTATATGTCATATAATATTATAAAAATTGTCTTATTCAACAAGAGAACAACATCTCACGAGACATGAGAACATTTCCTCACGTCTCGGTTCAGGAAGATCATCCGACAGGCAAATAGTCAGGGTTGAATGTTGGATGGATGGTCACTCACCATGGCCTTGGCCTCAGCAATGAAGAAGAGCTCAGTGAGAGCACGGTGGAGAGGAAGGAGAACCGTGATGCTGGTGGGGTCTTGACTCAAACCACCCTCCATAGAAGTAAAGAGCTGCCACAGGGGCTTCAGCAGCGTGAGGTCACATCCCCTGCAAGAGAACAAATCATTTTTGTCTCTATCATAATTCATATTATAACTACGTGGTCGACTGATGTGCCGTATCATATTTCACGTGCAAAGGGCAGGTGGCCATTTGCATGCGCTCCACCACACGTCCATCCCTTTACTACTCTCACACATGCCCTTGTCTGTTGATGATGATGTAACTGTGTCCAGATGCCATGCAAATCACTCTGACATGTGACCTTGTTGCCATGGGAACAATCAAGGCAGAAAGCCACTGTCAGATGCATTATGCAAAAGCATTGTTAATCAGAATACTCGACGCTCGCGCTATACCAACCAAAAACAGGGGTTGATATACAGCCGTGGTTTTAAGGAAACCCACCAATGAGATATTATAGTTATTATTTGCATCTGGGCATTTTACATGACGGTGAGGGAGGGCCACTTCCTACAGTACGATGTCATCAAATTCGGTTGACACCAGATGATGTTTCATAAGTTTTGTTTTACAACCTCAACTCTCTACAAAAACACGAATACTGTAATAAGTGCATTACACAGAGACAAAGGGTGCTTGAAGCTTGGTAAAACTGGGTCAAGGTGCACCTGCAGTTGTACAGAGCCGACATGACAGACCAGTTTCTTGAGGAAAGGTGCTAACTCATCCGTCTAGAATAGTGGGACGGGTGTAAGAGTTGAAGGATAGTGTCTGCAATTTGTTGGATTTCATAAAAAAATTAATAGATAAGACATGGACAAACTTTAAAAGGGATCTAAAAGGCACACACCATTGAGACGGACACTGTAGAAGCCGCAGTAGCAGGTGTACAGCTTTCAGCCTCTGGTTTCCTGTTTGACGACAGGCCACGCCCACCTGCCACTCCCAGATGTCGGAAAGCGGAAGGTGAGTGAGGGCTTGCTCATCAGCTAGCATCTGCTTCAAGATCTCAAAACCTAGATTAAAACAAATAGATTTTAATCATTAGTTATCATGTAAAGGAAATTACTTTCCGAATGTAAAACCGTGGTGAGAATCCATCAAAGAGGATATCAATTCAGACATCCAAGCCTGAACATGGCGGACTGTTTCATTCGGTTTGTTTACCTCGCCAAACCTCATCTGCGAAAAATAAATGAGCTGGCAGACCCTATAAAAGAGCCACTCCTTCCGAGGCTTGAAAACCCATTTGATATTGCATTACGGAATAATAGTTTCAGGAACAGAGCAGAAGGTGCACGAGTCTATAAAGTCTTTGATTAAAAGGCGGACAAGACACAAGCGAGGAGCTCACAGCGACTCGTGACCCAACACTGACAGTTGTGATCAATCACCCACTCGAAAGACTTGCGAAGGTGGGCGACCATGTTGTGGGTGAGAATTTAGTTTACCTCTGCTGTGCCATCTATTATGGTACAATGGAGTTCAATCAGTTTGTTTCAGGTAAAATCTCGGCATCCGGAGACCGGAAGGTTAATAATACCGTCAGTAAAATAATTGCTTTCAAAAAGGATTCTCGTATAGGACAGTGACATTGGATCCCTTAAAGATTTTATGAATAGAAATATGAGCCCTGAATCAAATGATGGTACTGTTGATGCACTCTGAATGAGATGAACCGAAGGAAAAGAAACATGTTTTGATGGTTTATATGATTATCTAAAGGACAGTGAACAGACATGTGGGTGATGACAGTAGATGATAAAGACAAACGTTGGCTAGACGACAGCAGAGTCAGACATCAAGAGACGTTGAGAGTCTGTAAATAAATGAGCTGTATACGTACCGGTCTGGAAGCGCCCTCGATGGCCACCAGTCACAGTGAATTTGTAGCCCCATTCTGTGTTACTCATATCTGATATAAACCTGTAGTAAACTGTGTCCCCTACAAGAGATAAGAAGAACACATTTACATTCTATTTATTCTTCCTTGTACCTATGCTTGCAGTGTACATCAGCTCATTTATGTCATAGGGCTGCTTCACTACGCCAATTGAGATTTATTTAACATTATTTATCGATTTGGAAAAAAACATGTATTTCTTGAATTGAAAAACATGTCTTTTTAACAGTAGATTTAACAAAAAAAAAGAAGAAAAAAAAATAGTATAAATATAGTATTTTATATTATAGTTTTATATAAAGTATAAATGCATACATTTAAAAAAAATGAATTTATACATGAAAAATAAATATATAATTTTTTTTTTTTTAAATCAAATTAGTGACCATTTCTGTATGAATCGGAATGGATCCACACGTTTTTATAGATGCCTTTTCTCTGGATTTCAAACCAAACTCTCACCTGGAATCTCAAAGTCAGTCCATTTCTGATGTGAACCGCTGAAAGTGTGCATGTCCTGAAGAAAGTCACTGGTGCTGGCCATCAGAAGCTCATCGCATCCTTCCTCTGTGTGACAGCGCGCGTCAAACTTCACGGACAGGTAGATCGCCCCGGGGATGTGCACCTTATCCTGAAACCAGAAGGAACGACAATCAGCGGGGAACACTGTTGGCCATCATGGTCATTATTTAAAAACCTTGAAAAAATTAATACAAATACTGATTTTGTTTCTGAAAAAGTATACCCCAAAGTTTGTGTTGTTGTCATATGGGTGCTTGGATTCCCGGACTTGAACTGCCATCCCAGGCTCCTCCATAAACTGACACGCTGTCAGTGACAGATTACCCAGCATGCTCTGGCTGCAGCCCCTCAGAACCTTTTGCAAGATCTGACACACAACATAGAAATTGTGAGCTCACATGCAGTACTTTAAATGCAAAGGAAAAAAGCAAATCCACACATTCCTCTCACCTTCTCCCACATTGTTCTTTCCTCCAGCTGCATGAGCATGTCCAGTATGTACGCCATGTGTGAAGCTCCGCTCAGCTCCAGGTCTTCCTCTTTGATGGAAGTGTTAGCGGGCCAGTCGGCCAGCAGCGTGGCCAACACGTGCCGCGCATAAAGGATGGCGATGGCCTCATTCACCTTAAATAGGTACTGCCGTACTGCTTTGTTGCTGCGCGCGTCCAGCTCTTTGTGCAACAGAGCCGAGCTTTTAGTGCGACGCTGTTTGGCGTAACTCAGCTGCAGGTCGCTCTCAGTGTTTGTGATGAGCTTCTGCGTGACCACGTTTGTTTCTTCTGTGGCTTTTTCACACCTGGTGGGTTTAGACTGAAGGTCAAAGAGAAGTGATTAGCTTTTGACCTCAAAGTGGATAGATTTTGTGGTTGAACATGTTGCTCGGTCTTACCACACAGGGCACGACGATTATATCTGTATCTACTGCCTTAGTGCTTCTTTCCTCAGACCGAGGTCTTTTAGATGGTTGCCACTTCTGTGCCAGCATACGAATTGTCTCGTCGGTTTTTATAGCCTCACCGTCAAACCTGAGAGATGATGAGATGTGGAAGCATTTTGTGTTTTTTACGTTATACAACTACAGTCTACAATATGTTATGCACAATATATGTGTCGTTGTGTTCACTTATCAAAATCTTTCCAGTAACCAATCATAATATTTGTAACTGTGTAACAGCAACTATAAAGAGAATCTCACCTCTTCTGTACTTCAAGAAAGAAAGAGTCTGTCCTTTTCATCTGAAGCTCATACATGGCTCTCAAGATATGCAGTGGGGCGTTAAGTGCATCATGGGTAATCTGGAAGTAAAAGAAATATCAGTAACACTTTAAAATAAGGTGCTTCTTGTTAACATTTAGTTAATACATTAGCTAAAATAATCTTACAACAAACAATACTAAAACAGCATTTATTAATTTTAATTTCAGAATCTACTAATGCATTATTAAAATCAAACATTGTCACTGTTAACAATAGTTAATGCACCATGAATTAACATGAATGACATTAGCTAACATTAGCAGGGATAAATAAATACTGAAACCAAAATTGTTCATTGTTTGCTGATGTTAATACTGTTTAGAAATAGCAACTTATTGTAAAGTTTTACCGAAATATCTTTAATGTCTTTTTTAACACTCCCCTAACATCACAGACACCAACAAAAAGCAACAATTCAAACATTTTTAGGTTACCTGACCTATTTAAAATGTTTAAAAAAGGGGTGTCACAGTATACCACCAGTATTGACAATAACTTTGATATAAAAACTATGTTTACCGATATTGTGTTAATTTTACACATATCGTAATGTAAACTATTCAGCAACACCCATAAAAACACAAAATAAACTAAATTAAAGATGAATTTCACTAATGGCATCATTTATTTTATTTTTTCAAACCATTGTGGTAAATACCACGATAATATCGTTACGGCCAATTTCGTTTGACCACAATAACTGCCTAGTAAAAACCTGATATTGTGACACCCCTAATTGGTTAATTTTCTAAACTTTTAGTTGTCATACTAAGTGTTAAGCCCGTGGCATACTTATTTTTTTACGTTTACACGAGCGTACGCGTACAGCCGAATGCACAGCCTTGCAAAGTACACTTACTTTGAATAACAATACACATGGGTTTTGACGCATAAGCATTACGACATATTGCAAACCTCTCCTGGCCTACAGGGGTCAGGTTTTCTTGAACTATCTTGAATCGACACTCCTGTGAAATTCTGGTAAATACCAGAATTACTGCAAGAAATAGAATGCGAATGCGCAACCTGCGCGTACTATGTACGCAAGGTAACAAAATCCCAGCAATGTGCGTACATTACACGCATACTATCCTGATGACGAAATTTGCGTCACACGCACAGTACGCTGGTAAAAGGAAACTATACTTCGGGTTTAAAGGCTCAAATCTTAAATACATTTTAAAGGTCTTAAGATGAACACTCTGTCATCATTTACTCACCCTCTTGTCATTTTAAACCTGTATGACTTTCTTCTGCGGCAGAACACAAAAGAAGACATTCTTAAGAAAGTTTGTAACCAAACAGTGGCGGCACCCATTCACTTCTATTGTATGGACACAAAACCAATGTAAGTAAATGGGGGCCAGTTAACAACATAGATCAAAATAACTTTTGTGTTCAGCAAAAGAAAGAAAGTCATACAGGTTTGAAATGACAGAAGGGTTAGTAAATGATGACAGAATTTTCATTTTGGGTGAATTATCACTTCAATGTCAGTTAAAGAACAGATGATGATTTAGCGTGCCGAAACGACAGACAGAAGATGAATGTTTACACTCTGACCTGAAAACACATCTTAGTCTCTTCATCCAGCCCTTCAAGCGGATCCGGTCGGTTTGGATCCACATCGTCTGCGCAACAGCTGGAGTGATCCGAATCGTGCTCTTTCTCTTTCCCCTTTTCTCCATCCGTCTCCGTGTCTCCATCCTCCGCCATAGAGTGGATTTCTCGTTTGGATGAGTGCAGCATGATAGAGAGAATCTCCAGGTCTCGCAGAAGCCACATCTTGCTGAAGCCTGTGCCCTTGCTGCACTTACGGACCAGGAGCTGCATAAGACCAGAGCCTTGGGTGGCGTCCTGGGCCAGAGCCACACCATGCTTCTGTGTGATCCAGCAAGACATACGTTAATGCAAGAGATAAATAATAAACCAAGTTGCATTTGGACATTTTTTTTAGTAGACCAGAAAGAAGGAAATGTTCAGAGTTAATGTTATTAACTACACTACCATAACATCTGTGTAAATCTGAGGAAAAGTGACTGCACACATCCATTAAAAATGAACTTTGTTATACTGTTCATAAGATTTTTACTTCAAATGTTCAGCTAACTTGTAAGGACACTATATCAAATATTTAAATCCAGTGTCTTGTATACCTTTAGTGTGTTGTAGAGTCCTTTAAGAGCGAGAGAAAGCACCCAGGTGGCCTCCACAGCATCTTGGGCACTGCTCTCCACCCCCACTTGCAGCAGCTGACTGACGATGGAGATGAAGTTCTTCAGGTATTGACTCAGGTGGGCCGAGGTAGGGGATGCCGCTCGGCCCTCAGACTCTGCATCGCTGCCAGTGCTGCACTCATGTGCCTGGACTAACTGGTAGTCTTTCACTGAGAAGAAATAATAATATATCAAGTACACTTGCTACTACTAATGTCCGAGTGATCGTGGGTAATTTAAATTTGGCCAGATGCATTAACATGGCCAATTTGCTGTTCCCGCACCTGCTCTCCTCTTCCTCGTCCTCACGTCCACCACAGCCGCCCTGTTCTTCTCAGTGAAGTGTTTCAGGAGAATCATGTTATGCTTTTCGTTGGCGTTATCTATGAACACAGCCTGAGTCCCCATACACAACACCTGAAATAAGAAGACGGCCGGTTAAAAGTAGCAGCTCATTCATGCATTAAGCCTTAGCATAATCAAATAGGATTGTTTACATTAGGGCTGAAGGTATAGCTGCATGCACCGGCATGACAATGCTTTGTTAAAGATTACAACGACTTGCATATATTTTTGCTAAAGCATTATAATGCATAAGACAAGGTATTTTTGAGAGACGATGTAATGAACCACTGAATCACAATTTTGAATCGGTTTCACCGTAATGGAAAGTTTGAACTGATTCACAAAAATGAACTAAACTTACAAAGTCTAGTGCTGCTTTTGCTACTGAAGATTAAGTATGAGTTTAATGAAATGATATACTCTCGATATTCTTCGATCTGCGTAATTTACATTTAGCAGACGCTTTTATCCAAAGCGAATAACAAATGAGGTAACCAATAGAAGCAATTGGAACAACATAAGGACAACAAAATGCATAAGTGCAGTAAAAACTTCATATCGGCAGCAGTAATTCAACACATTCCTCTTGGCTATATTATTTTCGTGGGTGTGACATCTTCATACCTCAGGGAAGCCCACGAGCACCAGCAGCGTGAAGAGATTGGTTCTTTTGAGTTGCAGTGGTAACTGTTGGATGCAGTGATCTGTGAAAGATGCCACGACTCCACACCACTGAGTGCAAACGTTCAGGTTCCTCAAGATGTCTGCCACCGAGCAAGCCCAATCCAAACCGATACGGCTAGCAACACAAAGATGGGTGTAACAATACGTTGCAAAGATACATATATAAAAATAATTTTAAAGTATCAGGTTTTTTAAAGTGGGTTCTGTTCGAGGATCGTGGTCCCTGTGTCATGATCTATGTGACCATCTATGTACCAGTAAAATGATGATTTAGTTACATACTCTTTGAATTATACATCATAACTTTTGAACTAGCATTCATTTTCTTGACTGAAATGTTTTCTTTGATCTAAAGGCACACGAGTGTTTGAAATTTGTTGTTTAAAGAGGAATGATGCTTGTGCCAACATAGTCATTCATTTCTTTTAAAACAAAACAAAATTTCATTAAAAATGTTTTCGGAATGGACAACTTGTACTGAACAATGAAGAGAAAGCAGTCAACGTGAAGCTCTTTCAAACTGTTTAAGCATCTCAGAGAGAAATACCTTCAAAAGAAGATAAAACGGCAATATAAAATTTTTACAAATTCTTGGCAAAGGGTGGTTACTTTGAATATGCTAAAATATAACATAATTTCAGTCACAACAAAATGATTACCCATGATTCCCCTTTATCTCATTCAACAATTTTGATGAGTTTACTTTAATTCAAAATTTTGGAGAAAATAGAAATAAAACAATAAATTCTATGATCCTAAACATTCAAACTTTAGTGTACATATGAATTATCGATGTTGCATATTATGAAAAGATAACAATAAACTACCTGTCCAGACACACTGCACCCAGACTAAAGAGCAACTGAGTGGTCTTCCAGCCCTGCGCATCAACAGCTGCTACATCGCCCGGGGTCAGCAGCTCAAATTTATCAGTCAGTGCCTCAGTCACAGCCGCATCAGCTTCATGTGGAGAGATTCTCAGCAAAAGCTGCCCCAGAAGCCCCAGAGTCAGGTGGTATGTTTCATTCAGACAGCCGGCATTTGAGATGACCACCCGAAAGAGCAATGGCAGAATAGGACTCAGACTGGACAAAGATTGTGTGGTGCCCTACAGGGGTCAAAGGTCACAGATTAAACACGTATAAAAGACTGTGGTTTGACATAGGAATGCGAGACGAATTACTATGTATCAACTAAGAAATCATCTATAAAAAGGGCACAATGAAACTTGAAGCTTGTGTTTACTGGTTTGGCTGGTGGCAACATGGCTGCCAACAATCCCAGAATTCTCTCTCGGGAGCATTCAGCAAACACGTGTTCCTGTAGGGGTCCTCTGGCTGTCTTCTCCTGGTCTTTATATGCGTCCATGTTGTCTGAAATAGGAGATGTGATAGTGTCTCCACTTGATTCTGACAAACACAACACGAAAAGCGAATATGAAAAATAGACGATCTTTAACTTTCTAAGGTCCAGTGGTCTATATGTATTTAGCGGCATCTAGTGGTGAGGATGTGAATTGTAAACAACAGCTCAGTCCACCCTTCCCTTTTGAAGCACTACGGTGGTTGAGACAGCACTAAGATGTCGTCACATTTACGTTTCTTTGCTGAAGAGATAACGTATTCAAAATGCGCTCTGTAGAGCAGTTTGTCCGTTTAGGGCCACTGTAGAAAAAACAGGGTGAATTCCATGTAAAGGGACCCACGGTGTTTGTAGATAGAAATAGCTCATTTCAAGCTAATAAAAACATAACGCTTTATTACGCAAGATCTTTATACATATTTAAAGACATAGTTATGTATATTATTTTGCATTTATGTAAGTTTTATTGCATTTCTCTCAGTAGATTACACATATTGGACCGTTAAAGATGATATACAATTAATTTAACAACAACATAACTTTGATTAAATGAAAGGTCAAACATTTCCTGCAATAAACATCAGTATTGCTGCTGCTATGGGGTATTTACCTCCGACTCCAGGCGACAATGTTTCCTCACTAGACACAGAAGGTGTCTGACTCGCACTGGATGAATCGAATGTGTCCTGAGAGACCAGCTTCCTTGTCTTCTTTTCCTCGACCTTCTCCTCACCCTCTGCTCCTCCATCTTTCTTTAGGGACAAATATAAAAAGTTGGTAAATATTGTCCAACATTTAGTTTTAATGACCTCATGAACTTTTTAAAGGAAGAGATCACTCAAAAAAAGAAGATTCTGTCGTTATTTACTCACTCTCATATTATTTCAAACCTGTATGACTTCTTCCATGGAACACAGTATGGAAATTGTCAAGAATGTTGACAAAGTCTGTCAACATACAATGGAAGTAAATGTATCTCATTCTGTGTTCCTCTGAAGAAAGAACGTCATACGGGTTCAGAAAACATGAGGGCGATGCACAGTCCCTATGATACACTGGTGTCAGAAAGTAACTGACTCTGTCTGTAGATGGCGGCGGTGAGCAGATGGCTGTGGTGCTGCTGGGCAGAGATGAAGTGTCTGTGCTGCTGATGTCCTGAGAGGAGCCGGGTGTTTGGGGACACATTTCACTCTCTGTGGCTGATTCATTCGATGAAAGCAGGGACAGCAGGGCAGAGGCTCTCAGACCTATAGGACCATACAGAGACACTGATTCGAGGGGTGGGCAAAACCCATGGGGATGTTGCTTTTGTTACAAGCTCACAGTAAATGAACAGATAATGTGAATACGATGTGCCTCCCACCTTTCCCAGTCTGTCCCTTCAGCAGGCACTCATTGATGAGGTCAGAGCAGCGGGTTTGCAGAGCGCTGGCATAACCCAGGGTGACATCGTCTAGAGGTTCTCCCTCCTGCTCTCTCTCGCTGACCAGCTCGGAGGTGAACAGGGCGAGAGCGGCGAACAGAAGCCAGGAGTAGTTGTGTATGTAGGGCTGAATCAGTCTGTGACGGTCACTGATGCGGATGGTGACCATAGGGTATACAGTGATGCGATGGGTGGGAATATGGCTAGAGAGGGAGGAAAAGAGCAGTGATGTCATTAATGCTGCTACACTTTCTAACAAATAATAATTTTCTTTGTATTTTGAACCATATGCTTATTAGATTTTTAGAAAAATATACATAAAATATACTGCGTGGTTATAAAATGTACTGAATTGTTAAGCACCAGCCTCATACCCATAGTGCTGAACAATTATTAAATTATAATTAAAATATATAAATTAAAATTTATGAATAAAATGAAGTCCGACATAAAATGTTAATTTAAAAACTTGTTAATTTTCTTTTCAATAAAACAGTGTGTTTTACCTGTCTGGGTATTTTTTGGCATTGTAACAGCCAAAGCACAGATCGAAGTCTTCGCAGACGTTACAGTTTATCCTACTGCCCACAATAAGGCCCTGGCAGTGGTCACAGGCATATTCCATGTTCACCATCTCATGGTCATCCTCGTGACCTTCTGGTTTAGCACCACCTGAACGGAAACAACAGAGCCATTAAAGGGATAGTTCACCCAAAAATGACAATTCTTTTTGTCTATTCAAACCTGTCTGACTTTCTTCAAAATATGTTTTGTGTTCTGCAGAAGAAAGAAAGTTGGAAACCAAACAACATTAGCCCCAATTGACTAAAGTGAAATAGATGTTTTGAATAACAGAAACGTTTTGGGCAAACTATCTACTATCTACTGCTGCCTGTTATAAAGTATAGACTTGTCTTGTGAGCTTGTTTACGGAACCAAGCTACTTGTGGGAAACCTTTGCACAAAAAAAAGAGATGCAGCTGAAATGGTTTGGCTTACTGAGGAAGCAGGTCTTGCACAGATCCATATCTGTACACTGAAGGCACCTGTAGCGATGCCACGGAGCAATGCGCTCGCATCCGTCACATGAGATCTCTACATTCAGCAGGTCACAGTAGCGTGCAATGAACATGTGCATCTGAAAAGATCAAAGTCAGTAGATAAAAATGAACAATGCAATAGTTAAAGTTAGCTGGTTATTATAACAAAATAAACCACCTTCAGGATAATACAAAGCCCTTCTGCTTCATGTCATACTTTTGTCACATATACAGTTTTGCAAAAATGACTGGCTGACTTTCACAAGTAGAGCTACACCACTAAAAACTCAGAAAAATTGAGCTGCTGAGATGATTATTTAAAGGGGGTGTAATAATTTGTACTGTACATCATCATATTAATAACCACATAAATACACCAAAAGGCGTAAAATATTTATACTTTTTACAGATGGAGATTTGCATTAGCAGTACAAAATGTATGTGCCTGTGAGTTAGCAGAATACATGTCTTAGCAAATAAGTTTAACCTTTAAAAACAAATGCACTGTTCATCTGAGGCCTTTTATAAAAGAAAGCTGACAGAGAACTTCAACCAGATGAACAACCTGATAAGTGTTTGAGACCTAATTAGCGTCAAATATTTGCTCTGGTGACTATTTGTGTTATGATAAAGGGCATTAATGTGAGTGGTGACATTTGCCTGTGTTTGCTGAGCTCAAATATTGAATCAAATCCTCATGATCTAAGCCTGTAACATGGTGACACGTCTTTTTCAATAGACGCAACATGCATTAATATTAAGGTTTCACCTCCACCCAGTTCCATTTATGATTTTTTTACACAATAAAGAGCTTGGCCTTTAGTGTTCGTTTCAGAGATTGTTTTTATTGTAAACCCATTTATTTGTAATGGTAAAGACTGCTGGATATATCGTTTATGTTAGTGATGTTTGTACCTTTCTCTTGTCCTCCACTGAGGCCTGGCCGATCTTGTCAAACCATTTCTCAAACATGCCATCCAAACACTCGTCCATCCATTCACAGTTCCTCTCGTAGTCTGCTATCTCATCCTCTTCTTTCCACTGACTACATCACAACACAACAGAGAGGAAGATATTAGACATGTAATATTAAACAATAGACACATTGAAATTTCACAGATGCAAGACTCAATACTACTGTGTTATAACAACAGCTCCCGAAATACCCCAAAAATCTGCAGAATTTGATGCTATATGCAAAAAAGGTAATAATGGATTCTGACAATGCTGTGACTAAATTTGAAAACAGCCCTTTATTATTTATTGTAAAAAAAAAGTATATTACACAAATTAAATTACATCATGACTGTATGTCTGCCTGTATGCAAAAATAAAATGTTTTATTGTGTAATCCAAAGTACGTATACAATTTTATTAAACACAAATAAAAATAATATTTACTTTTACGTTTACGTGCATAAAAAAATGTTAAGGATAAATAAACAATACTATTTCTACACATTTTCAATTATTATACAATATTCGTTATCTTTTATTTGCATAATAACAGAATATATATATTTATAAAAATCAACCTCAAGCTTTAAATTATAGTTCACCCAAAAAGGAAAATCTTGTCAAGAATTTCTCTCAAGTTGTTGCAAACCTGTATTTTTTTCGGTTGGACACAAATAAAGATATTTGGAAGAATGTTAACAGTTTACAGTTCTGGGACACCACTAACTACAACAGTAGGAAACATTATGTTTATTTTTTTCTAATGTTGAACACAAAAGAAAATATTTTGAGGAATTTAGGAAAGCAAACAGCTCTAGAGCACCTCTGACTACCATTTTTCCCCACATTGGTAACCAATGGTGTCCCATAAATGTCAGCTGCTGACATTCTTCCAAATATCTTCAGATAAATATGTGTTCAACCGAACAAAGACATTTATACAGGTTTGGAACAACTAGAGGGTGAGTAATTTATGATAGAATTTTCATTTTTGAGTGAAAATGTACCAGTCATGTGAGACTGTGGTTTACTGGTTTCTGATTCCTTTGATTCTGTGCACATACCTGATGGCAATGTCATGCACACTGATGTTTTCCTGAGACATGGTGAGCAGAAGATCAGGCAGTTTGATGTCCAGAAACAGTGACAGATCTTCTGCTTCCCAGCTTATATCCAGTAAATGCAGCAAGCACGTCTGCACACATGACAGGGCAGGCAGCAGGACCCTGAGGACACAGTTTGGAAATCAGATACTAACACGTAAACAGCCATGTCAACAGGAATTTACGATTATGATATAGAATGGCAATGTTTAGAGCGTTACAGAGGTAGAACGCACTTTTCATTCAATGCATTGAAGCCCTGCACTGCCTCCACTAGCATGAGCACTAACAGATGATATGAGTGTCTGACCAGCTCTCTCATCTCCTTCCCACTTCCCGCCAACTGAGAGAAGTAACTGAGAAAGAAAAACGTGGTTATAATATTGATATGATATCTGTACCATCAGAAATAACCACAACTACAGATTTTATGGCAAGGGCCATACTTGGTGAAATCTTTCTGACACGCCAAAAGTTCCTGAAGAAACAGGATACAGGGCGCCTGGAAGAGGTGCGGTTTCCCCAGGGTGAGTATACACTGCTGAATGATCTCCAGAACCTCACACACGCTCAGTGCCTGGGCCTTTTTCAGGGAAAGAGTATGAAGAACACTGCACACACAGAGGGAGCGAGAAAGAGACATTTCATTATAGCTCATCATTGGAACGCCAACATACTGGCTTACATATACAGCAAGGTTCAAAACTATAACCAAAACTTCATTCATGAGCCAATACCTGCTTTCACTGATAACCATGTCCTTCATAAAGCTGAGAATGTGTTTGAGAATAGGGAAACGCTCTTTAACAGGCGGCGCCATGCGAGGTTCCTCCATAGACCGTAAGGAAAGGAGCCTCAGGCGTCCCCGACTGAAAGGTGCTTTACGTGGGAAGACTAACGGAGATGTGGGCTCTCCTATTTGAGACTGAAGGCTTTCGGAGGATCCTCCGGCAACCTGTGTACTGACACTGCTGGAAGGCCCGGCCTCGCCTGATGCAGAGAAGCCCAGGTCCTGTGCCCGGGGAGCGAGACCCGTGGGTGTCGCTGTTTCTGTGCCCCCGGGGGCCGGAGAGATGGAGGGAGAGGAGCTGGGCTGGAAGTCTGCTTCGGATGTGGAAACGGATCGGAGAAGATGAGCAGCGCAGGCGCCCTCTTCTGCTTTGGAAGCTTCTTGTTCTGGAGAAGAGTTTCCACCAGTTGGGCTGAATTTAAAGAGGAACAAACTTCTACTGATGCAGATCTCAGCTGGTAAAGAAAGAGAGAGAGAGATGAAAAAATAAAACCTAGTCAGACAATCGTTTTATTAATTGTGTTGTTGCAGTACTAACCAAGTGACTCCATCGTAACCTCATTCTGTCCTTCCACTTTTTCCGCAGGTTCATTCATTTTACCCACAAGGTAGCGCTGTTTCATCTCCAACTATCAAAGAGGACAAAAAAATGGTAGGAAAGGACTTTTTAAAGTGTATTTGAGTTTTAGATAAGTTACTTTGAAAGCACAATTGACACACCATCCATGTTCTGATGCTGTCGGCCAGGGAGTAGACCTGCAGGATGTCTTCACTAAGACCGCTCTGACCGTTTTTAGATACTAAACGGAGAAGAAAATATCAAATAAAGTCTAAAAACAAATAGTGTTGTGTGGTTACATCATAAAATGAATGAACATTGAATTACCAAAGCTTCTGAGACTATGGTGAAGCGCAGGTGTGTGATACATCATTGCCCCAAACGTGGCGTTCACAGCCTGGTCCACTTTTGATCCCGCAGCAATCTCGTTTCTGATTGGCTGCTTCTTGCAGGTCATCATAAGAGCTCTCATGAGCTCTGTCCTGCCGTCAGAGGCATCCTCTGAAGGATCCCAACGTGCAAACTCCCTCAAGAACTCCACCAACTCATCTGCTGAAGGAGATGATGCTTCCTGTAGGCCAAATTTTACAGATGAATGTAATAAAGTGAGAACAGCTTATGAATTAGACAACACACACACACTTTTTGACCCTCACCTGATCAGTGTCTGCGCTAGGCGCATCTTTGGGAAACTGACTCAGACCATGTCTGAAAACGGGCTTCCAGAGAGGAGAAGACAGCACATGGTTCATCACGCCTGCAGGCAACTCCTTCACACCGCGGATCTCTTCGTAAGGAAGGCAAGATTGATATAATTATTAGTAACATTTTGATACAAAAGATAGATCCAAGTCGTTGCCTTAATAAACTGGATAAACATAGTAGGAACATAGGTAAGTAATAAGGCGCATTTTAAGCATCTCAGTCTTGGCACAATTGTAAAGTGTTTGTATTCTTACCGTAAGGTGATTTTAAAGCCATAGTGCGTGAGGCCAGACGACCCATCAGTCTGGACACAAGCAGCTGCATGTCAGAGGTCCAGGATACGGTGACGTCTGGCAGGCCGTACGCTGTCACAGTGAACTTGTAACCCCACTCATTATTACTGCTGTCCGAGTGGAAGAGAAACTGGAGCTGGGGACCCGCTTTAAAAGTGACTTTCTGGAAAAAAATGATATATTTGCATTATTTTTAACGGTAGTTTACTATTACTCAAATTTATGTTTGCACAATATAATGCTGTTTTATTTCTTTAAAAATTGAGAATGCATATAAAATACAAAATCACACAAGCAAAAACCCATTCAGCTCTATTAATCATACATAAGGCTTATTTTTATTATTCAGAAATACAATAAAATCCTTAAGCCACTAAACTGATACCAAACTAAGAAAAAATAAACCTGTGAAGACTTAAAGGAGTCAAATAAGTTAACAATTTAAATGTGTCACATCTACATTATCATCCAAGTAGTAATACTCTCATTAACATTTCTCGCACCTTTGGCCATTTCTCGGTGCCGACTTTCATGTCATATCTCACTTTTCCTCCTCTAGCATCAGTGAACTCCAGATAGTCGTATCTACAAAAAAAAGTCAATGAGTCTAAAAGCAATGACAGTAAAGTTCAACTATTTCTTCAACCAGAAGGTGGCAGCAGAACATTTTAGAAACAGCTCTTCCCACCTTTTCTCTGTTTCACAGCGTTCATCGAACTCCACCTCAAAGGACGTGGCTCCAGGACAGACGAAGACGGTGGTCTCATGTCTGCTGTTCTCATAGTTATGAGGGGACTCCATGTTCCACGTCCTCAACACAACAGGCTGCTGAGTCTTCTGCGAGCCTTCCATATCAACCTACAGCACAAAAACAAAATGTATAAACAGCTCCCTTTTCTTCACTTATTCCTTTACAGGTCAAGACATTACCTTTTTTGAAATGTGATAAAAACGATTACAAATATATTTCTTTTGAAGGAACTGGTCTTCCCAAAACAATGTGCAAATACCTGAACATGTTGAAATGCCTTACATCAACATTTATGCATTTGGCCGATGTTTTATCCAAAGCGATGTACAGTGCATTCAAGTTGTACATTTTATCAGTATTTATGTATTTCCTGGGAATCAAACCCATGTGCTGCTGGCACAATGCTCTACGAGTTAAGCTACAGGAACCAGCACACAGTGGACTGACCTTACAGAAGATCTCCTCTGTGTCGTTGGCCAGATTCTTCAACAGGTCTGCAAGAGGGTAGAATCTCCTCAGCAGCACAGAATGAGGAATATCCAGAGCACACAACTCCAACAGAAAGATTGTCTGCGACAAGACACAATACAAACACCACATCGGGTCAAAACACACACTTCAAAGATTACAGTGCTTTTATCATATACTGTGATTATTAGTCTATGCGCACACAGAAAACTGTTCTGATTGGCTGTATTTAAAGTCCCAGTGAGTTTTTTTTTACAATGCTTATTTTTTCAGGAAATATTGCAACGTTTATTGTAAATAGTATATCAATGTGGGTCATTCTCTTTTTAAAATGTGTGTGCCCTCATAATCTTTAGTTAAAATCTAAAAAAGTACTTCCTTCATGTAATGACTATGTATCTGAAATGATGTAAGTTAGACGGCTTGGGCGGGGCATCCATTAACTCCTCCCCTTCTACTGTCAGTCTGCTACCAGTTCTATTTCCATTTTTTTTATACATCCAATCAAGTCGTAGAGAAAGACGAAAGGCACACCCACAATTTTTCTCATTAGAAATTCCATTTCACTCGGAAATGTGTCCAAATACAGAAGTAAAAACGATCGCTTCAGGTTCACGGGGACTTTAATGTTCATGATAGCGTCAAGCCACACCCCTGGACGCTTGTTATAACACAGCAAGTGTGTATAATCATACATTCATGGCATTAATGGTCAGTGTCCTCGAGCAGATTCTAATCAAGTGGCTGTCTCGTGTTGTATCATGGGAAATAGTGAGTGAGCGAGTGTACATCTAATGTACACTCAAAATCAGAGTGCATTGTGGGTGAAAAAAGAGTGAACAAATGTAGGGAATGAAGTAGTTAACTCAGGTTTTGGACACCACTACAAAATGGCGGACACCCAAAATAGTGCACTATATTTCAGAAAGGGAGCGGTTTCAGACACAGCAATAGTTTGTAGAAGTAAAATGAAGTGTTTGCTACCAGCTGCCGGGTTGCCATGGCCAGGATGGATCCGCTGAGTTTCTCCGTGATATCGGCTCCAGAGAAGCGGTTGATAAGAGAACTCAGTATTTTGCTGGTGCCGTCCAGGAACTGCTCCACATCTGCAAGTCAAGAGAAACAGCACAGATTTCTTAAGAAAGTGACAAACAGCTGTGCAGTTACTACCCTGAAATTGCACCTATAATAGAAATTGCTGAATCCTTTGAGGCATTTTGAAGGGCTTTTTCAAATCCAGTCTGAAAGAACAAAAGAAGGATGCTCACATTTGAGCAGGATTTCCCGAGCCAGTTCAGCAGAGGTGCTTGTTCCTCCTTTGATCTGCAAGAAACACCAGGAGAGCAGACTTCCCTGGAGAGCCCAGAACAGCGACAGCAGGACCCTCCAAATAGACCCTTTTCTGGACTCTTGCATCAACACCTCACACTGAAAGACAGAGGGGCAGTTTTGCATTAATAAACATTAAACTACTCTTTACAAAGCTGCTGTAACTAAAGAAGAGCTGTGGACCAGAAACCGAAGAGACCCGTGAATGTGTTACACAGGTCTGACCCGGACCCGTCTAATAATTAAAAAATTGGACCCGGACCCTTGCAGAGCCGAGAAAAATCATAATTTACTATCCGACGCGGACCAGAATATTATTTGAAAACTGCAGCATGTCAGCATGGGTGAACATACCTCTCCAGTGGCTACTATGAGCATTGTGTCCATGACTGACAGAATGGGTGAGATATCGAAGTCAGACAGGGCTCCTTTAGGGGGCAGCAAGAGAAGACCTCTGGGGTCCTGATCGCTGGAAACAGATCAACGAGCAGCAATGTGTGAGAATGCTGTACAGTTTTATAGGAAAGAGAACTAGATGGAGGAGTTTGGTACCTGAAGTAATTGCAGAGTGATTCGAATGTCAGTTTCACGGACTCTGGTTGATTTTCCTCTGTTATGTTTTTCTAGTGAAAAGAAACAAAACATAACTTCAACAATTTGCTTCCGAGTAAAATAAACTGCTAGCGTTCAATTTGTTTTTGGAAAGAATCATTTTCAAATCCATCTTAAAAATGTTCTCACATATTTTTTAGCAGCAAGAGCAAATGTATTATTTTGTGGATACTGAATACTAATAGTCCTCAACTGGTTGCCAATATAGATTATTGTTAGACTTAACCTAAAGGGATAGTTCACCAAAAAATGAAAATTCTGTCATCATGTACTCACCCTCAAGTTCAGAAAAAAACTACTATGGTAGTCAATAGTGCTTAAGAACTGTGTAGTTTCCAACATTCTTCAAAATATCGTCTTTTGTGTTCAACAAAACCAAGAATTTTATACAGTTTTGGAACAGTAAATGGGGTGAGTAAATTATGACAAAATTTAAATTTTGGGGTGAAATACTGTAAATCAAAATACTTTTTGTTGCAAAAAGTTGCTTCTATAGTAAAATTGCATCAACACAATTTTTTTTATAAAAGTTAAATAAAAGCTTAAGTTTTTATGTTCTTTTTTAATGAGTTGAGTGGATTGTACGCCATTAGCTGAGTAAACTCAGATTTCAGTATGTATTGTCTAATTATATGCAGCTGATCAAACACTTTTCTAATAGTGAGGTTAAAAGACATGCGAATGTGACATATCAACACAAAAAAGAAATATTTGTCCCAAAAGTTGAATAAACTTAAAAATGTCCTTAAGTTGGTTGCCTTACACTTTTAAGCTTTTGCAACCTCACATTTTGTTTTCAGTGTTGGTGCCACAAATGGACCACAAACGCACAAATAAGTAAAAACAAAGTCTTACCATCATGTGAAAGAGTTTGTCTCTCCTGCTCTGTTTTGTTAGGATAAAAAATAGCAGCTCCATTGAGAATGGCTTTCACAGCTTCTTTCCTAAGAGCTTTCTCCACCGCCGTCTCACCTTCAGGCCCATCCACCACTGCAGAGCACATAACCTACTGTTACTCTCTCATACCATCACTATCATCACCACACCGAACAGCATAGTTGAGCTTTATAGTTGTGAACACAACAGCGCTCCAGCAACATGACCTGCTGCATGACATTAAAAATAAACTGTGAAAGCACATTTGAGAGACTCACCTTGACACAAGTGATTGTAAAGCTCCCCGACAGCTTCAGCAGGGTGTGTACGTCTGCGCTGGATGAGGGCGAGGCAGATGCTGACGATGAGGTCGCTGTTTCTGAGGACTGGGCCTCTGTCAGGTTGGGCATCATCGAGAAGCAGTTCTGAAGCAGCTGAAGCAGAAGAACCCGTGTCTTCAATGCCTCCTCTCCCTCACTGAACACGAGCATAAACACATATTAGACACAAACATAGACTAAACACATTAAAGCTTCAAATTGATAAGGTCATTTTAAATGCAAAGAAGTTAGCCAATCACAACAGAGTCTATAAAAAAGTCTTAAAGCTAGTAGTTACAGTTGCAAAAACGTGTTTAATTAATTTAACTTATAGCTTTTATTAATTATAATATATGTTTACAGTTGTACTCACATTGACCTGAGTTTGCGGTAAAAATCCCAGAACAGAAGCAGGTTAAGGTCACTGAAGTCAAGAAGGGACTTCTGCTTGGACAAAGATGCTTCCTGTAACAAAGGTTCTGGGTTTATATTTCATTGGACATGGATTCAAACGTGGATGCCATTTTGTGACAGAATTCATGAATTTCAGCTATAATCGAAAGTAAACATTAACATCAGTGAATGGAAGAACTGCATCATGAAAAACAGAGTTGAGTTAATACAAATCAGGGGTTTGGTAGATGTACCATGTCTCTGGTGAGCTGCTGGATGAAATAAAGGGTCTTCTTCATGAGTGTGAGACCTGTGACCAGGCCTGACTTGTTCTCCTCTTTCTGAACGCTCAGATCCTCAACATCCTCTAGCCGCTCAGAGTCTGGACACAAATAGCCACTAAAACACATCTGTTGAATCCCCAACCGCTCTGCTGTGTCCTGCCTAGTGCACAGGAACTTCACCATGAGGAACTACACAAAGACAGACAGACGAGAGAGAGGGTTAGTAAACAAATGTCTATTACCTACTGTATAAGAACACCATAAAACCTGAACATTTCTTTATTATGTGTATTTACTGCAGATAGGCAGGTGCCAATCTAGAGATAGAAACAAAGAAAACCCACTTTTGATACACGACATTGCTGTAGCTTGATATCCACGTCATTCCAGTCCTCCTCCAGCTCAAACCAGCCAAGCGGATCATCTTCACTTGTCCCTGATGTCCTTGTGCTGGAGTGTGTATGAATTTGAGTGTGAATGTATGTATATGTATGGGATACGGAGGTAACAGTAAGAGGTTACTCAGAATCATTCTTAATGAATTTAAAGATGTCTTATGTGGTTTAAAAAGTGTTTGCTTCAAACTAACCAAGTGAAAATTTGACAAACCTGTCTTGGAAAAATTCTTTGTAGTCTTTGTAGTCCCAGCTATCATACTTTTTGAATCGTTTGAAGTGTTTTTCTGCATCAAAAGCCTCGTTGTCATTGTACGCAAACACCAGGCCGCATTTAGCACCGATTGCCCCTTTACGCACCTGAGGTAAAGAAATGCTGGGATGAATATGCAAAGAAAAACTAGACTTTGAAAACTAGATCGACCGTTTTTTTTACACTAAAACATACTCTTAAAAGACTATATAGGCAAATAATAAGACTCACTTTCATCTTGATCTGTGTGACCTGAAAGCAGCTCTGGTTTTCAGTGGACAGGATCACACTGGCTTTCCTCTTTCCGTTCTCTGTCAGGAAACCTGCAACCCCAAATGGGTTATTTCACTAACGCATTTTGGTTATAAAGTATCTCCGAAGTCTTATTTTGAATGCAAGATCAGGAGCTGTATGTTATGAATGGGGTTTGTACCGTCACCAGTGCTGGGTTCTGTTAGCATGTTTTCTGGGCCAGACTTCTCCTCTTTACTTTTGACATCACACGCCTGAAGATGGAGCTGAAGGGGTTTACCTGCACATGAACACCATGTTTATATGTGTTATAGTGCTGTACTGCAAATGCAGCTAATCCATCAAAAATAAAAACCAAATGTTTAAAACGGTTTTTGATGCAACGAACAATACGAAACGAAAGGAAACTAAACAAAAAGCATGACACTTTTTTGAATGAATTACGAATCTCAAGATGAGTCTAAAGATTGGATTCAATATCAGATGTAGAAGCTTAAGATCTCTATCCAACTACTGTCCATTACCATTCCGGAAGAGCAATCTGAGCCGGACTGACGCCATGGAAGCCAGCAATGCGGATGCTCTATACTCGGAGTCCTGATGCTGACAGATACCAGACAGAGAGATGAGGACTTTAGCCACGCTGCCTCGTGCCAGAGCAAATGCTAGAAGAGTCAGTTCAGCCTCAGGAGAAACACAGCAGCTAAAGAGAGAGATAGAGAGAGATAGAGAGATAGAGAGATAGAGAGAGATAGAGAGAGATAGAGAGAGATAGAGAGATAGAGATAGATAGAGATAGAGAGAATAATAAGAGAGTAATACGACTAATTAGATTCTACCAGATTACAACACACATTAAACACAACTGTAGAAATGCAACACCACCTGCCTATAACAAGACAGTACACAATGACACAACCTTGATACAGATATGGGCAAACACCATGACAAATGTAAAGAGAGATGAGAGAGTGAGCGAGAGTAAGACAAATAGATAACAGGATAGTTGAAAGTAAAGCACTTCCTCTAAGAGAAGAGCCGAGTGTACAATTACTTTCAAATGTAATTACCCCCTGATAGAAAACAGTATTCCATTACTATCAAGCTGACCTGTGTTGTATAATTACAACAAAAAGGGGTTTGTCGCTACTACAGACCCTGTCTACACTGACTTATTAATAACAGACACAACATATGCTGAGTTTGTGCTAATTGACTGTAAAGACTTGTTTCTTACTCTGCTATGCGCAGTAAAAATCCATCCACCTCTTCTAGAATATTTGCAGAGAAGAATTTGGGGAACTCGGTTGAAGACGGCGTTAAGGACAGGGGTGGCATATGCTGTAAGGCTTTCCTAGAGAACAGTGAAAAAACAGTAAAATTAATTTAACAGGAATCCATCAGAACAATAAAATGACATTACCATAATAAACATGGTATTACTGTGATGTTTTAGAAATATTTTAGCAGGTTCTCTTTCATCATCTCGTGTTCGAGATTCACCTATGGGAAAGGCATCTGTACGCAGAAGCATCCCATTGCACCAAGTCTGGCTTGACAGACGGAAGCGAGAGTAAGCCCCCACCCCCTTACCTGAGAGCATATAAGGGTCTGCCTGCACTGCTGTTCTCCAGCTGACATTGGCTTCTCGCAAATATGTTGCTCTCTAAATCTCCAGGGTGGGCTGCGCGCCTATCAAGGCATATGTTACGAATCCACGGTCCTTCCTTTCGGGCTCTCACTCAGCCCTTTGACTTTTTGTCTGTGTGCGGAGGCGGGATTGGCTCCCCAGAATCTGCGGATTTCGACATACATAGACGATTGGCTCATCGTAGCCGAGTCAAAAGTGCTGCAGGACACCTGCCGTGTGCTTACAAACACGGGGCTTCTCCCCATACGTTTGTGCATTGCTACCGATTGGATGTCAGGCTCGGTAGCACATTCTGTTTTAGGAGTGGGGTCTTCATAGCCCCTCCTTACATATTGTAATAAGGAACAAAGGTTGAATGAGCCAGCCTTCCATGTACATTCATGTCACCAAGCATGCATTCACATTCCTGCCTGGGTGTTATATATGTGTTGCTGGGTTAATTACATGTGTGTGCCTCATACATGTTTCATGTCCTGCATGCGCACGGCAGCTGTGTGTGCATCAGGTTGCCAGGAGCATGATTTTTGTCAAGCACCGCCCCCTTGGGGATGACTGTCTTTTTCTGGCTTTCAGAACCTCACTGTGAGTGTATTGGGCGATCGGGGAGCTGTCCATGTCTCTCCTATAGGTGGATCTCGAACACGAGATGATGAAAGACAACAATAGGTTACTCTTGTAAACCCCGGTTCTCTGAAACATCGAGTGGAGAGATCCACCAGCTTTGCCCAGCTTGCTGGACGAGGAGTGAATATACTTACTGGAGAACAGGCAGACCTTATTTGTTCTCAGGAAAGGGGGTGGGGCCTTACCTGGCATTGGCTGCGCGCTTCTGTCTGTCTAGCCAGACTTTGTGCAATCGGATGCTTCTGCAGAGGTAAGGTACGGATGCCCTTCCCATAGGTGGATCTCTCCACTCGATGTTTCAGAGAACCGGGGTTACGAGAGTAACCTATTGTTTTTTGTACTATGGGAATTATTTGGTTCTAGAACATGTACTAAAGTAATACAGTATTTTTTATTCAAGAACCCTGGAGCAAATTTCATCTGAAAATAGACTATATTATACATTTTTTATATAATTTTGTATTATATAATACCGTAGTTTTACCATCTGACACTCACTTTTTGTATGGGTAAACCAACAACTAATGATCATTAACTAAAAATGTGATTAATGGAAAATGAATACTTTTTGATAACTGTAAAGGGAGGCTAAGAAAGTGGAAAAATACAGCTTCCAGTCAGGAAACAAGGCTACAAAGTGTGACAATAACAAAACTAGTATAATGCAATCACCACCACGCTTTCAGAGAAGAAAAATGATCTGTTTCTCCCTGACTTACTGTGTGCTCTGTAAGACGGTCTGTGCAAGCACCGGGTTGGTTTCCATGGAAGCAGTGACCAGAGATGTGAGCAGTGACAGATACCATATAGCCGAGGCGTCGGATACCGAGACCTCCTTGCTCTTGGTGATCTGGTAGCCCATTGTCTTCAGACCGTGAATACGTGTGTCACAGCCATCGCTCAGGCAGCGCTTGATGTTTATCTGAATATCTGTGAGAGAGAGACAAAGTTCTTAAATCCTCTAAGATTTGCCTACGTGTGAGTTCAGAAAGGCTTCTAGAATGATAAAATTTACATGCACATAACTTGAGTACATACTTAAAACACAATAAAGGACGGACATTTTACTCTGCTAGCTTAATAAATACAAATCCAGAAAAAAAAAAAAAAATTGCTTCCAAACTGTCAGTAAGAAAATTTGCTGTATAAAGGGGTGTTTACAGGGATGGGTGATGTTGGCGTTGTCCAGCAGCGGTACGTATCCCGTGACATTACTCGGGATCCTCACGTCTCTGATCTCTTGCAAGGATCGCTGGTTCTTCCCCACAGCTATGGACACAAGCTGAGGCATGTAACTGTGGTCATTAGACGCTACTGCAATGGCCAGTCGTCTCAAAACTATGTCTGGCTTCATTTTTAACCTGTGCAACAATGAGGGTACAAGGCAGTGAGGGTACTGATCAATCACAAAATGTTTATGGTTTCTTAAACTCAAGTGAGAAAGTAAATAACCAAGTGATAAACAAAAGTCAAGGAATGTGTGACGTCAGCAGTAATGTTTTTTTTAAACTAACGTTCCTGATTTACACACTAAGCAACACACAAGTTAATATTTATTTAAATGCCTTTTAAAAACACAAGCAAGTTGAGTAGCTTACCTTATCCAGTGTGAGCGAGCGCTGCCGTCCGACTGCCAGAAAGACACAGTCTCTCCATTGGTCATTTTGGGGATGTCAGCACTGTTGGACGAAGCCTCGATAAAGCTGTAACACTGCGTGACCACTTTGACCTTATCCACGTCAGGGTCATGATTCAGTTCTGACCTGTACTGGATGTCTAGATCTGAGAGGAGAAAGAAAAAGTAAATGATAAACACCGTGCCACCAGCGGCTTTACACTAAATCACAAAACTCTGTGCATTTTTTTAGACAGGTTTCCCAAACACTTTATTTTCCAGGTGTTTTCATGCATAAGATCATATAGGAATTGCAATCAGCACAGCCCAATAACAATCCGTTCTCTGCCCACTCAGGATTGGTCAATTGTCTGTTGCCTGGCAACCAGTTTCTCTTTAGCTGACCAAGCAAACTATTTGATCCAAGTAAACAGGTAAAAAGAAAATATCTTCCTTCATAACCAACTGCTTTTTACATCTATATACAGTCTGTAAACTGGTTACCAACACAACGAGTGCCGAATTTATATTACATTCCAAAGCGGCCAAAGAGAGGAAAATGAAACCATATCTGTAAAGGGAGGGCCGGATTGGCACAGAATTGAACGGTTAAGCAGTATGGCTTTTGCACTGGAGGAACATTTTTGTAGTTCCAGAACTATTTGGCGGAAGAAGCCGCTCATTGTTGTGTTCGCACCACAGGAACTGGGAATGGTTTTAGTTCAGCAATGTCTTTATCTGCGCATTGTTTATCGCCGCCTGTGTGATGCAATGGGTAGCATGTTGAACAAGCACTGGTGAGCACAAGCACTGGTGAGCACTGGCTGGTGAGCACTGGCTAGTTGAAGCACTGGTGAGCACTGGCTAGTGAACAAGCACTGGTTGGCTAGTTGAACAAGCACTGGTGAGCACTGGCTAGTGAACAAGCACCGGTGAGCACTGGCTAGTTGAACAAGCACTGGTGAGCACTGGCTAGTTGAACAAGCACTGGTGAGCACTGGCTAGTTGAACAAGCACTGGTGAGCTTTTGCGACGCCTGGGTCGGCAGACTCATTTCCAGTTTTTCAACACTATCTATCTTATCTATCGAGTTCTTTCGGCTTAACGAAGTGCTCAGCAATGTAAAGAGGATCTGTCATATTGCTGATATAATGACCTAAAAAACACCCATATTTGCCTGCCAAATATCCTCATTTTCCCATACAGTGATATAGGACCAGAAATCAGTCTGCCGACCCTTGCGTCCCAAAAGCCCACCGGTGCCATCTTGTGCAACTAGCAATTGCAAATAGGACATTTCATCTCTCAGTCCTCTTTCAATCGCAACTGTAATGTCTACATTACATCTTAGCTACCATGAAACCCTCGTAACTATGCTCCAGTAAATACCTGGTGCGAAAGCAGCTAATGAGAAGAACGGTTTGGTCTGGCTGTGGAAAAGCGACTCAAGTGTAATACTGGCAGACACTTTGCACTCTCAGTTTGACAGACTGGGTTTTATATTTGTATGGCATTCATTTTCACCTTTCTCTTTCTGCAGCAGACAATCCAGGAAGTCCTGCACAACAGATGACCTCATCGTACAGATGCTGTTGTAGCCCTCCAGCACAGGGAATGGGATGGCACTGCTGGGGATGCGGTTCCTATGCAAAAACTTCAAGACCTTGGAGGCATGTGCTTTAAGACGGTCCTTGGACTTGGAAAAAATATCCACAAATCCTGAAGAAGCGTGGAGGGGACAGAAATTAGGTACAATAAAACATATAATTGTCTATAACTTGCATAATTACAACTGTGAATTTCCACTCATGCTGCCAAGAACACGAATGTTACGCTCCAAATAAAGGAGAAACATTCAAATCAGTAATCGTTTTCATGCCCGCTCCTCTCCCCCACCTGGTGTCAAAGAGCACGCCTGGAGCTGCCTGATCACATGACTGAGTTCTCCCTGCAGATTGGCTCCATTGGAGTTCTTCAGAACCATCAGCATGTTCTCCACATCAACAATTCCATCGCCCTCAGCATCGAACTGACCAAAGGCCTGTACAACACAAGTGACAAAAGTTGAATTTTTTGTCTGTGCATCCTGTGGTACAAATATCAGGTAGCACATATATGGGAAAAGACACAAAAACTCAAAAGGAGGCTGTGACAAAGATAAAACCAACAGTCGCTGTTGGCATCTATAGCTACATCTGATTGGCTGACTATTCTACCAAACACACAAGTCAGCATTCAATTCATTTGAAAAACAAATGAAAGAGTCATGCTTAAAGCAGTGAAGCTTTTTTAAGAAGCGTATAATATAAGGCAATACAGAAAACAAAAGGCACCATAGTGCAACTATGTGCTTTGGGCAAGGTACCACGGAAAAATGCCCTAATGGAAAAATACAGAAATTCTAATGGATTTAAAGGGATAGTTCACCCCAAAATATACAAAAAATACTCTCATGTCATATACAAATCCTGTATATGATCTTCTTTCTGTGGACCACAAAATATGTTATTTTGAGAAATGAAGTTTTGTGTCCATGTAAGTTAATGGGGTCCAATTCTGTATGGGTTCTAAGATGAAAAAGAATGTCAAACAGATGTGGAATGACATGAGGGTGAGTTAACGATAAAGTAATTTTAATTTTTGTGTCAACTATCCCTTTAACAATTATAATAGGAATTGTATTGGTTTTATTGGAAACTATAGTATAATGGTCTTTGTGAGTCTCTATATGTATTGGTGGGATGTTAGTTTGAGAATTAGACCAAAAAACACCATTGAGTGACCTACTGGAATAAAGCCTAAAACACACAACATCAAGACATTGTAGTTGTTTTAATGGTAAACAGCTGGTTCATATCATAATGGCATTTCTAAAAGAAACTGTGGTATAAAGACTTATGGTTAACATCTGATATCACCCCAACCATAGGACATTTTGTGAGAGTACTGTGAGCCAATCACAGATAACAAATCTATCTGGTATGCTCTTGATATGGATTTCATTTAAAGCATGTTGCTATGTTTGCAACATGTATGCAGCTAATTTCGTTGTGTTTACATTTCGCACATGTGAACAAATGAATCAATGCTGTTGATTGTGGCAGCTCAGGAAAACCTATTTTTGGTTAACACATGGGCACTAAACCGGCCTGACTGGTTAAGGAGCAATATGTTCTGTTCGGTGTAAACAAACCCTTCCAACTGAATGCCACAAAATGAGAAGCTGCCCACAGAGGGTGACACACCTATTTTCCCTACATAGACAGCTAACTTGGTTTGAGATAGTCAGCAAATAGACTGCAAACATAAAGATAACACAGCATGACCACTAAATAAGTTGACAGAAAGCAGTGAATTTGACGACTTTGAGCTGTTTGTCAGTAGTTTTGCAGTTCAAAATATGCTGGTTTACGTTATGCTACCTATCAATTCGCCATTTAAGTAACTTGAAGACTACTTTAATAGACTCGCAACCTGATATTAAGTGCTTTGCTCAAAGGTACGACTTTTCAATCATGTTTAAGATTGGGATACACTCCACAGTGCCCACCATGTATCATCTTCTATATAGGTTACTGGTTAACGTTACCTCTTCGCAATCCTCTCTGGGCGCATCTCTGCTCTCCAGCATCTCGCAGAACTGCTCCAGGGTGACGGACTCCTCTCCGCGGCTCAGCCGCTCCTCCAGCCAGCGCACCAGAGCGCTGTCGTTCCGCGCAAGCACCGACTCTGAAATGGCGACCCACGAGTCGCTCATACGGGCCGCTGCCTCTCTCAGCTTTACCTGCTCTAGCAGAGCTTCGGGGGTGGGGAGTCCGTAGCTAGGCGCCGGCATGTTCGCGGATCCTCTTCCGCTTCTCCCCGGAGCGGAGGCTCCTCCGCCACCGCCTCCACCTCCGCTGCCAGCCCTGGTGCCTGTGGCCGCAGAGGCCGGGCTGCCCTCGGCGAAAACCGGGCTCTCCGTTTCTACATCCTCTTCATCGCCGCTTCCAGCGCCACAGCCGCTCTCTGCGTTCCCCATGCTGTTCTGCGGCCTCGGGCTCTCTTCCGATAGCCTTCAGCCCGGGTTTTAAGCTTTGTTTAGGGGTCTGGTTTGACCAGTCCAGATTGCTTTGCCAGTCAGCGCGTTCCTCCGCTGTCACTACCGCATTGAAGGGCTCCGCCGGCTGACGTCATGTTTGTCAGCAAAAACTTTGGTCCCTTCCGTGTGTTCCGTTGACGCCCGCTGTACTAACACGCCCCCTACCGTCTCACCTCCAGTATTTAGAATGATTATTTTTGGGTGTTGGGAAGTTTATTTGTTTATTTATTTTTAATGCAGCACGGAAAACAAATAAATTCGATTTTAACTCAAATAAACGTGAAAACATCATACCACACAGCTCAAAATTAAATTACTTCCGTAAGATTTATGCGCATGCGCATTCCGAAAACATATGATGTTGCGCGATGTGATGTTGATGTCCGGGATGTCTGGTCATCTTATTTTAAATGCGGATTGCCTGATGTTTCCTTGCCGGAATACATTGTATACACAATGTTGAAATATTTAATACCTCTTGTTTCAGTAGTCTTGGCCGTGTGGACGGTGCCCGAGTGGCTCGCATTTCCGATCTATGGCAATGTGGTAAATGTATTAGAATCGTGGCTGCGGCAGTCGGCCAGTGATCTGTCATCCGTGGAACCGGAAAGCATGCTGACCGAAGACGAGCTGACACTATACAACGGAGAGCCGAACAGTAAGGGATTGTACCTGGCGATCTTAGGACAGGTGTTTGACGTTGAACGTGGGAGGAAACACTACGGACCTGGCGGCGGTTACCATTTCTTTACAGGTTAATTCAATAGACGTGTACTTTACGTGGTGACGTTAAAATCACTGCTTCTCCATTGACTTGTGTGTTTGTTTAGGTAAAGATGCATCGAGGGCGTTTATCACAGGTGATTTCACAGACATCGGCTTATCCAATGACGTCTCAGATTTCTCTGAAGCACAGATTGTGGCCCTTTATGATTGGTTGTCATTTTATCAGGAGGACTACACTCCAGTTGGTGGGTACCACAGCGATTGGGGTTTTTCATCATTATGTGTACTCTTATATGTGACGTCATCTACTGAATATTTGTCTTTCTGTATGCCCCCTGTGCTGCAGGTAAACTGATAGGCCGGTTCTACACAGAAACCGGGCAGCCCACTGATGCTCTGCGGCAGGTGGAGTCTGTTTTATCAGATGGGTTGAAGAAAAAGGCTCAGGCTCAGAATGAGATGCAGCTTTACCCATCCTGTAACTCAGAATGGAGTGAAGCTAGTGGGGGACGGGTATGGTGCTCTGAAAAGAGGTAACTTTCTTTTTATATCTGCTGTCCTGTCATGTGTACATCTGTCATTGGATATAACGAGTGTTTTTCGATTTTCTGTAGCGGTGGTATTCACAGAGACTGGGTCGGAGTACCCAGAATGCTCTTCACCCCTGGATCCGGCCACTCCCGATGCGTGTGTATCCAACCATCCAATCCAATCCATTCCGAGAACCGGAACCTGAGAGAATACAAGGACTGTCCTCCTCACGTAGACTCGTGTCGTATCACCAAAGACTGAATTTCAAGCTTTGTCACACTCCAAGAGCTGCTAGATTGGTTTGGGTTTTAAAGAGCATCACCTTGTTATGAATTATCAAAGCAGGTGTAATGCTAAAATGAACAATGCTGTTCTTATTTAAATAACAATTTACAATGTAATTAATTGTTTATTAAATAAGACGACAATTTTGTACTTTTTTTAGTTGTCCTTTATGTAAAGTTGTCCTCCCTTTCTTGAAAAGGATACTAGAGGCGGCGACAGGCTAAATATCTGAGCATACAGATACCATACAATGTGCAGAAAAGATTAAACGGAGGCCAAAGTTTAAGTTTGTCACATAGACAAAAGCACAACCTGCGTTAAGTACAAAACAGTTGTAGTGGTCAAAAATATTATACATATATCTGTACAATTTAACAATACCATAACAGACTGTGGACTCGGCCCTCCAAACAAACAAACAAAAAATATTTTGAAATATGATCATAAAAAATGAATTTGATAAAGTGCACCTGTTAAGCATGGGCATAAAAAGCATTTAAAATGTGACATTTTACACTTTTGAGAAGACTTTAAAACAATGACCAAGCAAGCCCCCTAGAGATAACCTGCAGGGCAAACATTAACTGGAATGTATCCTTTGGTGATCAGAAATGAACAAAACATTATATTGATGCATTAATGACAAACACGCTATAACAAGCAAATTATGTCATGCGTATGCATAGTAAGCATATACAAATTCTGCACTTAAAGGGATAGTTCACCCAAAAATGAAAATTTGGTCATTTATTCACTATCATGTGGTTCAACACCTGCATATCATTCTTTCTTTAGTAGACACAAAAATATTTTGAGAAATTATTTTGTTTGTGTACATACACTGGAAGTCAATGAGGTTCAATGTTGTTTAAAACCAAAGATCTTTAAAATATCTTTTGTGGCCTGCAAAACAAAGAAAGTCATACAGGTTTGACATGAGAGAGTAAATTATGATGTAATTTAAATTTTGGGGTAAACTATCCCTTTAAAACCTTTGCGTCTCATTTTGAGCGTTTCACGATTTTAGTATTACACTAATGGATCAGCTAAAATAAAGTCCACTGAATATGCAGATTAATCAATGATTAAATGATCAAGTCAGTACTCGCATAGCAAAAGACAGATCACAAGATGGAAAATCTCTCCCCATCTTAGTGTTTTGATTTGAACTCCGGAAAAACATCCATTACCTGTGCATTACTTTGCACAGAAATGGAAATGTGTTCAAATGTGTAAGGCGACACCCTGCGCAGCATGATTAAGGCTTCACACTAACAAGGCTACCTAAGATCCCTTCATATCCAGCAGCATTTAATACACACACACACACAATGGGTACTTGGCTCCTTAGACTTCTTTGAAATGATCAAATGATAGAGGTTACATATCTCCCTCCTAAACCAGTGTGTAAAGATGTAAATCAAAACGAAAAACAACAGCCAGGGGGTTATGATGGCAAGAAACATTTCTGATGGAAAATGTGAAGAAATAACTAAATCAATAAGTCCTCCTATAGCACGATTAGCCCTCTCTAAAACCTCTATGGTCTCAGCTCATTGTTCATTCTGTAGTAGTAGATGGTGGTTGTCATCTCATGTGATAGCACTCTTGGTTTCTACCACCGACAGCCTGGATAAAAAGTTTAAATCTGAATTCCGTTATGTTTAATCTGTATCCTCAACACATAATAGTTTGCTTCTAAAATTACTGCTAGAACAAACACAGTTATAATTGTATTTTTCCTCTGACAAGAATGGAATGGTTTTGTTCCAAGGGCTCTTCCTCTCCCATTTCTTCCACCTCCTGGTTCAGTTCCGGGCCCAGTCTGCAGGTTCATTCTCGGCGTGACTGGTACCCGTCCTTAATTTTTCTCGTGTTAGGACACACCGCCCAATGTCAGCACGTCAAAACAGATGTCACATACACGCACAGGTTTGTTCAGGTCAAATTTGATGATGGGGATCTCCTTTATAGAGCACTTATGGCAGAGCAGACGGCCACAATGGCGGCTATGAGAGAAAAACGATGACAAAATAAAAAATTAGGTGGAAGAATATAGCATATAATTTAACTGAAGAATAAAAAATTTTTTTAAGTCAGTAAGATGGCTATGTACCAGTGATGTTTTCTGGTGGTGACTCCAAATTTGGTTGTACATTCGTAGCAGTTTGATCCATCACACCACGGGGGCTCTTTGGTCAGCATATCTGCACCATTCAAAATGTTGACATATTTTACGGTCACTACACACCTACATTAAATGTCTAGGGGACATAAAGCATGATGCTCTCACCTAGCAGACGAAATAGAAGCTGCTTAGTGGCAACTTGATAGTTGAAGATGTTGATGCCCTGGTTGTTAGTGACACCAAGTCGAGCTCCAGCCCTCACAATGGCACGGCACAAGTTAGCGTTCCCTTTCATATATGCTAAAAAAAGAACTGTACGAAGGACAAGCTAGTTTTTATGACCCTATTATTATTTATTTTAGTCTGTTCATTTATTTATAATCCACATGAAATAAAAGTTGTTCTCCACCAACCTGTGTTGCCCTCATTGTCCGGTTTATCCAGGGGATACTCGGGCATGCATTCCAAAAACAGCTCAAAGATGGCTGCCGCGTTCTCTTTCCCATACTGGCCGAGGACGTGCATGGGAGATTGACCTCTAGACAAACAGGACAATTCTATTCAGATTAGTGATAGATCAATGTACTATAGGACAGGCCAGGATTAGTTAACGGCATGACTGCGTATATTTTGTAGATTTGTAATTATATATTCGTCTGTAAGTGTAGAGCGAGACTTGGGATGTTCAAGTCCTGACCTGAGATTGTATGCCTCTGCATCTATGTTGGACTCGGTAAGAAGAGCACGTACATTATTGAGACGCCCCTGCATCACTGCCAGATGGAGTGCTAGTCGAATGAAGGATAAAGAACAGGTCATAAAACTATTTATGTCAAATTTCACAGATTTAAACTGAGTTTAGCATCGAAGGCTACCGTTGTTTCCATTCTCATCAACGGCAGCGAAGTCAACTCCGTTCTCGATCAGGACAGAGCAGATTGTGGACAGATCCTGTTGTGCAGCAAGATGCAGTGCTGTCTGTCGATGTTTCGTCAGTTCGTTTACTTTAGCACCAGCCAGGAGCTACAAGCCAAAAGATCAGAGAATACATAAAGGCGTTTTAGCACTTTACCATAGTTCAAATAATCTTCCAATCATAAACGCTAAATCCCCAGGGACGAATGTTAAACCGAAAATGCAGTGTGTATAGAGCTATATACAGTCTATTCTGGGTAACACAGACTCATGACCCAAACTTCTTTTAAAGGGATAGGTTACCCAAACATTCTGTCATCATTTACTTACCCTCTTGTCATTTCAAACCTGTATGACTTTTTTTATATAGTATTGTATAGACACAAAACCACAGAGACATGTCTCAAAATCAGTCATAGGTTTTGCAACACATGAGAGTGAATAAATGATGACAGAATGATCATTTTTGGGATGATCTATCCCATTACACAAGCAGCCACACACATCTAACATAAGCTTCCTTTAGTATGTCCTGTTTGTTGTACTTTACCAGGTTTCTGACGATGATCTCAGATCCTGCTTGCACGGCCAGGTGCAGCGGCGTGAGTTTGGCACTGTCCTGAACTCTAGAGTTGACGTTGGCCTGTACACTGATGAGGAAGAGCACGCTCTCAATGTCCGAGCTCTGAACGGCACAGTGCAGGAAATTCCGCCCTTTGTTGTCCACCTAGTTGTTTAGCCCCAATAAAGAATGTGGATGAGGAACACGCAGACCTCTAACTCTTTGAAACAACATTCTTACGGTAGTCTGTATGTGCGCACACACCTGTTCGGCAGCACCGGGTTCTCTCTTGAGAATAGCTTCAGCGGCTTTGTTATTCTTGTGGGTCATGGCACAGGCAAACGGTGTCATGCCCTGTCTGTCTCGAATGTTCAGACGGATCTCAGGGTGGGAGATGAGCAGCTGGATGATGACGCTGTGCTGGTTGCTGATGGCGATGTGGATGGGAGCACGGCCCTCTGAATCCTGCATCCAGAGAAAAACACAGCGGTTGTCAGAGAGGAAGGACAAAGAATTATAGTGATGTGCTGCATCTGTCTGTGGTAAATATGTACTGACCTGTGCATTCACATTGGCTCCAAACTCCAGAAGGCACTGTGCCACCTCCTCCAGACCCCAGGATGCAGCGAGATGCAAAGGGGTTTGTTCGTCCCTCGCCTCTTCATCTCCCTCCCCGTTAGGACCGGGCCTCCTGGGGCTGTTCACATCACAGCCACTGGAAACACAAAAAAAACAGTTGTGGCCTAGTGGTAAGAGGGTCTGACTCGTAACCAGAAGGTTACCAGTTCGATTCTCAGGGCCAGCAGGTAGCGATTGATGTGCCGTCGAGCAAGGCACCTGACCCACATTTGCTCCCCGGGCGCTGCAGTGATAGCTGCCCACAGCTCCGGGTGTGTGTGTTCAAGACTTGCAGTGCGTGTGTTCACTACTCACTGGATGGGTTAAATGTCACATTTCGGTTATGGGTCACCCTAACTAACAAATAGTTCACTTTCTTTCCACTTTCAAAGGTTGGTCTCATTGGACGATCAGATCATAATAAACAGTAAAAACACACACAGGCAAAAAACACTGCTGAGGTTTAGTTGAAGAATACAAACCTGCGTATGAGGAAGCAAGCAGAAACCTCATTGTTCTCATCAATGGCTCTATGGAGTAGAGTCTGCTGACATCCTCCAGGCCCTGAACTCCAGCAGGTGGCATCACAGCCATGTCTGACCTAATCCAAAAAACGTGAAGTCAACCCATAATAAACCTGAATGACTGAACAAGTGACAGAAGAATCTACTCTTACGAAACTTGACTATTTAGGATAGGGTCATCCAAAAACTAAATTCAGTTCTCACCAGTGTGGAGGCGATGTCTTCCAGACCCTTTTCCAGAGCCAACCAGAGTGGAGGATGACCCTTCTCATCCACCACTGACATATCGGCTCCTCTGGTGCAGATGGCATCCACCACCAATGGGAGCTGGTTACTTATGGCCAACTGTAGGGCCGTCTGCCCTTCCTGTGTCCTAGAAGAAAACAATGGGCAGGCGTTTTATTTGTGGTGTTCTCAAGCTGGGTCATGAGTTCAACACCCAGGTAACACATATACTCAAAAAATGCATACAATTGTCAATTATATACAAGTTATCGCAAACTGCATGTAGTACCTGACATTGATATCTGCTTGGTGCTCTAGCAGGAAGAGGGCGCTCTTGCTGTCCTGTCTTCTAATGGCCATGTGCAGTAGTGTTTGTCCATCAGACATGGTGTCATTAATAGCTGCTCCAGAACCCAGAAGCTGTGCAGCAATATTGTGCATACCTATCAATATAAGACGGGTAAAAGAAAAATGCTAAATAAGATGTACGAAACAAGTGTCATTGTACATATGCACTGGACCTATCTGCTAAAAATATTTTTATCAATTGAGCAAAACTTACCAGTCCAGAGCGCAAGACCTAGAACAGTGTGATCCATGGAGTCTTTGAGACTGAAGTCTGGGATTATCTGCAGGTTGTTGGTGGCATGTAGTGCATTGGCTGTAAGAGATAAAGGACAGTTATGAGTGACAAGAGAATGCACTTTTTTTTAGAAAAAAGGTACTATTTGACACAGTACAGATGGTAATACTGTGGTATTTGATATGTATTACATTGAACAAAAAAATATGTAATAATAGATTTTCATGCTACGTTCAAGAATGCTCTGCAAAAGCATATAGTGCTATAAAAAAATGATATTATAGTGCTATGATACACTCAATAACACAATATTCTTGACACTCACCTTTCTGCTCTAGTATGACAGACACCACATCAGGGTTGTTGTGAACGATGGCCAGGTGGAGTGGGCTCTGCAGGGAGACTCCTTGGCTCTTCTCCCCTCCGTCAGGCAGCGGGCTTTCGGTCTGCAGGTTAGGATTGGCACCCTGCTGGAGCAACTCTGCTGTCAGCCCCGCCAGCCCACAGCGACACGCCGTATGAAGCGGGGTCTCACCCTAAAATGTTCAATTGACAAGAGATCAGTAAAGGGTGAATCATAGATAAAGTTCTAACACATCCTCTATATATTTCATAGTTCCCCTTATAGTATACAAAGAGGAAAATAGCAATAGTGTCGAAACGTTTAAATGGTGGGACCATTTTTATTCAATATAATTTCTTAATTATAACTTCTAAATCAAGAGACTCACCCATGTGTTAGTGTGATTGACTTTAGCACCATGTGTGGCCAGAAAGATGGTGGCTGCTTCGTTTCCCGCAATAGCAGCTCTCTGCATGAGGCAGTTCCCTGAGAAGACGCCACCATTAGTCATTTGAACAGGAACGCACCTCTAGATGCGTTTTCTTTTTACAAGAATCTGTATGGTACCTTTGGAGTCTGGAGCGTCAGGGTTGCTTCCTCTCTGTATGAGCCGGGCTGCAAAGCTGTTCTCATCAAATGACGTTCCATTCTCAACGGGAGCTTCGTCCTCGAAAGGGTTCACGGAGGGGTCAGAGGCCACGGTGATATACTGCAGGGCCAACCACAGTGCGGTGCTGCCTTCGTGATCCTTCAACTCCAGATCCAAACTGAGCAGAAGGAGAAATTTATCATACCAGAATGTTTCCAGTGCGAAAGTCATGGGTGTTTTGTATGCTTTTTGAAAAAAAAGAAAAACTATTTTGAACTTACTGTTTGCACTGAAGGAGCTGGTTAAAGACGGGCTCATTTCCAGACACCACAGCCTCATGTAAAGGCGTTCTGATGGAGATTGAATAAAAAACAAATTCAAATATTAGTTTATTTACTTAAATACAAGTTAACAAATATTCCCCTTAAAAGACATCAGTGCAGAAGCAACATGTGATGCAATGAATTTGTTTACCCACCGTCCTTTGCTGTTTTGCATGTTTGGGTTGGCTCCTGCTTTGAGCAGAGCCTCGGCGATGCGGGCCATGCCAGCCATGACTTCTCCGCTGTGTTTTTTGGGGCTGAAGGAGCAGACCAGGTGCAGCGGCGTCTCCACTGCCCCCACCGTGGATGCGTTCACCTGCGCGGAGTGACGGATCAGAAACGTGGAGGCAAATTCATCCCCTAAGCAGCCAAAGAGAAAAAGAAATGGGACAGAGAAAGTATTTAGCTTATCGAAACAAATAGCACCTGTAAGATTTGTGAGAGTACTTTTAACAAAAAAAATCTCATAGAAACGTAATGGGTAATGCAACTTTTAGTGTCAAAATGAGTTCAGATATAAATTCACCAGGTACCTCTCTGGATAGCTTTGTGTAGAAGACTCCAGCCACTCTGGTCCACCATGTCTACATCTGCCTTGTTGTTAACCAGTGTGGTGGCGATGCTCTCCAGTTTCTTGGACAGGGCCAGATCCAGCGCCAAGTCGCCATTATTGTCCAGTTCGTTCAGCTTTCCAGGTAACTATGGTTAAAAAAAAAGAGATCCCATGGGATAGTTGAAAATTCTGTCATGAATTACTCACTCTCTAGTTGTTCCAAACCTGTATGGATGAATGCTGTATGGATGAATGCTTGTAACCAAACAGTTCTTGGACCCCATTGACTACCATAGTAGGAAAAGTGACAATGGCAGTCAAAAGTGCCCCAAAACTGTTTGTTGTCCTACATTTTCAAAATATCTTCTTTTGTGTTATGATAAAGTGTGATAAAGTAATTTTCCTACTATAGTAGTCAATGGTGTCCCAGAACTGTTTAGTTACAAGCATTCTTCCAAATATATTCCTCTGTGTTCATCAGAACACATACATTTATACAGATTTGGAACAACTCAAAGGAAGTAAATGATTCCTTTAAAAAACCTGGCCGTCCTTTTACCTGGGCATCCATCTCTATTAGATAAAGAAAAACCACATCTTCTCTTTCCACTTTAATAGCTTTGTGAAGGGGGTACTCTGTTTTGGATTTGATCATCTTATAGAGCAACAAAGCATCCATGGTACTAAAGTCCTCTTTTCGAAGGTCGTCCTGTTTAAGAGATGGTGGACAAGAAAAAACAGAAAGTATGAGATTAATTAGCTCATGCTGACATCTATATTTACACACATGCACTTGAAAGTCAAAAAGTCTCCCACAAGCCTTTGCTCCTTCAAAACAGCAGGTGACTATATCAAGGTCTTGCTCGAGGTCTGCTAAGCTGATGCATTTGGTTCACTCAGCAGAAAGACATCCTTTACAATCCCAGTCATAAACATAACCTTGAGAATAAATCTTTGCTCTTTGGGGATTTATGAGTCATAAAGCAGGTCCCAAACATGAAGGAGAGTCGACTGAAAAAGTATGTTTTACACAAACAATCACAGTTTACATCCAGATTCCAGTGTGGACAAACTCCCTGATTGTAACGGTTCTACTGTGTTTTGTCGTGGCACACTGCATCCTATGTTAGCTTACCAAAATTTACGACATTATAGATATGTCTGTTCCTGTCGGAGTCTGAAGAACCTATTGAAGACGATGACTCTGTTCATGTGACTCACCCAGTGACTGGCGATGATCTCTCCGCAATAGTTCATCAATGTCGTGGCGTCCAGCTCTTCGGCTGTCTGGTAAAATCTGATACAGTTCCTCACATTCACCGATGACATCACACCTTTCTCACATCTGCATTTGAAAACAATCGGTTTAGAGCTCACTGTGCACTTTAATCCTCAATCATGAAACATTCACCCAGTCGTATGTGTTGATAAAAAGTCTGTTCCCACCTTTCTCTCAAGAGCTGGAGCTGAAAGCGGTTGGCTAACTTCATCAGGTTGATAAGAAAACCATCATCCCCGTTCAACTCAAGATCATCCGTGTACGCCCATCGCAGCATCGCCATAGCAACTTCTGGTTTGGCCTCTAGGAAGTGAAACAGAAACGGCAGATTGTAAAAAAAAAAAAGTGTTCAATTCTTTATAAAAGAAATGGATGGAATGCTCAGATTTAATGACTCCGAATGCGGTTTGAATGATCAGATTCTGTTCACACCTGCATTTATAGACTGATGTTAAAGCGCCAATAAACAACATTTATTTAGATGTTAACAGAGTTGGTTCTGTTGAACATCATTGAAAACAATGTGAGCAACTGTAAGTTATTACAGTAGAGAAAACCAGTTAATTTTGAGCTTTTTTGTGCAATTTTTGCCTTCCAGGTTTAAAATCCTCATCTGGCCAATGTCAAAGGATGTGACGTGGCGACGTATGATAAAACATGGATGACACGATGGTGTCTCATAATTCTTCAAAAGACTGTGTTTTCTTTTCCAACGAGAAGACATTTCTCTTCATTATTCATGAGTCATGACAGTACCTGGTGTGTTTCTATCTGACCCTTCAGAGAGAGGCGTTCATGGCACATGATATTAAGCAGAACACTTACCAGGAGTTGCAAAAATACATATTCCGATAACGATATACAAGTATATAAGTATATTGTTATGCGAAATACACTATATGCGGTATATATGTGGGGGAAGGGCTTCTCCACTGAAAGTGATAAATACATGACTGGTGAAATTTTGCCACACAAAAACAGGCCCTGATGGCCATTGAAGCGGTCGGTGGTCCGGAGCTCATGTGGACCAGCACAGCTCAATGCGTCACATTGGGAACACAAACAGACGGATGGGACTTCCGACACTGGCGAAAGGGGGTTTCCCGACCGGCAGAATGCGATGGCAAACAAACGGTTGGTAACCCTGCGACTAATGCTAGCGTCTCCCATGCCGGACCGATCGACGGTTGGAAGCCTGCTCGTCATGGATGCGAGTAAGGCCGGAACTGAAGCAAACTATTTTACTTGGGAAAGCTTTTAGAAACGGAGAGTGGACTTTAGGATTTGCTCATGAAGGCAGTCTGTGTCAGGAATGCGGTACCGTGACCTGATGACTTTTCCATCAAATGCGGTAACTGTCAAAGTGGTTTCTGTAATTCCACTAGTGGCTTGAAAGTATGATTCGTGTAATGACCATAGACTGTATAAAACAGGTATTGACTAATACATTTTAAAATATGGAATCGGATCACTTTCTCTCGAGTTCGAAGAAAACTATTACCTGAGAGGTCCAGTTCTGAGGTTGAGGCAAGGTTGGCCAAACTCCAGACCTCACTCCGAGCAGCCAGCACAAATTTATGAGCACTGAGCCTCTTCTCTCCGATCTTCACCTTTAAATCACTATGAGAGTAATACAAAATTCTCTGTAAAATGCAGTCATTTGATACCATATAATGTGATGTAATGTTTTGTCTCAGAGGGGCACAAAGAGGCCATTCTGACAACGCATGAGTACACAGTGTAATAAAAGAATTGCAACTATATAAACACTTCCCAACATTTAAGTTTTTTATAACTTTAATATCGTTGTGTGAGCAGCAATGAAACTGTACCATATTCATCATGCTCTAAGAAAACATCATTATATACGGACTGGATTATTTTTATTTCCGATTATATTCTCTGAATAGCAATGAGTATACTGCACTGCAGAAAGAATACATTTCTGGGTAAAAATCGACATTTGGTTGTAAGATTTTCCCAACCTCTGACCTATCTATACTTCACATGTGACATCCGTTTGTCCTAGAGCTCACCTGTACTGGTCCTGCTGATAGAGGTCAGCCACAATGGCCAGCAGGCGGCTGATGAAGGAGTCGCTGGCCTGGGAGGCGGAGCCTGGAAGAGAGGCCTGGGCGGCCAATATGGAGCACCGCCTCTCCGTTTCCACCAGCTTCTGTTGCATCTTCACATACTCCTGCCTGAGCAGAGCAAGGTGCTTCTGCAATTTCTGCACCTCCTCTGCGGAAAGAAAAATGATGCGGTGAAGTGTAAAACAGGTTAAAAAAAAGGGAACAAGCATGTGAGGAAAAAGCGAGGAAAAGACTGAACAGAAAAAAGAGAGAGAAAGAGAAAGAGAAGAGTAAAGGAGTTGGGGATGTGATTGAGATAGACATAAGAAAGATGAATAAGAAGCAAAAGGGAAGTGAAAGAATAGGAAATACCATGAAAGAGAAGGACAAAACCATTTCAAATAACAAATCTGCTGACACAGACAGTGGAAGAGCGTCCCAACCAGACACAGATGAGAGACAAATGGGGTGTGATATATAGATATATTGTGGCACGATAACCATATATCAGAATACAAAAAAATACAACATGTATTGAAACACCTCTAATACGTAAAAAAGTAAGACTATTATATAGATGTATGGGCAAAAATCTCTTTCATGTAAAACTTTCATTTCAACAGGGTCCAATTTACAAGAACCACAAACCCAGGAGTTCACATGTCCTCTCGAGGACAGTTTCATTACACTCAAACCTTAACAACACAACTTAAAACTTTGTACCATGAATTCAGTAATTCTGCCATTGCCTTGGATCTGTATCTGTTGGATTTTACAGCTTAACCTACATTCCACAACACAGCAGTTTCCTTCCTTTCCTCTGAATTTATTTCTGCAGGCGTCTCCCCAGAATGCTGAGGCAACATTTTACACTTGCTCCACATTAGCACAGGAAGAAAAATAAAATCTGACCTTTGTTCAAAATGTTATTTGGCAACAAAAAAAAAAACATTCAAAACTACAATTTACTCCTAGTGAAAAAAGGCCTGCCCTAGTCATTGCAAACCATTAACCCTGTGTTGTAGGCAAAGGATAAGCATGCTTTCGGTTTAATATGTCAACCATTTGCCTCTTGCATGGATATAAGAATTGAGATTCCTTAGCAGTCAGCAACTCAGAGCTGTCCAAATAAGTCTCATAAAGTATTTAAAAAGCTCATCAGCCAATCAAATGCGAGAAAACCCTAGAGAGCCATAACCTGCTTAGTGCTTATGTCATCTGCAAGTAGTTACATGAATCAACACCTCATCAATTTCACAATCACATAAACAAGAAATGATGCACTTTCAGAGGAATCAGGAAATTGAGTCAAATTCATGACAAATAAAAGGCTTTTCAATAGAGACGATACTATTGTATGCAGCTGCGATAGCTTGATATTACGCACTGAAAAAGATGACAATTAATACAGTGACGTTACGTGACAAAATTTGCAAAGGATTCTTACAGTGTTTAAAAGGCTTACAAACGTTAACAACCACCGATGTAGCGTTAATGTTGTGGTAAAAATGCGTATGGTTTACAGCTGAGGTGTTAAGATAAAGAAAGGAAATGTCATGAGCTCTGATAAAAAAAAGTAACGGTTGCAAGTGCCTGTTACGAGGTTGCAACTATGCACATTATTTATACAAACAACATGGCAGATCTTTACATTCATTCATTTATTCTACTAACATTATACTGTATACACCAACGCATTAAATAGTTCATCATTTGCTAATTAAATAATTGACATTTAAGTTAGAATAACGTGGTGATATTTTTCACTGAAGGTGATAAAGACTGATGTTAAAGACTAAAAACGCTGATTATATAAAATAATTAGAAATCGCAGTGCAAGTAAAACGAGGATAGAGGATGACAATGTCTCTCAACTCAAACCAACATTCCTCCTCACAAAATTCCGTTGTTGCACGTGCTTTAATAAACGACAAACATCGTGGTAAACACGGGGAACAAAAAGGATATTTTGAATATATATATAAGCATTCTGTTTTTGATTTCTTTACATAAAACATCAAATCACCCGGCGAATTGTTACTGCCTCCGCCCAGCCCACCACCTGACTTGCAACTAGCTTGTAGGAAAAACATAATCTAAGCATTATTCTTGTTAAACACCGGGCGATGCGATATTTATCTCCAGCTGACCGTGGTAAATACATTTAAATGCAACATTAGCACTGCTCGTCGCGCAGGGAAACAGCGGCGTTTCCTATTAAACAGAAAGGGCGTAAAAGATAAGAAAGAAACCATTCTCATACCTTCCGCCATGTTGGATCGGTGGCTCATCGACTGATATCGCGAGAGATCACGGGAGTATGGTTTTGATTTAGGAGGAGTGTGTGTGCGCTCACTCTCTCCGCCTGACTTAAAGTAACGTGAATGTTCAGTTACAGATCTCAGTCAATGGAAATTCTTTAAGATAGCTAAATAACAACGGGTGCACCAATTGTACATGTTGTCCTCGATATGCACTTTTCAGTTAATTATATTTCGATAAACATCCAATGTGTGAGCCTTAAATGTTCTACAGGACACTTACATTTACGCATTTGGCAGACGCTTTCATCCAAAGCGACTTACATTGTATTATCCTATACATTTATACATAGGTATTTGCAATCCCCCGGGTCTCGAACCCACAACTTTGTTAACGCAATGCTCTTACCACTGAGCTACAGGAAAACATTAAGTAGGGTGCACCTTCAAAAATTCTTCAAACCTCTTCTATAAATAGGAGCACCATGCTGTACATAAGTATCACTAGACCAAATTGATGCTCAATGGCAATCTGAAATGCACATTTCATTAAAGTCCCAGTGAAATAAAAAATGACAATGCCTATTTTTTCATAAAATATTGCAGTTTATTGAAAATAGTTGATCAATGTGGGTCATTCTCTTTTCAAATTTCGTGTGCCCTTATAATCTTTAGTTCAAATTTGAATGACGTTAGACGGCTTGGGCGAAGCAGAGCCATTGAGAGAGAGAGTCGCGTCAACTCCGTTGACTCCAATGGAACAGTTTTTTCACAGCAATGGCGGATCATGGAGGCTCTCAATAGTTCTGGGAAGTTACGCATGGATCTGCGACTAAACAGACCAACTGAGTTAAACTTCTTACCAATTTAAAGATGAAAGCCATTTAATGAATAAAAAAATGAAAGAAATAAAGTATTTAAAGAGAAAACATAACTTCCTGGAACTATCTGAAGGCTCCATGAATCACGTGACGCTCCAGCGTTTTGGACTTCCGTTGGCAGAACTCTCTAGGCTTGTTCGACCTGAAGCGATCCGACAGGCGTATGACATCAAAGTACCGTGAGAGCGATTCGAAAAAACATGAAAAGCTATCTTTCCCATCGCTCTCGCGGAACTTTGATGTCATCCTCCTGTCGGATCTTGAGGCGCCGCTTTAAGTAGAACAAGCCTTCTCTCTCCCTCTCTCTCTCAATAGGCTTGTTCGACTTGATGCGGTGCCGCAAGATCCGACATGCTGATGACATCAAAGTACCGCGAGAGCGATTCTAAAGCATACTTTTTATGTTTTTTCGAATCGCACCCGCAGTACTTTCATGTCATCCGCCTGTCGGATCTTGCGGTGCCGCATCAAGTCGAACAAGCCTATTGACTCCCCTTCAACTGTCTCTCTGCTGCAAGTTCCATTTCAAAATGCAACATCTGATTTTATACATCCAATCAAATCACAGAGAAAGATAAAAGCCATGCCCACAACTTTTCTCATTAGACATTCTATTTCATTCAAAAATGCGTCAAAATACGGAAGTAAAAACGATCACAACTTCCGGTCCCATGGGGACTTTAAAAGCATCTGTTTAACACTTCATGTAGACGAATCTCTCTTTAATCTTAACAGACATAAAAAAAACATAAAACACAAATACATTTCTCAGTAAATTATATAAAAGCCAGGTCTTGATGCATTAAAAAAAGGGATACAAACGGTTATGCTGGTGAATATGCACTAAAATGACGAGTCATTAAACAATTGTGTGGATGGCAACACTTTGAAAGCTCTTTCAAAAACAGAACAGACAGCACACTCAAACAAGTATTGAAAAAATTTTATATTTTAGAAGAACTCACTAGAGGTGACAATTTCCATAACATGAAAAATATACATCGGTATTTTGTCTTTGTACATTAGGCAAAAGAACTGCAGTAGTATGTCAGAGCCAGAATAAAATTAACCAGAGAAGTAAAGATTGTAGGAGAGAGGGGGATACAGATATGCGCACGCACGCACGCACGCACACACACACGCACACACACCGCCTAACAATCATGCTTAATTTCTCAAACACACGCTCATACATACACGCGCACAGTCGAAATCACAGAAACCTACATTTAAAGCATGGCTAAGAAATCTATCAAAGACACCACAGAAAAAAAAAAGGGAAAACCTATGTTGGTTTCTTACCAGAAATCCAATTTTAACATGTCCATACTCAAGTGGGCAAAACAGAGTTATTGCTACACCAAACAAAAAAAAGAGATATTCAAAATGCTGGTACAAGTATTATGGGAAAAGACTCACATATTCACATAAGCTTTAGAGGATTCTGAGAAGTTCCTCCCTTTAGCTCCTGTTTGATGCAGGGCATGTAACAAGCCAAGCAATAGAATTGGAGGCACTTTTGAAAACTAAACAGAACTTAAAACATGCAAAAAAAAATCACATCTGATGGGTTTCCTTGCCACTGCCTCCTCACTTCAAAAACAGAAAAAGGAAAAAAATCAGAGCCTGACACTCAGAATGCAGTCATCCTTTGTATTCGAGCGCTCCCCCCAACCCATTTAAAACCAAATCAGAGAAATACCTAATCGATTAGAAAATGACCATGCTTTACAGCTATTTATTTTATACCTGAAGTGTCCCGAGTGAGAAAGCCATCCAACATGACGAGCATGCTTCATAATTTCTGATGGTAGCTTAACCCTGCCTTCCCCATCCTACAACTGGATCAAATCTGAGTGAGAAATGCAGAACTTTAGTTCAATCTGACAGGTGAGTGTATGAGGCCGCTCACAGCTGTAACAGATCTGATGGACTCATGAATGTGAGGCAGTAGGAGGAGAGGATGAATATGGACTTTTCTCTCGAAAAACTTTATAGGATGTCACACTCTAACTACAGATCTGCTATTTTATTTGGTACTAAGTCGCGCTGGATGGATAGAAACAATTATATATTATCCGGTTTTTATGTCTGTGCTATGTACATGTCTTTACAATTTCTTCCTGAAAGTTGTATCAGTTCATAGACTTGGAAAGAAGAAAAGCATAATCATTTGAAAGTTTTTTTTTCTCTTTTTTTGTTGGCACTTGCTTGGCGTGTTCTGTCAGCATCTGTGATGGCCGTATTTTCTGCTGCAAGCCTATTAATGCCAGCCTGTTACTGCCAACAATTGATGAAAACCAGTCCAGCAATAGGGTGGTAGAGTGCAAGAAAACAGTGCCATGTTGTTTCTCAACTGGAGACCTGTCAAAGACAAAAGAGATTTTTAACAAATTAAATATTAAAAACATAATAGAGAATAAAGGTTGTAATAATATGTCCATAATGCAACATATAGTAAAACTAGATTGATCTTTCAATTATACTAGGGGACAAAAGAATCACCCGTTTTTTTACGTTTTTTTGTCCATTAAAGGAACAGTTCACCCAAAAATGAAAATTCTGTCTTCATTGACTCACCCTCAAGTTGTTCCAAATCTGTTCTGTTGAACACAAAAGAAGATATTTTGAAGAATGTAACTAACACTGCAATTTTTCCTACTATGGTAGTCAAGGGTGGCCAAGAACTGTTTGGTTCCAAGCATTTTTCCAAATATCTTTCTCTGTGTTTATCAGAACAAAGAAATGTATACAGATTTGGAACAACTCGAGGGTGAGTAAATGATGACAGAATTTTTTTTTTTTGGGTGAACTGTTTCTTTAAGGCATCCAACTGTAAATGTCTTAAAGGAGTCATATGACATGGCTAAAACAAATATTATCAATTGTTTTAGATGTAATGCATGCGATGCATTGTGTATGCACGATTTAAGGTTAAAAATGCTGTATTTCCACAAATCATGCATGTTTGTATCTCCTCTTTGCCCCGCTTCTCTGAAATGCGCAGATTTTGAACAAAGCTCATCGCTCTTAAAAGCGAGGTGTGCTATGATTGGCCAGTGAACCATTGCGTAGTGATTGGTCAAATACTGAAAGCATGTGACGGAAATGTAATATATTAGAAAAATAAATTTTTTGAACATCAGGTACCAAAGCAATTGTACTGTAGCTTTCCTGTACCTCAGTGGTAAGAGCATTGCATTAACAACACAAGGTCGTGGGTTTGTTCCCAGGGGATTGCACATACATAGAAACAGATGTATAGGATAATGCAATGCAAGTCGCTTTAGATAAAAGCGTCTGCCAAATGCATAAATGTAAATGTACTGACTTGCGTATACATTTGGGCGGTCTTAGTCAACTCATACCACGAACTGACGTGGATTTGTGGGGGTGTGGTTACAGGTTCAGGCAGGTCTGGGTGAGGATTCGCTTGTAGATAGAATGCACCTTTTGTTCCAACACTTTCTTTTTTGCAATTTTACGTGTCTAATATATGCATGGGCAACTTATAACACACCAAAGACACCAAAAAACACGTGTTCGCGCCATATGACCCCTTTAAAAATGGTGGGTATGGGTAAAAAAACAGAGTCAGTAGTACTCTTGCTCAACACTCTTTAATTTGAACCACCACAGCAAAAACATGCCTTATGAACTTGTTCTAACAGGTTAGCCCACAACATTACAATGGGAGAATCCACTAAAACTTACAAAAGCCTCATTCGGATGAGATTAGTTCTTTATGCAAGGAAAAATTGACGACGGGCCGTTCAATGCACACCCTGAGGTGGTAATGCGGCCACGACGCAAACTTTTTTTAATTATTAAACCCGGCCCGGGTAAATTATTCTGCTTATACCACGGTTACCACACCACAGGACATTGTTCAAATCTTTAATTTCTATGTTTGTCATGTTATTTTATAAATGTCTTTTAAATGCTGTTGATGGTAGAACTACTTTCTTGTGCATCTCATTTCAAGCGTCCGCTAGAGCGAACAGACTCGGAAGCTTGAGCCACGTAGTGGGTGTGTGTGAGTGGCTCTCTCTAAATCCTTGGGGTGTGGCTTGTTGACTTAATCCTTACAAGGACCCTAAGGGTGCGTGATGACGTCTTTGCGTGCGTGCTTTCCCTACTCTTTCTTATCATCAGCGGAAAAAAAAAAGCAAAGCGCTTCGCCAAAATCAAGTTAAAAATTATTCGTAACACAATTGTACCTTGAAATTTATTTCTTTGTCAAATGACACTCGCCTCACCAATAATTGGAACACATAGGTGTAATGCATACCCATAGAACGTTCATCAACCAATCAGATTGAAGCCTTCAACAGGCCCGTTGTATTATAATAACTAGAGTTCTGTGAATTGAATACTGTCCGAATCTGTCATGTGGGTCGATTTTCCATGACATTTCTTGGACTGTGAGGTTACGAGACCGTTGAACATTACATTGCATTGCATTTTACCTAAATCCACAGAATATGCTAAAAAAACACAGCTAAATGCAGCCCTGAGAGACTTATGGTTGTAAAACTATTCTCAGGGGCCATTAGTCAAAACTTTCATTGTTTAATTTTTTGTAAGACGTTGTTTTTGGTTTATACTTTTGATAAAGAAATTAGATGCAAAAGGTAAGAGATTTCTCTCACCATTGCCTAGATTTGCATTAAAGGTTAAAAAGTTCTTTAACCTTAAGGTTTTATTTTTGCAGTATATATTTTTAAGAATGCAGCTTATGTGGTCTTATGTAAACAAACACTGTTCTTAAAGATATTCAAAAAGTGCTTGTGAATTTCAATTAGAGGAGGAGAAAAGTAATGTGGCAAATTCCACTTGCTTACCCTGAAAATAGTGAAGCTACAAGCTGCTGGATGAATATCACTCGAAGGCTGTTTCTTGGCTCTTTCTTACACAGCGGGCAACTTTTCTTTTGAATTCACCATGTCTGTCTTCCCTCCACTCTTTCTGAAATATTAAAACAAAGTCAGTGTAAAATGCAACTTATCTTGACATGAGTTCATATCATTTCATAAAACCAGATTGTACTAATAACAACATGGCAACTTCAAATCTGACTTTACTGCTGCATCAACGTTGGCGGGAGAGTCTCCGTTAGGGTCTGCTAGCATAGAGATGACGCTAATCATGATGGTCTCTACAGTGTGAATGGGTAGCCAGCGCTCCTCTGGTTTCTCATAGCCGTATTTATCCTCCCCCGGTTCGTGTAAAATTGAAATACAAACGTCACCGTTCTTGTCAACTGCAAAAGAAGATACCAGACACGGAATGAGGGCTAAAACTATGAAAAATGATTTCTTAACATTAACTGCCTTTAATACATTTACATTTAGCAGACGCTTTTATCCAAAGCGACTTACAAAGAGTTTAGGAGCCATAAGCGAGCGAAATGTCATACAATAACACGTACATTGGATGGATTTAAAAACAGAGTAGGGGGGTGCTGCATTCCTATTGGTGGCTTAAAGCACTGTCAAATTGACATAACAATTGTCTAATATTAATCTATAATAATTTCATAAATAATGGGAGAGGGATATATAGACTTTGCAAACATTATTCACAAACAAGGATAGATAAATACTGCTGTAAAAGACTGTAAACCCAAACTTACCATTTGGATGCCAAATTTCCGTTATGAACTTCATTTTAGGAGGCCTGAGAGGATAGTCTTTGGGAAACGTTAGATGAGCTTTAAAGACACCACCCTCACTGTAAACACAGAATACAGCATGATCCATGTGTTACTCAAGATATTACGATGGCACCTGTTTGGACACATTTTAATAAAACTGCTTAAACGGTGCCAGTTAGGCCTACCCGCTATAAGAGATGGTAAAACATGACTGCACGCACTACATAAGTCTATATTTATTATAACAGCTTTATTAAGATGTTACTGTAAAACCACAATCAGGCTGCAAAGTCAATTGGGCGATGGGCTCTATGCATGTGTGACTTCTGCGTTTCACAGGAAGAACTCTAGGCAGCTTCCGGTTGGGGAGACTTAAAGAAAGAGTAGAAAATTAGAAAAGAGTTACATCACGCAGATGCTGTACATTGCAGCACACAGCAGTGGTATATAGAAGTGGCGTTCTACCATATTTTAATGTTATAACGAAATGTTAACTTATGAAAGTATCATTTCAAATACAGTATACCACTATATACCACTGCTGTGTGCCGCAATGTACAGCATCTGCTAAATGTAACTATTTCTCATTTTCCCATATCTCTCTGCTTTAAGTCTCCCCAACCGAAAACTGCCTAGGGTTCTTCCTGTGAAACACACAAGTCACACATGCATATAGCCCATTTTAAGCAAAATCTAAAATTCTAACCCATTCTTTTGTAAGAAATGACAACAACAGAAAGACACTTACTAGAGTGTATCAGGAGGACCAATTATTAGCACTTCCCATCTGTAGAGGTCATTATCATCTATCAAAACCAGCTGAGAATCCTTCCACGGGATTTTTGTTCAATTCTGAGAAGAACAGACAAGACGCAGATGAGCTTCTTTTTAATATGAAAGAATGACAGGCAAACCTGTTCTCAATTTGACAATTCAGGCTTGCATGCAACTGCTCATGAAAAAATCTATTCCCTTATCACTGAAGCTTTTCTCATATATATATAGAATCAAGAATACTAATAAGACAAACTATTCTCCGGTCACATTTCAGACAACAAGAAAAGACAGAATTGCCTGTTTGTTATCAGATCAAATGAGTGAGCCTGGAGCCAGAACAGCAGTCTACTGGTGACTGCGGCCTCTGATTCTGTTTTCACGGCAAAGACAGCTTGCTGTGTCCTAACAAGAGACAGCAAAACAAAATCACTGGAGCTTTAAAAGATGAGCACCTCGCTGACAATAACAAACCAATGGTGTCATTTTTATGAGCACGTGAATCACTAAGACAGTCTGGCATTTCCAACTTAGCGTCTCTACTGTGACACACAGAAGAAATGTACAAAACACAAATTAAGCTTTTTGTCTCTTCTAAAGTGACTCAAATCCCATTTCTAACAAATCTCATTGTTACAGCACGGATTCTGTAATGGTGAACACTAAGGAACACACGATTACTCGACCGTTCCAGACATGCAGTTAAAATCTCACATCCTACAGAGTTGTGCCCACATTTATCCAGGCTGGTATCTTTACAATCACACAATAATGGATGTTTTGGGGCTTTTGTTCGCTCACTCCTGCAGAGGGTTTACAGTGAGTTCACCGCGCTTGTCCGGCTGAAAAGAGACAACCAAAACAGCACTGATCCCTGAATCAGTCAATCATCCGGAGTGCCACTGCAGAACCTGACGCCATGACAGGCTGGTGTGCTGCTCACCCTGTCGACCCTCGGAAAGAAATAGACGAGCTGCCACTGTTTGTGTATGCGTGTTAGTGTAATAGTGTAAAACGAGTAATTTGAGGGGGGTGGGGTTGCTTCTTCTGTTCTCTATGTCCCCAAAGAGACAGCTGTCATGATCAGGACTAACATTACAAACATGATCTTTGAGATTTAAACAGAATGCGTGTCATCTGCTTAGTTTGACCCTTTACAACTAACTGCACTGCGCAAATGGGGCCCCGTGGAGAAATCCTCCACTGGCCCGAGCTCACTGAAGCTGACACTCGCATATCATGTTGCGTAGACTGCATGTATAGTAGACAAAGAAATGAGAACAATGATGACACCAATAACAGACTATTTTCTTTAGTCTAAAAACAACAGGATCCTAAATGTAAATCTGTACACGAGTAGGGCTGTGGTTCTCTAGTTCTATCTGTACCGGTGAGGTGGTTCTCAAACAGCAGCCATCTGTCTACTGTCTTTTAGCTTAGCCGGTATAGAAAAACAAAGGGATTTGATCACCCCGCTGCGGGGAAGGTGCGCACAATCTACCGCTTTTTAACATCGCCCTTCTCCCTAGTGCAAACAACAGTGTCTCGATTGGTCGAGATAAAGCGTTACCCTGAAACTGGACAAATGACATACTTTCCTGACGATAATAGCGACGGATGCTAATGTGTAATAGCGTCCGGGTACAGATGTCAAAACACGGGTTAGCCGACTTGCGAGCAGCCCGACCGGCCAACTGGCCCCGGTCCTATCTTCACAATTGCCTGACATTTTTACGCTCACGTCAACAAACCTGAAAAACGAGACTCGTGTAAATATGTTCGTTATTGTTGATACAATGACCGACTAGCTTGTAGCTTATTACACGGTTATAAAACGTATGGAAATAACATGTTAAAGTAACAAAGAGGTATCGTGCTAGTCCGCGGGGCAGAAAGAGCGGAGGAGTTAGCCGCTACTCGGCTAATTTCGCTGCTAACATGCTAACAACGTATGCAGAGGAAAGCCAGGGCTCGCTAGCTGCTAAACTAGCGGCTAACTCCTCCGCTGCTGCTTCATTAGCAGCACCGGCGCATTTCCAAGCGCTGGTTAGCCATTGAGCTTGGTTACCAAACGCCAAAAATTACCTGCTAGCTGTCTCCTGAGTAACAGTGCTGATTGGGGCTCCGTCATGTTTTTTAGAAGTATATATATATTCTAAGTCGACAGTCGTTTTCTTCACTAGGGAGAAAAAAATGTTTGCGATTTCTTGCACGTCTTTCCGTCTCTGCTCTAGTCCGTTTTGCTCAACATTGTGTCCCGGTGTGCGCATGCGCCATACTGTCCGTGAGGCCGAAAGGAAAGCGCGCCCGAGAGGACTATGGGCGACGGATACGCGCATGCCACCAACACATGAACGCATAGAGCAACGACTCGGTACGGAAGGTGCAGAAAACGATAAGAGGGAAATCAGAGCTATTTAAAGTGCAGACTTTTGTGAACCTGAATAATCAGATTTGAAAGAACCGAATTGTGCAGAGTTTAACATAAGCAATTACATTTCATTCATGCATGTTCCGAGGTTTATTGTTTGTTGCTAGGCTTATTTGTAAAATGTTAATGTATTATCAAATGGGTCAAGTAGTGGTCTCTGCAGGTCGGAGAAATAGGCGTGCCGAAAGGTAGGGGGAGTGCCGGAAGGTTTCTCGTTGGTCAAAGGTTCTCTTCCAATGGCAACTGAGTTTAACCAATCAGCGTTAACCACACACGTCATTTCTTTTAAACAGGAAAAAGTTCGCAGTGAGGTGTGTGTAATGCAAAGTTTGCAAACTTGTGAATTTGTGAACATAATAAACATTTGATCAGATAAGGCTGTGTTTTTATATATCACAGAAGGTAACTTAACAGCTCTTACTCTTTTAGAAGCAGCTGTCGTTATGTTTTAGGAGTATTTCAGTCTTTCTGCGCGTTTTTGTTTACATTTAGGCTACTAAATCATAGTTGTACTAAAACGGTAGAAATGCCTTTTACTGTAAGACAGCCATGTTTTTGCTATTCTCATGACACCAAGGAAAGCAAATTATTTTGAACTTTAAAAAGCTAGTGCAGTCGTAAGTGTTATTTTGGAGACATTTGTACCACACTTTAATTCATAATTCTAATTTGCTTTTGATTGTAACACCTATCAGCTGTTACTTAAATATCACTTATTTCTAAAAAGTTCAACTCCAATATATGCAATCCCTATACCTTCAATGTACATTTACAATTATACGCACTGTGATATTAACACAACCATATCGTGCTTCTTTTCGTTTTCATTTTAAATGTGGTTTAGGTAATCTGATGTGATTATTTTCATTTTTAATCAAATTAAATATGTATAAGATACAAAACACAATATTTTATTGTAAAGTATAAGACGTTTGTACAATAGGAAAAAACAATACACAGGCAGTTCTCCAAGACTACGTTTAACTAATAAATACATAGCCTACAGCTAGGCTGTATATGTATAGTTATGAAACTCTGACCTCAGTTTAAATGTTTAGTCTGGGAAAAATAGATTCATCAGACCAACGTTTGCCCATTATAAAATGTCATCAAAAATATTATCCTATGTTACCACTAAAGTGGCATAAGAGCCGGTGGGCAGTTTAAGGTGTATTTGCTGACATCAAGCTGTTCTCGGCGGCGCCGACAGCCCGGTGATCCCGGGGAACTCACATCTCAGAACACGTCGAGGCCTATTTTACAATAGGCCCTAGTATCCAAAAAGTAGAGATACCCTTTGCAGTATCTTTGTAAATCAACTGCAGATTCTTGGTTTCATATTTAAAATCTTTGATACAAAAACACCACAATGAAATGGTTGCTTTGGGTGTGGGCCAATAGCGTTTAAGCGGATGGGAAACAGGCAGCATTTGCGGCCAATTGAAAAGACCTTTCGGCACACCTCCACCTTCCGGCAAGCCCAATTCTCCGACCTGAAGAGACCCTGTCTCAAAGTTCAGCCACTAGGCGATAGTAAAGAGTAGCCTAATAAATTTGATAAAATTGTATAATATTTTATTTTGCAGGTGTGAGCAAATCTGATTTTTACATTTACTACAAATGACTTTTACAAACGAAAAGTGGTTTACTGGTTTCATCTCAGTTTTATTACTAAATTATTGATACAATTTAAAGGCATAGTTCACCTTAAAAGGAAAATTCTTTCTCCATTTTACCCTCATGTCAATCTAAACCTGTATTAGTTTCTTCTGCAGAACACAATATAATATATTTTGAAGTTTGCTGGTAACCAAACATGGAACCTATTGACTTTTATTCTCAAAATATCTTGTGTTTCACCTTTCCTGTAGCTCAGTGGTAAGAGCATTTGTGGGTTCGATCCCAGGGGATTGCAAATACCTATGTATAGGATAATACAATGTAAGTCGCTTTGGATAAAGCGTCTGCCAAATGCGTAAATGTAAATGTAAGTGGTATTTCCAAATAAGTTGCTACTAAGATAACATCACTGTAAAGACTTTATCATCCTGACAACACAGCCCAAATTTCACAACTCTAGTTTATGTAACAAATGAATAATACATAAATACAAGTAATAACCTAAATTATAAAGAAATGAAAGATTCTAACCAACTGCATATCACTGCCAAATCTTAAGACAGAAGTAGGCCTAAACATAATCATGTTTACCTAAAATCATTCATCCATAACAGTCTGAATTGTAAAACTAAAATGGGTTGTTTAATTCAATTAGTTGAGCAGACAATACAATATTGTCAAAGCCTTAAACACATATCATGCCAAAGGCCATGACTGTCAGATCTGAGAAACGGTTCGGGTATGTCAAAATGGGGTTTGAAAGCCTTCTGCTTTGCGGTTTATATCGCAAGACAAGGAGGAACTGTTCAGAGACGTGTGTGACTAGAGAAGGAGGGGCTGGGCTTGATTCTGACCTGATAGCCCGGCAGTGTGCAGGATTCACAGGGGTATCTTCTGTTTCTAAAACACTGACAGCTTAACAAACGCATCAAGAAACGTAAAGAAAAAGAAAAGGACCAAAAAACAAGATTTTTATTGGAGCACATTAGTTTAGAAGTAAGAAACTTTTTGTTATTGTTATGCAAAATTAACTTTTATATTCAATGGAACAAAACCATGAATGTGTAAAGTAAAATACAAAGTTAATGACTAAATGAAAAGGTTCATTTCACAAAAGCTGCATCCGCTGAACATTTTTGTCATAGTCATGCATGGTTTTGCACTACAACAGTGCCATTGTTGTCAGTCTGCTTAGGAACTCATTCCTGAACATGTTCACTAATTCCACAATTTGTAGGACGGAAATATATATGATTTGTGATAAAAAAAAAAATTCATGATACAACATATAAACACTTTTATTTTATACATACAATCTCATGCATGTTAGTTGACAAAGACAAGATTATTTTGTGATTGACTAGTATTCATTGACTATAGAGTATGTTAGTGGCTGTTGTGCTGTCTGCTGAGTGCAAAATACTTTAACCACATTCATCTTTAAGATAGAAGTTCCAGCATATATTTAATTTACACAAAATGTTGATCCAGACTTTGGTGAGTGTAATACAGAACTAACAATGATGTCAAATAAACAGCAAAATATATTTGTGAAATACTACAGCTAAACAAGCATAGGAAGTCACTCATAATAACCAGCCATAGAAACAGTGTGGTAGGCGATGACGTGAGACCTAACCTCCAACTTAATTCACTGATAAAGTGAAATGGTACAGAACAGGTTTGTAATTTAAACTGCATTAATGTCTTTACTTCATGTCAAAAGGCATAGCCAAACTCACTGTAAAAAATACAACTTCAAATTGTTCTCTCAACAAAGGTATTAAAGTAAATTGAACAAAGTTTTTTTAGTAGAAAAGAAGAATGTATTATTTTGAGTATGCTGAGCAAAATCAGTCAAAATGTGGAACCAACAAAGATTCTTTTATTGACTGTACTTAGATATCTAAGTAATTGTCCAAAGCGCCAACTTTGAACAACTTGCCAAACTGTGTAATCTCAAAAAACAATTCTAGTTCCCAGCATCCATTGCAGAATTTTCAATTTGCTGGTTAAAATGATTGAAATCATTGCTATAAAGTGTTTGCTTTTGTTGTCATTGTAAGTTACCTTTAGTATTTAGAGTTCATTTTTTAACAATAAGATGTTTAATGATGTTTGATGGTTGTTACCATGATTGAGGCTCATGTGCTCAGTGTTGAGTTCTGATGTAAGTGACACAATGTTTAAATCACAAACAGCTTACACAATTACTTAAGTAGAGTGTGTATATAATATATCTATCAAATCGTGTGTGTATATAATAATAGAACAATTATATATTAAAGGTATATAAAACATATTCTTTTGAGTTGGTTCAACTTAGTCCATAGTTGATTGAACTCAGAAATTTGATTGTTGCATATTTATTTTAAGTTGGTTCAACAATTCTTTTCATTGACAGTCATGTGACATTACTCAGTTAATTGAGTCAACTTTTCATTTTTTACAGTGCTCTGACATGTTGCATGGTCACGTTTGTCTGTGTGCAACCTGAGTGTTAAAAATGACTTGGGTCATTTCCTGGTCCCACCCCCTTTTTAGTGCTTCCTGTTACCTCTGAAGTGGTCCTACTTATATTTAAAGCAGAAATGTCTTTCAGAACGTCTTTCGGAAGTACTCAAACTCATTGCTTAATTTGTGATTTAGTGCAACCAGCCTTTTGGTTTAAGAGATATTGGTTTAAGAGTTGCTAGCCTGATTTTATTTTATTAAAGGGATAGTTCACCCAAAATAAAAATTCTGTCAACATTATGATTACCATGATTAAATTATCCAAAGTAGTCGATGGTGACTGTTCGACAAAAGTTCGACCATTTTGCTTTTTTAATTTTAAAGAAAAGGTAATACTTTCCATCCTATATATTTCAGTTACAATCGCTTTCCAATCTTCTATTGTGGGGGAAATATGTAAAAGCCATTAACGCGTTACTGCCTTTTTTATTGCGACCTGGAATATTTTCCATATAGGTATTGGTTTGGTGTAAATCTAAGTTAGCCATATAAAGAACAAAAAAATGGAAAGGAATTTTGATCTTCAATATGGTCTCAAATGTCCTGTGTACGTTTTTCCAAAATGTATAGATAACTGGACACTCCACTCTTTCTTTTCTAGGACACAAAAGAAGAAATGTCTCTGTGCTTTTGTGTCCACACAATGGAAGTCAATGGGGGCCAGTGTTGTTCGGTTACCACCATTCTTCGAAATATCCTCTTTTGTGTTCTGCAGAAGAAAGAAAGTCAAACAGATTTGGAATGACATAAGGGGGAATCAATAATGAAATAGCTAACATTTTGGGGTAACTATCCCATTTAATGAGAAACTATAGTCACAATTAGGATATAAAAGTACTGTAAAAGTAAACCTGGCAACAACTCCAACACTAATGCAAATGTAATCTGTGAACTATACAATCTTAGAATGTCGTTTTGCGCAAAATAACAACCTTAATAGCAAGATTTACAAGATTTAACTACAGCTTGCTCAAAAAATTGTGAAGAACACAAATCAGCCATAACTACAGCCATACTACATTTATTTCCAAAAGAGGCATTTAACTGACTATCTATTGGCTGTGAATAGCTTCTGTGACTAGGATACTGTAGACCTATCCTATTCCTTGTTGCCACGGTTACCTCAAACCTACAAACATTGTCCGATAGCCAGGCCACAGTTTTCAAGCATGCATTTCTCAACACAAATGGCTTTAATATTATAAAGTTCTGTAAAGTGCATACAAGTCTGTTTTTATACAGATTCAAAGACATCCGGTAGCCATGGATACGGAGGAAATCGTGTCTTCCGATCAACAAAGACCAAAAACCCACTTCAGTTTACGTTATGGTTCCATAAGCTGTGAGTTTCCAGATGGCGATACATCCTCCACACAGCCAACCGGCATCTCTCAAAGACGCTCGTACATCGCGGTGGCAGTTCTCTGCTATATTAATCTGCTCAACTACATGGACCGTTATACCATAGCAGGTGAGCTCATCAATCGTAACCGTTCACAGAAGCTTCAAAAATCCCTTCATCATGACTAAAGTCAAACTTCTCTCTGGTTCCAGGTGTGCTGCTTAGCATCCAGAAGTACTTTCAAATTAGTGACAGCACATCAGGCCTCCTGCAGACAGGTATCGGTTTGATTTTGTTGTCCATTGCGACAGACGTGACAGCAAAAAGGAAGAGAACACTGCAAATAGCACTTCCGAGCATCCTCAGGGAACTAATAGATGTTTCTGTCATTTTGTTAGCTTGCACCACTGACAAGCCCAGTGCAAAAAACAAGCAGACATGTAAAATATGTTGCAAAAGATGCAGTTCGTCCTTATCTGAAAGCACCAGCAGATGTATCTATCTCCCGTTGATATGAATCTGTTTGCAGTTTCATGTTAATCTGTCTCTCTGTTTTTTCATGTGAGCTGCATTCACCAGTTACTGCAGATTGAAATTGCTGGTTTACTAACAGCGTATTTTACATGGCTTTGTTATGTATCAGTTTAATTGTTAAAAAGCCTGAAATATGAATAAAACGTTGGACATACACTAACATATGTACAGTGTTTATCTGTAGCTTTATGCTCTTGGCACCAGTTTTTGGTTATCTTGGAGACCGTTATGACAGAAAGTATATCATGATTGCTGGGTTGATCGTGTGGCTTGTCACAACCCTGGGCAGCTCATTCGCTGGACGGGAGGTACAGTAAAACAATGTCTGTCTATTCTCATTTTTAACTGTCCAATCTCCTTGTTCTGTAAACCACACAATACATCTCTTTAAAAGGATAGTTCACCTTATATCATGAATGACTCACTTTCCAGTTGTTCCAAATCTGTATAAATTTCTTTGTTTGGTTGAACACAGAGAAAGATATTTGGAAGAATTCTTGTGACACCATTGACTACCATGGTAGGAAAAATGACAATGGTAGTCAAAAGTGCCCACAGAACTGCAGTCCTACATTCTTCAAAATATCTTCTTTCGTGTTCAACAGAACAAAACAAATTATAAAATATTTTTTGCATTCACATGCATTCTTCCAAATATCTTTCTCTGTGTTCATCAGAACAAATACATGCAGATTTTGGGGTGAACTATCGATTTAAATCTCCCCACAGCACTTCTGGGTTCTGGTCCTGACAAGGGCATTGGTTGGAACAGGAGAGGCCAGTTACTCTACCATAGCTCCTACCATCATTGGCGACTTGTTCACTGGCACAAAGAGAACCCTCATGATTTCTTTCTTTTATATCTTCATACCAGTTGGGAGGTAAAGTCCTTTCACTCAACATAGATGTCCTCTTTTGAATTCTGATCCGATGTAACAAACAAATGCGTATGATATATATATATATAATATAATATATAATCAATATTTTGTTTAATATTTGTCGACTTTCTCTGTGCAATGACTGTTTTTTTATTTCTGGTATTTTTATTCACAGTGGTCTGGGCTATATAATGGGGGCAACAATAGCCAGTGCAACAGGAGACTGGCGATGGGCACTCAGGGTAAGCATCCAGTTGGATTTCCTAAAACTACTTCTGCATATTTTCGACCATATTTGAACTTGAAGGTATGCTTAAATGTGCATGTAAAAGTTTAATGCAGTTTTCTCAATCTCTTTTTCCACTACAACATGACTTGTGAGTGTTCAGAACTCACTGTTAGCTGTGGCTAGAACATTTAAGTTAAAGGGATAGTTTCATGTCGTTCAATGCATGTATGTAATTCTTGCTTCTGTGGAACACAAAATAAGATATTTTGAGAAATGTCTTAGTGGTTTTGTGTCCATATGATGGCAGTCAAAGGGGGCAAATGTTTACGATGGTTACCAACATTCTTCAAAATATATTCTTGTGTGTTCTGCAGAAGAAAGTCAGTCATACAGGTTTGGATTGACATGAGGATGAGTATATAAAAAAGGAATTTTCATTTTTGGCTTTAAAGTCTAAAGTATCATTAATGAAGATCATTACTCCAGATAAGGCCCAGGTCCGCTTAGTACCTGAAAACCCCTAGTAATAACAGAAAAGTTTTTAACAAAAATTGAGAAATGTATTGCAAATTTGAACCATCTCTCAGCTAGAGGAATTTAATTGTCTGTGTTTATTGATCCTGTAGGTCAATCCTGCTCTTGGAGCACTGGGTCTGTTCCTCCTGGTTTTTCTGATTCCCAATCCTCCTCGCGGAGCCGCGGATGGATACACAGAATCACCCACGGAAAACACCTCCTACATTGAGGACATCAAGTACCTTCTGAAGAAGTGTGCTACTGTTTTTTCTTGTCTTAGTAATTGTATCTTCTACAATAATGATACTTATATTTTACATCTGTGCACATCTAGTCGGAGTTTTGTCTGGTCATCTTTTGGTGTGACTGCCATGGCTTTTGTCACAGGGGCTCTGGCTTTCTGGACCCCCACCTTCCTGTCACGTGCACAGGTTACACAAGGTCTCAGGGAACCTTGCAAAGTGGAGCCTTGTGACACTTCAGACAGGTAGAGCAAGTCTTCTCCTTTTTAATTCTCAGGGTTTATTGTCATATTGTTAAACATTGTGAAACACTGTCACGTAACATTGTCAAGGTTCATCAAAAGCTAGTTTGGTAACAGTTTAATGTTTAGTTTAGTATTTTGTACCAATCTCATCTTTTAATGGTTTATAATCAAACCTGACATATTAGGAGTTACATTTTTTTTTAACAAAATAAACCACTTTTGGGCACTAGGTGTACTATAATTGTATTTATTTTGATGTATTGAGTTAAGTTATGAAGAAAAATATATAACGCATTCAGAATAAGACAGTTTCAACCAGCTATGCCCTTACCGTAGAATGTTTTTCCCTCTTGTCAGTTTTATCTTTGGCGCAATCACAGTGGTGACAGGGATTGTGGGAGTTTTTCTGGGCACCTTCATATCAAAGATGCTGAGAGACAGAGTGTCTAATGCAGACCCTCTTATATGTGCTGTGGGCATGCTCAGTTCCTCCCCCTGCTTCTTTATCGCCGTCATCCTGGCATCCAAAAGCATCCCGGTCACATATGTAAGTCCTGTGACAGTTCTTTACTGGACTGATTTCTTACGGATGGATGTTAGTGGGATTCGAGCCCATGACAATACAATTAGGCTACTAGTGCCATGCTGGAGCAGAGTAGTTCACCTTCAAACTGAAAATTCTGTCATCATTTACTCACCCTCTTGTCATTTCAAACCTGTATGACTTTATCTCAGCAGAACACAAAAGAAGATATTTTGAAGAAAGTTGTTAACAGCCCCCCCTTCACCTGCATTGATTACAATAGAAGTGAATGGGGGGCTGCGCTGTTACAAACATTTTCAAAATATCTTCTGTGTTCATACAGGTTTGAAATGTCAAGAGGGTGAGTAAATGATGACAGAATTTTCATTTTGAAGGTGAACTGCTCCTTTAACATAGATCCAAGAAAAAATGTTTGTCCAAATAACCACCAGCATGGCACAATGTGACATTGGGATGTGTTATGCATCCAGGTTGGTTTTCTACTGTAGGTTACTATCTTAACATTTGTCTCTTTTGATGTTTTGATGGTTGTGCTGCATACAGACCTTCATTGCTATCGGAGAGACTTTGCTGTCACTTAACTGGGCTATTCTGGCTGATATTCTGCTGGTAAGACATACTGTATACACCAGGTTCTGCACTATAACTGCGGAAATGACACATGTATACTAAACGACAAACTTGTTTTTTTTCTTGCAATTTAATAAATCTGCATAAAAGTGAAATGTAACATACACCTTAATTTAGAAGACTATATCTTTGATGTATTGTTTAATTAAATATTGTACATTTTACACAATGTGATTAGTAGAATGCCTTTTTTAAATGCTTAAAAAGTACAAAAATATATTATAATAAAATTGAAAAATATAAATAAAAGGCCATTTTTGTTTCCTACGTCTTGTAGTATGTTGTTGTGCCAACTAGAAGAGCGACGGCTGAAGCCTTACAGATTTTGGTCTGTCATTTACTCGGAGATGCAGGAAGTCCATACCTTATTGGTTTGGTGAGTTTATTCTCATTATTTTAATATAAAACATAAATTGGGTTCATAAACTCTACTTGTGTAGTATTCTCATCATCCAGAAATGCTTAGAACACATCACCCCTGGCTAAAAAAGCACTGTTTTGTGTGTTTTCTTCAGATGTCAGATGCTCTACGTAAATATAATCCAGATTCTCCAAGCTGGGATTTCCGTCGACTGGAATATAGTGTTTATGTGTGCCCTTTTGTTGGGATCCTGGGCGGCCTGTTTTTTCTAATGACCTCTCTGTATATCAAAGAGGACAGAAAAGCAGCAGAGATGCTTGTGTTAGGTAACAATGAATGCATTATAACTACAGTCTCCTTAGACATATTCTTTTCCTTGTAATAGCCGTATGTTTACAGACATAATGAACTGGTTCAAAGTTTAATTTAAATTTGTTACAAATTATTATTTAATAGCATTTCTTGAAGATAGAAATCCAACTTTATACGGATCTGGAAAAAAATGTATTAGGGTGTTTCTGCAACTACAGGCACTTAAATATCAAAAGATGATATTTGTCTTATATTTTTGGGATCTTGTGATTGATGTAGTGAGGTGGGCTAATCTGTCAGCAATGTGCTCATGTGGTAATTTCTGTTTCCATAGAAAGAAACTAGACTTGTTTCTCTTTGATAAAACTTTATTATAAAAGCCTTATTTCATTGTTGCGGTAAGGACTCAAAAGTGTGGGACAGGCACATTTACTTCCTAAAATTATAAAAATGATCAGTAAAATATACAAAAAACATTTACGATGCTGTTAATTAATATGTATATTAAACAATTCCATTTGAAATAATGTCAAATTGTAATTAAATTAGCTTGTTTTACATATCTTAACATTGTGACCAGAGTTGTGGGACATGAACAAAAACGATGTTTGGACATATGGTATATCATTTTATATCAAATCACATTAATTATATTTTATTTAGTGATGACACTGTGAATATATTTATAAATAGCGTCATATACATCTAAAATTTCACTGCTGGGATTTAAAAGTGCCCGCAGTACCAGAAACACCCAAAAAGAAGCCAGGTATAAGATGCAATGTATGTTTATTCTAAACACACCTATTGCCTAACACACCCAGCAGAGATGATCACATTATCTCTGACTTGACAAAAGATTAAAATGTGACCAAATCTATGACGTAAAGTGATAGGATCTTCACACAAAATTCAAGGTTGAGTCTAACTCTTTGAGGCCAAAGCCTCTGTTGTCTGCAGAACATCTTCCATTGATGGGGAATTCAATGTAGAGAGCATAATCCTGCAGGAAGTGTATATATTCTCGTTTAATTTAATTATAGATTATATATGTATAAAGAGACAAGAAATGCTTTGAGAGAAAAACAGTGAGATTATCCTGAGATTAGTTACACACTGGTTTCCTAATTGCTGAGGCAAAACATTTTTACTGCAGCTGTTTTTGTGCTTACAATCCTGTCAACACTTCCATCTTTTCATCATTTTGGTCAGCTAGGTTGTATAAAGACGAATGTCACAGATGTGTTTTAAGGTCTGCATATAGAAATGAATGTCCTTTCTTTTTATTTTGTCTAATTCAGGACAGTCTACTGGACAACAGACAACATCCAGAGTCACCGTGACTTAAACACTTCCACCACCAAACGAAGGATGGATGGACACATTTGAAAGAAGTTCAAATGACAATGAATCAATGAGTCACACATCAATGTGTGTGTGCGTGAGTCTTGAACGTCCTTTCCAAAAAACTGCCTTCTATGATTTTTTTTTATATATTAAAAATATGTATAAATTTTTTACTGAATTATTTTAAGCAAAAGGTTGTCACCATTTTGAACCATTTTTGAAGTAAATTGGAGTACAACAAAAAGTTGAAATACTACAAAAAACTACAAAACCAAAATTATGAGTCTATTTTAATATTATATTTTTCACTTTAGATCTTTTCTAAAAAGCTTTTAAATAAATGTGTGTATGCTTTTACCTCCTCATATCATTTCCATTGTTGCTAAATGTTGTCATTCCCATGAAGAACCTTAAGGGGGCAGTATATGCATACGATTTAACGAACTAGTTTTTAACAATAGCGTTATGTTCATACATTTTCTAGACTTCCAATGCATTCAATGTATACATTTTTTATTGTATGTGTTCTCAGGGGATCAAACCCAGAATCTTTACACTTTACGCATTTACAGAAACCAAAACAAATAGGAAAGCCTTAACATCATCACAACGACGTGCAACCAGATAGCAAGAAAAGAGTAATAATGCTCCCGATATCATTTCTAAACACTCTTTTCCTCATTAGACCGGCGGCTTTTAATGTTACTGTGGCTTCAAAAACCACATGAATCATCTTTGGGAGACCAGCAACACGTGCTCATTAGTAAATCTGATAAAAGTAATAAAACATCCATCCCTGTCATTAGTCCTGTATTGTATGTTAAACAGTGTCATGCGATGTACCAGCTCAGCTGATACCAGTCTTCAGTACTCAGAATGTTTCATTTATTGATTTATTTCTAAAGTGGTGCTGAATAACCACTGTTGATGTGTTATAACATGATAGCCTCTACATAAGCCTCAGGATTACAAAACATAGAAACCCTCTTTAGTAACCTTCCTCTCATGACCTCAACTCCACTGAAGTGACATTAGATGGAGGGTGTGTGTGCATTTCTATGCCTGTAAGTCACACTGCGTGTTTTGAAACTGGGAGCTGTCAGTCATCCGGGTAAACCCGGTGTCATCAGGGTCAGCGTCTAATGGCATGTTACATCTAAACTCACACACAAACAAGCCCTGACACGCTAAGCCTCAAACCCTACTGACGCATTTAAACCATAAAATAAATCTATTAAAATAAGTGCAAATATATAAACACAGACTTCCAAACATAATCTGAGACACTCTATACAGTTATAGAGGTTGTATTGCATTACAAATAGAGCTGTGACAACATCTACGGAGGGCTTAAACCTCAGTCTCTGGGTTTAAATATAGTTTAACTTAATAGTGAAGCTTCCAGAATTAGTTTCTGACACCTTGCGACGGTGCTGTTCTCCTGCATGAACGTGTGGAAACAACAGTGTTATTTTCCGTGTAACTTCACACAACCTTCCAAATCCTTTCATAACACTGAACCTTAACTCACGCTATTGACTACAAAAGGTCAAGGTAGCTCATTTAAAGCCATTGTCGAGCCATTTGTTTTTCTCTGGCCTGAACACACTTCCTCTACCTTGTTTTGTTCTTTTCATCTGAAATGTTTTTCTGACCTTGTGGTTGGAATTTTTAAGACGTTCTAGCGCCAACCTCCATTCTTCAGCTGCCGAGGATGAGGACATACGTACGTAACCAGAACAACCATGAAAACGAGGAAACGTGCCCACAGACATGGACGCAGACTCGTGCACATGCCTACAATCTCTCCTGATAAACATTCCATTGGGGTAATAGCTCGGCCTTTAATTAGGACACAATAGGTATTGTGCGCCCTCCAGGTTTCTGCCGACTTTATCTGAGCGTTTGTGTGTTTCCCTTGATTGCCCTGCTGAACCTGGCAGGAAACTGTCACAATGGCTGATAAATTTACAGGCCGATCGATGAGAAGTGCTGTGGTGAGCCAGGAGGAGAGGGAAAGATCGGACACGGTCAGTGTTTAGCTGGAACTCCGTGCGTTTCATAAGCATAGATTAGCACACGGTGAGGTAAGCATACAGTGAAATATGAACGCACATAATTGTCTACACTCTAACAAGCTGACAGGTACACAAACAATACATTTAATGATGTGCCTGTTTTTTCTGACATTGTGACACTATGAAGTAACAAATAATGAATAAAAAGCTGAGTATGCTACTTTACTCACTGCAAATAAATATAATCAGAATTCGGTCGTGCATAAGCTTAAAAAAAGATCTTCAATTTTAAGAGGGTCTTAAATTATGTTTAATTAGGGGTCACGCTGTTAGTAAGACAGTCCCAACACCACCCACAACAAATTTGGAGTCTCCAACTCCCACTTTACAGCACCACCACCATTTAAATTTTTTACTTTTCAATCATGAGTTGTGGAAACAAAATTGTTGGCTCATGAAGAACGCAGGAAAATTGAGAATGAACAAAAATGTTCATATTGACACAAAAGTTGATGTGCATGTTTCATCAGCTGTATGGTGGAAGGAACACATTTATAAATTGCTGGTTGTTGTTGAACCACTGACGTATTTGGACACCACGGTGAAAGCTCACATTGTCCCAAACTACGACATAGACAGGTTGCACTTCCTGTTGATGATTCTGCTGCTCTCCCCGTGATTGCTAATGGCAGCACAAAGGGTGATATTGCCACCACGCTGACCAGGGACTTGCATTATTGCACGTTGGCCAATTTCATTTCTCCCCCTCCTTCTTTTCTTCGCAAGATTGAATCCCGCTTCATCAACAAAAATCCATTCATGGGGCATTTCAATAGAATCCAATTCAAACACTCTCTGTAAATGAAAATAATACTGCAAATGATACTGGAAGACTTTTACAATAGTCTTTTTGTATGCACTCCTGATTGACATCCACAACCTATTGCACTTAACAGTAACTGTAGGCTAGAAACTCAGAAGTGTACTGTAAGCACAAGTTTACTTGCACATACTGATGCCGTAGATCTTTGACCCTTTCGGAGTTGCGCTCAAAGGGTACTCTGTATACTTGCGGATATGTTGGAGAACACGGTCAATGGTAGAGGCTTACACTGTTGATTCCTTCCAAATTTAAATTGTCTTCAATAACTTTTTGCTGAATTTCACGTTGTGGGGTGGCATTATTTTAACGGACCATATCAACAATGAGAACATCTTGCTCTTTGGAGAACATAGCAGTTCTTCCACCCTGATGTAAAAAAAACGTACATGTAGTAAACAAATGATGTAAATTACTTCCAAATATAAAGTCTTGTGTGTTTGGACAGCTTTTCTTTATTTTTTAAAGTTCACTTAACAATACTGACAAAGTGAATTGCTCATTGAAATGATGAAAATCCTGTGTAAAAATGTTTTGAGTTTTGCAAAAAGAGTGCATGAGATTTGCAAACAGTGTCTAAATGCCCAAACTCGTTTATGGTTTTGCAGAAAGAGTGACAGATTGGTTTTAGCAATTCAGAAAAACTGTCATTTGACCACAGTGCCACCTATTGGTCCGAAGTTATAAGCACTTCAATTGTGGTAAAACTTTTTTTAACTGCTTTTAAAAGCTCATCATAAGGGATGCCCACTTATATTCCATTCGTACCCTTTTTTGCAATGTAATTTGTTTGTGGCAGCCTAGCCCACCATGTTTCCCTTTGTAATTTGCTGTGTTGTTCATTCCATTGGCCTTAGCTTTGCTTATGTAGAATTATGATGATATGTGGAGGTCATAACTCACATTCTGCTTTATAATGCTGGAATTCTTGTTGAATTGCATTTTGCTGTGCTTCCATAACCTATCCAGCTTCATGCTGGCACATAGTACCGCATATCCCTCCTGATCTCAGACCAGTTTAAGGGTGCTATATACAGCCAGATAGGCCCCAGATGGCACAAGATGAAAGGGCCTTTATCAGTGTGTCTTGTGCCAGGGAGGAAGAGGCCACTCCCTGTCTTATCACCCTCGGCCGGAGAGGCCAATGACGTCACAGAAGTCCTGTACATGCGTTTCACTATAACACTAATCACACTGTCCTGTCTATGCAATGCAGAAGACATAGAGTAATGCCAATGCCAATTTCAGTATCTATTTTTATAACTGTGTTAAAAGCACACAGTTGTGTGGATAGATCAAACAGTCTACACGAAAGGCAGACACAGAGGGAGAGTTGTTGCATGTACTGTATACACATAAAAATATGGAATAACACACACACACATCTCTGCGTTAAAAGTTAAAACAATAATAAACACATAAATAAAATATAGCTGCAGATAGCAATTATGGGGTCAAACTCAACAAGGGCACAAATGGAAATACAATATCTCATCTTCACAAATGTTAGATTTGTCCTTATGATTATAAAAAAAAATATCTGAGGGGACCCCCAAGTCTATTTTTACCTCTTATAGGGGGTCTCTAATGCCTTATGGGGGGGTCCCGCAGAACACTTTTCACAATCCACCTAATTTCCATTAGACACATGCATAACCCACCCTATATCTTTTTCGCGCTGAAAATTGTGTTTCCCTTGTGTGAAATATAGGTGCTGAAAAACATTTAAGCCATCACAGTATTTCACGTTTGTCCATTTTCTCAATGATTCAAACGTGGCATCTGGTTTTATACTTCGTTCTGTATTAAGCAATTTTTAGCTCTGCTTGTATGTGTTAGTTTCTATTCTGCTACTCTAAGACCTGCTGTGAATGCGTTGATTAGGTTGCTTACCGTCTGCTAATGAACTGTGGATGCCTAAAGCTCCTGACAGGATTCACTTCAACAGTGCATATCTCTGATCAGCTATCAGCAGGTGGATTCCCATTACTGCTGCAACGGCAGCTGAAGGAAACTGTTCTCAGAACGAAAGGTTCCAGTGACGTTCATGTTTACCGTGATAATATTCATTTGCAAATATATGCAAAGAAAAAGCACAGCCTACTAACACACACTGTGTACGCCGCTTAATGATGTTTGTTAATAATAACTGGAAAGGAAATTAAATACAAACAAAGACAAGGGAGGTTGGTTAGGTCTAGAGTCAATCTGAAATAATTATATAGGCCTACTTTATAAATACTGCATTATGCATAATTATGGGTTTAAACTGGTTGTGTGGGTATTTTTACAGTATTTATTACAGCGCATATCAATTATAATACATTTTTGTTGATTTTATCATGTATGAAAATAAAAAATGAAATATTATTCTTAGTATTCTTTTTAACTGAACCCTAGTCACATACAAATTATATCCAAAATGTCAAAATGTTTAAGTTTTGTTATAGAGGTGTGATAGTCCGAATTAAGCATCACACCCAATTTCCAACCTCAATATCGTAGACTTAGCTCTTCACACTTTGAACTCCCTTTTAGAAACTTGTTTGATCTATTAAAGGCTCTCTGACAAAGAACAACGTTGCACTTTCATATAAATTCCACAAATATACTTTTTGTGTAACCATCTAATCATACATATCACTCTTCACTTTTCCAATTGCCAATCTTTGGTGTCCCCTCAGGCGTATTCGCTATTTTCTTTTACATTTTGTGCAGAGCACATTAAAAAAGCCGAAACCCAAAAGAATGAGGCCAAAACTGAGGTCAAGCCCTTAATCACACAGTATAACTGCGGTGTGTGTTCTCCCATGTATTTAGCATTCCTGCATCCAAGTGGCCTTTCTCCTTTCTGTATCACTCTCTTTCTCTGTGTTCGTGCCGCCTTCCAGAATACAAACACATAAACACAGGGAGTAATTACAAAGGACACAGTGACTAAAAATATTGACCACCACTGAGGTCGGGTTGCACTGTGCCTTCATTCTAAATGTAGCGCTCTGTAAATTTGCTGAAGCATGAACTCATGCGAAAATACAAACAAATAAAAAAGAAAACTAACTGTTTACGGTATGTCCCTGTGAAACTGTGCTTCAGTTTTGTGCTGAGCTAAACTGAAACGTTTCTTTCTTTTACACATTTTTTACTTAAGAGGGTCTTTAAACGGTGTAAACTCAACACGATCAATAATACAAGGAGTTGATTTTTGCACAGTAAAGCTTACTCCAAGTTTTTACCAGCTCTGTGTTTGCAGCCTTTGGCACATACAAATCGTGCACACACGCACGCACAAACCACACACAAACACTGTCTGCATGAATCATACACACAAACACTTTCATTACAACCTTATCGATCATCCTCCTCTCGTTCGACCATGGATTACGACTTCAAAGCAGTTCCCCCTCAGTGCTTCTACTAGAGCCTGCCAGACAAAAACAATGCATGCAAAATACGAGAGAGAGAGAGAGAGAGAGAGAGAGAGAGAGAGAGAGAGAGAGAGATGCTTGTTTCTGCCATTATAGGTGTATTGGCCTGTGTGTACTTTTTACTCTTGAGGTAAGCATCTTCAGGAGCATTTTTCCTCTCACTGACATTTAACTTACAGTCACCAACAAACTGCTTTTCAAGGTTTTACTTTTTTTATAAAACCATCACTGCAAAATACCACATTACACTGCACAATAAAAGACATAGCTGCTTATGGACAGCCAACTTTGACTTTAAGAATTAACAGATTTATCTTAAACAAAGCAAAAAGTTCACAAAACGTGAGTATGATTAGCCTAAAACGAAGAAATAAATTGTGCTATCGTCGGCCTATCAATAAATCATAGGACGCAATTATAGCAAAACGTTACAATTTTTATAATACATCATTCTTATTCGTGGTCACAATATAATATTTACACTGGTCCAGAAGTTTCATTTTTAAATCCTATATATAATTATGTCTTTTGGGAAACATTTTGAGTCTGTTGTAAATGTTGTATGTGTTCAAATATTTGTCCTGAGAAAGGACAAGCGTCGGATCCGTGTTGCTTATGTTCTCCAAAGTGGGTTATAGTGAGAGGGCACACATTTAGTGAGGACAGAGAGGAACGGGCCAGACTCAAACCTGCGTCAACTTAATAAGCGCTACAGCTCGAATGCATCAAAAGCTCATGCATTATAACTGCACCACACCTCTGACCTGCCCAACCCTTTCAAAAATGGCTCCAACTTTATTTTTATTTCATCAGTGGTCCTGCGTCGTGAACCTGATGGGTTAAACATAGAGGTAGGAATCAGGATTCAGTGTGCCTGCAGGGTCAGAGCAGGACAGACAGTGTCACTGTCTACAGACGCAGACTGAAAGGAACGATGCGTGATGCATTATTAAACTCTGTGATAAAAGACTCTCTATTTTTATCAGATATCTATTTCTTTCTCATTCTGCTGTCTAAATTTAGTGTCTTTGTTCTAGTGGAAATGCAGATACTCCAGATGGGAGTCTGGGGAGAGAAATGTCAGCTCTGATACATCCGAATGAATCGGCTTGAGAGCAGTGCAAACACAGGTTGTATTTTTTTAATACACATTGTGTAAAAAAGAGAAAGTCAAAAACAAGTTAAACCAAGAAAAACTAAATACCTTACAAATAAAATGTGCAACATAAAGAGACTGTCATGAATACTTATATGATCAATTGTAAGATGTTTCTAGTTGGTACGGTTTTTGTTTAGCATTTAAGGGGACCACAGATAAACATATCCACTGTAACACAGTTCAAAGTAGGGAAGGAAGGAGACGGGAACCGGCAAACATTTAACAAGTTAATTAAAAACAAAAAAAAATAAGCCAACAATACAAAACGAAAGTAAACCTCACGGTCGGATGCCGGCCACACAAACATAAATAAAACTTAACACAACAGTGTCCAGGCCTGGTCCTCTCTCGTCGTACACTTCTGTCGCTCCTCCTTTTATGCTTCCGATCTCCTCTGTGAGAGATGCGAGACCGGTGCAACGTGCAGCTGACACTCATTATCACTCGCGTCACCGGTCCCGCATCGATCCCTCACGGCTCTCATCCCACCTTGCTCGTTACATCCACTTTGAGTGCTTTTGTGTTCCTTTTTCCCATTTTTTTGAAAGCAATGTTGTAACAGCCTATAAAATATGACTGTGTTTTGTGTGTCCATGTTTCGACCACGCTTTGACCATGAACGTGTTTCATGTAAGTATCCTGCTGTTCTGTGATTCATGTTCTGACAGTCTGACGTCCTTCCCCATTGTACCTCCTGTTGCCTATTGATATGGTCACACACAAATCCTAAAACAGTGGGGTCAAAAGGTCACAGAGGTCAACAGCGACATGATTTTACCTTCCTGCGAAGCACGCTCCAGACGTCCCTTTGGCTCCAAAAACACGAACAAAAATGCGTGTGTGCATGTTTACGTGTGTCTGAAGCCTCCAGCTTGTAAACGACATGGCTGCATGTTACATACATTTCCGTTATGAAGGAAGACAGTTGTAGCTTTCTCTCCTCAGTGAGCACAGACCACCCACAGCCTGTCGCTAACTGCCTGATGCTATAAAACTGTGAAAGACTTGCTAGTGACAACTAATCTTATTGCCTGTGGTATAATATATGTGTTTTTAGTCGGTTTTAAGTGCACAAAAGCACCAGCAGTCAATGTTCTGGATATGTGAGACTAATAAACAGAATGAAATTTTATAAACAGAAGCTGAACGCATGTTATGGTTAGTGAACCAGTATGCTGTATGCAAAACAAAGCATTTGCATGCAGTACATTTTTGTTTTGACAACATTTTTCATATTTCCAGTTAGGTTAAACAGTGATTCAGATTTTAGAGTCTGACAATATTCGACATATAAAATGTCTTTACAAAAGTAATACTGTAAGTACTGTGCTTTACAGAAAAATAAATACAATCACTAATACTGCAACGTACAGTTTAAGCTAACAAATGGGTGTGTGATGTAGAGTACAATAACGGAGAACTGATATTGCATATGTACAGTAGAGTGTATAAACATATGCAAACTAAAACATTAAAACTGTCATCTGTATATTTTCTCTTTATATCACCATCTCTGTTTAAAACATTAAATTGCAGGTTACAACTTAATTTTTCCACATTTTAGAACAATAGCAAATCCACAAAATGGCATAAAAAAAACTACATCAATGTATTAGTCACTATAATATAGCTAGTACTATTGACATTTTATAAACAATTTTTTTCTTTTGAGGTAGACACTCAATTTAATATTAAATATATTCAATTTAATTTAAATGAACAATTAATGGCACAATTATATTTTTGTCATCAAAAAAAAGGAAGATTCTAATTTTCAAACATTTAAGCACACCTTCATATGCATAAGCACACCGTTATATTAAAAGATTTTTCAGATGAGAAACATTTCATTCGAGTGGCCCTAAACTTTTGAATGATATTGTATCTTTACGCGAGTTGAAGTCAAATGACATCAAACTGATTTGCTTTAAAATCACACCTGACAGCTCAACTTATAAACCATTATTAAAAGCTTATGTGAAATGGGGTAAGGTAAGAATAATGTTTTGAGCAGTTTTCATTTGTTTGTTTTTTAAACAATGATTTTAGCTTTAAGTTGTGTCCTTATTTCTATTTAACATGAGAGCTCCACTCAAACACCAGCAGGGCATCACAAAAGGCATGTTTTCTCTAACGGCACTTATAATTTACTAATAAATCTTCTATTTCAAGAAGCGAAGGGAGATCAGGGGAAAGAAAGCAAAAAAGACAGAAAGCCCTAGCCACATCAGAAGGACATTGTGAAACACACAGCCAGAAGTTCTATTTTCTTTTGCCACTCTGTGTCTTTGCGGTCTGAAAATAAATGGCCTGGACTGAAGTGCCTCAACTAAACATTATATTCAGCCAGTTATCTGTGTCACCGCATTTGTGTGCATGGTCTACGGCAAGAATAACTTCCCACATCGCGATGATGAAGATGGAATAAAAACAGCTTGAGGTTTCTTGTGTCCGAATGACAAACAGGAAGTGGCTGTGGAAGGAGTTACAACTCATCTCAGATCAGCTATTTACATCTCAATAAGTATAGATGACATCCATAAGACCAGAAATACACAACCTGGTAGAACCATACACAGATTGATGTTAAAGAAAAGTTAGATTCTCTTTTCCTATAGATGTTAAAACGCATGCTTTTAGGTTGAAATTTTGATATGCATCTCCGCACAAACTATCTTCACTGACTCCAGAGGTTGGCACGAGTTTTCCTAGCTTCTCAGAAAACAGTGTGAACTCCTGGACGGAATGTACACGGACAGAGCCAGGGAGACAATAGATAAAATGTGGGTTTCAATTTAACAAAGAAGAATTTCAGTAGGCTGTTGTGGCAAGAACAAAATAACTTGGCTAATGAAATAATTTTCCATCCTGTTAGAATGAGCTTTTACGTCCTGGCTTTGAAAGAGATGTTCTCCACCACATATATCTTCACAGTGGAATCCAAGGAATGCCTTCCCGAAAACAGGTGCTTCCTAAACCTCAGCCAAAGCGTATGCTCCTAATTGAAGTTCATCTGCGGTGGATAGCCTATACGGTATCTGTATGTTTATTTCAAATGGTGATCAATAGAAAGTGTGTATGAAGTTATAAGTTGCCACAATGTCAACAGAACTACTTACGTACTGTTTATTGTAAGGGGCTGTGTCCACCGAGGCGTTTTTACGCAGCTGAAAACGGAAGGCGCTTCACTAAAACGCACGCTGCAGGCTGAGCGTTCTAGAACATGTCAGCGCCCTGTTTAAAAAGAGCCCAATTTATCATTCAAAACCACATTGTGGAATGATAACGTATTATCTGCAATACAGCCTTGCGGCTCCAATACACAGGAAGGAAGGCATCAGTAAGCTTGCCAGCTATTTGAGGGATGTCCACCAAGACGGCATTCAGCCAAAAAATACATTTTAAAGCCTGTGTTATTTTTTAATAATACTAACTAATCTTGTCTTATATGTCAGCCGGTAAGATAAAACTGAAAAATATACAAAACAGCCAAACATATTGCAACAGTTCCCAATAACAGTAGGTTTGCCTTATGAAATATATTCCACCTCGAATTGTGACAAGAGGAACATTAATCTACACTGTAAACATTTTTGCTGTAGTTATGCAGCTAGTTGCCAGTAACTTGCTGTAGATTTATATTGATCTAATTTATTGGCAAAAGTGTGTTTAAAGATAAATTAATATTCAACATTTACAAGTCTTTATCTTTACAGAAACAAAACGATAAAATAACAGTGTCATGTAAAGCATTCTGGGAACCAGAAATCCACATAAACCTTTTTTTCTAATGTGGTTCCCAGAATGCTTTGCATGAGGCTGTTATTTTATAGTTTTTTTCTGTAAGGATGAAGACTTGTAAATGTTTAATATTAATTTATCTTTAAACACACTTTTGCCAATAAATTAGATCAATATAAATCTACAGCAAGTTACTGGCAACTAGCTGCATAACTACAGCAAAAATGTTTACAGTGTAGATTAATGTTTCTCTTGTCACAATTCGAGGTGGAAATATATTTCATAAGGCAAACCTACTGTTATTGGGAACTGTTGCCAGTAAATGACATAAATGTAAATCTACAGTAAGTTATCGGCAAACTGCTGCCAGTAATACTGTAATTTCTACGGAAATTCTTTACAGTGTAAGGAACAGACATGCTCCAAAACAAGCCATTCCTGATGCCAGCCCTCTTGCCATCAAGAAACTAGACAAATCCTTCAGTAAATCTTGTAGCATGCTTCAGTCCCTCGCTAAGGAAAAAAACGTACCTTTGTGCTCAATTGTCCTATAAGCAGACGTCATCCTTTCCCAAGAATAGAATATATGTTTTTGGAACATTGTTGTGAGGTCAGCATTTGAATTGAAATGAAAATGTAGATTTTGTGTATGCATGGAAAGTGACCGCAACTGTCTGTGTATTGGCTTGCTGCACTATGTGAAAAACAGGGTGAACCATGCTGGAATCAATAAAGAATGATGGGAAGGTGTGAAGAGAGAAAGTTGGAAAAAGAGAGAAGAGATCAAACAGACTGAGAAAGACATTTCTGTGATCTTGAGTTTGATCTGCCAACACAGAAACAGTATAAACAGAAACAAGATCAGCACGAGAAGAATGACCGATGAGAAAAATACAGAGAAGATAAAACAGATAAACATGACATTAATATGGGAATGATAAATAAGTAATGGAAAAAGAGAGAATTGTATATGAGGGCTTTGAAGCGGCTGTCCTATCAGTATTTTTACCGTGTTTTGCAGTAAACATATCTAAAAATCCTTAAAACAAGATAAATGTACCTGGAAAGCAACACTGCATAAGACAGTCCGACTTGCTATCAGAAGATTTATCTTGAATGCATAGTAAGTCTTTGTACTTTGTCTTATGCCCTGGAAGATTTAGTAACTTGATTTTGGTATCTGTTTTTGCTTAAAAAACATCCTCTGAAAACAAGTCTAAATATATTATGCAGTGTTAGCCCTCAAGTTATGAGTTATGAGTAAGATTAATGAGACACTAGAAAACAAGTCAATAAAAGAATTCTAATCTAAGAATTATGAATTCTGCTTTATTTGATCACTACTACACAAAGTATATCTTTGATTTCCCTTTCTTAATCAGGCAGTCTCTCTCTCTATATCTCTCTCACCTCCATTTTTATGCACAGGCCTTTTTAGCTGAGTCAGAGACCATTCACCACTTGAGGACATAACACCGTGTGACAGCTAAAAAGCCTGTAGTCTCCAGCCTGCCAGAACCCTCTTATTCAGTGCATTCTGCTGACCGCCCTCCCCTGCTCCCGCCATGGCTACAGTCACCACAAGCATCATTAGCCGGAGTTCTGCACGACTTGACCTCGACCCGGCACTGTGGATAAGAACTATTAACTTTGAGCAAGTTCAAAATATAGTGTTGTTAAATACAGGGGATTAAACTGATCTGACATTATCCACTAAATGGTAGATCTTCTGAATGCCGGGCAGCCGGACCCCAGTCAAATCCGTGTTTTCAGACAATTTGACACACGAGGGCTGTTTGAATTATGATTGTGGCTCATTTATCATATATTAATTGTTCTATGTAAGAAAATAGGGGACAGTTTTCTTTCAAGTTGGCACTGAGAGCTTAGAAATGTGAACCAAGATATATGTCTGCAGTTACGGAAGAAACATAATTTAAGTATTACATCATCAGATATAAGGAGAAAAAGAGATTTGTGTTTTTTACCATAATTTACTTAATTTTACATAAACAACTTTTTATAAACGTTTAAACTAAAAACGTTTACTGTAAAAATGCATGTACCATATTCAAAATATATGGTAAAAAATACTATGACATGCATCAAAATATATAAAAATTAATACTTTACTTTCAAAAAATGTATTTTACATTATTTTTCAATAAAATGACATATAATGTCTGTAATATTAAACATATTTAATTGATAGATCACCAAAAAATGAAAAACATTCCGTCATCATTTACTCACCCTCTTGTCATTTCAAACCTGTATGACTTTCTTTATTCCGCAGAACACAAAACCTATTTTTTTGACAACATAATAACTACTACAATCATAAAATAACTATTTGATTCACCTTCTGAAGATTCAGGAACTTCATTTTTACATTCGAAGATGACAAACCTGACAAATCACATGATTCCATAAGGAAACTACCTAACAAGTGGTTTACACAGTAGTTGGATTCATTAATAAAAATTTGAATTTTGAATTCTTTCTGCCACACATGCTTTCTCACACATTTCTTTCCTTTTTGCTTGTGGAGTAGACTAACAGCATGTTCATATTATAAACCAGCAGGTCATAGCACATCTCCATCTGCCCCTATACTCTCCTACAGCCTCCATCAACAAGATAACAATATATATATTTTTACATATATTATTTCTGACTTTTTGCCATTAGGTCGAATATTTTCTATTCTTTTCTTTATAAATTGTCACTTTCTTTCTCTTTGTCTTTCTCCAATCGCTACCTATTTGATCCATTGATCATAGCATTGCATGGAGCAGCTCCTCATGTTTCAAACATCATCTGTTTGATGATAGCTGAAGTGTGATGACCTCTGTCAAGATCAGACGAGACTGAACTCATTCAATACTCTTTTATACAATACAGAAATGAATAACTAGACTGATTTTAAAAGGCCATTCACAATACTGTGTTAGTTGATCAAATCATTATCGAACAGCTTGCTTTTTTTCTTTTTTAATTGCTGCAAAAGTAGCTGGATTTAGTGAAATATTCAGCGTGTTACGTCAAAGAAAAAACACTTTTGGTACCCTGAACCTCAAGTCAGAGGTTCAGCCTCTTAACAGTGACGAATGTAAATGCAGATAAATGATACTGTGGAAGTCAAACAGGAGTAGTCCCTTCCGTCTTGTAATGCTTATCGTGTCATTATTTGAGGGACAGGAGTTGCAGAGGCTTCCTTTAGTGATAATAAATGTTGGGAAGTACAAAATCAAAAATGCACATTCCCAAAACACAACCTACTGTATATTCTCCACTGTGTGTGTTCCTTTTATTTATCAGTCTAAGCATATGCATACTGATAGTCTATGAAGCACAAAACCAAGCCAAAAAGGAACTCAGGATGTGACAGAGGCAAACTTAGGAATTCAGTTTGTTTAACTTATCTGCGATCCAGCCTTTGCTAAACAGTAGCTGATATACAGCGGGATATAGAGAATGCGGAGTTCTTCATTGCACAGCTGGTGACTGATAAATAGGATGAAAGATGTACTGGCATACAGATTCTCTGAAGGTCATTTAAGCCATAGGTAGCTAAATTTGTTTGCACTGTGATAAGGATGAGTCACAAACATTTAGGTCTATAGAATATGTGCAGCAATGAAAATGGAAAATTATTTATTATGAATAAAATGATTGAACGAATTAATTAATTTAATGTTTTTTTGTTTTTCTAAACTTACTAGTCTAATTTTGTTAAAGGATTGTAAATATTGACAATACAGCTCAACAACAAACATTTTAGAAACTTTCATTAATATTAATGTGTGTTTAAAGGCACTGTATAAAGAGGATCATATGTGACCCTGCCTTTATGGAAGCCAAATCGTGCCAAAATTACAAATAAAAAAATTAATTAATTAAGAAATGTTAAAAAAGCGAAAAATAAATAAATAGATACAGAAATAAATTTTCTAAAAAGAACAAAAATTAATGAAAAGATTGATATTTAAATGTATATTATTTATTTATTGAAACATTTATTTTTTAGTACATTATTGTATTTCTTTGTTGCATTTATGCTCATATATATGTATTTCCACATTTTCACATTTATTTATTTTCACATGTATTTATTTCTACATTCATTTATTTACATTTCTGTGTCCATATGGTAATGAGGGGGCGTGTCTTGCTTCAGAGTGCTGCTGTAGGCCACATGTGGTAAACTTTAAGGCCATAGTAACATCTTTTGCTTTGACAAAATGACATGCAAGAGATGAGTGTGACCACATGAAACCATAATATAGTATATTACAGCATTTACTATAGTCAACAGCAGCATACAATATTATAGTATTATATACTGTAGTGCACTATAGTACTATAGTAGGATTTAAAAGCCCTAAAGGAAATCAAGTGTAGAACAAAACCATGATTTTTGGCAGATTTTTATGACCACAGTTCCACTACAAATACCATGGTCAACTCTGGTTATACTGTAGCAACACCATGGCTGAATTGTGGCTTAACTACAGTGGCCATTTTATTCGTATTAATTGAAAGTTTAATTTCATAAGGGAACACTGTAGTATCTGGGAATTGTACCTTACTTTAGTAAATACAATTGTATACGCTATTGCAGGGCTAGTCAAGCACCTGTTCATCATTTTAAATGAATCCTGAATGATTAGCTTGGCCAGGTGTGTTTGATAAGGGTTGGAAATAAACTCTGCAGGATGCTGGCCCATCCATGAACTGTTGAGAGAGAGACGGGGAATTACGGGATGAGAGAAAGGGGAACAGAGAGGGCCCGAAGTGCTTCTGAACAACGTGTTGGCAAACAGTTCACTGGACTACCAGCACCACCAACAACAACAAAAACATCATGATTTAAGTGATTTTATATAATGTCTGTTGTTTGTTGCTATTTTGCCTCAACATGAATGAACGTACATGAATTGTGTAAAAATGTAAGTTAATGATTCAGGATTCATTTAAAATTATGAACAGGTGCTTGACTAGCCCTGCTATAGATTATACCATTGTATTTACTAAAGTAAAGTGTAGTAAAATTCCCAGATAGTGTTCCCTTATGAAAATAAACTTTTAATTAAAACAAATAAAATGGCCACTAAGCCATATAACCACAATTTAAGAGGGGTGTTTCGAGACACTTATCTCATGAGACGAGACACGAGACTGGGTTCACGAGAACGAGAAGAGGTTTTTTTTAAAGAAATCCTCAATGATGAAATTGTCTTTTATTCACCTTAACACAAAATGCAAAATAAATGTAGGCATTATAAAGTCAGCTTGTACTTTGTGAAACACATTCAACTTTTATTTTAATTTATTATATCATGCAGTAATAAACAATATGTTAGCACAGCAAAATGTTTGGTCACAAACTCAAATGACAGGCAGTAATTGCACAAAATGTATGCTTTGTTTTCTTAACAGGCGTACCTTTTAGTAAAGAGGTGTGGTTGTTTTCTCAGCTTTTGCATAGTGCCCGTGTTAGCAGAGGTGGCGCTCATTTCACACTGTCAATCCTCCTTCCTCCACTGACTGAACATAGCCTTCAGAGAAACAGTTAAAACTACATAAACACATCATGTTTTATGCGTACATTGCATATATGTAAGAGACAGATGATCCGATGTTTTCCTGCGAAGTATTTAAAATAATATAATATTAACTTGCAGTTGCTATAGGCCTACTGTACTCGTGGTGGAGTCAGCTCAGCTGCTGTTCAGCCGGGCTGCTCCCATACTCCCAGTAATGAAAACAGCTCACATCACAACAAAATGTGCACTCACACAAATGCTCCCAAATATATTTTGAGGTCACACAGGTTAAATTTATTACATATACATATATATAACACACTTATATTGCTCCCTAAACTCTTTGTAAGTCGCTTTGGATAAGAGCGTCTGCTAAATGACTAAATGTAAATGTAAATTTAGGGAACATTTGCAATTAAAATGGTCGCAATTTTGAGCCCATCACTCCATCATGCCAATTGCGTAAGTAATTGTGTTCTTGAGATTTATCGGATCTCGACACACCCCTACAATTTAACCATGGTCTTGCTTCAGAATAACCAGAGTTAACCATGGTTTTTGTAGTGGAACTGTGGTCATATAAATCTGCCAAAAACATGGTTTCTACACTTACACAATGATAAAATCATGGTTGATTTCCTTAAGGGCTTTTAAATCCTACTATCGTAAATACTATTGTACACTACCATATATTTCTGTAATATATATGCTGCAGTTTACTTTGCTTGTAATAAACGATATTATTGTTTAATTTGGTCACACTGATCTCTTGCATGTCATTTTGTCAAAGCAAAAGATGTTACTAGATGATGTTAGAGTTAAAGATGGCCTTAGAGTTTAGTGGCCTCCAGCACCACTCTGTGCTTGACTGCCATGTCTGAAGCAAGACACGCCCCCTCATTACCATATGGACACAGACATGTAGAAATTAATACATGTAGAAATAAATAAATGTGAAAATGTAAAAATTTCGAAATACATATATATTAGCATTAATGCATAAAAGAAATACAAAAATGTACAAAAAAAAAAAAATGTTTAACTACATAAATAATATACGTTTAAATATATATTTTTTCATTATTTTTTGTTATTTTTAGAAAATGTATTTCTGTTTTTATTTTCGATTTTTTACATTTCTTCATGGATTTATTTTTGTATTTTTGTATTGTATTTCTTGGCAGGATTGGGCTTCCATAGCCTTCGAAAACCTTCATTTGACAGTTTTCTACATAAAATCATCATCATTTAACATAATGTAGAGATCATTCTGTGCAGATATTTTTTTATATTTTCAGTATTGACTGAATAAAGACATGTCGATGATTGAAATCATAGTGCAATTAATGGCTAAAATTAAACTCAGAATTAAAATTTGAGACTTCGTTTTCACAGACAGGGTCACACTGAAAAATCTTTCATGCTTTTTTCACAAGGCAGACTTATGCACTTCCCTAAAAGATTTTTCTGCGCTGGAGATAAATCTTAACTATTGTAAACCCCCCTCCGTTTTGACATTTCCTGCTGCGCAAAAGGATCCCTGGACCCTTGGGAAAACTGTTCATTTGAGAGATGGATATAACTGTTGTAAGGGGGGGTTTGATGTCCGTCTTCATTTGACAATGCGTAACGAATGGCGCGCTGTCAAATACAAGTGATTATCGCATTAACAAGGAAGAGGAAAGGAGGGGAAAACTAAGATGTACTTAATGGCGTGATTTGATGTGATCTGCGCTAATTGATGGGTTTCGGTCTGAATCGAACCATAGGCGACGAACACAACCATAAAGAATTAAACCAGAATAGATTCCGGATATAATTTAAGAATAAAACACTTAGAACCGCAAAAATAGTTCATTTGATCAAACATGAGCGTCATTTTTCAGGTCAACATAGGCGATCTCTTCTCACGCGTCAGTGAATGCAGTGTAATATCACTACTGTCTTGTTGATGTGAAACTGTGTTTTATTATTAGAAACATTTTGTAGGATTTTAGATTGTGATAATGAGCTGTCCAGAGTGCTGAAGACGCTTTCAAATTTAATAAAATAGTTTCTATGGCTTAAATCTTAACTGTTATGACTTAATGTTTACTGATATTACATTTACCTTTAGTCATTTAGCAGACGCTTTTATCCAAAGCGACTTACATTGCATTATCCATTTATCCATAGTATTTGCAATCCCCTGGGATCGAACCCACAACCTTGTTAACGCAATGCTCTTACCCCTGAGCTACAGGAAAGCTTTTATATTACCCATACGTAACATTTAACAATTTACAAACTTCATAATTCGTATAATACAAATATACAATCTATACATTATAGGAATTATGATTATTTTGGGGATTAGGCTATGTCACAATATAAAGTTATTTAAACAATAGTGCCGAACAAAGTGATACTCTGGCTTCTGTAACGAACCGTATAGTTTGTATCTCAAATATTTTATCAAAACATTTTCTAATAAGTATTTAGTACTTGTTGATTCACAAATGTCAATTTCCTTTCATTTTTATGCTTTCAGAATCAAGTCGATATTTCTTTTATATTTTTGACACCTGCTACACTATTTTCCTCCTATGTATGCTACCTGAAAAGGGAACGATATTAAAGCCTATACGTTCCCCCTCTGGTCTCGCGCTTATATTCACACGTAAACAGAGCAGCGTGCTCGACAATTCACTCCGCGTTCCCCCAGTACATTGAACTCTACCTTACAACAAAACCTGACAGAGACAAAGCCGCCTTTCGCACAAGCAGCGTGGGTGCGTCCCGACTCGTGTCACCGGCAGAATTTGGTAACATTCCACTGGTTCACACAGATTCCCGTTGCCATTCTCCGCACCAGCCCGAGGGAGGCGGGGTTTACCGTGCAGCGCCACGCCTCCTCCTCGTACACACTTCGGAGTGAGAGAAAAGCTCTCCCCGAGTCCTGTCACTGGACAGACATGTACCCGGCTCAAGGAGCAATAATTCAATCAATGCTTTTTCTCTTCAGCGACTAGCACTTGCGTTTCAAGCCCGTTTAGAGGTGCTACGTTTTTTATCCGCGTTTAGAAATCTTTCAAACGTTTGCGCTGGATCTGTCGTGCCAGAAGATGTGCGTGGAGAGCGATGGATGTGAGATCGAGGGGTGCAGCAGTTCGGATGAGGTGCACACGCTGTCTGGAAGCATGAGCCCGACCCTTAAATCCAGCCCGGACCTGCATCCTTGCACACCCGGACAGAAATTTCGTGCCGCATTACTTCGATACCGGTCTCCGTTCGTTGCCGCGGGCATTCTGAGTTTTGGGAATGTGCTCAATTACATGGACAGATACACCGTAGCAGGTAAGATCAGTGTTTTGTTGGTCTAAAGAGGTTCGTTTTGACACCGAAGAACGGTGACACTGTGTGCAATGCTTTGGGTTGTGTAATGTTTTACTTTCCGTGGACCCGAAATAAAACGCATTTTAATTATTAACAGAAGTCGAGTGGTCATCTGATCATCTCTCTGCACACATGCTGAATTTTATTCAATGGGTTTAAAGATCGAGGTTTCGGGTCTTAGGCTTTTTGATTTAATCAAACTATAAACGGCAAGGGTCCGTTGTTCCGACATGGTATTGATTTCAATTGTGACTGATCTTAGATCAATCCAATCTGACCATGACATGATAATAAAAATAGCCTATAACGAAAAGCGTGTATTTATGACATATGGCAGTGATTCAGTAAAGGCTGTCATTTCCACAATGAGCCTTATTTCAAATGAATGAAATAGCTACCAGTATCGATGCGCACACAATCTCCACAAAACAATGCATACCTATTTTACAATTCACAATGTAACTGACAATATTATCGCCTGCCATAACGCAGGCTACTTATGAACCTGTTTGATGAATGTATGATGGACAGTATACAGCATAAGAGAAGACATACCCAATTTCAAACACTTGCGTCTTCTTTGCTCTACCCGAGGATATCACAGTCCAAAGTAATTTAGAGCAAACATCTCGAGGGACACATCTTATATCCGAGGTTGTATTATTAGTAACCTCACTAGCTGCTCTCTTACACTAGAAACAAGATGCCCTTGGAAGTTATTCAGAAATAAAGGCAGAGCGCTGAATCTGAGCGCAGCCACGGTTTCCATAGAAACTAGAAAGATTTAATCAACTAGTTTTTATCGAGTTAAACTTAGCATCACGAATACATGTGGATTCATTGGTTTATTAAATGGGTGCTCGAAGTCAAATGAAGAATTAGCCAGTGGTGATCTGAAGTGACATGTCAGATGGCAGAGTTGCAATTTTCATGAATAACTAATAAGCAATTAGAGATTTGGGACAAAGCACGAGCGCGCTGTTGTCTATGGATTTAGGGAACGTGAGCTATACGCACACATCTATAGTCTTTAAATGTATATTTCCACATACAACTTAAAGTGATTTCACAAATGTTGTGACTGTGTCGAGCCATGCTCACATCTGACTCTGCTGTACCCGCATTTGACACTGTTCAGCGCGTTCACCGTAGCGCGCACTTCACAGACAAGTTGACAGCGCTCAAACTCGCGTCTACAGCATGTGCTTCATTGGGTTTTGTGCAATTACACTGTAAAGCGCTGGAAACCTCCATTCAGACACTTTTTGGCAAAGTCTGCTCTGAAACTTAAACATTACGCACAGCGACTAAGCTGCGTTAATTCGTGCGCACGTTACGTAGCCTACGTGTAGAATTTAAAATGTCAGTCGATAAAATGAAATACAATTGGAAAGAAACACGTGAAAGGGCACGATGGTGGGCTGATACTGAAGAGTTTACATAAGACTGCCCAGATGTGATATCAGTCTGAAAAGAATTTGTTTAAGTTGACCATTGAATCTTATCATCTCATTCCACTCAAAAAAATATCCTGACCAGATGGATTTGCCCTTCTCTTTTAGATATAAAATGTCAAGTAGCCTTCTGTTGAAAGCTTCCACCCGTCTGTACACTCTATTTTCTATATGATAGAGAAAAAACGTCCTGTTACACAACCTCTTGTGCGCATGCACTAGTCTCTGATCTGAATCCGTCCCGTTTAAACAGATTTGTTGAAATAAATAGATATAGCTAATATAAGGACTGCAGGAAGATTGCAGCAAAAAAGTGTTTTAGTCCGTTGCCAAATTAGATTGCATATTAGAGAGTGTAGAGGGGCTCTCCTCCGCGCCTCATGCATTATACATGAGAAGGGTGGGTGTGAGTATGAAGCCCCCTTCATGGTTAAGAAGGAAAGAACAGAGCTGACGCAGCCGTCCTGCAGTGGTGGTGAGCAGCAGTCTTTAGTGAGAGAGAGAAAGACAGTTCAGACGTTTCTACTGCAGTCTGACACATGCATCATGGTAATGGAGTTCATCAGCGGTGTGGGCGAGGAAGAGACGGCCTGTGCGTGGTTTCGTGAGCTAGTGTGTGTGAGGTTGCGTTATGGCTAAAATAGGGCTTAAGCTATAATTTAGAAGTAATTCTTGATGCCATGGTGTCTTACGGTTTGCAGTGATGCAGTGAAAAGGATGGGAAATTGGCTGGAAATTGATCAAATGTTGTCTAGCATGCCAAAATGAGGTCATCGTTTTGGACATTGTGGTTTTATGTGGTACACATAACAAAATGAAAATGCACATCAAGGCACTGCATGTGAATAAAATGTAATTTTTTACATGACATCCAATTTATGTAGTAACAAAGAGTAAAGGTCGTATACAGACAGCATGTGAAAACACTTTATTGGAGTTGTTTTTTTGCTATTTCAGTCAAATCCACAAACTGCCAATTTAACTTTTTACAAGCTGTTCCAGGCTGTGGTTGACTTTATTCTCACAAAAAGTGTTTTGTTTAGAGTGTGTCGGTCCTGTGAATATTTAACCAATAGATATTTATAGCTGTAAAAAAGAACATAAACTGCTCTAATTTAGCTTTTTTCACTGCAACGCTGAACAAAACTGGTGGGTAAACCGTTTTAGGAGTAAAGGGGACACAATACTTCATGGGGAAGAAGGAAGCGTAAAATGAACGAGAACTAGACAGTAAACTTTATTAATATATACTGTATATGAGTTGGGGAAAAAGCTCTTGCTCATAATTTGTGTCAAATATAGATCGTCTATACTAAGAATATGTAGGCAGTTGTGTGTGTGTAACATTTTCGCAGCTCAATTGTTGTGTACTTGGTGGCCTGACTCTCTGACGCATAGTTCCTCAACATACCTGCCTTTCCAGGTCCCAGTTGCATTTTTCCTTCTTTATTATCATGGGCTAATTTACCTTCCCCTTGCCCTCCTATTTCCATTCCAATTGGCCTATTTTAGCTTCCCACTATGTCTTTTTCTTTCTGTCTCCTTCTCTGCCTCCAGTGGGACTGCGCGATCAGATTGATGGGACTGAGGTTGTGAACTATTTAGTTTGATTAAATTCGTGGTTTGGCTGTGATGGCACAGACTCAGGGAGGCTGGCTGGCAACAGTCCCTCCATCAGACAGACTGAGCTCAACGCTAGATTATAGTTAAAACAGGGATTAGGATATGCCAGGAACACCACAGGGATGGACAGACGGATGCCACTTAACGTTATTTAATCTAAAGTCTTCTGTTTCCTCCTCGGTTGAGCCTGACGCAATGAAGGCAGTTTGACTGGTAATCTGGATTATGAGGTGCAGCAGACTCTAAAGGTTTAGGTATTTTCTTCTGAAGGCATCTGAGGATGTTTAATCTCAGACAGGGGGTTCATTTAGTGCGATGGGTAATCCACCAGCCTGAGGAACTCCCTGAGGGAGGTAGGCATGTCTTTACCTTAAGATGCAGTTCATGAAGGGAATTGTAAATTACAGAACTGTACACTTTGCTGCATTGCTCCACTGCACTAGACGGCCCAGTCTAGCTGGCTCAGCTTTAGTTCTGCTTGGACACACTCTCCGGCAATCCCCTCTGTGAGAAACACACGCACGCACACACACACTTTCAGTTGTACCCCTTGTAGTGTGAGCTGAAGGTGTGATAAGGGCTATCAGCAGCACCACAGTGTGCCGTGCAGCGTGATGTCAGCACCAGTAGCACGTAGCACATGGGATGTACATATAGTAATGACACTACACAAATGCATTAGCTACATTGTTTTTCTGCAAACAAACCGGGTAAATGATCATTAGGATCCAATATGATAAAATAGTTTTTTACTCATATATCGTAATTATTAGTTATGTCTTTATGGTCTTTTATAAAGAGTAGATGTTTATTTGCCCAATTTATTTGTAAGCAGATAATGTATATTAAAAATGCAACATAATCAATCTGACTGTAAAGTCATTTGTAAAGGTTCGATCGAGTAGATGTGTGATACTATATATCACACCTGCAAAAGATTGGCTGCCCGTATCGAACTGGAACTTTAAAGGCTCCCACGGTCACTTGAGGTTTGCCATCTCTCTTCTACTTTCACAGATTTGACTGCACTCCGTTAAAGCACTCTTGAAAACAAACACATGAAAGTAATGGAAAAACTCTCAGTAATTGAGCTTATGAGCTTGTCTCACTCGTCTGAAGCCCTCGTGCAGAACAAACGGCTCACATTTCTCCCCCAGTTATTCCCAAATGCAACTGTAATCGTTCCTTATAGCTACAGTATAGAGCGCCGCTGTGTTTTACAACTGGTGTCTCTTGAAATGTAAATCCATTAAATTTGCATTAAAGGACAATTACAAGTTTGGCTCTGAACGCTGGAGGGTATTGATGTAGGCAGAGATTATTTAATATCCCTCATAATATTATTTAATATCCCTCACTGGGCTGCTTTAAAGCAGCAATCCGCGATAATTTTGGTGTAAAAATAATCAGAAATTATTTTATTGAGTAGATACATACAGATCAGTGGTCAAAACGATTGTCTTATCTTACCCTGATTCACAACGGTAAGCTCCTAATAATGATTTATAATTTGCGCTGTCAGGTAGCCCCATGCAGGAAATTTAAATGGGGGGGGTCCTCTTTGCGTCATTACGTCACGTCCGAAAACACAAAGGAGAGGATCCGGCTAGTTTATCTTGTGTGTGTGTGTGTGTGTGGATGGCGCTGCAGCGGCACTGCTACGGGTGACAGAGTGTTGTTCATTCTTATAACAGTTGGCTCCGACATCTGAAAGGATTGCATTAACAGGTAGGCAACTCCGGGTTCGGGCCTAATCCCGGATTCGGAGCCCTCCCCTCGGTCAGCTCACAAAACACCCATATCTTTCCGTATCTATTATACGTAAGTGTGTACTCGTGAAACCTTTCGCGTTGTATTTGGTATAGACACGGTCACATGTTACTTTCACGTTGATGTACAGATGTGCTCTGATGGGGTGTGAGCAGTCAGTCATTTAGCGCAGAGCTCGGATTCATCCGCGCAGAGCAGCAGTGCCAAAGCACAACCCACGTAAAGAAAATAACTCTGCATATAATTGACATGTTTCAAACTGAGATGGCGACGAAGGGCCAAAGTTAAGGACTGCAGCGTTACGGCTAAGCGTGTTTGCTTTAACTATGCAAAAGTAATACATTTCTCATTTATAAATATCTCTGTGTCTCAGCACATCTTTCCACCTTTTCGTGCGGTCACCACCTCCATTACCTTATACTCGAAGAGCCATTTCCGCGACAGCCAGTGCTTCCCCAAAACACAGCTTGACTTCTAAAGCCTGACCTACCCCTACACCTTACGCAAGAAAGTGAGAGAGGGAATGCTTCTAACCTTCCCGAATCATTTATTTTCATTCATCTGCCTCAGCTGTTTCCTCACGAAGAGCGCGCAACCGTGACCACCTATCTGACCTCAACAATAAGGTCAGCATATGAATATATATTATATATAGACACAAGTGGTGCTCAGAATGAGAAATCTTTGTCAGGAGAGACCGTTTACTCAATAGACCCGCGTCTTAAAATAAACTCTGACACGATAGCGTCCACTAACAGCCTTTGAGAACCGGGATGCGATTCGTCTGGTTTATTTAGACGGGCTTGTCTTTCATTGGGTTGCTCTTTTGGCCCATCTGATGTTCATTTAATGTAGCGTGAGCGACAGCTGTCGTGCTTCTTTAAATTGCGTTGACCCTGCTAATTTAATCGGTGGCCCGCTTTTAGCTCATAGCATGTCCAAACAGATACACCGTATGTGTGTGTATATGGGGGTGTTTGTCTGTTTAAAGGATTCGCGGTGATTGTAAGCCTCAACATGTGTCTTTTTGATAGAGTGTAGCTCATCGGGGATTAAGGGCGGAGAGTTTGACAGACTCCTGGAGAAGAAGGTATTGCGGGGGGTGGGTGGGGTTTGAGGGGGTGTGCCTGAGGGGCAGTGCACCTGTGAGATCTGAAGTCTCAGGTATGTTTTAGATCGAGTCCGTTTTCACAACACTTACGAATATCAGTGTGGGAGATCTTCTCAGGCTTGACCTCTGAACCACTAATGCCTACAAGTGGCAGAATAGAGCTCAGGTCTGTACAGAACGTCAACAGTTGTACACTTTTGCACTACTGATGTATGACGTTGTGAGAGGATGGAGTTTAGAACCGCAATGTTTCCTCCGAATTTTTTTAATAGGCGCATCACATATCTGCTGCGGTAGGTTTTGTTAACAAAATTAAAATAATATGGAGAAATACAAATAATTTGAGTAGCTTTTATATTATATTTATTTAGCTAAATATGTAAAGGGGATTATCGTCTAATATATACATAAGCCTTCTTGTTTCTCTGTAAATATTCTCTGCAAACAAATCTACAAGAAAGGCAATGAACTAAACTACTCTAAGCTCGCCTTTGTCTTTAAAGTAGCCCTTGGAAGCGCTCCACATTGCCAGGGCAAATATTTAAACTGGACTTCACTGGCCGTCTGTGTTTACAGAGTCTTTATTAAGGAGAAAAATATGCAATTTTCCCTCAATTCAAAAGTGACTGTGTAAATAATCAGATCAGGTATTATGTAACTTGTTTAAACCACATATCACAATGAGCATCGGTGTACAAGAGCCTTTCTTTGTGCTCGTATGTGCATCTGTATACATGAAAAAGAATGATCGTGAATATCAGATCTATCTACATTCATTTTATTAGAGTGATTTACTGTATAAACACTAGAACATCAGTGTCTGTGAGTAAATAGGTGCACAGACCTTTTTGTGTTTTGTGATATGTGTATTAATAAAGGGGTCAAAGGACCGATCTACTGAAATATCATGCCATCATGCCTGCAGTGAAACTGATCTGTATGTGTTATCATCACACCACTGCTTGCAATTAAACAGCGATGAAGCTGTATGTGTCATTTTGTCATTGTGTGTCTTTGTATACTTGGGAACATATGGTTTCGTTAGCCAACCCAACCCATTACGGTCATTTTCACATCCATGGGAAATGTAGCTGTGTTATTTCAGTTATTTTGCTATGATCAGATGCTATCTCAGAGCCTCTCTTACACCTTGGGATAAACAAGCACATATCAACTTCCTGGTTTTTAAAATTCCAGTAAATCTCCTCACCTGCTGAAAGCCAAGCACAAAACAGGATGTACTGTACTGTATGTACAGCTAAAGTAAATAAAGACAGGAAAATCACACGAACATACTCCAATGCATTCAAGGCACCTAGTTAAAGAACTGGATTTAAATGCAGGTATCTATGTGAGTTTACATTGCATTATTATCTACATTCCCATTAATGCAATTGGCTGTCACTTTTATCCAAAGCAACCTGCAGAACACAATGCATTCAAACAATACTTTTTCTTATCAGTATGCGTTCTCTTCAGAATCAAACCAACAACCTGCAAAGCCAACCAATAAATTACAGGAAAAGTCCAACCACCTAAACAAAACATTGGAATTCAGTGACAATAAATGTATACTGTATATACCTGTAGCAATACAGCATGCGACAGTTCAGGTAAGATTAGGTAAGTCTTATGACGGTTCATGGGCCCGGTCCATCCCTGGCTGTGTGAAAATTACTTTGTTTCCTTTGAGGATTAATTGTGCATACTTTGCAAGTTACCCACAATAGTTCTAGTTCTTAGGCCACACCAAAACATTATAATCGTCTCGAACTAACGCCTGAAATACCTGCGTGCGTCTCCACCTCACCGCTGTGGAATGTGGAGGTAGAACTGGAATTCCTGCCAGTGTTTTGTTTCCCACAGTTTACCTCACCGCCGATCTAAAGTTAGCAGTTATTCTCAGCCCACGCCACAAAAGCTTTAATCAATACAAAATCAATACTGGAACCCCCGCAAAGCATCTAAATACAAACGGGCCAAACCCCCCCCCCCCCATGTGCTCTGTTGATTTATTTCCTGCAGAGGATTTCAATGGCAGAGGCTGTTTTTCAAATGCTTGGAGAAAAAAATATGAATCCAAGACATCACTCCTGGAATGTTCTGCATTGCACTACAACACCAGCACGAAATAAGATTAATCTCTAATTCATGAAGGTGAAAGTTAGATGGACTACCGCGCCGGAGGGTCTCAGATGTTCTCTATAGAAATTTTGCGTGAGTGAATGAAAACAGTGGTTTGCATAGAAAGAAAATAAATGTAATGAGATTCGCGATCAGGGCATATGTGCGTGCTCGTGTGGGCGTGTCTGTGTATTGATTGGACAGAACAGAGGTTTATTCCACTGCAGTCAAATACACAGACTATAGGAGCCCCTAAACACAAGCCACATGTGGTTCTCCTATAGATATTCATTTCAAGTTGTGGTATTGAAATCCATGTGTTCATCAGCACCGCCCCCGCTACTGATTGCTGAGAATCATGTGGGATATGATGGTAGTTTTTATTTCAGTTTGTAGTACCGCACAAATAAACAGTGGGAATTGGGGTTGCACTGCAGTAGGTGGAAAACAGTGTCTCGCTACAGGAGTTCACTGAGAGATCGAACAGCAGAACTAACCAAACCTGAGTAAAGAGAGATGGATGACATTTCCATCCATATAGCACTTAAGGGTCATTATTACTGTTCTCTGTAAGGTCCTGTGGGGTTATGAATGTCCTGTCTCTTCTGTAAGAGGACTCATCTGAAATAGAGCTTATAACCCTATGCTGCTAAACTGGATGAAGAATTTTTAGCATGTGGCACAGGGTCATATCTTCTTTAGTATAGCTATGTAACAGGTTTGTGAGAATGTACATCAGAAGAAGAAAGTTTTCACTCGATTGACCATGGTGACTGACATTGTGTCTACACCGGACGTGACCGGCACGACGCGACACGACACACGGCTTGTTCTAATGGGAACACTTTATCCAATGTGTATAAAATGAAAAATTATAATGGGTTCTAATGCGTTTCTAATGTCTTTTGTCGTGTTGCGTCCTGTGTAGTGAGGACCATAAGATGTCATCACACATTTCTCAGACTATGATCCGCCATCTTTTCATTATCTGTGAGATTCACTTTTCGGCTACCGAGACAGACCGACGTAGCTACAGTTTGAAAGACCAGCACTCACTTAGGCTTTCCCAGTCGTAAGGGGGTTGAAAAAAGCTCTACCCAATTTAACTTGAACATTTTTCTCTCTCTTCCCCAGGTCTTGGTTGTTGTTGCTTCTCAACAATGTCTGAAATTGTGCTCAGACTATTGTGCCAGATATGAGAATCTGCCCTCAAAAATCTGATTTTATTATAACCTCAAATATTCTTTTTTGATTTTTTCAAAACAAAATTATTGTAGTTTTTGTGGGGCATGCAGCTCTTACTAGAACTATTAAAATCTAAGAAACAACTTCACTTAGCTATGAAAGAGCAATACAATGTTCTACTAGGAGAAATCCAAGAACACATGACCAAAGTCATAGATTTTTTATGTATTTTTGAAATATGGCCAAAAAAACGTGAAAGACTGCAAATTGACTACGTAAAACTACGTAATTTCTTTTTTAAACAAGATTTTATTTTTTACAGTTTATTTTTGGAATACGCTCAAAAACTGTAAATGAAAAACAGGGTAAACTATTTATTATATATCGTAATAAAAAACATTATTTTACTGTATATTTCTGTCTCTCCAGCTGACAGAAGATTTTTTTTACAGATTAGTTTATGGACACAGACTTAAAAACAAAGGCAGAAAATTATTTACAAAAAAAACAATTTATACAAAATTGTTATAGGGATATTGCCCAATTAATGTAGCTTTACTGTAGGTTGTCGAATAGTAAAGGCAGTAATTAAAAGAGTTAATCAAGCACTTTCATTCAAGACTAATTATTCTGTGAATCAGGCGCTGTTGACCCCCCTGGGTGAGACCCACCCCACTCCCACACAGCTGTTAGAGAACAAAGACAAGACGAAGGAAATAAGAAAGAAGAGGTATACCGAATAAAAAATGCTCAAAATCTCATTAAATGCAAAAACAAAAAGGCCTTGTAATTGCGGTAATCCATTTCTGTGTTACGTAAAAAAATTAAAAAAGCAAAACATCAGGATAACAAATTCTCATCTGGTAGTGGTCTCTAGAATATAAACCGGTGAATGTTTGTGCGTCATCATCAAATATGGTTGCTGTTGAGATTATCGCTAAGGAAGCGACACGTAAACGCTACCAAACCAACCCGGTCTCATGAATTGCGTATAAATAACACGCTGTTGCATTATCGTGTAATACGTACGCCAAAGTTTGATTTTGCGTGCATATGATACGCCAATGTTTGCATGCACCTGGGGGGAGAGCAGCCATTTTGAAACGTGCATGAACAGGAAACACTGAAATAATTAAAATAATACTGTTAGGTTTAGGGTTAGGGTAGAGGTTATAATATGCACGCACGCTATCATTAGGTTTAGGGTTTGGGGACAGGTTAATGAGACAAATTGCTGATTAATATGCACACACGCTAAATTGGTGTATCATATGCACGCAAAAATAGGCGTATTGTATGCACGCAAAATCGAACTTTGGCGTACGATATTGCACAGCGCGTGTTATTTATACGCAATTCATGAGAGTGGGCTCACCAAACAGATGTTAAGAAGGATAGTGGATAAGGGAGGGATGGTTGTTAACAGTAGCACTGAACCAGCAGGATGGATGTCAAGGTTAGCATCAGAACAGGCTGACAGGGCAGCTGTAATTGCACTTCGCTGTCTGTCAGTGGACCGCTGTACTGTTTTATATCATCTGCTCCATGTGGTCAGCAGCTCACTTAATTGAAGCCTCTGTGAATGTGTCGGTGTCTTTGAAATTCCCACTATACAGTAAACTATATAACTGTATACTGCTATAAATATTTAGTGTTCTTACACATACGTGACCCCCACTGTATGCATGTGCCTCGATGGCAAAGTCTGGCTTGCCATAGGAAAGGTTTAAATTAGAGTTCTACTGTCTTTTTTTATCACTAGATCTATATGTCTACTATACGACTATTAAATCATGCACGGAACTCACTCACCATATACATTTCAGCTGCGCTGACCAAGATATTCAGTATCTGGGGGATCAGGGGGTCTGGAGATCTTTGCTGTGCACCAGTGCATTCCCATCACTCTACAGCTACTGTATACGTCCTCACTGGCTCACAATTCTCTTATAATTTATTGATGACGTATACTACAGTGTGCTGTTCCTGCATAGTACCTCAGGAAAGGAAAAAAAACTCTCTCCTTTCATTTTATAACGGAATATTTGCAAGCAGGTGATGTGGTTTAGCCTAGCTGCCTTTTGGGGATAAAACCCTGCAGTGCACTCCTTATTTACACAAATCCTTAAAGGGATAGTTCTCCCAAAAATGAAAATTGAAACTAAACAGTTCTGGGGCACTATTGACTACCATAGTAGACTTTTCCTACTACAGTAGTCAATAGTGCCCCAGAACGGTTACAAATATTTTGCCCAAATATCTGTGTTCAGCAGAACAACAATACTGATACATACTTGGAACAACTTGAAGGTGAGTAAATCATGACAGAATTTACATTTTTGGGTGAACTATGCCTTTAAGACAAGAATTTAGGCCCACTGGGATCAAATGTGTGTGGGGTTATTGAATATTCCTCATCTGAACGCAGCCTAAACACACTACACATATATGGGACCATTCTGAGGGTGAACTAAAGGGATAGTTCACCCAAAAATTTAATTCTGTCATTATTTATTCACCCTTATGTGGTACAAAACCTGTATATGACTCTTTCTTTTGTAAAACAAAATAAGATATTTTGAGAATATAATGGAAGCCAATCGGGGCCAATGTTGTTCGGTTACCATCATTCTTCAAAATATCTTCTTTTGTGTTTTGCAAAAGAAAGAAAGTCTTACAGGTTCTAAATTACATAAGGATGAGTAAATTATGAATTCATGTTTGTGTCAACAATCACTTTAAATCAGATTATACTCGCATGTCCTTTACATACCTCTCAAAACCAGTCTCAGATCAGCAGATCAGCAGAACAGTGAACCAAAAAATACACCAACAAGCTGCGCTGACAGGACGAGACCGACATGAGGAAAAAGCTTAAAGGGAATTCCTCAACACCCACAAACGCCCGCTCAAACACACCCCCAGTCCACTGACATCTGCATTGTATTTATACTGGCTGTGCGGTGGTTTTAAGCCCCAATAGAAAGGCGGCCCTTGCTTGTGGTCCAGGCCAGCGGGAGACCTACGGACCCGACGGTCGGGAGCCCGCCGAAAACAGACATGCATACTTGTGGTCAGCTCTTACCCTGCCTCTGCACTCCTGAAAGCTTCGCTCACTGTAAAAGAACAAGAAAATTCAGATGTGGGGAGAGTTAACAGTGGAAACTCGAACGCTTTTTCCCACCTTCTGTGTGCGCACACGTCATTTCTCCGAGCCGAGCTTTTGTTATATTGATCCCTGTGACACCACATGAAGAATCACCCCTAGCTGTGAAGCACTGAAGAAAAAGAGAAGGGGATGGGAAAGGAGGAAAAGAAAACAGGAGGAAGGGCAGCAGTGGTTTAATGTAAACCAGCGGTTTGGTAGAATCCAAAGAATGAGGGAGAAAACTGCATGACACGGAGCAGAAAGGAAACGTCCTCTTACCGCAGAGAGTAGCATTACACAGGATATGGAAATGTACGTTTGTACTACAGTCTGACCTACCGCACACGCACACACGGGACCGAATTTACAGTTACCCAATAATCTGCATTTTATTAATTTCATGTAATCCAGTTTAACCAGGCGCCGAACCGTGTTGAAATAATGTTACGCGTTGAGTATTTACATTGTCACTGTCATTGTTTTGATGTAAACATGGAGCTTTATTCACAAAATGTGCACATTACCCAACTGGCACAGTTAACATGCAGTTCACTGGCAGAAAGTAGACAGTAAATGGAATTCCATTTACAAGAAATGTTTGTGTACATGGTTTATGGATCATAGCTGCGTTAAATTATCAAAAGAGCGTTATCGTTTTATATAAAGCATGCTTTCAGCGTTCAGTAGGGAACTACCATGTTAAAGGAATAGTTCACACAAAAATATATATTTTGTCATTATTTATTCACCCTCATGTCAATCACAACTTGTATATAACTCTTTCTTCTGTGGAACACAAAAGAAGATATTTAGAGAAATGTATGAGCGATTTTGTGTCCATATAATGAAAGTCCATGGTGTTCTGCAGAAGAAACAAAGTCATACAGGTTTGGAATGACATTAGGATATGAGTCAATGATGAACCAATTGATCATTTTATCCCTCTATCCCTCTCAAGAAATGACCCACGTGAATTGCGTTCAGATCTGCATAATTCCTTGTGAATCTGGTGTAAACCGGACAGCTTGTGCAAACAAATTTGCGAAATCTCTTTGTGAATCAAAGAGCCCCCTCAGTCACCATCATATTTTTCCTCCGTTCTCGTCGCCTTTCCTCTCACCTCTCCCTCTCTTCTCAGTTACAGTATTTAGGGCGGACGGCCTCTGTTGCTATGCCTTTATCCTAACCTACTTCTCCGGCCCTGAAATAGCACCGGAGTGTTGCTCAGGTCTGTCAGCCCTCTTTTGGGGATTGGAAAATGAGGTCTGTCCTACCACTCGATGATTCTCATTTTCATTCAGTCTCCCCAGACGACTAGACGGTCCTCTGGGTTTATAGCAACATATCTGCGTTCAAAAATAATAACAGGGCGTGTGCGTGAGCGTGCACCGTGTGCTAGCGTTAATGCATTATTCCAACCTTAACACCCTTGTGTCTGGATGGTGAGAAAAATGTTGCCATTGTCTGAGCGTCTGAGAAGTGAATATGTGATTGAGAAACCGTTTGACCTTATTGGAATCTTAGACTGACAACCCTTTCCTGTTTGAGAGAATGGATGGTTTACACATAGTATAGGTGCCTTGTCAGTTGTCGCACATGTATTAACATGCAACAAATGCATCTTCATTTTACGTCAACTAAAGCCAAACTCAAACTTATTTGGTCTCTCTTGGCAAACATATCTCATTACAACACAAACTCAGAGCACTCTCGAACCGAACAAGCACTTAAACTGACAACATCGCTTCCACTTGTGCTAGCTTATCAGATCAGATCATAACAAGGGTCTAAACAATGTCAGTCTAAGATAGCATCACGCCTTGTGCAAATCAAATGCAGGAGGGCTGCTGCTGCATTTAAGCTTCCAGGATCCATTAAACAGCTTCACTGAAACCTCAGCAGAATCCCTCTGAGAGTTTAAATAGCAGTCGACACATTAACAGAACTGATTTGCTCATCTTGACCCTCTGAGCTTCCTTCAAACACGCTATACACTCACCCCATCGGTCAATGTCCAATGGGACTCCTGGGAAAGGCATTATAGCGAAAGCATTATTGCATCCACATAACGAAAGGCATCATTCATATGCCGCGAGAGTCTCGATATTAGCATATCGCCAGTTCAGAGCACCAATCAGCTGATGAGATGGAGACCCACATGAATGGGTCAATGTTACATTAGCATTTAGGATAATGAAAGTAGTGTTGTTGAAAACAATAGCCACTATCTCATCAGTTTGTGTTGCTGTTTTACTATTGTGATTTTTGAGCATGTGTATTTCTATTGCCTTATATTAGTGCAAAGCCGTGACTTCATTAATGTTGTATGGAAATTGCAAAATGAACATTAAGGGCTTTTAACATGAATTATTTACTAAGCTAGGATTAAATAAAGCATAACTTCTCTATTATAATAAACATGATCACAGTAATTAAGTATAGTCACAGATAAAAAAAATGCCGAGGTTACATTTAAAGCAAAAAGAAAAACATCTGCTCCCATGAGGGCATTTATATATTATCAGGTCAAACATCAGATTATCTGTAACAGCATTTTAGACAGATTTAGAAGAGGTTGGCTCCTTTCCAGTGATGTTTTGTATGCAATGACTCCGTAACAGGCAGTCACAACAGGCAGGGCAACATTCCTCTACCTCTTGGTATCTGTTGCGGTTTCTACATTTCCGCAATGCCTTCACAGCAGAGCTCAAAGGAAACAAAGTGAAATTGCATTAAAAACTGACATGTATCTGTTCCCTGTTTTAGTTTTAGAAAGGTGCAGGTGCTTTGCTGCAGATTTTCTTTTTCCGCCTTCACCGATGTGATCTGGCCAATCGTCAGCAAACCTTTTCCTCCTCTGTGTGCCCGGCTATGTTACTATGGCAACACTTCAGGGTTGGCGGCAACAAGGCGGACACTGGAAGGTCGATGAATCTACTGATGCCATTTGCATCACCTTGTGTGGAATCGCCCACATACTGAAGCACTTACCGTTTGATGCAACATGTAGTCAGAGCTGCTGCACCTCAAATGCTTCATGACAGCCTCTCTGAAAAGTTTCAAGTCAGGTGTTGCTATGCTGTCAGCCAAAGTATCTTTATCAGAGAAAGACCTAAAAAAAGAGCGAGAGAGAAAAAGAGAGTTAATCACATGAACGGCACTGTCTGCCAAAGAGAACACATAATTCTTTAATGTGACAGTGGCTGTGCATACTGACCGACTAGTACCAGCTTCTTCATAAAGTGAAGTAACATGCATTGGGTTGCTTGAAAACAATTATTGAGCGATGAAAACGTTTTATTTATACTTCACAAAACGTAAAAAAAAACGAAGTGTTGCAGAAAATGACAATATCATATTTTACCGAACAATATTCACACAATACTGAATCAATCTAAACATTTTCATACTATTAATTTAGGTTCAAAGTAACAAAAAGAAAAACAATGACTGCACACATTTCTTAATAAATAGGCTACACATTACACATAACAAATAAAAAAAACAACATTGACATAGTGTGGCACAAACAGAATATTGTGTTGCCAGATCCCTGCAGATTCTCACCCCACACAGTTACACAGACACACAAACTCATACACACGGTTTTCATCGGTTGTGCCGGTGGGAGTTTTGGTGGGAAGAGCGCGGTGGTTGAGGTTGTGTGTTTGGCAGGCGTAAGGGTGGGCAGGTGCAGTCTCAGTTGAAGGGGGAGAAACGCAGCACCATCTGGCACAGGGATCCCCGTCCCGGTGGGAGGTGAGGGATAGATGGAGGGATGGAGGGCAGTGGAGGAGTATGACCAATGTAATTACACCGCCTGAGATTAGAATGGACGAAAGAGGGAGGGAACCCCTGTTAGTGAGCGCTGGGAAGGATGGAGATATCCAACACCAAGATATCTGCTTATCAAAAACAGCAGGGATCAAAATAATGCTCAACCGCAAAGACAGATATCAGGTCCGAGCTGCTTCCTTTATCAGAAGTCTTTTAAAATGCCGGATAGGAATTTTTCATATAGAATTGAAAGATTGGAGATGTTAATAAATACCTAGATTTCTAAATTAGCAAATGTTCTTTCTCACGGATTATACAGAGCAAAGAAAAACAATGTAAGACAGTTTCAATGTATTTGAGCAAGATAATACAGTAAGAAAACCACATTCGCTGTGTTGGAATGCAAGCAGGTGCAGTGACTCGTGTGACAAGAATGTTGCATTTGTCGCCTCACGCGAACGGGCCCGCACCTGCCTGGACTTTAATTTCAGCGTGTCTTTGCTTCACGACGTGCCAGTGACAAGTCAAAACGGGTGGCGATGGGAAACCGCACGCCGACCGAAACGAAACTCGAAGATGACTAAAGCCACTCCTGTCTTATGTGTGCGTCTCCTTATAAGACCTTCAAAGGCATGACATAATTAAACAGACAACACTGTGAAGGCAATTACAAGTGGTTTCAATAGCATGAGGTGTTCAGGTGAAATGCACTGAAGCCGATTTTGATTCACTACACGGCCGCTGAGAGATCTACGGAGATTTAACATGATAGCGGTATCGCCGGGCACGCGTTCTCACACGTCGGGTCTCCTTGGCCTTGTCTAATTTCATTGGCTGTCAGTCACAGACCCAGTTTACAGCCTCTCCAGGCATTTAGACCATTCTTGAAGTGTCTGAATGCGCGTTTGATTTTGCGCAAATGGAAGATCAAAGCGTACGTCTGAAGGGTTCGACTGTTAAAAGACTCCAGAGTTCGGTTTCACACTTCTAAAGTCATCTGAAGGGAAGAATGTCAAGAAGAGAGGCTGCTGATTTGAAGGCAGCTATGCAACGAAAGCTGCAATTACAGAAAAGAGCGAGTTGCGCGCTGATCAAAAGGTCTTCAAACTCGCACAACCACAGGAAAAGTCAATAGGACAACATGATATGTTGAGATGATTCAAATCACAGTCATTCCTGCACATATCAAAATAATGATTGAGAATTAAACTTGAGTGTGATCACACACCGTCATGCATTCATACGCCTTTGATTGTTGTGTTATCATAAAACCTTCCAGTATTTTTAACACTTCAAAAATTCACAAAAGACACGAAGTCATCAAATATGTGCTTATTAAAGTACCTCCCATTACGCTTGAAAGGCCTGTATCTGCATCACACAGCACTAATTCCAATCTCTCTCTCTCTTCCTCAGGTGTACTGCTTGACATACAGAAACACTTCGAAGTTAATGACAGCGGAGCTGGCCTGTTGCAAACAGGTAAATCTGGCATAATCCCATAATTAAGTGGTTTTGCAATCACGGCACATACACAAACACACACAAGACCAACTGACTAATCACTGACACGCGGTGGAAGAAAGAACTAAAAGCCATCGAACTCCCTGTGGCCGGAGTGACACGGCTAACAAAGAGAGAAAAAAGACTGGATCAGGTGCTCCCCTCCACCCCCCTCATCCCCACAAAGCCGGTGTAATTGACTGTGCTTGATACACTTGTTTGGCTTCAACAAACCAGAGGACTGTCACAGTTGTTTGGGCTACAGGGAGACCCACCCTGCACGCTGATCCTACCATTTCAACACCACCTGGAAATAACACACATTTTCCTATACTCCTGTTGTTTCAACGTGGCTAAAAACTGTCCAGTAAAAGTCCAGGTACAGGGAAGCCGTTTGGTTACAGGAAAGGGGAATGGTGCTGCATCACATGGGCGTCATAAAAAAAGCTGACTTTTAATGGGAGGAAAATACTAGTTTATTCTGGAACACACTGAGCTTTGTTAATTCCAGTGATGCTTACATCTTTATTGGCTTTGATTTGCACGTTTATAACGGTTAAAATAAAAAGCTAATAATGGCACGCTATTTATATGCAACGGACGGTGACGTGTAACATGTGCCGTGGCATTATGACATCATTAAATGTTATTTGTGGTTGCTGATGAATCGGTGGATGTATACAGACAGAGGGGGGTGAATGAGAGGGTTCAGTGTTAAAACGGCAGGCTCGCGCACGGTTTATACTGTCGGGTCAGTCGGGTATTTGGAAGCTGTTGGGTTGGGCTTCCTGAACTGGGCTGGGTCCACGTCAAATAGTTTTTGTAAAGGGGAGTCACTGTGTGGAGGTCTTACAGGAGCGCTTAGTGACCCTCTGTGATTTAAACGCTGGCACACATAAACCATACCTGTCTGTGAGTTCACACGCATATCAAAGCACATAGCATGCGTATGGGATTGCATGAACACACACACGCAGTCTGTTATACACAGAATATATACAACAAGCGCACATGCTCACACGCACACACGCACACACACACACACACAACACAGAGCCTCATTGAGCTGTTGTATCTGGGATTCAGATTCAGCGCTGTGTTTATCTATTGCCCCCATTCATTTGGTGTGAAAATATTAAAATAGCTGGCCTGTGGAGGCCTGTAAAAACATTTACACGTAAATCATACGTTCAGCGCTTAAGAGGGATATATATTAAAGCGTCAAATACATCTTCTTTATACTTTTTTAGTCTGGAGGTGACATCAAGCTTTATTTAAATCGATGATATTATATAATTTATGGTAGAGATGAGCAAGAGGTACATTGGAAAGAAAAACAGAGGGAGAGAGAGACTTTCTTTGCTGTTTTTGCTGAGCTGAGCCATTTAAACTTCAGCATATATACTGCCACACTGTGATGAAAAATCTTCAGTAATTGGGAGCAAATAACCTTTTAAAAACCTATGAGAATAATAATAAATAGTTGGAAACTTTCTATAGGATGATGCTCAGAAGGAAATTGGTTCTTTGTATTGTAAGAGTGGTTGCAAGGTACCACAGAAGATGCATTATGTGTGCAGGTCAATCGTGTCTACATGGCAACCCTCAAGCAAAACCCTCACAAGAACCATCCTAACTCCCACCCTCATCTACGCCTTGGCAGCGGTGAATTTGCTTTGCTGAGAGTTTCTGCAGCATGAGGGTTAGCATCCAGACTTTACCGGTGTAGTTAGTGGCCCACATCCTAAACCACTAAGCTGCCACCTAGAGAAATATGAGCTGGGTAAAGTCCCGTTGTTCAGCGCTGGATGTTTACGGAGCGCAGAAAGTGCCTGTGCTGGCTTTGTTTGGCCTACGGTCCCGGTCTGACCCCAGTCTTCACACAATACGACGACATTTCAGATGCTCTGACTGATGACTATAAACCTCGTGTGAAAATTCATGGAGGGATGGCATGAGATCTGCTGGAGTGTGTCCTATTGTGACATACTGTACTTTGATTTGCGTGGGTGGGGTCACTCATTAAAATTACAAATGAACACAAGTCACAATTTATTTTATTTTATTTTAAAGAGCAATGAAATAATGCATTTGTATTTTTGTACATAGTGTATTAGCTATGCCTAAACAGTCAGAAAACTGTCCAGCAGTTTCAAGTGGTTTTTCACATTCCCATCCTTGCTTCTCTTTCTTTTCATCCACTGTAAACCAAAAACTCTCCCTCTTTGTCCCCTTGTCTGACTGTTGGTGCTTGGATACCACACACCGCACTCTCTCTCTCTCTCTCTCTCTCTCTCTCTCACACACACACCCTAATCCACACACATCTGTGGGTTTGTCTCTGGTGAGCTAGCCTTCCCAAAATCTACAGACTGTGGCAGGATGTCGGTCTTGAGAACATGCCATGAAGAAATGTCGAGATTAACATTTTAAAGAATGTTTTGTGGAATATCTGACTGATGTACTCTACCATAAAACAGGAGGTGAAATAAAGTGACAGGTTGAGGGAGAAAGCTTAATGTAATATAATTCAACAATTCATGTGAATCGATCCGTCATTATGATGTGCTATTCTCATAACAAAAGGCTGTAAATATACAGTAAAATCACTGAATGATGGCCTGTGGTGAGTCTGGAGTATCAGGTACCAAAGAGATGATGTCATACTGCACACAAAGAGACAGTCAGGCGTTACCTCAGCGGTGTGATTCAGGCCCCTTGTGTCATTGATTTTCCATAACATGCATATGTTAAAACAAAGGGGATGAGAGATCTTGTTCCTAACATATTCCTGGAATATGTCATGTGAATTGGCCTAAAAATGTATTTGGACACTTGAAAAATATATATGTAATTTTTATTTTTGCATTAATGTAAACCTTCTGGCTTCTGCAATCACATTTTCTCTAAACTAATGCCACTTTCTGAGGCAATTTTGTGTTAAATCAAAGTTAATAACAAAAATAACATATTACACTTTGCCATTATTAGAAAACAATACATATATGGTTTGATCCCTAAAAATACATCCAATATCTTTTTATAAAATGTTTAGACTGAAAAGTGTTATGTTTTCTAAATATGGTCACTTTTGTTATATTTACAAAAAATATTCATATGTTTTTATATTGTGCATAAACAGAACTGATAAATTCAAATACTTTACAATGCAATGTATATAAATAATGTGACACATTATGTGATACATGTCTGGTCCATCATTTTTCTTTTCTATTTTGAGTGATGGCCAGTGTTATTGTCCAGACAAATGTATGTCTATACTTGAGAATGACACACAGACAGCTCTCATGTAATCTTATCCGGACAATATTGACTTTACCAGGCTGTGCGCAGTGTGCTTTTGTTTGTGGCTCTTATACCTGTCAATCACAAACTCAGAATGTTAACCTGTCACAAGATGCCTTTTTCCCACGATGCATTTCTTTGCACTGGCAAAGTTTTATCCCAACCTTTAGGTAGGAAAAATGCAATTAATGACAGGTTTAAAATTAAACGTTTGCAAGCCACATAACCGTCTGGATATCTGTGGGATGTGAATGAGGATAAAAAAAATGGAACAAATACGGATAAAATGAGGACAAAGAAGAGTGTTAACTTGGCTGTTCTTACTGTCCCGAGGGCTCCTTGTGTTCTTTTGTTTGGTAGGTGACATCAGCATTTGGGGGTTGGGAATCTGCGTGGCCTCTCTGTGTCTATTAGATAAATATTTGCTGAAGATGGATGGGGATGAGTTTTAGGCAGGTGAATGTTAAAATGTCTCGTGGCCCGCAGGGAAGTTTAGTGTTGAAGCAGGGGGTGGTCTGCAGGCTGGGGTCCAACGCTACTGAAAAACATGGACTGGTGTTTTCATGTCAGGAAGTTCTGGAAATAGTTGGAAAAGCAGGAATAATATTTTCTGGAAAAAATGTGAGTGGTTGCCAAGCCTTGTTATACAGTTTATATGGTGTTCCGAGTAGTCACTACAACACGCTGTTCATAACAAATAAATATAAAAACTACTTAAAAAGTACAAAATTTACTACAAATTACAGTTCATACATTTTACATCTCAGACCACACCACATCTCTAATTAGACATTCTGTTACTCCGAAGATCAAGAGGTCAGTGCCCTCTAGTCAAAGATGGCAGCTCTTGTCTGCATGTAAGGTTTGCGTCTGGAGCCGCTGCCGGCCGTCCCATCTGTCGCTTCCGCAGCGAGTGCGGCTTCTGAACCCCGACACAACTCCGCTGTGTCCATGTCTCCGTCTAGCCTCTCAGTCTGGAGCATGTGTCCTATATAGCAGCCGTCTGTGGCAAGGCAGGATGACTGAATGACTGTAGCCCAGGTGCATGACTATATCCACCCAGACAAAGAATGTGCTATATTCAGGAGTTTGAACGTGGAAGAAATTTCTAAGTGTGAGGATATTGGCTTTCATAGCCACGAGCCCCTGAAAGCCGTTATTTAAACAGCGAGTTGTCCTACCACACGTTCGCACAGGCTTCCTATTATACTGTCCTTCCACTGTATGTTTATACAGGCACAATTGTTCCCTTCTCAGATTTCGTTTTAATGGTGGATCGTACGGGTTCTGATGTCTTTGCCCTGGATGGAAGGGAGCTACTGTATCTGTGTATGATCAGCTGTTCACACTTAGAGCACGACTGAACCCCAAATACCCCCCACCCTCTCTCTCTCTCTCTCTCTCTCTCTCTCTCTCACTGTCTCAGTATGATTAAGTGCCTGACAGAACACATTGCTTTGTGTCTGTTTCTGCTGCAATGTCAAATTGATAGACATCTAGTAAAAAAAGAAAAGAATAAATAGATTCCACAGCAGGACGGACACTGCATGAGATGTGCCTGAGAGCGAGATACAGAGATTATGCAATAGAGATAAATGGAACCGGAGAGGTGTAGATTGAAGAAGAGGAGGAAAGAATGGCACCTGCTTTTCATTCACAATGCCAATGGCATACAGATGTCAATGCAAAAAGGCAAGAAAGAAAACAAAACCAATTTCTCTGAGGGTAGTGAGCAATCACACCAAATGCACATCTCTGCATATGCTATGAATAGATATGTAGGTTCTGCTTCAGATAGACACGTTTGGTGAATCTCGTGGAGAAATATGGGGGTCAGTTATCAACCCTCGTTCGAAAGACAAAATATTAGATTGTAGTCCAAAAATCGTTATGGTCCTTTTTTGGACACAAATAAAACATCAGAGAGAGAGAGTGGGAGTTTTAGGCCATGTCTCACAACCCCACCCTGATGCTCAGCACTCTCTGAGCGTGCTACCAGTACATGTCTATTAAACAACCTGCAGCCAATCAAAACAAGCTTTTGTTTAAAGTCTTGGACATTGTCCATCTAAAAATGGAACACGGGAAAAGTCCTTCACCCATTAAAACAGATCAGACGTTGCACGAAACCTGAAGTCCCCTGTTTAGTATTTTCTTGCCTGAGAAAGACATCAACAAATCAATACAAGCCGAGGGTCTATTTTCTGTCTCCTGTGGACGGATCCACCCATCCACACACAATACAGCTCTGTTTCAAGGTCAGACAGTTTATAGCTCTCATAGAGGGGGAACATAGGCGTGTGACCTTTTAATATATCACATGTGATGTATACATAAGGGTTGTGAGTAAATTTGTGAGATCGGTTCAAACAGATTTGGTAGAGACCTTAATGTAAACACACACACGCATTTACACGCTCTGTCATTTGAAGGATGGCCTATCATTAGATGTACAGCTCTGGGCTGGAGAGGAAAACTCCACACCCACTTTAAAAAACACCAGCTATCACGCAGAGCGCAACCGGCCGTGAGCAAGCAAATTACAGGATATTATCTTTTCTCGTTTCAATTCTGGTTTCTAACCAAGGCGAATAATGTAAAAATACAGTCAAAGTTACAGTTAAGTATTTCCCATGAATGCCCGGTTTAAATACATATTTGGTATCAGTGCTGAAGGATTCTGAAACGTAATGTTTGCTATGAACGAAATGATGAAAACGCAGAACGTGCATTTTTTATATGGATTCAATTTAAGGAATCTAGTGAAGGTTGTCTTGGTGTTCGTCTATTTTTAGATGCGTTCAAAGGGACAACTTTTGAAAACCCTCTTGAGAAGACCACCATAGCTCTTTGAATGCCCATGTACTGATGACGTTTTTAACTAGCGCACCCGACAACCAACTAGTTGACAAACATGACATGCATTTCATTGCCGGTCAACCTGGCTTGGTATAAAAATCAACAGCTTTTTGGTGTAAGCTTTTTTTTACCACTAAAGTGTTAAGTGTTGAGTTAGTCTTCCTTTTTATGAGAGCCGCTTTTCTCCTCCTCAGATCTGTTGAAAGGTATGAGTGCAGCTTAAAGCTAACTGCGAGAACAGAGATATGCTTAATGAACCAAGACAACTTCCAAACGCGAGCCATAAAATCATGCTACATTCTGGTTAGCTCCATACAGCGCGGCTCAATTCGGGGAATTCTACCAAGCTCATATATAACGGGCCAAAAAACATATGCTTTTCCACACACACATCATACACACCCTCTCGGGCAAGCCAGGACGGCTGAAGCCTAAAATAGTTTGTTTTGAAATGGCTCGCAATGAAGTAATTGAAAGGAATGCCGGTGATGTTCAGCGCACAGGCAGTCCTGTGTGTTTGAGTTGTGGTGAGAACGTCAGTTGAGGGGGAATTCTGACTGAGGTATGCGTGCGATTGAAGGATAGGTGAGAAAAATGTGGAAGGTGGAGTCTTGCTCGGCGCGGCCTCTTTCAAACATTTATTTAGAATGTACCTCAGGACCGGTTTCTGTCAGAATCCAATCAGGAACTATAAGGTTTTACTTAAAAATGTTAATAATTTTGAGGTACATTTTCTCTGTAATAATTCCACACCTAGAAGTGTATAACACCTCCCTCACACATTTACTGTAAAGAGGAGAATTTCGGAAGAAACGCACACGAAAAGAAATATCTTTCATTCATTCATTGGCATGCGTGTGAGAATGTCCGTTCATGGGCGTAACGATTCATTTAAAGTTTCAATATTAGCATGACACGTTTAACAATACGCATAGTTCTAATGTGACAAATAATTGTGTCATACATATTTTTTATGACACATCATTCAATGACACGTTTACATTAAATTCTGCTTTATAAATACGTTTCGCCTGCATTGTCTTATGTTACTATGGAGACGGGAAACATTTCCTGTGCATTCCTTTGAATCAACACTCCTAGTATACTATAGAGGACCTGTGTAGTGTGTAAGTAGCACATTGAATAATATCGCTCATTGGTTTAGTGTTAGCTTGCTAGCATCCAATTTTAGCTCCCAAGAGGCATTTTGGCTCATTTTTAATCTGCCATTTTTAATTTATAAAAACAACCTGGGGTAAGACGGCCTCATTTACCAGCACAAAACCACATAACTGTTTCCTGTTCAGCCTCCTACAACCCCCCCGACACACATACACACCACGAAGCACAGGGAATAACAGAAGACTTGTAAAGCACATCAAACATCATAATCCACATAAAAGTGTATATTCCTATAAAGAAAACAACACAACCTCAATTTTTCCTCTTGTTCCATATGTTTTATGAACACTAATGTGAAAACATCTTAATTTGTGGCCTTTGAACATCTAACTGAAATCAATAATTGTCGCCGCACAGGCCCTATAATGATATAACTGCCGCAGCTGTTTGAAATGAACCCCTTCAGTCATGTTTTAAGGATGTCCATATCAAAGCCTGCTTTGGTCAAGCACATTCACAATAGGATGGGGGGGTGTGTGGAAAAATCTTTATGGAGCCTTCTTTCAACAGGACGTGGGGGTGGGTTATTCGTGGACATTTTGCCCCGGAGTGTACGGCAAAGGATTGTCATCGACTATTAAGTTTTCTGTTTTGAGTGATAGTCACTTAAAATCTTTCCGTCTTAGCAGCTGTGACACATCCATTTTCCTTGCTGTTAGCGCTAAAACACTGATAGGAGTATTTGAGAAGTCATTGTGCATGTGTCTTTCCAGTGGCTAAACAGTTAGGGACTTCAGCTGGAGGTAATGACAGAATGTCTGACAGAAATCACCCAGTCTTTGAGTTTATTGCATTGATGTTATGTTTAAAAAACATTTTATGTTTTGTTAAAAATATTTAAAAAATAGAGTTTAAGAGGAAAATGTCTGTTAAATGTTTGTCATTCTGTTGTTCTTGAAAGTTGCCGAGCTTTGAATCTCATTGTTCTCTGCTTCCCCTATACTTTCATCTGTTTATTTTGGCTTTCCCCCTCTTTTTAGTCAGGTAACTACACATCCCCTTTCTATTGAGGCCTTTATAGATTGTAAACACACATTGATGAGAAAAGGCGCATGCATTCAAGCATGCACACAGAATAATACACAGAAGCGTCCGAGAATTTCCTGTTTGGTGTCATTTCCTCAGCATCTGTTGCTCTGCACCTGCAACGTCCATTGAACGTCATTTGTCGGAACACGCGGAGGCATGAATGGATCCGACGTGCACAATTCACTGTGTCTGTTCTGTGGTTCTATAGCAAACAGAGTACTGTAAAGAATACAATCCTAATATTTCTACATAGAGTGTAAAAGGCCAAAATGTTTCAGACATAAAAGGTATCAATCTTGTTTCCTATTGTGGATGTGACAGGTGAATAAAATTAAATGGTGAATGTACCGCACCTTTCTACCAAACCGCATTTTCCTGAATGCGTGTGACATACTGAAAACATCAGACTTAAGAGTGGCCAACCTTTTTCTTAAGAAATGCAGTGTTTGCATATTTGTATTTCTTTCGCTACGGAAATTACATTCAGATGTGTTACTCTAAACCCATGAGAACTCCACTTCAATTGGAGACCACAACCCACTCCTTGTCTTTATTCTAAGAATTACTCCTTAAAGTTGCAATCCTCAACTTTTTGGGGTTAAAAGAACAGTTGCCGAGCAAGTACATGAAAAAGCAGTATTCCCAACGCTACGTTTATAATAATGAGCCCATTTATTAGTCAAGCTATCCGATACAATTTTGCGGGTAATGTCAGTTTGACGTCATTTGAATTTAACCCATGTAAAATAAGTACGTAAAGTAACATGCAATTGTGTTTCAAACCGAGGCGACAATATACAGGTAAAAGTTACAGATTGCAGAATTACCATCTAAGGACTTGTTTTCATTTCAAACACATAACTTTGACGTTCACATGATCATTCCGTGGTGTCGGTTAACACATCAGCAATTCCATCAATTCAAGAGAACGAAATAGAAAACATGGCAACGGTGTTTCTTGCCAGGAAGCATAACCTTTCAAGGAACAGCATCATTTTTGCACTTGTCATCATGCTGCAAATATTCCATTCACTTAGGTTGAAATGCAGTGACATTCCAAGAGTATTAAACTATTATTTACTGGAGCTTTGTCTGATCGGTTATTGGGCGCGTCTTTTCGTTTGGTATGTGTATCTTAATCCCTTAATGCTGTCTGAAGACAAAAGTTATGCACCTTTACATAAAATCTAGATGTACTGTGTATTATAAACAACTCGACCAACAGCATCATTGAATACCTGTGTAAAGGAGTGGTCTAGTGGTCTAGTGTTAAACTATTCACACTTGACTTAACGCTCCATTTCAACCGATTAATATGCATGCTAATGTCCCAAACTTAAAATAGGGTGAAATTTGTAACACAACTCTCACCAAAATTGACACTTTATAGGAAATGAAACAATTAAACACTGTGTTGGCAAAGTCTTTTTATTGATAATATTTGCAACACCAACAGACAAACATGAAAGGTGACAAAAAAATCTTGATCCTTTGCGTTTCTTTTTTTGTGATTTTCGGATTATTAAAACCATGTCATGGTTCTGCATCTTCTTGTCTGATATTTCTTGGTTTTGAGGCAGAATCAGAACAGAACTCCCTGTTTTATGTGAGAGAGAGATGTTGACCCTATCGGCCTTCAATACTCCATCTTAATCCTCCTTAATTTTCCCTGAGTGTTTCAATACCCACACCTGTCCCTTGTTAGTTATCCTGTGTTTGTTCCCCATATAATGCCTTCTCGTTTCTTGTCCTGTGCAGTTCGTTTCGTCTCATTTATCTCCCATGTCTGAGAGTCAAGATCTTTGTTCGCGCCTGTAAATATCCAGTCCTGTAAGTTCAGTGTAGTTTATGTCAAGTGTTTTGTTTCCTTAGTCTAGTTAGTCATTGTCCCTGTTGTAATTTATTGTTCATCTTGTCTTGTTTTCCCCCTCGTGGGTTTTTGTTTGACCTTTTTTGTATAGTGTCTTGTTAATAAATATCTATTAACCCCTTCACTGCTGCTGCCTCGCAATTGGGTTCTTCTCCCTCCCTCGTTCATGACAAAACAGAAGCGTAATGGCATGAATACATACTTTTAAAATTTTGTATGCTTGGTGCCTAGTGACCACATCTACTATAGCATACTGTAATCCGCTTCACGATTATTCTCACTCCTCTGTTTTTATTGCTTTAACATCACATTCCAAACAGAAGACATGGTTTATCTATTAAACTATTCTAAAAGTTTATCTATTATATCAAAAGGTTAAGAACATATTTGCAGATCATAAATCCAAAGATTAGCTGAGATAACTTGAAGGACTTAAGTGACAGTAACCTAGTTAGACACTAAAACAAATGCTCATACTGTATACAGACATGCTAATGTAGTAGACTTGAAAAAGATTTAGTGCGTTTTACATGGATACAACACACACTCTTTCAGGAAAAAGGCACAAAAGCTTTACTGAAACTGAAGTACATACATACACAAAAGTACAAGGTAAAGGTCTAGAATATTAGACATATTTTTCTTTATCTTTCCATTTCTCTCTCTTACTACATATGCATACTACCACTAAAGGCTGTCTCTCAGAGCACATAAAATATATGAAGTTTTACACATATATATATAATCTTAATTATTGAATATTCTTTAGAAGCTTTCATATACAAAAACCTTTTTAGCTTAATTGAATTATGCTATTATTATTATGCTTATAATAATGTCCTTTACAACACTGTGACAAACAGTCATAAATACTTTAGCTACACTTTCGGTTTTATTTTAAGGGATAGCTCACCCAAAATGAAGATTTTGACATCATTTACTCACCCTCAGGTTGTTCCAACCAAACCTGTATACATTTCTTTGTTCTGTTAAACACAAAAGAAGACATTTGTAAGAATATCAGTAACCAAACAGATCTCATCCCCCATTGACTCCCATAGTGTTTAATTTCCCTACTATGGCATTCTGTTTGGTTACTCACATTCTTAAAAATATCTTCCTTTGTGTTTAGCAGAACACTGAAATTTACACAGGTTTGGAACAATCTGAGGGTGAGTAAAAGATGACAACATTTTTATTTTGGGTGAACTTTACCTTTCACAACACAAACAGCGATACAACTACAGAGATAAATGACTAAGATAAGATGTTAATAGACAGGCATGTGAACATTTTCTAACCTTTCCAACATTAAGTGGCAATCATTGATTTCTCTATTGGCTTTTAACTTTAAAGAGGCCCTAACACACAGGGTTTCTGCCAATCTCATATTAATCTTGAGTATCTATAGAGTAGTATTGCATACTTCATATCTTCGAAGAGTATTTAGTTTGATCACATTTATAAAAGATAGACGCAGCTTTACGATTGATTCCGAAAACATACAGCGCGTGCGGGGGGGAGGGGTAGGCTGAACCAAAGCACGTGCGCACCCATTGTCAACAAAACACAGACATCAGTTTCACTCACCGCATGCGGTTCATGTCCGGCATCTTTTAGTGCTGGGACGGCTCCATATACCAGTTTCAAACGATCTCCAAATCCAGCATTATATCCACCGTTTATTTAACATTCATCACCCAAATGCAGTGAACAAACAAACACCTAAATTCCGCAAACGTATGCTCTCTCTCTCTCCTGCTTCCAAGTGAAAGTGACATCATTGCATGCTCCTTCTCCTGCTCTCCTTGCGGCCGTGTGCTTTTCCGGGAGAATTGACTAATAAGGGACTAAAGAAAAAATTGTTACGAAACAGTTTTATATGTTTGAAAAAACTTTCAGAAACCTGTACGATCGCAGAGGGAGTGTATCGAGCACAGAAATACAATGTAATACGCCCAACTCGTTTTTAGACAAGTTGACCATGTTAAGCATGAGAAGACAGCACGTTTAACATTGTGAAGAAGTCAGAATGCATGAAACACCGTTGCAGGGCCGCTTCAAAGGTGCAGTGAATGAAATTTAGCTGCATCTATTGGTGAGGTTGCGAATTGCAACAATGGCATACTCCACCGCTCCTTTTCGAAGCACTACGGAGGCTGACACCGAACAAAGATGTCGTCACATTTTCGCCTCCATAGGTTTTGTGGTAGAGCATCAAGCTGATGTTGTATTTATGTAAGTCACCAACGTTTGATCAACACTTTCTTTGTAGACCAGGGGTGTCCCTGACACGTTCACACTAATCTGTATTTCTCCACTAAACTCTGCCCTTATCCTTTGCTTTCTGTCTGAATAGCAGCAATTTGCATTGCAAAAGGCTTCTGAAAGTATTATAGAATATCAAACTTTTTGATGCCGATGGCCTTCAAAAATCTTTTTGTGCATGCAGCCGTGGCGTCAGATTTGCTTTGACTGGCTTCCCAAGGTAATGCGTTTTTGTCCATGCCCTCCCTACAATCTGCTTAGCGGGGCTAGTCACGATCTTTCTGTGCCCACACACACATTCACCTGCCACCTGAACTTTTTATTGGAGAACTGAAGTCTCATTGAAGTGAATTATTGTAGCACAGGTGAAGGCTTCATGGCCGAGCGTGTTTTTCCCTGACAGCAGGACAAAGCCATGTTCATTTGTGAAGACTTGAGTCCCAAACTAGATAGATGCCCGCGTGCACAGGTTTCTAATACAGCTTTGGTATTTGATCAAAGAAGGGCATCTGCTTGGAGTCTGCCTACACAACCACGTGAAAACACAAAACGCCTCTCACACTATTTCTAAGACAAGATTTTACATCACCTGTTACAAGAAGAACTCAATAGTGATGTCAAACAAACTCAAGGTACAGAAGGCACTGTCCCTAACAATTCTATGTATCTGATTGGTTTTGGTCTCCTCTTTGCTCACAATTATGTCATTTCTCTAAGGCTACTCCTACACTTATGAAATGGCTCACTCCTACTTATCTCACTGTGATTGAAGGCTGACTCACTTAAGTTAAGGCGTTATATGAACCCTAAGTATAAAATATATCCAAGCAAATGAATACAGCATGATGCAAGTCTTCAGCTTAGTCATCCACAGGTTGCCCACAACCCACTTCTGCCTATTAAATCGCACTCACCCACGATGCCGCAAAGCACCATTGGCTGTAGGAAGGCTTTCTATGAGCTGAATTAAAGGGCCTTAATCTTATTCACCCTTCTGTGATTCAAAACCTATATTATGAGAAATGTTTTGTATCCATACAATAGAAATCAATGGGGTTCAATGTTGTTTGGTTGCAAATGCTCTTCAAAACATCTTTTGTGTTCTTCATAGGTAAAGCCCTATTCGTACAGGATTAGTTTTACATGGGGAGATGGGGTAAAATAATTTTACCACAGGACATCTGTAATATTAATGGCCAATTCGCACAGGATTAAAAATCAAAGGAAAACTACTAGGAGTGGGTGGGGTAACTCGATTTACGCACCATCCGCCATGTCCTTATGTGTGTATGAAGTTGCTTTATGATATCACGTGCGCAAACAGAATATACAGTACATGAACTCTTACTTATATATATATATATAAGTCAAGTAGCTGGTTGTCAGAATGAACCCCGATGCTGTACATTACCCTGTTTATTACACAGCTACTTACCTCATAAGCAAGTTATTAAATGAATTATTAATTAAAAAAAATGTATTACCTAATTTCTAACAAATGCAAACCTTCCACGAGGAAATACCGTAGTAAAAAAACAGAGGTAATATGTATATATACTGTATATATGTACGGCTAAATTATTTATGAACCTACCTAAAGCTAAAAAAAGTTTTGTGCCTCTAGCAAGTGCTTTTTCCCACCGCATAAAGGCAACTGAATGCTTCCTTCATCCGATGCCTCCATATTCGAACAACCGCGGAAAACTACATTTAAAGTCCCCGTGAACCGGAAGTTGTGATCGTATTACAGAAGGTAAAAGTTGCCGTAATCTTTCTCGACATTGTGCGTAATTATTCCAAAAATTGCACATTCAGACAGGACTAAAATTACTGAGAAGCTCCGTGAATAATTACTTTAACCACACCTCCCCATATAAAACTAATGCCGTCCGAATATGGCTTAAATCATGGAATTAAATGAGGGTGAGTAAATGATGAATTTTAATTTTTATGTGAACTATCCCTCTAAATTTGACACAGCCGAAATAATGATATTCTAGTGTAAAATAGCTCAATGAGTATTAAGTACATAAAAGGGATAGTTCACCCAAAAATAAAATATGTATGATGTTTTCTGCAGAACATAAAAGATGATGTTTTGAAGAATGATGGCAACCGCGGTACCCATTGTATTTGTATTGTGGCCTTGTTCTGTTACCAACATTCTTCAAAATATCTTATTTTGTGTTCTGCGGAAGAAGGAAAGTCATATAGGTTTGAAATGACAAGAGAGTGGGTAAATGATGACAGAATTTTTGTTTTTGGGTGAACTATCACTTTAACAAAAACCTGTAGATGAACAGTGGTGCCCAAACTCGCAGATTTGGAAACGCTCAATAGTCGGTGGATAAATACAGTTAATAATGTATTGTACACCAGGCCATAATTTGCATTAACAGCAGGTTGGGTTTCCTCAATTTATAATGATTTACAGGTAATGGAATGCAAACTGGCATCTCTGCTATCTCATTATGGGGTTTTGTTGTCAAGTGTCAGCTGTCAATTCAAAACAGAGATGTTTCAGTCTTGCTGTTTTGGGAAAAATCTGGTCGATCCTCTTTTACGACTATTATAAGTCAATGAACATTTAAAGAAAATGTTTGTTTCGGTCAGAGGTTTGGTATGTCTCAGGCAATTAGACTTGCAGTAAGGCGGATGCTAGAACACAAACTATGTAGAAAGTACCGTGAGAGTCACAGGTGCAGATATATGTCCATTTCATTTTTCAATTTTTGCCTTTATGTGCATGTCACGTCAGTGCTTGTCATGCCTGTCACAGGGAAGACCATTCAACCATTAGAGTGAATCATTGTACCACAGCCACTGGAAGCTGTTTCTTCCGCTCGTAAAAATACAGCGCCATCATGTGAAGTTTATGTAAAACCCAGAGAAATATTCCTAAAGCCAGCAAAGGGTCGCTGTTAAATTTGCCGAATTTAAAGCTGAATGGAATTCAGAAAAGTGTGAGGGTGCTGTGTCTGTCATTATCCGTCCAAGCACTGACAGGGTGTAATCTATCTTTATATCATCTTTCATTCCAAAAGGAAGAAAAAAACCTAATGGAGGAGGCATGTGTGTACGTTCATCTATCCGGGTGCTCTTCTGACAGTTTCAAGACATGAATTTTAAATAGAAGGCAAGCGGAAGAGTGACAGAGGAACACTGCGTTCTAAATGAGGGGAGTCTGCGGTGACACTTACAGGCTGTGAATCGGCCATTTGAATTATATTTCAGAAAAAAAACTGTGGGGCTCATATACAGTAAAGCAGCGTGCTTATTTTAAATAATGAACATTTCCATGGTAATTACCTGGAAGGACAGGTGTGTATGTGACATCTCAAAAATGCAGGCATGAAGTGAATGAGAAAGTATGTTCGTTCATAAACAGCCTGTAGGCAAAGACTTAATGTCATTGCAACCTGCTGAAGATCCTCTAGTGCTTGAATGAGTTGCATTCAGTAAATTGTTTTCCTCATTAAAAAAGATATAAATACACAGAAATATGTGACAATATATATATTTATATATAAATACTCATTTAGGCTTGGCAGGATGAACAGTTCATGAGGGAAACATAAAGGAGGCATGAATATTTCAGGAGCTTTTTACTGCACATGTGTGTAGTCCATATGTTCTTTTCCCCTCCAGATACTGCGTATTTCTGTCTCACAGTCACATGCGGATACACAGGTTTAATTGCTGGGCGAAGTGGCGTAATGTGTGGAGGTGGGCGAATCACAGAGGACACAACTCAGACACAAAATAGGGAGATGAGATGAGAGGCCGGGGGTCGTCATCGCTCTACTTGAATGAGAGATTGAGGTGTCGATTGCCTCGGTTGACATGTGGTTAAAGGATCATGAGATTTCAGATATGAGAAATGAGAAATGCACCCATTGCGATTAAATTCACACTATATCTATGCGTTTCAACCAAAAATTCTGTCATAATATCCCTATGTTGTTCCAGACCTGTGACTTTCTTTGTTAGGCATCAAGTGAAAAGTGGTAAATTGTGACAGAATTGATATGTTTGAATAACCTGATTCTTTAAAGTTTACCACTTGTAGAAACAGTAGAAATTACAATTTGCGATAAGACCCTTTTGAGAAATGACATTCAAAGAGTTCCATTACGGGACTTTCTGTCTGTCAACATTCAACAAAGAATGTTTTGATTCTGCGTCTTCAGTTTTAAGACACTGTAAGTTGCTCAACACTGTAGGTTGCGCAACCCAGTAGCACTTTGGATCATTTCACAGTTTCTTCTAAGTCCCAGTTTCATTACCTGACAGAAATAGGAGGCATGTAGAAGTCTAGAAGTCTAGACTTTTTTTCATCTTAACCCGACCCCATCTACTTCCTAAACATGTCCAGATCTGACTCATTTAAACCACAAAGGCACATTTTACTCACTTTTGCTTTATATTTACTCAACATTTAGAGCACGGAAATATTTTAATCGTTGGAACCGAGCTTAAAGGCCATCTAATTACGGCCACTAAATGAGAGAATTCAGGGATGAAATAGCAGATCATTTAGCAGAGTGCTACTGTAATTCGTACAGATTTAAGTGTGTGGAGGGAGCGTTGATTTCCCAGCAGGCTCGCTGTGGGCTCTCTGCCTGTTTCTAGAGTGGATATACTCAATCGGGTCAGGTTTTGGCTTTAACAAGCAGCCAAGGACAACACAGAGCTTCGGCAAATTCAAGCTTCCGCAAAACGGGTTATTAAATATCCAAACATGACCATTAATTGAAGGTGGGGAAAATTCGAGCCTGACTGTATGGCTTTAAAGTCCTTTCTGAGGAACTAAGCACATAAGAGCATGCATTGTGCAAGTTCGTTTCTCTTATTGTACAGCCACTGGACTGCATTGCATTTATTTCTGTGAACTTCATGTCGCATGATACAGATACACACAAACACTGCAATGTTCGTGCAGATGGCACAGTTCCTCAAAATCTAGAGCGTTGTAGTTTTCAGATGAGTGTTAGGACCCCGGGCCATCTTTCCGCATTATGAATTTCAAATGTAACGTTCTGTCAGGAACCGCAAGATTAGGAAGTCTTACATAATGAGTATAGTATCTGGGCACTTTTTAAAAAAATATTTAGACTGTGTGCTCATGAGGTTTCGTCCTGTGAAAATAAATCCTGTGAAAAAATAGATAAAAGAAGAGATAAATATACTGTAAATTAGTAAAAAAAAAGTACCATATGTATGTTATATCGTTGCCATCTCTGAATATCCTATGGTATTACTATATTAACTATAGTCATTTTTTAAAGTATAGAATCAACGTTATAAATCAAAGTTGACTAAATGTGTCTGCTCTCTTTCTCTTTTCTCCCTAGTCTTCATCTGCAGTTTCATGGTGGCCGCACCCATTTTCGGTTACCTGGGGGACCGTTTTAACAGAAAGGTCATTCTGAGCTGTGGCATCTTCTTCTGGTCTTTCGTGACGCTGCTCAGCTCATTCATCACCAAAGATGTAAGTCACAGTTTCTTTAGATATCACATCATCGCCGTCCTTCTGAAACCTTGAATGTCCAAATTTGCTGTTTTTCAGGAAATGGAAAAAACTCTGTAATTGTAAAATGAGGAAATACTTCGTTATCAAAGCTGACAAGCACTTCTTCGTTTTTTTATTGGTTATATATTTGCAAAGCCCAGAGACAAACGAAGCCTAGCAAATTATAATGACTTATGTGAAGAAGAAAAAAACCCACAAAGAGATGCACGGTTTCAGAAACATTTTAACATATCAATTGAATTTTTGCACAAAAAGGGCTATGACAGTTCTTGCAGTGTTAGCTGGGTATTTATAGAAGCAAAAATCCCCCCAGCCGCAGTAGCATCTCCACAGCGGTTTCTGGCTCATTTGAGAGAGCTTTGAAAGAACACTCGAGTCATTAAGCATAGCACGAATCATTGTACATAGAGCTGCTGTAGTCTCTTAAAAGATCTTTTGCCACTAACACGTTCACTATACTCAATGTACTGCATTTATCATTTAGATGTCTCACTCTCTTACACCCATTATTCTGCTTCCCTTCATGAAATGATTAAATAACATGTTCGCTTAGCGTGACACTACCCCTGTGTCTCTAAAGACCTCTTGTTGTATATCTTCTTTTATTTTACCGTAGTCCTCACTTGGTTTGTTGCCTGAGGTCTGTATGTGTGTGTGAACAGTCTCCAGAAATGTTACAGCAGCACAGATACAAAGTACCAGCTTATTAAAAGGCCATGTTAATGAAAGACAGCAAAGTGGCAGTTGCGGAATGTTCCTTGTGGCTAATATAACAGATTTTACTGATATCTTCTGACATGGTGTGTTTGTGCGTGCGTACGGTTTGGTCGCCGCTAGCCTCTTGCTAGTTTTGTCGATGAGTATGTTAGGAAAGTAGTGTTCATATCTGGAAGAAGTGCGTGTGGTCGGAATGTAATTGCTGAATGCCACGGGGGGTGGTTATAAATGCTTTAATCTCGGTCTGCAATGCTGAGTCCACACTGACAGGAGAAAGTGCATCGCAGTCACATGTTCCTCTGAGAACACACACACACATATGGATATATGAGCACAGAGACTGCAGACATCCCTTTACCTGTCAATCATTCTAAACACGACTGTATTCTGTTATGTAACGTTCTCCACCAACAGCAGGCTACAGATCAACACATATTTACATAAAAGCTCATCGGTCACCACCACATTAACATGTATGCTGCTGCATTACATTTTTAAAGCAACGCTTCATTCGAAAGGATTCAATCTAATGATACAAATATAAAGACATATTTAGATTGATGATGCATTTGGCTTTACTATTATTATGTTGAAAATATATTATACTGCCCAACACACTCATACACTCTTGTACTTTATCCAAAATTTCCTCAAACTTGATGTTCTGCTTCTTATAATGAGATTTCATATAGCTTTGGAAATAGAGTTCACTACATACAATTAAAGGGATTGTGTAGTGGCATTAATTCATTTTCCTTTTCTTATTGGTTATTTGTTATCACGTGTTTTTTGGTGTGTTCACTTGCGTTTCCTTTATATCCGGTGTGTTCATTTGTTTGGTTAGGGGACAGGGATGGTCAACTTTCTGTTGTCTGTACAGCCACCTAAAATCAAACTGTTTGTTTTGTCTGTTTGCAAAAAAATCTGCTGTGACGTGTACAGAAGTTTCCCCGTTTCTCAGTTCATTCAACAATTCATTTAAAACGGAAGGAAGGAATATATATGGTACATGAAACTAAGAAAAAAATTCACAGATAGATATTTCCTTTTTTGTATATACAAACTTAGCCAGTAAATGAGTGATCGAGCTCCTTGCTTTTGACAATGACAAGTAAAAGAAAATGTCAGGGCCCAACTGCAGTGGAGGGGTTTATATATGCACATATTCATCCTGAATTTTATGCAGAACGTATTTGAATGCTCATGTTTATGTATGGGAATTTGAGGGATGAGGAAAAACAGACGTGTACAGTCAGTCCTGCAATGTTGGAACCTCTTGAATTGTTATTTTTCCAGACCAAAGCCAAAGAGACGGATGTGTCAACATGGTCGTTCAATTCTGTGGGTTTGAATCACTCAACCAACAAGCTCAAATAAAAACTCATGTGTGTGTAAAAATAAGACTAGTATTTCTGCCAACAATTTGATTTTCTAATAAAATATTGTGAGAAAGTTTTAGGTTATGGCTTCTTACACACTTAAGCATATCTATGAAATCATTCACATCATACTCAAATTTACATATAAGCCGATACAAAGAACTTGAATGGTGACTTTGACCACCTTCCCATGTAATGTCTTATATATATTACACTGTTTGTCCCCAGCTAACCAGCCTCCAGAAGTGACAATAAGCATTAATATTTCATGTGTGTCTGTGTGTGCTGGGTCGAAGAAAGGAGAGGTTGTGTAACAAAAAAACAAGCATTCGTCTGCTCTCCCTCTCTGTACCATCCTCCATTCTTTCATTCCCTCACAGCACTTCTGTTGACAAACAAACAGCATATAGCTTTTGTCACTTTCGAGCAGAGTCATGGAAAGAAAAACAGAGAAATAGAGAAGATAACCCAGTCTGTTGTCCCATTGCTGATTCCTGTCACGTAGGCTAAAGAAATCACCCTGCTGAGAATTATGTAACACTCTACTTTTACAATCTTTTATTTTGGCTGTATGTCAAGAGGCTGCCGTAACACCAAAGACTGTCAGGTGGAAGAGAATAAGTGATGAAATTGAGGAAAGCGAGTGAGAGTATTGTTATAATAATTCTGATCTTTGGGCGACCACAGAACATTTGGTTTACTGCCTATGTTTTAAAGTGATAGTTTACCCAAAAATGAAAATTCTGTCATCCTGTATTCAACCTCCTGCAATTTTTTTCTGCTGAACACAAAAGAAGATATTTCAGTGAATGTTGGTAACCGAACAACGGTTATTACGGTAACAATGGGAACACCATTGACTTGCATTGGTTTTGTGTCCATACAATATAGAAGTAAAGGGGTACGGCATTGTTCTGTTACCCGCATTCTTTAACGGTGTGTGTATTTCTCTGTCTCCTTTCTATGTGTTGACTTTTGGTAACGCTGCAGACCCCGTTTTAGTTTGAAAACTCCGGGGTTGCGTTTCTGTGCAAACAGACGAAAACGGAGACTTTAGAATACACAGGCGTGGTTGCCCACATTCGCTTACTTATTGGGTCGTCTGTATCATTGCGTTTGCTTCCCTGATTCGATAAGCCTCTGTCATACGAGCCTTTTTCTACCTGAAGGCGACAATGATCAGCCTTGCCACGACTGTTTAAAAAAACAGGTTCGTTTAACTTCGAGCTGCGCTGCGTACACGGAACGAAACGGTGACATTACAGCAATTTGTCAATTTGTCTGTGTGGCGCCAGATAAAATCTAACAAGCCTTATAACAGGGATACCTCATCCATCCACACAAAGACGTCCATGATTTTCAGATGTTTTCTGAATGGTCATGTGACACGCGTTTTTAGTAGTGTAGTGTAAACGCAGATTGAAACGGCAGGATCGTTTCTGTTTTAAAACGCCATTTTCGTACGACAACGGGGTAATGTACTGTAAACACCATAATGTAACAGGATGACGCGGTGTCTCTAGAGATTGTCTGTATTTACTGCTTAAATTGTCTCTCACTCCATCAAAGCTGGGTGTGGTTAGACTCCCCGCTGCTGCTCATGTGTGTGCGCGCATATACAGTCCCCATCTAGATATTGAGAGATAATAAAATAGATAAATACAGTGGGATCTAAAAGACCACCAGTCAAAATTCTTAGAAAATGAATGTCTGTTTTGCATTTAATTCTAAATTATAAGACATATTTGACCCTGCAATTGTTGAATACAGTACATAAAGCAAGATTTGGGACAATCAGGTGAAAATAAACAGAAAAGTGATACATTATGAGTGGGATATTACAAAGAAGTGAAAAGTGACTTGAGAAAGAGGGCATGATGTAAAGAGAAACGGACCGTGAGCACAAACCAGAGAGAAATCCATAACTAGTTCTCTCATTTGGGAGATTGACTCAAATTCTCCACAACAGTATAGACATCCATTACACCCCCTCATCTTTTTCACATGAACGACTACATATACAATGGGTCTAGGCCATTGGGGAAGGGCGGTTTCTTAGTCTGGCTTCCTTCCCTTATAGCACGTAAAAGAGGTCAGAGGACAACATTCACATTTGACTAGAAACCGAAATGTATCTGAAATGTAGGACACTTGCTGCTTTTTCCGAAGACTTTTCATCTGTTTTGGTTTCATGGTGGTTCATAAGAGGTTCAACATGCTTAGTAATGGAACTTAATGGAAAATCTTAATCTATTGTGTTTAAATGTCAAGGAAGTTGAGCTATATTTGCACACTTTATTAAAACAATGGCTCAAATTGTGTAGTCACAGTTCAGACATCCCTATTATTTGCAGCATTGCTGTTTTATCCTTAAATGACACAATCTCTTTCGTTTGCAGTATTATTGGCTGCTGGTGCTGTCCAGATGTCTGGTGGGTATCGGAGAATCAAGCTACTCCTCCATCTCTCCAACCATCATTGGGGACCTGTTCACCAACAACAAAAGGACCGTGATGCTCTCTCTCTTCTATCTGGCCATACCACTAGGAAGGTGAGTTTCACAGTCTCTATGCTTGGTTTATCAGAATCAGACATCGGGATCGGGATCGTTCATGCTGACGGTCAAGTGACCAACATGTCTTGCATCTTTAGGCATTTCCAAGCTTTAGCAAGTACGCCAGAACTCACACTAACCTAAATAAACAGGCAGACTGTACTAAGCAAGGCCAGAGCTTCAATGAAAGCTTTTAATTTGGTGAGGCAATTTAATTTCGGTTGTTCGTTAGAGATGATTTTACAATTACTAGTAACATTATTCTCCATGACTTTAACTTTTTATAGTGTTTTATGCAGGCAAGATTCTATTATATATTAAAAACGCTGTGGGTGAATGAGGTGAGATGAGGTGAACTGAAGGGAATAGTTTCTGACAGCCAGATAATCTCAGGTACCATCACGACACAGTAAAGGTCAGTCCTGTTAGAAAGGAAGGCGAAAAACTAAAAGATCAGCCTGGGTCAAGTAGATGCTGATATTTTAAAACCGCTGCTGCCGTGAAAAGACTTTACATTTGTCTATACTGTCACTTAAAGGGATACTTCACCCAAAAATGAAAATTCTGTCATCATTAACTCATCTTCGAGATGTTCCAAATCTTTATATAATCTGTATAATGTCTTTGTTCTGATGAACATAGAGAAAGATATTTGTAAGAATGTTTATAACCAAACAGATCTTGCCCCAGAGATTGACTCCCATAGAAGGAAAAATTACATTATCTTTTTTTTGTTCTGTTGAACACAATAAGACATTTTGAAGAATGTAGGACAGCAAAGAGTTCTGAGACACTTTTGTTTACCATTATATGTTATGCGATCAGGGAAAACCCGTCCGTTTTTCAGGAATATCTAAAAATTTTCATTAAATTATGATTCTATAACCTTTTTTCTATCATCTCTAAATATCATGGGAAAATATAATTGTTTATTGCTAAAAAAAAGCAATTTATAGGGGCTAGCAAGGACATGCGAAGGAGCTGCAAAAAATCTATCATAACTTTTCCTCTCTTAACAAAGACAGTTAATATATCAAAGAAAACCACATAACATGAAGAATGAAGGAGTATCAATGCACATTTCCAGTACACTACGTCATGCAACGTTTTTTTTATACAACATTATCGTGAAATGGCAGAGCTCACCGTCTGGAGCACTGGGAGTTATCCACTGTCCGCTGCTCATGCGAGCCGCATCTGAAAAAAGTTAGTCTTTTACCACTGTAAAGTGACTTTTACTTGAATGTTGTGCTATTATTTTCATAACCTAACTTTAAACCCGGTTTTCTACAAATTCTGTCCTGAAAATGATTGCGCTCAGCCGACTTCAGATAGCCATTACTTTTGTTACATACAAGGTATGAGTGAAATAAAAACAGCTTTGGAAATGGATTGAACCCAACTTCCATATGGTATCAAAACCTGTAATATGTACATTTTCACCCTGTGTTGGGTTCCCAGATCGCATCACTTAATTTTTCCTACTATGGTAGTCAATGGGGGGGCAAAATCTCTTACAAATATCTTTCTCTTTGTTCATCAGAACAAAGAAATTTATACAGATTTGAAAACAACTCGAAGGTGAGCCAGTGATGACAGAATTTTCACTTTTGCACAAGCCTTGGCATTTTCTTTTGTTCACTGAAGTGGAAAAAGACCAGAGGAGAAAAAAGGAGGAGAAAATAAACAGAAGGAAGGTGATAAAAAATGTATGCGCGTTCGTGTGTAGCATTTTGAGGGGCGTTCGCATCATCCGCGTGGGGCAGAAAAACCATAACACAAAATGTTTGATACCATGAAGTGGTCTAAGCTTGGACGTATTAAATTACTTGCACATAACTACAACAAAGTTGCAGTCGGACAACACCTTGAGTACAGTAAATGCAACAGTGGCTGTTCTCTGTTGAAGTGAGAAAGAGAAATATCCGAGCGCAGCAGCTGTTGCTATCGGGCATGTTCTGAGGGCTAGTAATAGTATCGACGAGAGATTGAGAGCAGTTTGAGGAAAGGACAGGATGGAAAAATAGTCGGCCCAGGAGAGTTGTGGTATGTGCGGGCTAATAGGGTTCGGCCCTAACAAAGCGATCGACAGGAGAAACAATAAGAGGTGAAAGACTCGAGCCCTGCCGTGTGCCGCCTTTCTTCCTGTCTAGAGGCCTGTTTATCTGCAGTCAGGTTGTTACTGTTTCCAGGAAGTCATTTCAGTGAAAGGTTTGGCAGAAAAAGCGCTCTCATGGACATGGAAAAACGTTAGTTGCTAACAAACATGAAAATGTGATTAACTTTGTGGTGCTAGAAAAACTTATAAACATACAGTATGGAAGTGACATCACACTCAGCATTAACATTAAAATACTTCAACATTGACACAGTCACCTTTCATAGAAAAAAACAACAACATAATATGTTCAGGTATTGCTGTTACAGTATGTGTGAGAAAAAAGGAAAGATTTTTCGTGGGCTTGTGTTGGAACCCTTGTGTTCCCTCCTATTGTTTGATGGGTTAGGTCAGACTGGTCATCAGTTAGACATGCCAGGGGCAGCTGAATGTAAACAATGCAGTTTACCTGCTGAGCGACAGCCTGGCGCGGGTATCTGGGAACACAGGAAGTGTGTGGGGAGGGACGGTCCAAATTTAAACAGGATGATTCAAACAAGGCAGTTATGCCAGAAACACTGAACTACCAAAACCACTGTGCCAATATAATGAAATCCTTAAATAGTTCCATTTAATTTCAAAGTACGCAACAAACACCCTCAACACAACAACAACGCCTGGATCTTCATTTGTCTTCACTGAAATTTGTTCTGTCAAAATAAAATCACGTTCTCCTTTAATCAGTGAATTGAAACGTATTGAAATATCTTCAGTCTGGGTTTGTTCATCCAAAACTCTCCTTGTTTTGTTAGTATCCAGACGCCTTTGCTATTGTACATAAAGTACCAGAAGTTTGAAAAACACTTAAAAACCAATGTGGGAAAGTTCGTAACAGGTGTACAAACATGGGAGGGTTCAGTGTCCAAGGACACAATGGGACCCAGCCTAGGATCATCAGCGAGAATGACATAAAATAATTTATTGGAACACTAAAATGGACGGTAGGACACCACAGAAAGAAAAACAGTGATCAACATTTCTTAACATGATGACAATACTATTTAGACACCAGCTGGTGACAGACAGCTCAATCTCAAAACATCCAGCGACCGTCTCGAACCACATAATCAGCCAACAAACAGAATAGTTCTTGTGCGTTTCATCCTCACTGAGATCATAACAACATAATTATGAACTCTATCAGACTGCAAACAGGATGCAGATCTGAGAGAGTTTGGTCTGCGTCTGCACGTTTCACCCACATCTTCTAACTGCTGACAGGGATTGAGAAAGCAGTCTATGAAAATTAGGAATTAGGTCAACTGACCGTTTGATGTTGGTGTTTCACCACACTTGCCAAAACCGTCCAAACCAAGAGAATCAGTTCGGAAGCTGGCGTCTATCCCTAATGATCCTCTCTCTTTTTCTCTTGCGCGCTCTCTCTCTCTCTCTAAGCCTATCTATCATTCTAAGCCCCGGAGTAGAGCTAAGTAGTTGACTCTCTTACATAGCCAGAGGTGATGCTAAGTGTAAAGCCATTATCAGCGGCATTAGTATGCATGCTGAGTTCAGCTAGCCTACCCGGCACATGAAAGTTGCATGACACAGCTTTGGGTGGGGAAGACTGTCGGGAATAAAATGCAGACAGTTGAAACAAAAGAGACAGACTGACTGAATGAGCGAGCCAGCCACGCTGTTGTCTGGACGTGTATGACTTAAATATGATGTTTGCTCGGTCGGGAGGGGGATATAGCTAAACATAGCATTTGATTTTGGATATTTCTACATTTAAGTAATTGTTTATTATTTGTTTATCTATGAACTAAAACACAGTAGACGATCTTGTTTTTTGTAAAAAAATCTCTTATTTTCACACTTTTTCAGCAAATGAGCATATGGAAGAATGAATTTCATATATATATATATAAATATAATTCATTTATTATTAACATGATAATATATATATTTTTAGTATTTAAAAAAATTCTACGCCTTGTTGATATTTAATCGGTTTTACTCTCTCCTCCACAGTGGTCTTGGATACATCCTGGGATCCATTGCTAAAGACGCTGGAGGACACTGGTACTGGGCACTGAGGGTAAGAAAAATGTGTACATTTCTCTCTCTCTCTCTCTCTCTCTCTCTCTCTCTGTGTATCAATATTTTAGAGGAAGCATGCGTAGCCTGCACAAACCCACATCATTTCCTTTTCGCCAGTTCAAAAATATCCCTAAAACCCATGGCAGACAGGTGAATCCCAAAATACTTTCTCTCATCCCTACATTCCTACCCCCTTGAAGCTGCCGTCCACTGACAACCTTGCTAGCTTAAAGGCATTCATTTAGCATTACCGCTAACTCCCTAGGGGTCCCTTTCATACACGCTTTCTATACGTCTTTCCTGTATTGCAATAACAAAGTCTTCACAGTTCTCACTGGCTTCTTTGTAAACCAGCTCCCTCTTCGCCTTGGTTTCTGCGGCACAAAGACTCTTTTGTTGCAGAATATTCCTCAGTAGCCCTGAGGTATCACAGCCCTTAACCAAACAACCAAAGCAAGCACCTTTTAACGTAGCTAAAACAACTAATGTATGAAATGAAGGGATGTGCTCTGCAACCTTATTATTGAATGGGGAAGGTGGAAAAGGAATGCCTCTAGAAGTGCTTTAGATTCCTGTCATCTCCTCCATCAGCTCAGTGCTGTTTTAAAGCCAGGCCCTTCACTTTCTCTGTTCAAAATTTAACAGGTGAATGCTCAAGTTAACAGGTGGACTTCATTAGTCTTTCTATTGTGAGGTCATAAAGAATGTGCAGGGTCTTATCGTGAACCTGAATTAGGCTCAGTGTGTGGCTGCCTCTTAAAACGCCCGTGCCATTCGGTTGTCAAGCTCTTAGGGCTAAAAGGAGACTTTAAGGGGAGCGTTAAACCCTCTCAAGCTTACAAAAAACCTCTTTACATGACAGTTATATGGCCCTCTGGACGGCTTTATTCGGAGTTACTTTTTGGGAACGCTTTTGCAAACAGTAGCAGAGCCCCATTGTTTAACATGGACCGAGTAAAACATTCCTTGCGAGGACAAAGCTCGGGGTCGAGGGGAACAATTAATCATCACTGGCACTTTAGATGAGTGTGAAAACAACAGACAGATGAAAAAGGACTCCATATCAGTCATATCCTGCTCAGAGAATGGAAAACACACACCGTGCCACCTTCCGCTTGTTTTGCAGGCTTCTAAAGCACTCAATGGCCTTCCTTTCTTGAAGAGGGAGCAAGACTAAAAGGGGGTTCATTTGTTGAGTGAAGGGTATGGTGTTTCATGTGGGGGATTGTGTCATAATTATGGCAACCCATATCAATCTTCTGCAGATCATAGAGGAAATTACATATTGATCTCTCTTTCTTTTGATAACACGCGCCCGGTGTCCACCTTTCCAGCTCTGACCTTAACAAGCACGAAAAAATCTACCTCGCACACTTCAGATTAGCAGGAAATACCGAAGCTGAGCGCGAGACAGTCAGAGTTCAAGATGACTTATCACGTAGGCTTTGATATGACACTAAATCCCACAGGGATCTGAGGGATACCCACAGTATGAACCTAGAAAAATAGGTTCACCGCAAATACCTCTTTGAAGGCTGCTGGGTTTTCTAGTTATGAAGCGATAACCAGACCAAATCCAGGGTTTAGAAACTCTACAGTTTTGTATCAAAAGCACTGCAGTGCACTAAGAGACACATTTAGTCTAACTATTGAATCAGCAGCATTTCAAGGTCATCCAGTTTCTATTCTATTTCACTTTTCTATATCTCTCTGCAGGTTTATCTTAAATGTACACACTGCAAATCTGATTTTTTTACATACATACAGTACATACACAGTTGCTCGCTTACACATGCAAATAAGGCACAGTGTTTAAAGCAAAGCGTTGCATTAATGTCCAATAAATGATCTCCAAGAGGATTGCACCTGACAGACAGAATTGCTGCGGCTTTCACGAGAGACGCAGGGCCTTCTATGTGGGCGAGCAAACCGACTAACACACTCACATTCACACACATACACACAACTGCTGTAGCCATCAGGAAGGATGATAAAAGAGATAATCGCTCATGGCCTGGTGGACCACAGCTGCTCCCACACAAGGGATAAACTGAGAAAGAGAGGATGAAGTAAAAGAAACATCACCTAATGGAGTCCACTTTATTCAGAAGTGTAGTAGGCTACACTGCCAACAATATACACATTGAATTATTATTAAAATTAAAATTCTGTAACCGCCGGATAATCACAGAATAGCATCATATTATGGACCAAACAAATTGTTAGACTAAACAGGATGTGAGGCATCTTCTTATCATTGCTCAACAGACAAAATTGTTGTTTGATGGCACTGACTCTTGGGAAATAGAAGAAAATGTTTTGCATAGTTACAGTACGCAGTAAGAAAGTGTCTTTTAAAATATCTAAATCTTGAAAATATGTGGCGGTGGACATTATTTCATCACGTTTTTGTATGGGTTGTAGGTCTTTGTTAATAAATTATGTTTTAAACTGTAATCAAGAAGCCCTTCAGTCAAGTCATCAAGATAATATTGAAGCTGCCTGATAATATTATTGATCAATACGGAAAAACTGGACCAGCTCTGTGTAAATAAACCGATTTTTTCAATGCAGCTTCGGTTCCTACGGTTTTTAACGATAGTGCTAAACAAACAAGTTTACTGTCTGCACACACTACAGTGTCTCGAGACTCGAGTGCGTGTTGTGTAATTTCATAAGGGTTTCCAGTAACTCACAGACACGAAGAAATGGAATGTGTGTCAACAGGGGGCTCCAGATCAGATCTAGTATCCATCTGCAGTACAGAGCTTTAGAGCCATGCGGTCACGGTTATTTCGGGCCGGTGGCACAAACTTGTCGTTACAGGTGAGCGCGACTTTATGCGAAGCTGAGCAGACCAATTGGTATAACATCAAAGTACCGCGAGAGCGATTCGAGAATTTTTGTGATTACAGGTGTTATTAGGATTTTAGACATACATAGATGCCGCATTACGCGCGCTGGCCCATGGATGCGATCTTTCAACGAGAGCGTCATATTAAACAGTGCAAGACCGACCTGTAAACACAAACAATTGGGGGAGCTGCGAGTTTTCTGGATAGAAAGATTCAAGAACAATAACATTTGAATTCTCGATTAATGTCGTATGTCGAGTAATGCACATAAGGTGCTGTCTGTGACTATTAAAGCAATGATATTTTAACATGTCATTTGGTCAATCTGATGTCTCCAAGCTCCAAGCTGAGCTGAAACAGGATCAGTTGTAACGTTAATGGAATACAGTTGGTCTTCTCTACTGATATTTAAATGATTGTCTTTTCAACAAATATCTTCTGTTTAAAGGTTTCTCCGATGTTGGGATTGACTGCTGGAACACTCATCCTTGTTTTTGTACCTGAACCAAAGAGAGGGTGTGCTGACCAGATCGGCGGACGTATAAAGACACGCACTTCCTGGCTATGTGACATGAAAGCTCTTGCCAAAAAGTATGTCACAATTTAATTCCTTCTTTCTAATCTTTAACTTAATGGAAAATGTGTTTGAATTTGACCGGATATTTAAAGTGACAGTGGATTATAGTGTGTTATAGTAGTATGATGCATATTTATAACTTTTAAAAATAATAAACGCTTTTTGTGCTCCCCAGCCGTAGTTATGTCTTCTCATCTTTGGCGTCGGCTGCCGTGTCATTTGCCACGGGAGCGTTTGGCATCTGGATCCCTCAGTACCTGTTCAGAGCTCAGGTTGTGCAGAAGACCGCAGTCACCTGCACCCAGCAGCCCTGTAGCAGCAAAGACAGGTCAGAACACACAAACACACACTACCACACACGCACAACTTTAAAACAGACCCCCTTACATGTTTCCCTCTCATCTCCAGTTTGATATTCGGGGCCATCACCTGCGTGACAGGTTTGCTGGGAGTGGTGATCGGCGCTGTGACCACACGACTCTGTAGGCAGAAGACGGAACGTGCCGACCCCCTGGTGTGTGCGGTCAGCATGCTGGGCTCTGCCATATTCATCTGCCTCATCTTTGTTGTGGCAAAGAAGAGCATTGCGGGCGCATATGTAAGTGGCTCTATTGTTGTTGAAAATCGTACTCCTGATCGTAGAGCTGAGAAGAGAACTACATTTTATAAAAAAACATGCATTGGCTGACCTGGAATGGTGTTAATATCTGGATTATCTGTCTTTCTGCACTAAGACAGTGCCCTAAATATATCTGGCACAACTCCCATCTGACTGTCCTTCTATTACAATGAGTCCTCTCAAAGCCAGGATGAAATAAGGTCATTTCTATTCAAACCTCAGTCTAAGGGTTTAAGCGATTCAAAGTCTGTTGCATTTTGTGGTTTTAACACCCATAGTTGCTTGGCAGGGTTGTTAGGTCCAAACCCAACACTAAAAGAATAAGAAAGGCATTGCTTGTTTAATTGGCATGTAAACCAGGAAAAGGGTGCAGTTACTGCTGAGAAACAATGGACTGTGGCAGTTTTGAGTCACTTATAGACAAACGTTATGCTTTATTAGAAAACAAATTTCAGTCAGGTCACACACGTACAAAAAAAACACAATCAGATCAGAACAAAACGCTTAACCTTTTTCGAGGAAAGGTATTATTAAAGGTTGTTTACTTTTTCTTGTGAACAAGAGAACTAAGTCCACTGTGATAATGCCACCTATATGGTGTCATGTTTAAGATATATTATCGACCTTTGCCAATGTTTACATTCTTATCTTTACTATGAACAGCTTGAGCTACAGTTCCCTCAGCTGACCTAACTTGACTATTTCTGAACCTCTTGTGCTTTTGTTAACATGATAGATTGTGGTCTCACTCATAGACTAAATGTTTTTATAATCTTCCATTGAAAATGTTTCATCACAGAAAAATCAATACATGGTATTTGCTTTGGTTTTAGTCTACATAAATTACAAAATTCGGTCTATATACTGTAAAATACAAGTTAACGTTCAAATCTAAAATAACTTTGGACGGTTGTTTTCTGGTGCATTCTGCATGAAAAAGTGTATTTGTCTCATGCAGTGCACTGTCAATCTTATAGAGAGGAACATGTGCAGATTTTACAGTAAGCAATCACAGATTTTGGGGTATTTATAGAAATGAATGACAGGCACAGACATTACAGACATCTTTTCAAACTTTGAGCACATGTCTGTATGACACTCTTTCCATATCTATGCCATCAGTTATTGTTGAGCAACAGTATTATTGTTACAATGCAGAGTCAGTTGCTATAGTGGTGTACTGTAAATATACCTCGATTCGCTCCTTATTGGCTTTTTAATGTCACTGACACACAATTTGAACACAAGCCACATATGCCAGTGATTATGCCATCATTTCAGACAGGTGAAACCCTGTAGTGGCAATACTTGATAAAAAATATACTTAACTACCAGCTAAAGACATAGGCACCTCCTCAATCACCTATCAAGAAGTCTCTGTAATTACATCCAAATGAAAAACAAGGAATCCAAAACTCTTTAGTAGTGAAAATATTTGGAGTGAGAAAATGTGATAGTGACAGATGTGGTGTCTGAGAATGTGACAGCGTGCTGGAGAGAGGCAGAGCGAGAGAGGGTCTGTTCCAGCAGGGACAGCTGCTGTCTGGTCAGTGTACTGACTGATCGAACTACAGCCCTGAACCAGAGTCCTGCAGGGCTTTACAGTTTTAGCCTGTCTGTCTGTCTGTCCGTCACGCTGTCTGAGTCTTAAGTTAACTCACTTTGGGACAGGGTTTCTTACATGTCCGAACACACCCGCACATTCATACTTTAAGTATTATTTTACACTGACATGTACTGTAATGTTGGAATGGCGTGGACACACACACACAGTATAGCTCATACAGCTTATTCTCCAAAACCCTCGCCTCTGCTTTACACCTCGAGGTCATGCCTCTGTCAGTTATGCTCAGCATACCTCTCAAAGCCCAACATAAAACAAGACCCTGTCAGAGTCAAGCGGCCACTGGAGAGATCAGATTCCCCTGCAACCTAAGGTTTTCACACAATCCCGTCTGGATTGACCTTAGGTCTGCCCGGCAGCTGCCATCAGTCACTTTTGGGGCTGAACACTGTGCACATTGTCAAATCACTCGGATTAGTTAAGATATTCAATAGTTGTCTCAATTCGCTAATAGGCACCCTGGAAATCCAGACTAGACACTGTGTGATGGCAGCTAATTTGTGTGGGAATTCTCAAGTCAGTTGGTCGGTTCTCATGGGACTGCCCGAGTGTGTTAAAATAACTTGTTAAACGCAAGTTTTCAGTTGCCAGACATTTGAGGTTCGCTTTAGTTTAATGCTTTAAGTGCTTGTCTAGGTTTTTATGGTTTGGGGCAAGAAACAGTTCTGTTGCCCTTAAATAAATAAAATGACATACAGTGGAGCCACATTAATGACACGTTTCCGTACGCCACGAAGTTTGATTTAGCAAGGTTATTTTAGTCTGAATGTATGAAGGTATAGTTTTCGATCGAAATAATAAAATACGATTGACCTCTCTTTTCTATTTTTTCTCCCCCCTCTCTGTGTTTCTCTCAGATCTGCATTTTCATTGGAGAGACGCTGCTGTTTTTGAACTGGGCCATTACGGCGGACATTTTAATGGTACGTATTGAAAGGCTGTATTTATCTGCTGGGCTGAGTGGAAACTTTAAAGCCTTTAACTGTAACAAACGTGGTCATCTTCTCAAGCGAGTTTCTTATTTTGAATGGTAGGATGCATGACTACGAGGTTTGGTATATAGCCTGGGTGGGACCCAAGACAAAATTGCTGCCTTTGATTGCTCCTAATGGAAATGCCACTCATGGAAACTAAAACTCAATAACAATTTCACTTTGTGATGTTTTCGTGTGTGTGTGAAGGAATTAAATGAGTTAGAGCACAAAGGGAGAATGTGTGCGTGTTTAGGACAGAGTGAAAGATTTAGTAAGAAAAACTGTCATGAATTTTAGTGAGCCAACTCTAGTCGGCCTCAGAGCGGATAAAACAGTCTGACAGAGTTGGAACTTTAATGGCAGTGCGGTGAACAGTGTCTGCTTAAGTAAACACACGTGGAATTTTTGTTTTCCTGTTATGATTTCACATGTTCTTTTTCTTGTTTTGCCATAACCTCCATTTAACCTGTTCTCTCTCTGTCTCTCTCTCTCTATAGTATGTTGTCATACCAACTAGAAGAGCCACTGCTGTTGCCTTTCAGGGCTTCACCTCACATTTACTAGGGGATGCTGGGAGCCCATACCTCATTGGCCTGGTAAGAATGTCTAACACACAGGGCAAATGTTGAAAAACAGCTACAACAAAAACCATCGTGACATGCGGAAAACTTAATGTGACCGTCTGTCAGCATTTGGTGTGTGTACAGAGTGCTTCTCTCATGTATTTTTTAAGGAATAGTTCACCTAAAAATACAAATTCTTTCATCATTTACTCACCTTTGAGTTGTTCCAAATCTATATACATTTCTTTTTTCTTTTTTTTATCTTTCTTTTTAGAAAGATATTTGGAAGAATGCTTATAACCAAACAGTTCTTGGACCCCATTGACTACCATATATAATACCAAATAACTTTATATTTTTTTTGTTCTGTTGAACACAAAGGAAGATATTTTGAATTATGTAGGTCAGCAAACAGTTCTGGGGCACTTTTGACGACCATTGTCATTTTTCCTACTGTGATAGTCAATGGGGACCGAGAACTTTTTGGTTACAAGCATTCGTCCAAATATCTATCTCTGTGTTCAACCAAACAAAGAAATGTATACAGGTTTAGAACGACTAGAGAGTAATTCAAGACAGAATTTTCATTTTGGGGTGAACTATCCCATTAAGCAATTACACTTACATTGTCTGGTGAGGAATCATGCAGTTTGGATCAATATTTAATCTTTGCTTAGCACTTCAGATAGATAACCACAGTCGTTTATTGACAAACAAGCAGTTTTTAGAGATAACATGAATATGGAGAGAGTCAGCTATAGGCATATCTCCATATGCAGGTTTTATGTAAAGACACACAAGAAAGGCACATGACTGGTAATATTACAATATGATATGACAATGTGACACTTTCTGGGTGGAAAATGAGTTTTCCCAATCCTTCTGATTTGCAGCAATACCTGTCCGCAAGGGATATAATTCTGTTGTTCATATGCCAGTAACCAGCATCATTCAAGGCTACATTCACCCACAAGTGTTCCCTTCTGACTCTTAAGCACTTTTGTACAACAATTAGCTGCCCTGCCTTGTGCCGTGCCATATTGTATTCTCAGATTCCTAACAGTGACCGTGGTACCGTTTCCGTTTTCCACTCTTGCGTTAACAAAACAAAGCCGAACCGATCACAGTGCAGCAAAAAATCACCATTCTTTAACTCCGGAAAAAGCACACAGTGGTTCCTAGACTTCCCACTCCTGCCAGACATTCCTGGAATTCCGAACAGGAGGCATTGGAGTCGATCCAAGCTAAACAGTAACTTCTGTACGTGATTTTGACAGGTTCAGAGCCCCCTTGTCAAACAGCTCTAAGAGGCCTATTATTAATTTAACCATTATCACTTCTAACCTTTTACAATAGAATTACATTTACAGCGTGTGTGTACTTAAGAGGAGACATTGTTTGCTCTTTTAACTGTTACTCACACTTTAGTCAAGAGCGTGCCATATGCACACAACAAAGCAGTATGACTAATCTGTCTGTAGGTTGTTTATACATCTTTTAATCTCTCCATCACAGACGTTAGTATTTGAACCACTTGACTCAGTTAATATAGTTCCTGACCTGTCATGCTTGGATGTGTTTTTCGATTCTAACATCATGAGTTATACACTCAGACTTTACACAGAGAGCAGGTAGATTGCCACAATTTCCCAGACAGACTAAATCTAGTCGAGTGTTTCAGAAAACATGCATATACAAGAAGGCTTAGAAACGTGAGCATTTCAGTGTCCAGACGTGCCTTGAGATGTCTTAATTGACAGGAAGGTTTTGGTCTTCTCTTAAAGAGCAGAGGTCAAGTTCACTCAGATGCAGCGCTAGCAACCTACCACATTCCATCTACTTAAATTCCTCTACCTGCGGCAGACATCGTTTTGTTACATGTATTCAACTTTTGTTATGTGGCTATGAAAAAAAGCTGTGTCAAGTTAAAAATGACTCTTTCTTTCTGGGAATACAAAGATATTTGAGAAAAGTGCTATTTCACTCTAGATAATGACCCGAGTTCATCCTCAAAGGAAGTTTTGGGCGTTGTGGCCTGTCAAAATCAGGAACGTAGGACAAAATCGTGCATCAACAGTTACTCGATAATTTCACTCCGGATGTGTCTGACAGGCTGGTGAGAAGCTTGCTGTGACGTACTTCTGTCGCACAAAGACCTCCAACGCTGAGTAAAAACAAGAACAGTTTTTAGAGGAAAGCCACAGGAACTTTGACACTGAATCACACTGTGGTGTTTCCAGACTTTAGAGGTTCACAGTCTCTCGCTTCTTGAGTAGTGATGCAGCTTTCTGAAGCCAGCTGGTAAAGCAACTTCAAGGGCATTCGAGCTGTACATGTGTTCCCTGACAACAAGCCCATGACCTTTGCGACGCTAACGCAATATTGTACCGATCTAGCTACAGGAACCCATTACCGCTGTCAGCTGAGGTAACGTGTGGTAGGAAAATACCACTTCTCGTACATGGTATATGCGTGGCCTGTAAATGAAATAGCGTTTCCTAAATAGCCGGTAATGCTTCATTTCCCGCTAACTGACAGACAAACATTCAGAGCACCTGTCTGTGCATATACAGCCTTAAGGCAAAGTGGGTGGTGTAATTATTTATAAAAATAGACTATTAGCCGCAATCTACCATCTTTTCTCCAAAATCTCATTAGACACGCACTAGAAACGCTCAACCTATTTTATATGTAGAAATAGCTCTACATTAATGTTTGGCATGAGGGGAGAGATGTATGCATATGTGCATGCCAGGAGTGTGGTCCACACACAAATATACACACAGAGCTTACTGTCAGCACCCACTCACACACCTTTGAGAGTCAGCATTCTTACTCCGCCCATGAGACCCATGCGCTAGTGGTTATGCTTAAAGTCAAATAGATTATTAGCTGTGTAAAGCTTTAATGCAGCTGTCAGTACTTTGTCATATTTTATGTGATGCATGATTTGCTTTATTTATAATGTAATTAAATACTTTTGGAGTGCTAGAAGAGTATTACTATAGGGCTTGTGTGTGATTTATGTTCACACGCTTTGGGAAGTCATTAACATCACAAATTATTTTTTATTTTGTGAGCAATTGTTGGGGAACATATAAAGGGAGCATACAATTAGATTAGAGTATGTTAAAGGGACAGTTCACCAAAACCACAAATTCTGTCATCATTTACTCACTCTCAATTTATTCTTGAGATGAACACAGAGAAATATATTGGAAAGAATGCTTGTTACCAAACAGTTCTTGGTTACATGTTAGTCAAAAGTGTCCCAGAACTCTTTGGTTTCCCACATTCTTCAAATATCTACTTTTGTGTTTAGCAAAACAAAGACATGTATAAAGCAAGTATATAAACTGTTACTTTAGAGCTTATCGGCACCAACACATGGGAGTGTTTAGAAAAACAGTGAATATATGTTTGCTGTTTCTTTTAGTGGTTTGAGTTTAAGCTTCGTCTGGAAAATCGTTGTTTTTATCCTACTTTAATTTGTAAAACATATCATTTCCTGTTTCTACAGCAGGTGAACATACCCTTGACAGTATTTTATATCAAAAACAACCTGAATGCATTTATAGAATAAGTTTGTACTGCTAATATATTACTATAAATGTAATACACAGGCTTATTTAAAGATGAGAAAGTTTGCCAATCTCTTATTAATCTTGAGTACCTATACAGTAGTATCATATACTTTGTATCTTTGAAGAGTATTTAGTTTGAACAAATGTATAAAAGAGATATACAGCTGTGCGATTATTTCCGAAGAAATTCAAGCTCCTGGAGGACACAATACATTATTGCATTATCCCTGAATAACGCATGGGTCTGCTCTTTCGCTCGCTGGATGACGCGTGGGCGTGCTTTTCCGGGAGAATTGTCCAATAAGGGACTAAGAACCCTTGTTAGGAAACGGAAATTCATGTTCGAAAAAAACTTTCCAAAACCTGTACGAACCGAGTAAATCGAGCACAGAAATACTACGTCATATGCTCAACTCGTTGACAAGTTGATCATGTTAAGCTTGAGAAGCCAGCACGCTTAACAGTGTAAAGAAGTCAGAATGCATGAAATAGCATGTTACCCCTGCTTTAATAACACTATATATATATATATATATATATATATATATAAAGCGGTCCTATTATTTTCATAGTTGGTACAGCCATTGTACTTTGTATTTTATAATAATACCATACATCCTATATATTTCATTACCCTTTTGTAGTCTTTTTCTCTGCTTTGATACAATGCAATATTGTAAAGAACACTGTAGAAATACATTTGAATGGAATTGAATTGAGCATCAGTGGCGGAGATTTTTAATGTGAAGCATATTCAAACAAGATGTGCCCTTAATTGAATCAATAGTTTAAGTAATGTTGGTTGGCCTCTTATTGATTTATTGACACAATGGGGATGTGTTGGTTAAAGATTAACGGTCCACTCACATACTTGGATCTTGAAAACAATATTAAGTAGATAATTATTATGTTAGCGGCACTTTCTTTTGTATGCTAATGAGTTTTCTTATGCTTCTTTCTCTTTCGGCAGATATCAGATTCGCTGCAGGAGAGCTACACCACGTCAGTGTTATGGCAGTTCTTGAGTTTGGGTTATGCACTCATGCTCTGCCCGTTTGTCATCGTGCTGGGAGGGATGTTCTTCCTCGCCACCGCCCTGTTCTATCTCGATGATCGTGAAAAAGCGGAGCAACAGTGAGTGCTTGTGTCTTCTTAACCCATAATCTTAACAGCTTGCAGTATTTCAGTCAAATCAAGTCATCTTTATAAAATCTAAAGCCTCAGTTCATTTCAAGGGTTCGACACTTCACGTTCCTAAACTGGGCTTTCGTTTATCATTTCCTTCAGTGACAATGACAGGTCAGAGAATGGCTGTTGCCATGGTGATTTTGGCTATCTTGGCTATCCATGTGTGCCTGGTGAATAGCCTCAGGTGGATCTGGCTAATCTGTGAGGTTGAACGAGTTAGACTGCCAATAGGTGGACAGAGATCTATTCTCAGACAATGACACATGGCATAAGTAATCCGCCGAGGGGAAAGTGAATATTTTCTATAGGATAAAGATGTCAGAGTGAGCTCCTGGCAAGTAGTGCTTGTATTGATCATGACTGCAAAAAGGAAGGACACAGAATGACCCCTACGCACGTCATGCTGTAAGCATAACCATTATGATAGATTTTAAAATAGATCATTCCTGTAAAACAGCTTTAAGCAGATTTTATGCGACTAGTATTTGTGATTATCATATTTAAAAAACGAATTGTGACACTAAACTAAACATCAAATAAACCCCATATTTATTCATCTATTTTATTATGTCCAAACATGCCATTGTATTTTAACAGGGCTTACTTAAGCTATTCTAAAACAAAGTCATACGCCAGTTTGCGTATAAAAGAGACCATTCCCTTAAAAGGTAAAGACAAACATGATACCCGAACTGTACGACTCACTTTCTTTTTTTGCGTCCGTCTTTTATCAAGTGGATTTCCTGTGTGGGTTGCCACTCAAAAATGACTTCCTTCCTGTCTGCTTGGGGACATTTTTAGGCAGGGTGGTATGTTGGATTACTGCGGACTCTCTGAAGATCTTCCCACGATAGGTCTTAGAGACACAACCTAGGAGGTTGAGGCTTCCTTTTGTCTAGCCACATATTATAAATATATCAATCATTATGCACCACAAGGAGTTGCTAAATCATTTTATTTATTGTTTTCTAAATGCGGTGTACTGCTAAATACTAGGTCTTAATGATACAGATGTTTAAATATAAGTGTATCAATAATAGTGTTCAAAGAAGCTGACTTCCACCATGTAGTATAAACTACAGAAACCTGTAATACTTCACTTTTTTAATGAACAGTAACTGGGGAGCAAATTCTGAAAATAAGGCCTAGAGAAAGCTTTGATATTGAGCACCGATGTAATACACAGACACAAACAACCTTGAGGGAATGATACAGCTATCTCGCAGTAATGTTTATTTAATGATGTTTTACATAATATGCGATGTGATGAAATATAGTGCTTGCCAAAGCAGCAGCTTCAGAGATTAAATAGTTATGTTTGTGGATTCAGTAAAACTTCATTTATCTCTCGTGGTAATGAACCCGTGCATTAGTACATTAAACATTTCCAACCAATACTCTCTTACATCCACAATCGGGATTTTTCACAAGCACTGCATCACTGATGGCATTCGTGCGGTCCAAAAATAGAGCTTTTATTAAGACTGTGCTTTTCATGCCCAGGAGTTTTTTTTAATCACAATATCTTTTACAGTCTTCCCCCTGTCCTTATGCATCCTCTTCTATTTATAAAATGTGACAAGCAAAATGAAAGCCGCTCACTGAAGCGAAGGAATATATATTGAGCTTGAAGAGTGCTTTATTATTTCTAGGTTGTTCGCTGTTTTGGCCCAAGAGGGAGCCATTTATAGCGCAGGGGAAAACACTGTTCACCCAAGCAGTCACGCAAAAACACACACACATGTGTCACATATCCTTTGTGTTGCTGGTTGGTGGGCATCCATGGACACTGTTTAGCATCCCTAAACTGCGTCTTGCGGGGAACACATTTCCATGAAGCTGGAACTGAGAAAGCCAACAGTCTGCATGTCTTATCATAGCGCAGAAAAAGAGAATTGAAAGTGCAGAGGTGATGTAAAGAATAAAATGACAAAAATAGAAGGTCATAGTATTTTCCCAAATGGAGGCACCGTATGTTAATTTTACTCAGAATTATAGTTTTCCTGTATTAAGAACTTGGATCTTCACCAGGTTCTTTTACTACCCCGCCATTTGTGGTCACACCGACTCTGACCACTAGCTGCGTCTGCTTTACTTCATAACTTATTGAGCTTTAGCTTCCAGATCTTATATTTTATTGCTGCTGCTGTAAATTTGTATTTTAATGGATGCTGTCTGTGTTCAGGTAATCTCAATCAATCAGAGCTTTGCTTTTTCTCATTATTCAGTTTTTCTCTTTTCCCGTAGAGCGGACCCGCTTTTCCGGACCGCCATCCACTATAAAGGTAAGACCTGGTCAAATTCCTGTATCTGACTCCAACAAAGGCCCCCTGGTCATTTCCTTACACAATTGTGCCTTGCCGACCTTTTAAATAAAGAATACAATGGCTATTTAAAGATTATTTACGAGAACGCATTCAAGAGAGATGATAACATACCGCCTTTATGAAGAGCTGAACACTTAACCTTTGTTTACCCCTTAACCTGCTTGTGACTTCTTACCTTGTAAATACAATCAAATAAAAAAGTTGATGTAGAAGCTTTACCTGTACAGAAACACATTAGGAGCGGTGCTCGATTGTTATTTGAGCAGTTAATATTCGCAAATCTGGATTCCTGCGCCATTTCCCTGCTTCTCTTATCAGCCATTCGCACTCACTGTTATGAATCTTATTGTATAATTATCATTGATTTATTTGCCCTGGAGATCGAACATACTAGCTTCCAAAGAAAGAAAAAGAAAACATCTAACATTTGAGGAAACAGACTTCTGGTTGCCAGATTTTTAGGTTGAGGACAATATGTGTGGGAGCAGCGTACTATAAAAATGCATCCCCAAACTATTCGGTTGTGAGGGCGGATTTTCCCTCTTTGTGTTATTGTGATAAATGTGGTTAAGAATTACGTTCTTCAGGAAAAGAAATCTATTATTATAGGCTATTATACTTAGGCTCTCCCATATCATGTGTCTTAAGTTTCTGTCTAGGGTTGAATTGCCTCTGTCTCCTGTGCACTTTCCAATTAGCAAAACCATTTTTACTGCTCTTACTAGCCTAAACCGAATCTATTATTAAATTAGAAACTGCAAAAACAACCCCGTCTTAGGGCGTAAACCACACAGCCTTCAGCACCCTCCTGATTTTCCCCCCGGTTGGCGTTTAACATGAAATCAATGGACGAAGCACCGTGGCCTTCAGGGTGGGTCTGTCAGAAGCACATAAATTAACATAAATGAGAGCCCGATGGTAAGAGACACAACCTCGGACACTTCCATAAATGGGAAAGTTCTCTGATCAATGAAGTCTATAGGGGTCGAAGCACAAAGTGCACAGGAAAGCCCGGCATTACATAACGGACAGAAGCCAACGCGTGCACTGTTAAATAGAGAAATGTATATGTATACAGTATGGGTGTATATTGTATACACATATGTACATGTATACGTACTGTATATATCAGAGAGATGAGATATTTTGTGTACTGTACAATTTAGTTCCAAATAGAAAAACCACAGCCACCCACCGATGAACTAAACCCTCTGAGGTCTGAAGCTTCATTAACCCAAATCACATATTTGTCATGTGAAATTAATGGGCCTGTATTACATAAATCTGCGGGGGTTAAACGGCCACATCGAGTATTATTTCGTAATTACAGATTGTCTGTGCCAAAGCTTTTTTCCGCTGTGTATGAGTGTGTACTATCACGTAATAAAGAAAACAATAAACACAACAGCCTAAAGCTCTAATCCTTGTTTATTGTTGCGGAGGACCTTCTGGGTCAGATTATTCATAGCATAATGATCAAATCCTAAACAAGACCCTGGGTGCTCTGGAAAGCGTCACTGATGCGATTGTCTGATCTTAATACCTCGTCGTTTTTATACATTTGTGGCATGATGGGAATATCATCTTACAGTGCAGTCGCTCTCTGCGGTCACATGAAAATGTTATTAAACAGAATATTTGTCAGCTTTGGGATAAACACATGGTGATGTCCGTGGGGCAGTTGGGAACAGCATTCGCACTCAGGATCTGCCTTGTGTGCGCATGTGGGTGCGTGTTTGGTTTGGCTTACCAGAAGCACCACACAGATGGCTCGGCCGGGTTACCGAGTTATAATCATTAAAATGAAACATCATGTTGTGAAACCAGAGACTAGGATGTTCTTGCTCTTATTCAACGACTACAAACGGTGCGATAATTACACCACTCACTCTCTCTCTCTCTCTCTTTCAGGCCACCTAATGAAGTGGGCAAGCAGAAGGATGAAATCTTGCAGCTTACTCACGATACGCACACGCAACATTTTCTATTCTCATTGCATCATCATCTCTGCTTTATTCGTTCCATTCGGAAGTCACACTTTGCTTGCCCTGTGAAACCTGGAATCGCAACAGTCGGCTGCCGAGTGGCAATGCGATGTACAAAGGTCAGCCAATCAGCAGCTGGTGTGCAGCTATTAATGATGTATTATATTAAGAGGGGTAAAAAAGAGTCACCTGGGCTCTTGATGGGTATTAAGATGAAGATAAGTTAGCACTCTCTGTGCCATACTACTGAACACAGCACGGACACACGCTCCCGTCCTGTCACGCTGCCTGTCGATCTGCACCAAGTGCCATTGCATCACATTCCTAATGGGGGCCATTATCGATCGTGCTAACAGTCAACAGGGGCTCACCAATAAACCGGATTCTGCAAATGTGTAAGATATGAAGCTGAAAGATTTGCCTACATCGCAAATACCAACCGTATGCGGTGAGCCCTGCCTTAAGAACGGTGTAGATCTGGTCCCTGGTCTTTGTGTTTCTTTTCTTATTACATGTATTTTTCTTTCTTTGTCTTAGCACTTACCATGTTAATGCAGTGCCAGTTACACCATGCAGCCACGCATGACACAATAATCATTTTCATTCTCCAACTGTGCGTTTATAAAATCGAAACTGGAGGAATTTATACGGACAGTATAAATAAGGACACTGGATTGTAAATAGTTTTTTACAAAAACAACTTTGTAAATTCTTTCATATTCTTTCATAATCCGATTAGGAGTTACTGAGCAGTCCACCAGGTTAAACAGGACACGGGCACATCACACAGTTTGCCCAAGAGAAAAGCAGAAATACTGAAAGTATTCAGACAAGTGAACAAAGACAAGGTTATCGTTGCTTATCTTGCAACAGCGCAGAATTCTTTCCACAGTGCCGGGTTACACACCCAGCCAGGCAAACTTTCATTTAACTGGGGTTCGGATTCAAAGCTCGATCTATAAGAATGAAAGTCTTTGTGTGCTGGGTTACCTTGCTCATTTGGTTTTACATATCCCGTTCCGGAAAAAGGCAGAGAAAGGTTGATAGTTTATCGGGAGTCGATTCCATCCTTTTTCAAAGAGGGATGCTAAATACTTATATAATTTACTTATTTTAATTATTATAGGAATTTGGGGGAATCTGGTCAAGTCAGTTTTGGTGCATATTGTTTCTATAGGACTTTCAGTCTTTCTTTAATTCTGTGGATCGATTTTTAGCTGTTACAGAGCTGATGCAGATATATGAATATGTTGCATGAACTAAGAAAAGCCTTAGGAACGAAAGGATAGTACAGTTGCAGAATCTTTTGCCGTCATTGGCCAGTGTGGTTTAGCTTTGGAATATAGTTTTGTAATATATGCAATTTTTAAGAATTAGCTTTGACAGTGGCAATAATTAGAATATGCTCATATTCATTTCCATTTCTCAGATCACACCACTGTCACTTTTTTGGTGTGAGCAACCAAATGTTTGTCTGCGTCTGAAGCCGTTGAAGTAAATCTGTTCTCAAAGGGAAACTTTCCCGTCATGAAAAAAACACATTGCCTGTATAGTGAAGTGTTCATCGGAAGAATGGGAAAAGCTTTAGCATAATCTTTTATTTTGAAGGTCTGACTTAACATGTCATGTGAAATTACCGTCCCTGTTCGCCGGTCTAAGCTTTGATCATGCCAGAAGAAAAGCCTTTGAATGTGATTCTGTCCAATCCAATGTGTTTACACATGCAAATTGATCTTAATGAAGCATTTGTACTATTGTGTATTTTTTCTTTCTTTTTACAAATATGAGTTTTATATATAAACACTATAAAGATAAACTATATTATGCAGCAATTTTAATATATTGTAAACAAACTGCTTTGATGCCATGTATTTATTATGTTTTTGTTTTGTTTAATTGCTATCCATGCTGATAAGATGGTATAAAGGGAATATAATGTTATATATAATGTACAGTTCGGTTTAGGTTTTTTTTTGTTTGAAAATGCCCACGAATCCTCATCACCAGTGAAGAATCTCCATTGTTCATCTCAGAGAACTGTGTTCAAAGAGACCCGAGCCAATTATTTACACATGCACACATACACACGCACACAGAGGCACAGCATGCCAAAAAAAAACACACGTATTTTTTTGTTAGACCAATGATCTGATCATTTACCTGATTGTTTTTTGCACAAATGTGTGACTCGTGTGCTCATCAGGGGGTTTTGTTTTACTGTTGAATCCAATAGTGTTACACTGGCATTTTGTAAGTGCTAGCTTTGAGGGATTGTTACCCATTCACTGCCTGGCTACTAGCTTTTTAATGTTATATTACATACTGTTGATTATTATAAATATTGTTTATTTGTTTGAAAGGCAACACTCACAGTGATCTAAAGATGAATGACTGGCCTAATATCTGTAATGCCAAGTTTATGCCAACAACAAATCAGATTCTGATGAGTAATTGTGTGAGATCATTGTAAATGCATAATGGTGAGAGTTGAGTATTTCAGAATGCACATTTTCTTGTCGTACAAGAATTCTGTAAAATGTAACCTATTTCTGATGTCAAGCAGAAATTCAAAGGTGATTTTATTTTTTAGAGCTTATGTGATTATAAAGAAGAAAGGTATCTAGGAGGTTTACTGTGATGCTCCCACGGGGATATACACCCTATATGTAACTGATCAAAATAAACTTATTTAATCAAAACAGACTAATCTGTTGTCTTTTTTAGTAAATTCAAGTATACCTATTCTTAAACAATGAAAGGAAACCTTAGCTGTCTATGCTGCATTGCTGGTTTTAGATAAAGAATAACTTATCCATGATATTCTAATATCATTTTTTTATATGCTCCTGCATAGGTATGACTATCTAGGCTTCAGAAGTCAGACTACGGACTTCTGAATCTCATTTGATTTTTTTAGTTCAATTTTGAGACTTGAATAAAATAAAAAAAAACTCTGAACCAGGACGCCTTACCCTGAAGGTACACTTCAAGGGTCTATGAATGGACTTTAATGTCATGGAGACCCATTAGCACATACCTGAGCAGAAAGAAAGGATACTTTTACTGCTCCAGGAAAAAGCGGGGTTAGGAGGGGGTGGGCTCAGCAAAGGTTTCGTTTTCATCGGGTAATGTAAGAGTCTGCCCTGATTTGGGGGCTTGGATAAGGTCCAGCATTGTTTACAGAGGCGCTCCGTACCTCTGTTGCCCGGCAACAGTTTCTGTGACTCCAGAGAAGAAGAATTTAGATGGAGAAGGTCAGCAGTCTGTCGACAAGACGTGCGAGCACGCATACATAGTCTCACATACAGTACATGAAACACCTACATACCCAGTGATGAGAGTTTTGGTGGAAGTATGAGAAAGGATACCTAGTAACAGACCTCACATTCATATTACAGGTGAAAGAGCAATATTTGTCCATGGTGTAACCCTAGCTACATATAAAAGCAAATTGAGAAAATTCACAAATATCTGCCACATGCCCACAGCTGAGAATAGAATTACCTCATATCTTTAAAATGTCCGCTTCTTTTGACTGTTTGCCTTTACACAAAAAAGCACATACAACCATGCCAAGCATTATCAAAGAATCAGGTGTTTAACTTTAGTTAAACAGAATTGATTGCTCAAAGTCAGAATCCATGGCTCCATTCCATGATCACAGCAGCTTCGCAAGTGACCCTCCTCAAACCTTTAACATCTAAACAGAACCCAATGTAAATAAGTTCACAATCTAAACATCCAATTTCAAAATTAGGCCATAAAAGACTATGTGTCTTATTAAAAGTCATTTGCACATACATTTTGGTAAATGAGAAAGCTAAAATGCAAATTACAGCTACAGTACTGCATTCTTACACGAGTGGAGCATCTGTTGCAATTCATACTGTTAGAGCCCTCACCAGAACATTTGAACACTCAACATTTGTATTTGAATTCATTTTAAGGTGTTTAAATATACTTTATTGATGGAGTGATGAGGATTTTCCCTCACTGGACTCTCATGAATTGACATAAATGCACTGGCCAAACAAACATCATATTCTGACATGACACCATGGAGAGAAAACTGTGACAAAGTCAACACAGAAGAGAGGAGATCGGACAGGAAACTCAAGGGTGTAGACAGGATATAATGTTTCCTTATACTCGACAGGAAAGTCAATGCTGCCATTTACTTCCATGGAACTGTTAGGACACTGTGTGGACCGAAAACACAGGGGATTTTTCTAGCTTTAAGCAAATAGTTGATGAAGCAAATGAAGTCCGTCGTTATTTTGACAAGCTGCTTTATTTTATTTTAAACAAATAAGAGTCTAAACATATTCTAGTGATTTAATTTAATATACTTTTAGATATTACATACATCTGTCAAAATCTGATCTAAAAATGTCATGTTAACACTGTGACGCATCATCTAGCTGTCATCTGAACGAATCTGACACCATGATTGTCTAGTGAAAAGTCTTAAAGGGATAGATCACCCAAAAATGAAAATTCTGCCATGAATTGTTGTTCCAAATCTGAATAAATGTCTTTGTTTTGTTGAACACAGAGAAGAATATTTGGACGAATGCTTGTAACCAAACAGTTCTTGGACCCCATTGACTACCATACTAGGAAAAATTGCATTGCTATTCAAAAGTGCCCCAGAACTGTTTGCTGTCCTACATTCTTCAAAATATCTTCTTTTGTGTTCAACAAAACAAAGAAATATAAATAGTTTATATGGTAGCCAATAGTGTACAAGAACTGTTTGGTAACAAGCATTCTTCCAAATATTTTTCTTTGTGTTCATCAAAACAAAGAAATGTTTGCAGATTTGGAAAACTCGAAGGTGAGTAAATGATAATTTACTTATTTTTGGGTGAACTATCCCTTTAATCTTGCCTCAAGTCTGCACTTACACAAGGTAAAACTCAATTCGTACTGTAGGATAAGAACTAAAAAGCTTTAATGCGTTCTGAAGGCAGGCGTGCTGTCTGATTATGAATTGAGTCATTCTGCGCACGTTTTAGTGCAGTCAGCTTGTTTGCTATTCCTCAAACGCAAGAGACCAATGCAAAGGTCAACGCTAAGAATAGCGCCACGCACCCAAGACACACAGCTTTAATTGTGCATTTAGGTATTAAAATAACACGCTTAGCCTAAAACCCGCTTCATTAAATTTAGAGGGAAAGCCACTGTCTCAATCTTCCCTCATTAATAAAGAGGAAAGAAAAGATGAGTACAATCTCCCATCTAAAAAAAGCCCTGGGGACAAACTCAAAACCCTTCCCAAAATAATTATTTCAACATCCAAACGTATTTCTCTCATGAAAAGAAGAATTGCTATTTTGCTTTGTTTCTGAACTCAAAATATCAGAATGAACAGCTGACTGCATATTAAAAGAATAGATGATATTAAAGATATTACAAGAAGAGTCTTTGGGAATACAGGTAAGTACCAAATTTTCCATCATTAAGATTTCATTAACGTGCCGTAATGCAATTAAGCATCTTATATGCTTGGTAATTCAGACTGACATGCTAAATTAATTGCCATTTTAAAAATTTTATGCCACCTTGAATGCATTAATCTGCTAAGGAATCTAAATGGGACATGCGTAGTTCAGTGCAATGTGTGGCACTGTGACATTTTTGTAACACAGTGTGTGTTTGGGGGTAATTAAATCTTTAATGGCCTTTATGCTTATATGATGGATTGTAAGCGTGTCGCTTTGCATCTGTAAATCGGAATAAACCCAATCACAGTGGGACTATTGGGGAATTTTCGCTTAGGCACGCGTGTCTTCCACACCGACCAATCTCACTACTCCTCTGCAGTGCGCCGCTCTCGAGTCTTGAGTTCAAGTTCCCTGCGCTAATTCATTTACGCTGATCGTTTCCATTCATCACTGGGCACGTGCATCTTACTGCAATGAACGCAGCGTGCGACACGTGAACCATTCACCGCGCTGCATGGGCCCCTGCAGCGGGATCGACCAACTCTAGCATGTATGTAGCTTACCCGACATATGAGCACAGCTGGAAGATTGCCCGGAAGATGAACGATACAAAATGCGCATTCTGTTATTTATTACGAACATGCTTTGCGTAGGACTACAGTAGCTTCAAAAAGCTGACCTTAACGTTTGCGAATGTGTTCTGAAGATGTTTCAGGTAATTATGTTTACCATTTAATTTATTAGTATAATAATGTGTTGAACACTTAACAAATGCACAAAACAGGATTACATTAAAAAAGGGACAGCTGAGGCTTCGCCACATCGCTTGTGAAAAAACACTTCAAACAGTCCACTTAAAGGCCATGGAGAGTCGAAGATATTAAATGGGTAATCTTTCTTTTGTTGGTAGAACATTAATAAAGGCAACTATTAGCTGTTCTGAAACGTTATGAAGTCCAAACAGGGATTACAGCGAGCGGTGACACAAAATGGCATTCTCCATTACTGAACGCATCCCCTCATGTATAGGCTACAGCAGTGGTCTCCAACGTGGTGCCCGCGGGCACCTGGTAGCCCGCATGAACTCTGTAAGGTGCCCCCCAAACACAGGGCTCAACAATAATGATCAGGACAGTTGACGAATATGTGACTATATCGTCGGGAAAATGTTATATTATTGGCAGGTGTTTTAAGCTTTCATATATTCAAGTGCAAAAATATGTGTAAGAAAACTCAATTTGGTCCTGTGTACTGAAAAAAAAATGTATCACATGTCTAAAGTTTGAAAGTATTTTATCAACAAGTAGCCCTCTAGATGATTTTATCTCTTCAGGTAGCCCTCGCTTACAAACAGGTTGGAGACCCCTGGGCTACAGGTTAGAGAGTTGTATACATGTGCTGCTAGTAATGTATTTGTTTGTACAAGCATTGCGACGATTTCTGCTGGGTGTTCGACAACCTAATGTAGGACGCTGGAGGGCTTACATTTCCCAGAGCAATGCGAGCAAGATTTTAAAAGTAATGTGTTATAGAACTTTACCACTAACATAGTCGTCCGTGAACAGAACATCATGGGTTGCACAGACCGATCGGCATTCAACGCGAGAGAGATTGAAGATCAAACTGCTCCATGGCGTTTGAATCATTCTCGCGGTACTTTGATGTCATATGCCAATAGATATGCGCAGTGTGGCAAACACACCAAAATACATTGATGTAGTATCATATACAATTCGGGATTGGCGCCTCTGTCACGTGAGAGCTGTGTCATGTAACCATGACGTCAGCTGACTGCAGGGGCAGTTTTAACTGGATAGTGAGTGTAAAAATGTGAACCAGATAGACAAATTTCTCCATTTACTGTGGGTAACATCTGTACCTTTCATTGCACATTATATGACAGTTGAGTTTGCATGAACAGAATTTTGCGTGAAATACTTATTTGTGAGCCTTGGAAAATATTTTCAATAAATTATGTTCACTTCCACTCTAATGACAGCATTTAAAATGAATTACATTTAACTCTATTTATGATGTAGAAATGTTTATGCAGAAACTCTAAAATATTGTAATCATCTTTGGGTAGGATATTCATTCTCTACGTATCTAATCATCATCATATCTGAGCCCAAAATGTACACTGCTTGGACTGTTTCAAGATAATAAAAAGTGAAAACATCCAATAATTTTTACATTGTAACGTGTTTATTCTTGTAAGAAGATTGTATTGTTTTCATTTGCCTAGTTATGAACACAAATTATTAATGATGACAAACCTATGTGACAACAATGTGTACTGTTGTATTCTATTGTGTTAGGGTCTCTGTGTACTGTTGTTGCTGTTTCTGTGTACTGGATGCTCCTGTCACCAAAACAAATTCCTTGTATGTGCAAACATACTTGGCAATAAAGCTTTTCCTGATTCTGATGGAAGCACACACTGGCACACACATTTAGGCCTATAAACTCACGTAAGTGAAGTGAATATAATCAGCTTTTTAGGTTTTATTATACATTTAGGAGAGTGTTGAAGTTAAAACATTCTACTTCACATCGTTCTTGCTCCTTGGGAAAGTATGGTAATATTCCAACTGGCCAATCAAATCTGTTATTTGACTTTCAGTGACATGTTTATTTTTTATTTATTTTTATTAGTATATCACGAGACAAACAAATATACATTTATTGAGATTACCGATGATCCCAATTCAGTGACATGCGTTTTAAATTATATTATAATAACAAATAATGTTTTATTATTGTTATTATTATTATGAAGACATTTAGCCCACTTATTTTTGTGGGGGGCGGTAAGGGACCTGGAAAATGGATAGGGGGGCGCTGGCCCAAAAAAGGTTGAGAACCACTGTTCTAGACTGTAGTAGCACTGCTTGCATCCAATACAAACACTTATCTAAATGTGAAATATTACCATTATTTGGATGTGCTTATGTCACATAATCAGTGTTCATGTAGAATTTATATGCTTTGATATAGATGTGTGACTCTTATCAGCAGAGGTCATGATCATTATATACTATCATTCATGCATCACTGTACTGATCTAATCTTCTGCAGACTATGAGGATTTGGTTTGTCGAGAATCCACTTCTAAAGGACAGCCTAACTTTCTCAGTCACCCGGCTTTCCACACTGACATCTCTTTGAACTCATTTTCTATCTACTGTTTAATGCTACAATAACATTCACAAGAGACATCTCTCAGTCTCTGGCTATGCCAAAACGTTCACATGACAAATGGCTTCCTTCTCTCATGAGGAGAGGAGAACACTGCGCCTGTGTGCTAACACTGAATTCAACCTTAGATCACCTCAAATTGCACCTCAAGGTTCTTTCTTTCTTTCACTGCTGGCCACACAGGTGGAAGTGTGCAGGAATGGAGGTCTGTGTCAATGGTTATACACATAAGATTTAAAAGATTAAATATTTTGAATTTTTTAAGTAGGTATTTGGTTTTCAGTGCTCTGATAGCAACATTAAGAGTAAATATAGCTAGTGCTGTTTACATTGGTTGATGCATTTGGGGTTTTTTATGATATTTAGTTATAGCAAAAAAAATTGAGAGCTGCATGGCTTTACAGAGAAAACGATGGTTTGAGTTTCTTTTGGGGTGCAGATTTGTTTTTCTATGTTAATACAGCTGCAGTGACGATTGACTTTCTTGTTAAGATGTTTTAGATAAACCTCTTACTGCACTCAATGGGTTGTGTGTGTGGCCACCAGTTTAAATTCTGACCTTTCAATGGCAGCCCCCGTTCTCATGTTTATATGTGTCTAAAATCTCTGATTTCACTCTTACCTCCAAAACAAAAACATACTCGTATAGGTTTAATATACCAAAAGTCCACGTGCATGAGATAACAGTCATGTGGTCTAAAAATAGAATAATATAGCTATAAAATCTACATGCAAATAAGGCATTTGCTAGAGAACACTTGAGGATAGAGGTCACTACAGACATTTTGTATTCTTGTTTATCTAAGGCCATTGTGTTTTTCAGTGGATTTCTGGTTGAGCAGCATGGATGAGTGCAGTGACTCACACCAGGATTAGAGGTCCTTCAACCCCATCTCTCCTCTTTCCAGCCTCATTACACTAAGGGCCGGCCCGTGGCATAGGCGACAGGCAGTGGCCTAAGGCGCAAAATGACCGGAGGGGGGTCAGACGAGAGTGCAAAAAACACGACATTTAAACATCTTGCATCATGACGCGATTACGATTAACTGATTGATAATCTTAACACGTTAATAATGCATGTGTAACGGAGACTAGGTGGTGTGATCTGTGCAGGTAAACTTCACTCCCTGACTGCAAGAGATGCTCCCACAACTTTCATTAGATTGTGGCCTTGTTGTTAAAGCGCCTGCTTCCCATTCATCACCGGTTCAAAGTTCGAACCCTGCTCAGAGCCACTACCCTATTAAGAACCATTTTACTGGTAACACTGACACTGCGTGCTATTTTTGACAGCATTCAACTAAGTGAACTGCAAAAAGTGTTTACTGGCACGGTGATTTGGCTTGGCCATGCCATTTATTTAGGACATTTATGCATTTGGCAGACGCTTTTATCCAAAGCGACTTACATTGCTTTATCCTATACATTTTACATAGGTATTTGCAATACCCTGGGATCGAACGCACAACCTTGCGTTGATAACGCAATGCTCTTACCACTGAGCTACAGGAAAATCCAAAACAATACAATAAGCGTTTATTTGTGTCCCTACAGCATTTGCGCAGAGCTTTTTACACAAAATGTAAAAAAAAACGTTATCATTAACCTTTATCTAAATAATAATAATAATCACATTTTCATTTTATGAGCTCTTATTTTCAAATACAGTATTATGGAGAAAACGATCAGTTTTATTTTATTTTCAGCATTATTTTGAAATAATGAGTAGGTAATAAAACAAATATTTTTAGTTGTTATTTATTTACTTTCTATTTATTTTAATCACAATTCGTGTTATGTTAAAATAAATATGAATTTTGCTTCTAAAAAAAGTTTTGAATTTTCACATATTTCTTTATTTTTTATAGGATGGGCGCAATTTAAAATCTTGCCTAGGGCACCAACAGAGGCTGGGCCAGCCCTCATTACACTGAGACCAATGTGTCAACTAAATCACTTATAACGAGAATAACCTCCTCTTATTACATAACTGGAATGTAATTAATTCAGGATTAATTCAGGATCACTTGGGTGTCACACACTACACACAACACAACTCTTGTGTTTAAATGGTCTGAATTACTTGATAAAACAACATTATGACAATTGTGAATCATCAGCCTGGGAGCCAAATAACCGTACAGACAGACACGAGAGACAAAGACAGAACCAAATGAAAAATAAACAGTTTACAATGTCTTGACACACCCCTGCAGCAAAATCTCCCTCTAATACTGCAGCACCAGGATAAGACACATCAGTGGGAGCAAATGGGGGGGCTATTCTGGAAGTGTGTGTGAATGCACTCTCAGCAGTCTCGTGTAGTCTGTACTTGACTGAGAAAATGAAAGGATTGCAGTAGAAGCCACAGACCGAATGGGAAGGAGAGAAACAATAAAAAGTTCACCCGGGGATGAGTTAAAACAGACAGATAATACTGTGTATGAAAATCTCTCAATGAAGGGAAAACACAGATAGTGTCACCCATTCAACTACTCAATCGTGAATCATTGATTCAGTAATATGAAAATAGAAAAAGTCCCAGTTATCAATTGAGACAAATTTGGCTACAGAAACAATAGTGGTGCATCCAATGATTAAGGGCTTTAAAAGGGCAAGGTGGCAACCTTTGCGGACCGCCACTTCTTATTTTATCGATTAGCTGTTTGACCTATGAACTTTAGGATTTTTCAGGTCCAGGGATCTGCCCGTGTCAAAGCATTATGGCCTTTAGTTAAGCCGTGTGCACAATGTACCATTTGGTCTGACATGAATGACAACAGAGATCCCACTGTGTGACATGGATCATTTTCGTTCGTTTTCACCCTGACCCTAAGAATCATTCAAAAGTTTCTGCACTTTTACATTTTCAATAAATTGTTTTATAGTATGTTTATTTTACGTTTTGAATTACTAGGACATCGGCATGTCCTCATAATGTAGGGGGCATGGCCAAACACATGAATACACACCGCATTGTAAGGACTGTGCGACCTTATAATGTAGGTCAGACCAATGCACACACACACATACACATTTAACACAAAAATTACCTAAAATTAAATTGACTTTTTGGAAAATACAGCAGTGAGTGAATGAATGGAGTCAGGAACCAAAATCAAATGACTGAGGTAACAGAGGAATGAGGAAAAGGGCAGTTAGTGAAGAAATGCCTGAAAACTTAAGGTAGAAATGATTAGTTGTACTCTTTCCTAACATACTATCAACAAGTTTCATGAAAATCTAATAGGCGTGGTGCCATACTTCTCTTTCTAAAGTCACGTGTTAAAGGGAATGTGTGGAATATTTAGGAGGATCTATTGACAGAAACGCAATATAATATACATAACTTAGTCTTCAGATGTGTATAAAGACCTTAGATAATGAAGCGTTATGTTTTGTTACCTCAGAATGAGCTATTTCTATCTACACACACCGCTGGTCCCCATTACATGGAATTTGCCATGTTGTTTCTACAGTAGCCCTAAACGGACAAACTGCTCTACATCTCGCGTTTTGCAAATATGTTAATTCCTTCTGCAATGAAGCGAAAATTTTACTACATCTTTGTCCTGTGTCAGCCACCGTAGTGCTTTGAAAGGGAGGGATGAGCGGTGGAGTACTCTTTGTACTATCCAGGAAGAGTATGATGACAGCAACGTATCGTATCGTACTGCACCACACTCGCTTCATTTAGTTCTTTTTTTTTTAGGTTAATTTGCATTTTTTCATCTGTCATTAAGAACTACATTAATTTGTTCTGTTTCAGGGTGATTTTAGAAACTATGGTCAAATTTGTCTGTAAACAACAGAAAATAAGCATCTCTCCACAAACACCATTCTCCTCAGCCGTTCACCCAGGCTCTAGTATATTCACGGCTGAACATCTCCAAAGTCCCTCCTTTTCAGCTACCGACATCTGCCATATGTTTTCTCGAGCATGCCCAAATATGCTGCATGATTTTTTAACCTCCATACATTGTTTCCTATTACACCTCTGCTTGTTTGGCTGCCAGCTACCTTCAATCATTCAGCAAGCTGTAAATGTGCAGCCCAGCTGCTAAGATCAAGTGTCTCCATCCACATAACCTCACCATTTTTCACATGTACTAGGCTAATAAGCGGTGATCCCATGGGTGCTTAAGAGATCAAGCTTCCATGCACTTATTTTTACAGATTTTTCATGTATATTTGAAAAACTTAAAATTACAAAAAAGACCACAAATTTACAGGAAAAACATTTTTACATGAAAAAACTATTATTTTACGGTTTATTTCTAGTGCCTCAGCTGCCGGAATATTTTTGCAGTTTTTTTACAAGATTGTTTACAATTTATTTTTGAAAATACGGTCAAAAAAGCGTATTCTTTTTGGAAAAAATGGGGAAAACATGCAGTTTTACAGGGATTTTTTTTTACAGTTTATTTCTGGCGCCCCAGCTGCCAGAAAATTTCATTTTTTTTACTAGATTTTTTTCCAGTGTGGGTAATGTTACAATATAAGGACTAAATAAGCACTTGGGACATTTATCACTAGTCAAAAATATCTCTGAAATTATTTATCAACTAGTCAATTTATATACCAACGTACACATCAATAATGCAGAAATGCATACGTTTGTAAGGTTAGAAAGCATTAGAACAAAAATGTAAATGTTACATATTTTCATATCAGGGATGTTTGTTACTGTCTTTATAAGTGCATTGGGTGGGCATAAATGCTCCGAATGAGATGCAGTGCTGTGATGTGCTCCAAATAGATTTACACCTTTATCTGAACCAGAGCAGAAACACTATGTTTGCTTTTCCGGCTAAATATAACACACCGAGGTGTAAGTGTGTATGTGCGTGAATGGAGCTCAAACATTGTGGGTTATTCCACAGGGGACTATCGCAGGCATACACCTGGATGTTTGCGCATCGGTCGGAACTCAGTGTCCACGTGCGTGTAAATTTAGCAAAAGTTGCGTGTGTTTTGTTTTTTCAGCACACACCTGTGTATGATGTTCCTGTTTGGGATGACAACATTAAAACTGCCAGCAACCAGCATGTGGGCAGAGAAAAGAGACTGCGGAGTCGGATGGAAGAAGCAAATTAAATTTAACGTGGCAGGCAGTCTCCAGAGACAGTATATAAAAAGAAGAAAAGGAGATGCTGACAGATGCTAAGAGAATGAACTTTTTGTCACATACGACACAGGTATAAAGAGGTAGGGTGTATTATAAAATCTACAAAAAAAACATTTTTGGTGTTTTCTGATATACGACTTTAATGGGTGCTTGACTGTGCAAAACAAAACCCCCACTGCTAGGAGACTTACAAATTTGGTATTCATAGAAAATGTGCCATACAGATTTGCTTTTAGAGTCATTTTACAACAGTTTAAACTCGGCTCATCCATTCAGAACGGTTTATTCTGAACTATTCTCACCCCTAATAGCAAAGAAAAGGTGAAGAAACTCCAAGTAGGGAAGGGGGCAGAAAAGGAAGAACAGTGTAGACTTATTCATGCGATTTAAAGATATCTGTTTCCAGGAAGAGTAAATGATGAGAGCAACTTATCGTATCATACTGCACCACACCCGCTTCATTTAGTTCTTCTGCTAAATATCCACATATCCACACACATTTTACACAGCGATCCATCATCTTGGATACTTATGGTACAGTAAACGGAGTGTTTCTGGTTTTTAGTGATAATGTCAGGATGACCCATACTCCTGCAATCTGTCAAGACCTGAATGTTCAAACTCTTTGCGAGAGCGCTCGCTGGTACCACAAAAAACACACAGATGGACCATGATAAAGAACAGATTGCTTCATACCTCACTGTCCTCACATCCATCAACACACACGCAGCATTGCATAACAACGGTCCCAACACTGAGGCTTAGAGTCGATGACAACTCGCTTCAGATTATACATGGTAATTGCCCACCAATGGAGATTTATCCAGTATTCAGCAAGACAGCATTCTATATTTCTCATATGAATATGCTGTGTTGATTATCTTTTTTACTACAAAACACCATGGTTAAAGCAGCAAAACTATGTTAATTTGTGGTTACCCAAGTATTGTTTTTTGTATCCGAGTGAACACTGAACTACATCTTATATATCAAATTTCCAGCACAAACCAACATTTACATTACATTACATTACATTCATGTATTCATAACTTTGCTTTAATTTAGGCTTTCATCAAATAGTTTTTGTCTTTTGCATTTTATCAACACATTTATTTATGGGAATAAAACCCATGAGTTGTACAGCTTTATAAGAATTAGGGGGACACCCCAAAATGAACATTTTGTCATGAAAAACTACCCCTCAAGTTGTTCCAAACCTGTTAAACACAAAGAAAGATATTAGGAAAAATGTTAGCAACTGACATTTCTGGGGCATCATTGACTACCATAGTAGGAAAAAATATTCTATAATGATATTTTGAGGAAATGGGCACCTTTGACTACCATTTAAATTTGTTCCTGTGATAGTCAATGATGCCCCAGAAATGTCAGTGGCTAACATTTTTCCTAATATATTTCTTTGTGATCAACCAAACAAGGTTTATACAGGTTTGGATCAACTAGAGGGTGAGTAAATGATGAGAGATATTTCATTTTTAGGTGGAGTTGTAACTATACCAGACAGTATTGCATTCAAATTAATTCTGAATATGTTCAATATGTCCTTTTATTTTATATTCTATACTCTGTCTCTTGTGGGAAGAAGCTCTTATTTTAGCTTCAAAGTTCTGGCTCTAGCAGACTCTTCTGCGATGCAGGAGCAGAGGATGTTGGGATAGCTGCCCACTGATAAACTGTAGGAGACCGACAGGGATTTGTGGGATAGAGATGACAGATTAATCCTCTCGAGTGAGAGATGTGGAGAGTTATGAAACATCACAAATATCTCGGGAAGGACGGTCAAAAGGGAGCACAAAGTTCACGAAAGTGATTTGTATTCCAATAATGCTCGCTTAAAGGGATTTTTAGTGCACCAGGTGAACTCTGCAACAAAATCCTCAAAGAAAAGTGGGATTAGTCAACATAAGACAGCAAAAACAGTTTTTCCCCTGGCCAGTCTATGACCTAAAATAATCACACAAGAATATTTTCTCCAGTCCATTTGTCTTAACAGTCAAGCGTCCCTGGATGCTAGCGGATGTCATCATTTTCAGGGATCGCACACAGGAGTAACTGGGCCTCAATTCAGTACAGCTTTCCAGTCCCTTTCCTTCTCTCACTGCCATTTATACTGACATGTTAATGGCCGGTTTTGAATTACAGCCTTATCTTTGAGACGCTGGAGAGGAACGCAGAGCACACACACAAGAACAGGCTTTTTCAATTTATATACCTTGATGATTTCATCTTACTGAGCGGATTCATGGTTCTTTTGGGAGAGGAGCAGTGGCGTCTCCTCAATGAGTCTGCAAGGATGATCTCTCTTATGTTCACGTCTCCCTTCTTGCCCCCATGTGTAAGCAGTCTGGTGGTTTTGTCAGTCATGGTTCTTTTTTAACAGGCTGTAAATGGAAGGCTGTGTTCACTCATGCGGCACATCAGAAACGTTGCTTTGTAACCTCAGACGTGGCTACTGGGAATACCTTCTAAAATTTATCCAAAGAAAAGGTTCACTGTGAATGCATTTATATTTTCACCTAACTGTGAATGAAATAGCTTTTATTTGTTTAAAGAAACCCACGCATCAAAACCTTTGGGTTCCTAATGTTTTCTAGGGTTTGCAAGATACACGGTCTATAAATGTGCAAACAGCCAAAATATTGACCAACATCAATGGTTTTAGTCATTTGAAGGTTTTAAGAGAATATTGAATATGTTTCTAATTAAAAATGCATAAAAAGAACGTTCTGTAACACTGGTTAAAGGGAAAAAATATAAAGCGTGTGGTTATTTCGTTTGCAGCATAATGACACTCAATAATGATTATATACTGCCGCCTAGATGTGACATGTAGTACTATTGCTGCTGTCTTTCTGAACCTTGCATCTCTATATTTTGTGATTTTTATCATGGGTTTTGTAAATATCTAATCAATAAAAATAATTAAAAACCACTCGTCAACTTTCACAGCACAGTATTTAATCATTTCGAAAGGAATGTGTTTTTTCCATTTCCTGATAAACTGAATTTAAACCTCTAAGGTTTCGGCTGGACAGTGACGAAATTAAAGCTGGACAAATGAACATGTTGGTTTGTTTTCTCACATGGCCATCATGCAAGTGTCATGAATCCACAATATAACTAAACAGCATGTTAATCACCACACAACCAGGATTAGGAAAGATTTCCACATGTGTGGTTGTCAACACTGACATCACTAGGAGCTTGTGTTTAGTATGTTACAGAGATACCCTAACTAATAAAGTTTCATTCTACAGTTTGTCTTATTAGCTTTTATTTCATCTTTTGGTCGCCATGTTTTACAGCTAAACAAGAAGATATTTCAAATTTGTATTTAATGCACACAACATATAAAATTTAGCAATACCAAGTAACAAAATAAGAGGGGAAAATGTTCATAAGTACACTTAAATGACGGAATACTTTTAAGATGGTAAAAAAAAAACTTCACATGAGCAATAACTAAACACGTCTCTTCACAATTCATCTCATTTTGAGGTGTCCATCTGAGTGGATTCTGACAGGAGAAAGAGAGAGGAAGAACATTTGTTACCAAAATAATTTGAAATAAGCATACAAAAGTGTCTGCCAAATGCGTAAATGTTCTATGAACAAGAAGTAAATATGTATTAGCTTTTGGCAAAATATGGCCATTTTCAACAGTTTTTCAAACAACACAAGTTTTTCTGAAGAAGCAAAGGTAGTAGGCATGGGCCGAATACCGGTCCCAAGGTATACCGCGGTTTGGAAAGGTGTGAGCTGTTTTGTGCAGGAATCCATCAGGTTCTGTGCAATATTTAGTTTATGCTTAGTTAGCTGTTTGCTCATCTGCATTTCATTTATTTATGTATTAATGTATGGATGAATGCATGTAAGTTTAATTACTGGAAATGCATTCAAAAGAAGACAGGGGTGAAAGGGGTGTCATGCATTCAAAATGTTGGGGAAATACTGATTTAACCTGACATATTGTTCATGTTTAATACTGTTCCAAATATTTTGTGTTGCTTAAAAATCAAATCTATTGTGTTCGATGTTTTTTCCTCAGACATTTAAAATAACACATTTTAAAGCGCAATACCGCGAAACCGTGATAGTTTGGCTTAAGGTTACTATACTTTTAAAAAACACACAAAAAAAAAACTAAACAGAAGACTTACGTGTTTCATTGAAGAGGAAGGAGTCCTGATACTCTTTCATGTACTGTGAGGATCGGGACTCATCTAAGAAGAGGGAATAAACTCTCTTAATGTCCTCCACTTGGACTTCAGTGCCCTGTAAGGAATGTAGAACTTTGGTCAGACAACACCGTCTCTATTATTTCCTTGAGTTGTATTATGCTGCTTGGCCGTGATGTTAGACACTGTCATGCTGGCATTACCCGGCGTTTGCGGCACACCAGGCCTGCAGTGCTGATGAGCTGGATGGCATAACGGAGAGAAGTCTCCTGTCCGATACGTGTTAAAACTGTGTGTGCCTCCTCGCTGAGCTCAACATCCTCTTCCTCACAGCTGTAACAAATAATGAAAATAAAAAAAACTCACAATGCCAACTTATGATCTGACCTTATATAGCACAATAGACAAAATGACTGAATTTATATGGAAGACCTGCATGTGCCAAAATGGGCAAGTGACCAAAGAAATTAGACCAATTTCTTTATTTAACATACATCAAAATCACTATATCTGCATGTTAAATTACCTACTACAATACAGAAAGTTCTCTCACCGAATCTTTAGAATCTGTCTGGTCTCTTTTTCAGTGTAGGGAGATGTAGCGATGATCAGCAGACGGTCAAGCATGTCTATAGGAATACCATGAGGACTCTGGTAGTTGGTGCCTCGAATGCTTTTTTTTTTAAATGAATAACAACAATGAGGATTCATTGAGCATATCATTTATTAATGTCATTTGTTGATATTGTGTTTATGTGTGTACCGGGTGATGCCTCGGTTAGTGGCCATGATGAGTACAGGTGAAAGATCACTCTCTAGAGCACGATTGAGAAATGAAAAGCATTCTATATCCAACATGTGGACTTCATCTATAAAGAGAACCTACAACCACAGAAAAGAAGTTAAGAACACTGCAAAGTAAATGTATATCTATACACTCATTCTCCTAATGGTTAAAACCTGTTTAACAAAAAAGTCCTATAGTAAGTCTTTTGTCTGGCCTGCTTACCCCAGGAATGATCTCCGCTTTGCCCTCCTCTCTCCACTCCGACACTTTCGCATTGATCTGCTCCCGGACCTCTGACTTAATTTCTCCTGTGTCACCTGCAGTACAAACACCAGTCAAATCTCATTTTATCATTTCTCAAGACTAATCAGGGATCGGTCCCACTGAGCTGGTTTGTCAGTTTTGAAAAGATGATAAGGGGCTGACAAACCTGAAAATAAGGCCAGAAATCCCTGAGTGCGGCTGTTAATGACATCAATTTCGTGAAGGGAGACAGTGTGAACCACCTCCTTCCGTTTCTGCAGTTCTCCCTCTGGACATTGCACAAACTGAGTCTGAAAACAATCGAAAACAACAGCGCTAGAAAACTGTCAGGGAAATGATTGATAGACCGACAAAATAATAGTTCAGAGGTGAAGAATGAAAGTGTACCTGTGACCCCATGGCATCGTAATCTCTTGCTCGAGTAAAAGACCGGCCCAGTTTGGTAATCTTCCCTGTGGCTTTATCTATAGTGATCACATCCCTATAGAGTACAAGAAATGACATGTAGTCATTTATTATTTCTTAATCCACATCCTTTATCATCCTTTCTTTTTGTTTGGAATAAAAAGGTTATTAATATCAGGGCTTTCTAATCTACGCACCCAGCTTGTACTCTTTCCTTACTGAGGCTCTCGATCATCTTGTTACCCAGGTCATAGATGGTCTCCATCTCTGTTGTCTTCAGTGTGAGCTTACCCACTTTTGAGCCCTGAACACAGACACAAACAGGGGGAAAATTTTTCAGATCCAACTGGGTTCACATTAAATGAATCAAGCGCAAGCACCGACATACCAGCACTATTCTGGGACCAGAACCACATGTCTCATTTATCAAAAACTCATTTCTCACTTTTATAATAAAACAAAATTTCCCACTGAAGAATAATATTTTCCTCAAAGGGATAGTTCATCCAAAAATGAAAAATCTGTCATTTACTCACCCTCAGGTTGTTTCAAACCTGTATACATTTCTTTGTTCCAATGAACACAGAGAAAGAAATTTGGAAGAATGTTAGCAATTTTTAGTTCTGGGACATCATCCACTACCATAGTAGGAAAAACACATCGTTTTGTCTGTTGAACACATAATGAGATATTTTGAAGAATTCTCATGGGCACCTTTGACTACCATTTAATTCTTCCTACTATGGTAGTCAATGATGTCCCGAAACTGAAAATTACTAACATTCTTCCAAATATCTTTCTCTGTGTTCATTGGAACCAAGTAATTTACACAGGTATGAAATTACACGAGGGTGAGAAAATTATGACAGAATTTTCATTTTTGGGTTAACTATCCCTTTTAATAATGTTTTCTGACCAAATAACTAAATTACTCCAGAGTAGGTAAAGTGTGCCAAAGCTTCTCAGCGCAGCTTCACAAAGTACCATTAAAGTTTGTTTTTTAGAGTTTAAAAAAAACTAACCAGAATAAAAATATTATCTATGAAGCACACCCAAAGTAAGGATTTAGAAAAAAGAAACTCACCGTTCCTGTGGCAGGTCTGTCTATCTGAATCTCCACCACCTCTCCTTCAATAATCTCAGTCTCCTCTCTGTCGAGCACCAAGAAAGGTAGAACATTAGCTCACCTAACCAACTAGGGTAAACTTAACTATATTCAGGCTGTACAGCTTTAAGTCTTCTGAGTTATGTGTAAGGACCAGATTATAGTATTTTTTTAATTCTTCAGGAAAATTCACAGGACAACCATGCAAGATAAAATATTATACAAGTTAAGTAAACAATTTAACCCCCCAACATATGATCATCATATTAGATCATAGTGTTAAAGCGTACTGGTAAAAGTTATTTTCTAAAAATTGTATTATAAAACTGTATGCTGTTTCACAATTCAATAAGCTTGACTCACTTAATCCTGACACCGATGGCTTTGCGGAAGGCTTGGCTCAGTGCTTCTGTCTTGCTCATCTCTAGAGAAAAGATCTCACTTCCAGCCATAGCAGTAAATGGTGTATCAGGACCAAGAGATTGAGCAATACCTGTAGAATAAAAACAGATTACGATTATCATTGGATCCTGTTTCATTTGCTGAGCCTGTTCTGAGCCATAAAATGTAAATCACACTTTATCAGTCATTAAGAAAAACAATCTATGCATAGTTTAATCTTTAAGTGAATGCAAGTGCAAATTAATGAACTTTGTAAATTAATGTGCCACAAAAAATGGTCAAGGTTTACTTATATAGCACCTTAAAACAACACAAGTGTTGACCAAAGTGCTTCACAAGCAGTAGCAAAAACATACATAATAAAAACAAATCACACCAAGTATTATTATCTGATAGCTGATAGATATAAAAACAGAGATTCATAATAAAAAGCTTCAGCACAAACAACTACCCCTGAAATTTTTTTTACATACGAGAATAAAACCAAGTTATGTGTTGCAGTGGAGCAGTGGCTAGCAACGCCAAGGTGATCAGATACAATGTATAGAATAATGCAATGCAAGTCACTTTGGATAAAAGCGTCTGCCAAATGCGTAAAAATGTAAATCCATGTAAAGCGAAAATAAAACTGGACCCAAAATTAAACCCTGTGGCACCCCACAGGTGATCGGCAATGGAGATGAGGAAAATTCTCCAATTTCAACTGATATACTCCTATTTGAGAGATAAAACTCAAACCAGTCTAGAGCAGCATCACGGATCCCGACCTAATGGTTTAATCTGTTTAACAAAATGCAATGGTCCACAGTATCAAAGGCTGCGCTTAAATCCAGCAGCACAAGGACTGCACATTTACCAGAGTCGACTTATAATAAGATGTCATTTGTCACTCTGAAAAGGGCGGATTCAGTACTGTGCCTTAAAACCAGACTGAAAAGGGTCTCAAATGTCGTAACAAATGAAATACGGTGTAAGTTGGTTAAGAACTACCTTTTCCAGAACTTTCAGCAGAAAGGGCAGCTTGGAAAGGGTCTATAGTTATAAAGTCTGGAAGAATGCAACTTACCCATTGCAATAGCCGTCTTGCCCGTTCCAGGCTGGCCAGCAATGAGCACAGCACGACCAGCAATCTGACCATCTTTGATCATTTCCAGGATCAGCCCTGCTGCCCTACGAGGTGCCAGCTGACCCACCATCCCCTGGGACACCTGATGACAGTGACAGACAGACAGAAGAGTGATTGTCACTACATGTAGTCCGGTTAAAAAGTGAAAGTCAAACATGAGTATGCAGTTACTGGAAAATTCAATCAAACACATTAAATATTACCTGTCGTGGTTCCAAGGCATCATCCAATCCAAGACCACGAATGTGAGAATGTGCACCTGTGACAGAAGAAAATATTTACTTCCTTTATTTCGAAAAACATTCTTGCACAACTATTCAATGACATGTATTATTATTTATTTAATTTAGTTTCTTACCAATCCTCTCTATCCGAGTGATGTCTCGCACCTCCGGAACCTTCGTAGTTGCCACCTGTCATAACAAATGAAGTAAGAATGTAAATATTGCGTAAAGTGCCAGTATTCAACACAGAAATATTGTTTAAATTTGTTTTCTTCATGGTTTTGTCATTTGATAGGTCAGCAGTCGTTAAGCGCGTGTTCGTTGCCATAGTGACATACGCAACACTCCAGCTAACGTTAACTGGTTTCGAAAACTCTTAACGTAAGAGTTAGTTTTGGAAAAGAGAATTTAGGTTGCAAATACATTAACAGTAACGTAAGCATGTTAAAGTTTATATCTTCACTGAAGAATGTGATAACAAGGACTAAACAACTATAAAATTAAGCTATGATCACACGCATGCTAGTAAAAGATCATTCGGCGGGATGGGCTTCGATCCCTTTCTAGTTGGTCGTCATACATTCTCATGACAGTACATCAGAAGTTCAAAAATTAAAACGATCTGTTGTTGCACCATGAACCACATGTGCTAAAAGCGGCAAGCTCACAAACGTGTTAACTACATTCAGCTTGTTCGTCTAAAACATTTCGAGACGCTACAGACTATAGACAGAAGAGAGAAACGTATGGATTATCCTGTAAATAACCAAAAAGAATAACAAATAAGTAACTTTAACTGAAATAAAACAAAATATGAATTTGTTTTACCTGCGCTGCCATGTTCACTCCTGTAGGGTATCAGAATGAGTGCGCCGTGGAAACCAGTCCGGGTGGAACACATGATCTTGCGATTGGGTCCTGGATTGGGAATCTATGCATGTACTGTATTTTTTAGGAAAACTAAAAGGTTTTTATCTACCAATGAAAGGGAATGCTTGAAACTGCTCAGTGCTCAGAATGCAAATAGAACGTATAATTAAAAAGTAACTTTTATCGTAACGAGCTTGCTTTAGCATATCAGTATATCAATTATTAAATTATGTTATATTTAATAAATAATTTAATACAGGAAATACACAATAGCTTGATTAAATAACAGGTAAATACATGAAATAGTTAAGTTGCTTCCTGGTACTGTATAGAGAATTTGACTATAAGAAGATGTCCATTGGGTAGCCTGATATAACCTGTAGCAACCAGCAGATGTCACTCTTGTTATTTATCTGGTTGTCATTGGGATCATACTAAGAGTTTTTTAATGTTTCAAAAATCATGTTTTTATTTTATGTGTAATGTTTTATTGTGTTAGTTAGCTGTGTTTTTTTTATTTTTTTTATTTAGTTATTATGGCTTAAATGAAAACGAACCAACTGCAGTTTTATTTATATTACTTGGAATGCACAATAAACATATTTTTGATTCTTTTTAAAACAGAGTTATCTCATTTTGGAACCAAACTCTGTATTCATTCTGTGCACTCTGAAGTGTAGGTATCAGCATCTTTATAATCTGTGCACCATCACAAAACACATTGTCTATTAGATTTTTTCGTAGATGCTTCAAGTAAACATTTTAACAACAATACATTTTTAGAACAGACTTTTATTTTGTTGCCAGTAATGCACACATAATTAGACAAAATCTTACAATATACAGCAAATTAAACCTTCATAATCACTAAAGTACAATCACACAAATGAATTCAAAATAAAATGTATTCAAATTTGAATATATTATTTAAGCCATTTTATATGATCAATCATCGATTAAAATACAAAAGCAACAGTGATCAGAACCATAAGAATAAACTTAAAAATATTATATTAATAAAAAAAGAAAAACATCCCCAATGCCCCCTCTGCACTTTAATATCTACTGCTGACAAATAGATATAGCAGACTCATACCACACCCAGAAGCCAGGATAGACTGGCTCACTAAAAGTAGCTTTAAACTGATGAATAAGAGACATGGACTCAGACACATTGTAAAAGGACAGAGTGCCCCCTGCAAAGTCTAGAAACACCCCAATACGGGACGAGTAGGGTGCTGTAATCTCATGCTGATCTTTGTTGTGTCGGGCAGAATAGCTCGAGTCAGAGCAGAAGAGACTCCAGGACTTGCGGTTGTAGCCAATACGAGCCGAGTCCCCATAACCTGTCCTCTTAATGCCTTTATAAGTGACACCAATGGAAGCTCCCTCTCCGCTCCACTCCACCTCCCAGTAGTAGCAACCTCCCGAAAGAGCCTCTTGACACAGGACCTGGGGTAAGCAGTCAAATCTCTGGCTGCTGTCATTGTACGGCTGTGGTTCTCTCTTAAGCGCTGCTTTTCTGTTGCCGCGGGAAATGTAGAGCTGTCTGTATGCTGTGTTGGAGTCCAGAGTTAGCTGGCAGGCATCTTTAAAACAAATTAGAAGCGGGATGGTCATGCATTGACAAAACATACCTCTATGCTGGTGTGTAGACAAAAGGTTATTTGGTTGACCCGATACTTAATAAAAAGGATACGAAGACCCTGCTCACAATGAATCTTTGTGCACCCACGTGTACAACCACCTGCATGCAAGAATCTTGATCCATATTCATAGGCGGTTCCTACTTTAGACTATATTTCTTTAGTGCTTCAAGACGCAAGGTCACTTAAGTGTGGATTACAAATGTGAATGGTCAAGTTAAGACAGAAACCACAGAGTCAAGATATTAAAGAATTCGACTAAAGAATTAAAGACCACTTAGTGTTTGCAGAACAATCAATGCTAATTTTGCATTTAGGCGAAGCAATTATTTATTAGAAACATAAATAAGAACTAGTCTTCCACTAGGAGTCCTGATCTGGGAACAGCTCTGCTAGTTACTAACACATTGTGGCAAATCTGATCCTAGATCAGCAGTCCTTAAAGCCATAGTTTATTTAAAAATGAAAGTTCTTTCATCGTTTACTCACTCTCATGTCATTCCAAACCTGACTTGACTTATTATCTTCAGCACAATACAAAAGAAGATGTTTTGAAGAACGTTGGCAACCAAACTACATTGGCCCCCATTGACTTCCACCGTATGGAGACCAAACCTAAAACATTTTTTTCAAAATATCTTCTTGTGTTCCACAATAAATAGTCAATACAGATTTTTAATGACACGAGGGAAAATAAACGACAGTTTGAAAAACAATGTAACAGGGACAACATGCAGATGGATAAGTGTTGCCTTGATAAAAGAATCACCTGCCTAGTAGTTGAATCTGCACATTGCCTGTTAGAGCTGGTTGGACATTTGGTGGTGGTGTCTGCCGGAAGTTCTTGGACGCCTCTGATCTAGAGGGCCGAGAGGGTCGATACACATTTAAGACTACGTCTCCACACCCTACATATATGTCTTTCTATTTTCTTTCCATAACTCCACATATTTACAAGCTTTGTTCTGACATATTTGTATGATAAGGGTTTTAGTTCCCTGAAAGAGCGCAGCTGAGTTTTCAGTGATGACAGTTACAATGAATCACCCATACACCCACTTTCTGAGCAAACTAAACCTGTTTTTATGATATGCTTAGACACAGAGTAAGTATCTAAGGAATGATGTTAGACTACTCCCACTACAATGAGACAAAGCCAGCATGTCTTGTAAGAAGTTGTGAGCTAATTAACATTAATTTGACTGACCTTTTACTCAATATCCCATGAATGTTATCGACACCACATAAAAATGAAATTTTTGTGTAAACACAGATAAACTTACGCTGGACGAGATCGTCTCTTGTTCGAGGCTCTCTTGTTTGGAGTAACTCGTCTCTTGTTCGAGGCTCCCTTGCTAGGTTGGAGCTCTTGTGCATGTCAACATCATCAGCTAGAAATAAAGAAAACGATGAAAATATGACCAAAGGTCTAATAGTTCTATTAATCTCAACAGTAATCTCAGCAGATGACATTGAAACCGTTACTCATTTGTATCGTAACAAACAGATCATGTCAGTGAGTGAGGAACTCTAGGTACTTTTTGAGTGAGGTGAGGATACAATTACACGACACGAACCGAAGGTCAAATAAAAAAAGTGTGTGCCTTAATGTGTGTGGATTTTATTGGGAAGATCAGCTAATACATCTGCATTTAATGGGATGTTGCTTTTAAGATCGTTCCTTAGCAACTGGCCCAAAAAGTCCTTGGTCTCCGACATTGGCTGTAGATAAATGCCTTTCCAAAATTCCAGCTCATATTCACAAAGTAAACAGCAGGGAAGCTGAATTTTCATCAACTTACACTTCATGCTCTTTTTCTTCTTGTATTCCTCCAGCTGGCAGAATGGCATTTTATTTACTAAAAAGGAATGAACAAGGAAGTCAGTTTTTTAGGATCTACATAAAAGCAAAATGCCATAATGAATGAATATTTTGACAAGACAAAAACAGACATCAATGATCTAAAAGCAATGACATCAGCGAATAAAACAAGCCTGAACATTTAAGTGCAATAATTATAATGAAATAATTATTTATTTCTTATTGCAAACCGCATACCTGTTTTTGCTACTTTGACCAGCTCTTCATTGCTGAACTCATTTAGATGTTGCTTCATCTCAGATACGGTCTTTGTGACAGCACCAAAGGAGAAGTAGGGGTTCACAGTAACAGAGGGAAGCTCCTCAGCCTCAGTCTGGGCGATCAGCATGTGGTAACTCTGCAGTAAGGAACCAAAAACCTTTAATCTTTGTAGTTTTTTTGAGCTATTATTGTGGCATAACAGAAAACTTAAATCAATTTTTTTGTATACTGAACTTATGCAATATTATTCAATGTGGAGTGACACTAAAATCTATCCATCTGATGCATTATTTTCTCTGCATTCTGATTCAGTCACCTGGATGAAGTGGATGTGGTCCTCGGTGCGAGAGAGTTGTGTCAGCTCGTTGTCTCTCCTCTTCAGGTCAGAAATTTCATGCCCCAGACGCTCCATGTGACCCTCGGCTGTGTTAAGTGCTGCCTTCTTATTGCTCGAGATGAGTTTGCTCATTTCCTGTTGCATTCTTTCAATGGAACGAAGCATGTCACCAAATAGCTTTTCGCTCTCCTGTAAGGCCTGCTGTGCTGAACTCTGAAGAAACGAAAGGAATTATTATTCTGTTGCTGTTATGTTCAAGGAACAGTTCACCCAAAAATGTTCTTCATTTACTCACCCTCAAGTTGTTCCAAATCTGTATACATTTCTTTGTTCTGATGAAAGATATTTGGAAGAATGCTTGTAACCAAACAGTTCTTGGCCACCATTGACTACCGTAGTAGGACACAAATTGGTTTATAAATATATATATTATTTTGAATAATGTAGGAAAGCTAACAGTTTTGGGGCACTGTTGAATACCATTGTAATTTTTCCTATGGTAGTCAAAGGTGGCCAAGAACTGTTTGGAACATTCTTCCACATATCTTTCCCTGTGTTCATCAGAACAAAGACATTGATACAGATTTGCAAAAACTTGAGGTTGTGTAAATCATGACAGAATTTTATTTTTGTGTGAACTGACCCTTTAAGTTTAATTATTGTACATTTTTTATCATGGAACTACTAATATGCTAAGAACATATCACTTAGAAACTGTAAAAGTACTGTTCAACATACAATTGCAAATCAATAATTATTTCTGGAGAGTAAAAATCTCTACCAGAGAATATTAAATTAAAGGATGAAATCTGGCAACCTTCTTGTCTTTATACCCTATGACCCCACCCCACATCTCTGTTCATTCTTCAAACACACCTTAAGTGCTTCCACAGCCTGTTTTAACTCATCCATTTGTTTCACTCGGTCGTGGATCCTCTCCTGGATTTCAGCCTGGGTGGCGCCCAACCGTTGCTATGGACAATTATAAACAAGAAATTCATGACAATGAGTTGCAGCCACAAAGGAATGTTTGAATTACAGCATCCTTCCACAACTTCCACTTCCGGTTTTCATGAACTGTGACTCTTTGTGTGCTTGATAGAAAACACCTCCATTATTTCGAAGCACATTCGTTTATTTTTACATCATCAAATATGGTGGGTGTGTTTGCTTCATTCTTTTACACAGAAACCCAACAGGTTATTGTGCAATACTGCGTGTGTCTGCAGAAGAATGCAGGGTTTTCTTTACTGTTAATAATGAAACCTCTCTTTCACTAGAACGTCAGCACAGATCGAATTTTTATTTCCTTTCTGGGTGGAGATCACTCACTGGACGTGTTTGTTTTAGGAAGGCTGGCTACTTTTAAGACCCTATTGAATCAAAATGGGAGATTTATACGTTTGTCCATGTCTGTTAGCTTTAAGGGCATCTAAACACCTTGTGTACTCTTAAACATTTCATTCTAGCAGAAATACACATTTAAAGTTTACAGTCTTTTTCAGGAATACGGAGCAAAAATATCGATGAGTTTTCGAATCACTTTAGAATGAGAATGCCGCTAGTCACTTCAGACTAGCAATGGCAAATAATTTTAATGGCTGTGATATAAAAACTTAGGCTACTGGCTATATTAAGAGCCCTTCTGCACCAACTTCCTGTTTCAACTTGAAAATATGCAAACACAGAAAATTCTGTTTATATAGTTTGTCATTTACATGCATATAACTTGCATTTTCATAATATAATTTTCATAATATAATATTTTCACAATCTAATATATTTGTCACGATGGTGCTGGTGATGATACACTTTTCACTATTTAATCTGTATTTTCCAATAGTAAAAATATGACCTCAGTGTCACTGTTGATACACAATTCCTCCACAAACACACTCCCGAGCCCTACCTGCATTTCTGCTCTTTCCTGTTCGGCCGACACCATGTCATGACCCTTGTGCTCCTTCACTGTACACAGCACGCAGACACACATCTGATCCGTCCGACAATAGAGCTCCAGGCCTTTCTGGTGCTGAGGGCATATCTGACGGTCCAGGTGTCCGATCTCATCCACCAGCTTGTGACGTTTAAAGGTGGCTGATTCGAAATGAGGCTTCAGATGCTTCTCGCAGTAAGAAGCCAGACACATCAAACAAGACTTGACAGCTTTGAGCTTCTTTCCGATACAGATATCACATCCCACATCCTGAGGTCCTGCGTAGTTGTAGTCAGGTGTTGGAGGTGCAGGCGGGAATTCCGTTTCTTGTTGGGAATTTCTTGGGTTTCTCAGGGTCGAAGACGAATGCCGAGAGGACTGAAGCTTGCGTGGGCTCGGCCTCTTGCTGTAAGTCACCTTGCACTGTGGACACAGGTATTGTCCGGTGTGGTCTGCATGATCCCAGTAGGTATTGATGCAGACCAAGCAGAATACGTGACCACATGGGATGGAAACAGGTTCCCTAAGATCCTCCTTGCAGAGGTAACAGATGTCCTGGTCGTACGACATGGCTCAATCCCCAAAGAAATCTGAATGAGATCTCAGAAGAGGAAACGCGTGCGTATGCGAGACAAGAAAAGTGAGTTTAAAATGCCACCACTGCATGTTTTATAGAGTAAACAGGGAGGGAGGCTAAACTGGTTATGCAGAAACCTGTAAATGAATGGGGGAGTGGCTGAAGCACAGGTGAAGAGAGAGATTGGGAGAAAGAGGCAACATGTATCATCAGGTGTCAATGAAAAGAAGACAGCGGTGTAGAAAAGAATAAATGAAATGTATGATTTCTTCTGAAGAATGTACATTGTCCCTGTCGATTTCAAAACGAGCCATGTTCCTAATTTTTTGTCAGTGTCAGCTGCATTTCTTTTATCTTTAATAAAACTTGCCTTGTTTGCTACTGCATTTTGTTGCAAACTATGATCTCATTGTTTGACCTTTTTAAGAACAGCGAGCCCCATGCGGTCAGATGTGTGGGGCATAGTGCTCCACTGAGGAGGAGCTGCCGTGACGGATGAGTACTTAGAGACCAAGCATGCGGTGATCTTTGGCACAGGGCATCAAAGCAGGAGAGTAAATTATTTTAGGGAGGAAGAGTATACTTGGCCCATTTCTTGACAGACTTGAGTAAGAAAATATATATATTTACTTATTCTGTTAAAGTATAAGTGTGTACTTTTTAGGTACAGTAGATTTTGCAGCTGAATCGCAAAAATAGTAATGGTTATTGAACACCGCTTTTATCTGCTGTTATCCAAACAGTGTAGTCCAAAAGTAAGTCTGGCGTTTTAATGTGTGTGACTAGTCACATTCACACTTTATAGAGCTTTAACTGATAGGAAATTGGTTATAAGTAATACAATAGAGTAACAAAAGTATTACAAGAGTTACATCTTTCAGCTTAAAGGGATAGTTCACCCAAAAACGAAAATTTGGTCATCGTTTACTCACCCTCAAGCTGTTTCAAAACTGTATATGCATCTTTGTTCTTTTGAACACAAAATAAGACATTTTAAAGAATGTGGCAAACTAACTACCTTCTTTCCTACTATGGAAGTCTATAGTGCCCCGGATCTGTTTGGTTACAAACATTCTTCCAAATATATGTATTTGTGTTCAGCAGAACAACGAAATTCACATAGGTTTGAAACAACTTGAGAATGAATAAATGATGACAGAATTTTCATTTTTGGGTGAACTGTCCCTTTAAAAAGTTTACCAAACTTTGTATTTATGCATCCAAATATTGCAAGGCAAGGGAATCCCTCTGAAGAAAAACATTTTACATCTATTTCTATGGTACAACACACACAAAAAAAGTTGTTTATTCTTGTTGCTCAAAGATGGAAATAAGTGTTTGTTTTAGATTAGCCTCTCTCATCTCTCTCGAGCATACATCCTCTGTACAGCACAGTCCACAAAGCTCCAGGAATCACTGTTGGAAAACAGGAAGTGGAAGTGAGTTTGCAGTGGCTCGCATGGAGCTGTTGAAAGCAAATTAGGGGTTTTCTGCTGGGATTTCTCACTACATATAACTCAGTCATTTATTTTATTCCTATAATGTCAGTTTTAAAACATATTTTTATGCAAATTTAACAAAATGTTAATGATCAATAATATTACACATAAAATATAAATATTTATATTGAAAATCCAAAGTCGCAACTCGTAGATGGACGGCCATCTGTAACTTGTACTCATTTACGCCAAGATTCCGGCACGAGATGGTTGCCGGCTTGTGAGTTTCAGCACTGAGAGGAAAAAATGTTGGCAGGAATGCACTCAGGCCTAATAAGTGAGATAAGAGCAAGTCACGGGAGGCCAGCAAAGGTGAAAGTTTCCACTGTGCCGGAGAATATCCAGACTTCCACAGGACATGTGGTGTGTCGGTGCAGGAGAGTCTGCAGCATCTGCAGTCTGACTCCGGATCAGTGAGTCAGTGTGTGGTCACTAAATTACTGGTTGGATTACCCTTCTCGAGTAGTTTCAAACCCGCTGGACTTCTGTAAAACATAGAGGTTTAAGAAAGAACCGAGACTATTTGAAAGATTGTTGTAATTTCTCTTAATTTCCAAACAGTGAAAGTGAATGAGCATTATGATTAACATTCTGCCTATTGTGTTTCAAAGAAAGTCATACGGGATTGAGACAACATGAGGGTTAAGATGACAAAATGATGATATATATTTATTTTTGGATAAACTATTTCTTTAATTCACAGCTCAGAATAGTTGATTAATAAATTAAACAATTATTCGAGTTAATCTGCAAAATAAAACATGTATAGTCATAATTACACTTAAGTTATCATTGAGAATGTATTTAACCATATTTTCCAAATGTTCTGAGCCTTTTGTCAAATGCAATTTTCCTGTAGAATACAGTATAAATTACACAAAACAGCCCGTCAGATCACTTCACTCATAAATTCATATGTTAGTGTTTGGTCTGCATTGCTGTCAGTGGATGGATGCTGACACTGTACTGATGGTGCAAGAGTATTTATAGGCTGATCTAGTCTTTCCTGATTGTGTTGTAACAGAAACTGCTTGTCATTCCACGTCTGTACAGAAAGCGTGGACGTGAGTATGCTGCAAGAACAGAATGATTGACATTTTCCCTGACAGCTTATCTACTTATCACTCACTGTGTCACTCATGTCTTCAAAACAAAATCCATGCTCAGGCTATTCAAACTTTAAAAGGTATTTCATCATCATAGTGATAAAAATGAACCATTTAACTAAAAGCAAAAAAATATTTATAATATTTATATAAGTCAAAACATTAACATGACTATAAAATTATTGATATTGTATAAAATAACATTAATCCAACCATAATCTTAAATTAAACATCAAATTAGCTTTCTGAGTCAATTAAACTTAAATTATGTAGAACTGACTTGTATTTTACAACTCGATATTTGAAGCCAGTTCAATATATTTAAGTTCAATTGACAAGTAAAGCTAATTTTATTTAACTTAAAAATGTAAGGCAGCTGAAACTGGTGATTTTTTTTTACAGTGAGCATAGTAAAGATAATTTGAAGCAATATCCTCCTTTTGTTCTTCATGAAATCACATGATGTCTTGGAAAACCAATTACAAGATCTTATTTATAAGTGTTTTCTCCTATGAAAACAGAATCTGTTTCTTCATGTACTCGCAGTGAAACACCCTGGAGAGATTCATGAATTCCTCCGAGTGCTGTTCTTCCTTTGGGCTTTTCGTCAATTTCATTCTGCACAGTCTGTTCAATTTTATCTGGACTTTCTCCAGATGACCAAGCAAACACACACCCACAACAGTGCGCTCTGTATTTTAGCCAAAACTCACAAAGGTGACCATTGTTCATGGGAAACACTTGTAAATACCTTGCTTCCACCCACTGACCGTTGGAACGGCCAGAGGCGAGCCCACGGTTTTAACTTCTTACTCTTCACACTTTGTCACCCTCCAGCAGGCAGCAAACCCACCTTCCCCTTAATCAGGTAGTTAATGAAACTTGTCCTCTGACCCTTAATATACACAAGGAAACACGAAACCTCTGGCATGCACAACAGTCTCTGCTGAACTGATGTGAACTCTGAGGGGTCAGAACGAGGGTGTGGAGAACAATAAAGGTTGTGTTAAAGGAACTGATTTCTTCTTACAACATTTCCTTTATCCAGACCATGAGAACAATATGAGCAACAACACCCCATGCACTAAATATGACTGATCTTTGACCACCATTCATTCGGAAAATCAGTCCTCCTAGCTGTAAAAGATCAAAAACAGATGTCAAATATGTAGTAAAGGCGCTAAACTACCATGCTAGGTTTTTGACTCTTGGTTAATCAGTAATGCGGTGTATACCTTGTACTGTAACTCCTGGAATCTGATCAACTCTGGGAAAAGGTGAAAAGAAACTGGCTTATCAGAAACAAGACCAAATAAGGAAAGAGGTGAAACTATTTATGAAGTGATGCAAGATGTGTGTATTGGGCAGAGCTGATGGTTAAACCGTTTGTAACCAATCAGCATGTGATTGGTGTCAGTTTCTATCAGTCGGGCGTCACCTGGGCTCTGGCCAATTCAAAGTTCTTATTTTACCTGTAATCCCCATTTTGATTTTTACATGCATTTTTGTATCATATAAAATATATATATTCAGAGGATTCATATACTTTAAATAAAGAGAAAAAGCATTATGTAATTCATTCAACATTAGCTTTTTATATTTATTTGTTGTCGGAATCTGCTAAATGCTCGAAAGTAAGTGCTTCAATTGTATCGCTGTTCATGTGTTGTTGGAATGGAGGGAGAACACAACAACAGGGAGGAGTTTGTTATGATTAATGTGCATATTTATCACAGCTTGGCTATTATATTATGTAAACCATATTTACTCATGAATGATTCCTAGACTTTATCTCACTGCCAATTACTCACTTGTATCTGAAACAGGTTTGTACTGCATTCAAAAGAGGTGTGTATATGTGTGTGATTTGTTTTGTCACAAGATTATATCAAAGGTACAAGACTGCTTACGTCACGCTGTATAACACATTCATGCTCACATCAGTCTATGCAATGCAAATACTTCAAATTTTTTGCTACACCCACCAAAAATATTTGTTACTAGCAAAAACTAACTACAAAACGAAAATGTCACGTTAGTGGTTTGAAATATTTTCAAAAACGTAGTTTATGTTTCTTTTATGCCACACCCACTTAAAGCAAAACAATGACATATTTTTAAGTCTGCAACACCCAATCCAGTTTAACTGGCCTTAGTTCATACATTCAGACGCTTCCATATCAGATCAAACACATTACACATTGAATGTCACTAGTGTTTGTCTAGTGTTGTGAGCAAATAGTTAAAGTCCTTGGTGTGTTAAAGACAGTTTCAAGGCTATAAATTTAACAAAAAGACCTTTGTATTACAGACTAGTGTGTTACAGAGTGAAATACATCAGGTTTTATGCCAATGAAACAACTTCATAACTTAATTCTGTTAGTTTTAAAGGAACAAAAAATGAAAATCAATCATCGTTTACTCATTCCTGTCATTCCTGTATGACTTTCTTTTCTCTGAAGAAAACAAAATATATTTTGAAGAATGTTGGCAACCAAACAATTGGCTTCCATTGTATGGACACAAAACCACTGAGACAAAATATCTTCTTTCGTGTTCCACAAGTCATATACAGGTTTGGAACAACATGAGGGTGAATAAATGAAGCAGAATTTTTATTTTTGGGTGAACTATCCCTTTAAATCCAAAAGCGCTGCATTACAAGCTGCAGTTAGTATTAAATCAAATAATATTTTTGCTGAAAGGATAAATTGTTTTGTCCAAAAGTGTCCGCGTTACAATAAATACTTTCCCATATAAGAGGCTAAACTCTGATAAACACACTCGCACAAGTGCAGAGCAAAAAATGGCCAATTATTAACAGACTGTGGTTGTAGGGTAACCGGTATACTTGCCCTTCAGCTAATGACTAAACAAAACTCAGTCTGTGTACGTGTGAGAGCGCTTTCATGTTTAAGTTTCATCTTGGATGGTCCTGCTTTGTACTACAATTCATTCATTCTCAACTGTACCTTTCTTCTTCGATGTCTTTCACTCCACCCCTTTGCCCCTCCCCTCACCCACTATATGTCCCTCGCTCAAGCCTCCTGCCGTCCTGGCTCAACCAGTTTATCAGAGCTGGGTTGTGCTCTAATCTTTCCCTGTCTGTGTCCCTCCCACCCTTGCCCTCTCTCTCTCTCTCTCTCTCTCTCTCTCTCTCTCTCTCTCTCTCGCACACACTCGCTCTTGCACACACTCCCACAATACAAAGGGGAGGGTTTTCCTTCCTTTAATTAATAACCTGTGGAATCCAGAATTTCAAGGCTGTCCGTAGTAAAACACCATCTGTACTGAGCTCTGCGTCTCTCTCTTTCCCTTCTCTCACATCTTGCAGACATTTCAGACGATTTTTTTTGGATTGGTGTGTTAAAATAATGGCTGAACAAATATCTTCAGACTACTTCAACTGCCCTCTATGTACGGAGCTACTGAGGGACCCGGTGGCGATTCCATGCGGCCACAGCTTCTGCATGGACTGTATTAGCGGATACTGGAATGAAGCTGACTACACAGGCATCTACATATGCCCTCAGTGTCGGATCACGTTCACCCAGAGACCCGTCCTGAGGCCAAACGCTACCCTCACCAAAGTTGCCGAGAAGATCAAGAAGACAGGCTTGAACCTCAATTTGATGCCCGCCACCAACGGAAGCTACGCCGGCCACGGAGATGTTCCTTGCGACTTCTGCGCTGGTAAAAAACTTAAGGCTGTCAAGTCTTGCCTCAACTGCCTCGCCTCTTACTGTGAAAAACACCTGAAGCCTCACTACGAGTCTGCCACGTTCAAGAGGCACAAGCTGGTGGATGCACTGGGGAACCTGGATCGTAAAATCTGCCCTCAGCACCAGAAGAGCCTGGAGTTGTTCTGTCGTACGGACCAGATGTGTGTTTGTGCCATCTGTACTGTCAGCGAGCACAAAGGTCATGACATCGTCTCAGCCGAAGCAGAAAGGAGTGAAAAACAGGTAAGGGAAGCTGCCTGCTGTAATATTTCATATGCTCTGAATATAGTTACGGACAAAAGTAACCACTGCGATATCGAGAGGCTACATTAGTGAACGTCGATTGTTTGTTCTCCTTCTTGAGACTGTGTAGGGTAAAGGTGTTCTGCTGTGGAGTGTTAAAAAAATGCTTAGAAACGTTGAGGATGCACGGTATAACCGGTTCTGTTATCGCAAAACATCCTTGTCCAGATCACGACAAAGAAAAATGGATTGGCAAATAAGGAGATTTGCCTTAAACAGATTGAAAGACAGTCTAGCATGAAACAGATTCAGATACCTCAATAAATCTCTTGAGATATGCTACAGGGTGTGTTCCTTTACAACATGCGTCTCAGAGGTTACGTGACTTAAAGGTTGTCCTGGCCTGCTTTCTGGTAAACACTGTTCGTGCTGTGAGAAAAATGTATTTTATGAGCTACGAGGGATGGGAAACAGGGCAGGTCTGGATTCTGGTGTGGGGTGAGGCAGGTCCCACGAAGGAATGCGAGATGGAGAAAATCAGGCGGGAGTTTACAGACCCCCACCCCATACACACACACACTATCAAGGCAAAAACAGAGCCTTGTCTTTTCACTAAAGGAATCGCCAAATTGCAAAGCTGAAAGAACAACCGGCTCTTCAACTTGTTGACAGTAATTTCGCAACAATTGATAATGTTCATTAAATACCTGAAAACATTCAGTGTGAGTCATTGGAAAAAAATAACACTGAGGTGACAAAGATTTCACCGAAACTATATATAGATACAGGCAAGATGTTTACAGTTTCATCAGGACAGACCACTGAATAGAAGGAAGACCTTCAAAGGATTGAAATTCCAAAGCTTTTCCTTCAATTCTTTAGGATTGAATAACCAACGTAAGTCTGCGCTCAAGGCAAAGAGGAAGCACAGCTGTTGATATTTTGCTGTTTTGACTAAACTGTCATGGGTATCATTTAGATAATTATATCTGTGATCTAATACTTATCGCAGGCATAATTGCTAATGGGTAGTTTGTTCTGTTAAACACAGAAACCCACATTTGAGATCTCATCTCCTATAGCGCACACACACACGCACACACTCTTTTTATTCACCCCCTCCCCAGATTCTCCACATTCCTTCAAGCTTATCTTGAAGAATGGTTCAGTGAGCTTGGCGAGGGGTTTCTTCAAAACCCCCTTTTCTTTCTCCTAAAGAGTCGAGCGTGTGCACCTGAAATGTGTCTCTGACAAGCAGACCCAGCTAGTTTTACATTCCTGGCATGATTAACATTCCCCTCGCTTTTGAAAGATAAAAGCATCCATACTTCAAATTGCGGTTAACGTAAAACATACAGTTAATGTATATCAAGATTTATGACATGGGAGGATAAACACTTCTGAAGATATGCATAATCAGAAAGATCATTAGTAATGATAGAGCTGTTTGCATAAAAACATTCTAATGTATGTTTTTCTTCTTTTGTATGGACAGAAACTTCTTGGAGTATCACAAGCAGAGATCAAACAAAAATGCCAGCAGAGGACCAAAGAACTGGAGGAACTAAAAACAGATGTGGATTCTCTGAAAGTATGTTTCAGACCTTATGCAACAGCTCAATGCTAGCACTGCTCTTATCAAAGCCACACAGAAACACATTAGACCGAATCAGAACATAAACGGATACATCTGTTTATCTGGGCAAAGGTGATTTTTGGAACAATAACTTTTATCTGTTAAGTCACTCTGTAACTGTTTCAATCGGGAAAAGCAAACAGTCCTTGAAACGGGCCATAATTGTTCCCTAGTTGTTCATAAAGTAATCCAGATGTAAGGTCTTTAGATAATGTGCTGACACATTCTGTGGCTTTTTTGACTGCAGTGATTCTAATGACTTGGGCTCAACCAAAAGCGACCCTTGAATAAGCTTTTATACAAAAAAAGAGAGACACTCTAATTTTGATTCTTTTATAGAGTTCTGCACAAAGAGCGATGGCCGAAAGCAAAAAGATGTTTGATGAAATGATTACCTCCATTGAGAGGATGAGGTCAGAGGTCACCAAACTGATCAACATCAATGAGAAGGCAGCGTTCAGTCAGGCCGAAGGGCTGATGGAGCGACTGGAGCAGGAGATTGATGAACTGAAAAAGAAAGAGACTGGACTGAAACAACTTTATAGCACTGAGGATCATATCCACTTCTTACAGGTATGACTGATTGTTAAGGATTGTTAACTGATAAAAGCAATACGGTAGCATTGCGTTAACAACGCAAGGTTGTGGGTTCGATCCCAGGGGATTGCAAATACCGATGTAAAATGTATAGGATAAAGCCATGTAAGTCGCTTTGGATAAAAGCGTCTGCCAAATGCATAAATGTAAATGTAAATGCAATACCTGGATCTACCTAACGGATAAAATGTAGAAATCCACACACGTTGTACCGAGATTCATTTTTCTCATCTTCAACAGAATTTCAATTATCTCTGCACCCCAACTGATGACGGCTTCATACCCAAAGTGTCTCTGAACCCCGACTTCTCCTTCAGTGCAGCCAGGAAAGCCGTGGCGCAAATCAAAGAGAGACTGGAAGAGATGGGCAGAGAGGAACTGCGAAAGATCTCAAAATCAGGTCAGAGGACACATCAGAGCCTACAATGCGCAGTAGGCACATACTTACAGTAGTTGGGGTGTGGGATTGCTTTTGCTTGCTTATTTTAGCACATATCAAGTCTAATCTCTGAGCAAGCTATGAGAATTTAAATGAGGAAATAACCGGTAATTCTGGTACATAGTAGAGTTTGAAGTTATCAACAAGGTCTAAATGTGATCATGTTTGGAGTTTGAACATAGCTACGCTCTGTTCCCAATTCACAGAGCAAGGTTCAAATAACAAACAAAACAGCCATTTTGTTTGGATCAAACAAGAAGCTGGTGCACAATTCTATTCTGAGACCGTAATAACAATCGGATGTTGTGATTTCCCAAGATCTGCTGGCATTTCAAACAAAGTAATATACTGTAAACAGAGATTTCCTGGTTTTAAACATATCTGTTCATTCTCTGTTTATAGTGAATGAAGTACCTGTGTACACTGTGGAGAACCGCTCCAAGGAAAAAAGTATTAGAGGTAAGACACAGCGACGGATAAAATGCTTATGTATATATAAATTGCTACCGAATATAGATATTAAAGATATAAAAGAAATATAAAGAAGTTTGTGTTTTTCTCTGTGTTCAGTTAAGGAGGTCCATACAGTGGACAGTGCACCTCCGGCAGAACCCAGAAGCAGATCTGAATTTCTAAAATGTAGGTATCTGGCCTCCATAAAAGCCTTTCCTTCTGTGTTTTCGTCACATTTTCCTGTTCTAACATTACTAATTACACGGGTTCTGTTCTTAGCAACCCATTAACGCAGCCTTTGTTTTTGTGCTATTTCCAGACTACTGTCAGCTCAGACTAGACCCCCACACAGCACATAAGGAGCTATACTTGTCAGAAGGAAACAAGAAGGTGATCAGAACCCGGGACCTACAGCCATACTCAGATGGTCCAGAGCGCTTCGACAGCTTTGCCCAGGTGCTCTGTCGTGACGCCCTGTCAGGTGGCCGCTTCTACTGGGAAATTGAGTGGAGTGGGGAATTCTCCATTCGGAGTGGCGTATAGGGGCATTAGCCGTAAGGGGAAAGGTTCCCTGTGCTTGCTGGGGTACAACGATAAATCTTGGAGCCTCCTTTGCTCTGACACAGGGTACTCTGCCTGGCATAACAGGGTTGACAAAGCAATTAGCGGCCCACACTCACCAAGAATAGGGGTCTTTCTGGACCATTCTGCAGGGATGTTGGCCTTCTATAGTATTGGTGAAACAATGACACGTCTGTATCGTTTTGAGACCACATTTGCTGAGCCTGTCTATGCTGGCTTTGGGGTTGGAACGTCAGTCAAGATCTGCCAATTAAAATGAACACGAAATGTGATTTTCATAAAGAGTCCAACATGAAAGACAGATATTTTTGTTTCTTTATTTTATTCTTTGATATTTTGTACTCGGCCTTATGTGTTTGATGCAAATTGTCCGCTGTCATTTAATCAACTTTATTAAGGATCTGAAGGAATTATTGTTTCAGTAAGGATCCCGTGTTTATCTGGGCGCTTAAAGGAAAAAAATATTCCTCAACAATGCCACAATCTGCTTTTTTAAATTAATATAATCTTTGTGTGTATTCAAAAGCAAGAGATGTAAATGCACCATTATTCAATAATGACCTCTTCATATTTCAATAAAATTGTATTGTTGTATTAAACCCGGTCTATGTCATTTTCAGTATTAATAAACCAACTATCCCTCTTGTTTCTTCTATTTAACACATGCCTTTCAATGATCACACAGAATTTACAGTCTTTTTTTATCTTGTTGCGACCAGTAGGCCTAATAACTGTTTGACATTACAGCTGGAAATTTATAAAGGAGCACAGTTCAAGAATATTAGAGACCGCTTCAGCATTTCTGCCTGTATTTTGGCCATGCCAGTCCAGTTTGTGTAAAGTTTCAACAGAAACTAACATCACAAATGATCAAGTCACCCAACAGCAATGTGAAAGAATGAAAGAATGCAAAGATGCAAGAAAGTTGTGAAATCAGGCTTATTCAATCATATTAATTTTTAACGGATTGTAAAACACATGTTAAAACATGATGTTTAAACACGGATAGTACTTTAAAAATAATTTGCAAATAACCTTTTGTTATTTTTTTTAATTGTCCCGTTTTCTGCGTAGCCTATGAATGCAAAAAATTGGGTAGGCCTATTTGGAAGAAAAAACTAAAAATGTGGTCAAAATAGCTCCCAGAATGAAACGAAAATTATAATTTTACTTAAACACGTACCTATAAATGGTCAATTCTGAAAAAAGTAAAATAATTTTGAAAGGGTCTTTTATCCGTGGCGGAAAATCTCGGGTACACTGCCCCCTATTGGATATTTGCCTAAATTGGGTTGTTTACTAGGAACGCAAAGAAATAAATAAAAATATCCTGATGAAATGTTCATCCACTAAAACTTAATCAGATCAATTATTAAGAATGCTATATAAGCCAGCTGCAGGGATTAAATCTGAATTTAAACTGAATTTCGAATATCTACCACAACTATTAAAATTATACACAAATATTTGTAAATATAACATTTCGTTCAAAATGAACTTTTGGTTTTAAATCGTTTTACAAAATCAGAATTTTCAATAATACACAACTAGGGGAAGAAAATAATCAGTTAGAAAATGTTGCGAATCTGCGTCTACCTTTTTACCTAACTTACTGTACATCTACAATCGCCTTGGAAACGAGATGTTTATATTAGCCACGAGCTTGCCTTTTCCTCAATGCGCTTCATCTAGCTACATATATGTATGAGGAAACATCACACTGATTTGACAGTTCTCACGCTTTAATCAACATTACATTTTTAAAGAAAATAAATGTTCTATTGTTTTAAGCGCCTTGTTATTAGCTTGCTTGCTAGCTAGACAGGACAACAGCACGACAGGCAGAAGTCGGTTTCGCCTTACCTTTTTCTCTCGATACTTGAAGATGAAGTTGAAAATACTATTAATTGGACCAAGCGAGGTAAAATCGTTATGTTTACATTTTAATCTGATGCTATGTATCTTCTTTTGTGATGAAAGTCGAATCTACAATATCTTGTTTAAACAGTGTGGAAAAACAGCACTGGCTAATTTTCTCTCTGATACAACGGAAACAATCGGGGGTGATTATAGTCCAACACAGGGCGTAAGGTAAATTGAATGTTGAGATGCTTTTTTGCAATTCATATTTTTATTGCATTGGTTTAATTTTGGTGTCGTCATTATGACATTTACTTTCTTCTTTAGGATACTTGAGTTTGAATCCCAAAATCTATCTAATGGCAACAAACATTCAGCATGTGAGGTGGAACTGTGGGATTGTGCAGGAGATTTTAAGTAGGTTGATAAAATGTAGACCACTTTTGTTAATTAGTTACCTAGATGTGTTTTGTTTTTAAACTATGTCCACAAATTCTCACCTTTTTTGAAGTTCTATTTAACATTGTATGCATGCACACAGGTTTGAATCATGCTGGCCAGCTTTGATGAAAGAATCCAATGGGGTGGTTATAGTATTTAACCCAGATGTGCCCAGCCATCTGAAGGAAATAGAGACTTGGCATGCTACTATCATCTCCTCTCAGGGGTTACTGGAGACCCAGTGCCTGTTGATAGCACACCATAAACCAGGAAGTGGGGCTGACACTGGCCGCCCATCATTAGGTACTGAAATGTCACCATTTTATAGTAACTTCAACCTGATTAGGACCAGAAAAGAATGTACTGTTGCTAATTAAAAAAAAATATATTATTAGGAAAGTTACATTTCAGTTTTTAAAGTAAATATTAAAGAAAATTAACATATTTAACTTTCTCCTCCATAGCCTCAAAGCTGAGCAAACTGCCTCTTATTAACTCAAATCTTGAGGAAGATCCTGAAGACGTCCGTCAAGAGTTTCACAAATATTTGGGAAATGTTCTGCGGATGTTATCAGAAAGTCAGGAACGTGAAGAGATGTCAATTATTACATAATCAGACTTTCTGTACTACACTGAATCTAAAATCACACAATGTACATAAAATACCTATGGTTTTATACATTTTTGTGGTATCTTTGAGTCATATTCTGGAATATATATAATCACTTTCCATCAAACGTTTTACTATGTTTATTACTGTAGAAGTATGTTGACCTTTACCCAGTTGTTTACATACAAGAATCAAGTGGTGCAAAATTCACTATGGGCGACTTTAGCATTTATCTAATAAAATAAAAATTTATCAACATACTCAAGTTAACCAATATCTGAATTAACTCACAATGTACACAGACTAACATATTACATATTTTAAGTCTCAACCATAAAGCACAAAGGCTGTAGTTTCTTTAATAATTTCCATTTATTTAGTTCCTGGATTCCAAGAATTCTGACAATGAAGAGAATAGACAAAGCTCAGCAGAGAACAAGCAAAAAACGACAGTCCACGTTTATACATCATAGCCTATAAGGCCTCCCTTTCCGATGATCTCCCCGATGTAGAACCACATCAGAACTTCTGTTGCAACAAGTCCATTCCTTAGAGCATCCTGTGGAGACATGAGAATAGTGAAATCAGACATTACATTCTTACTAATTAGCTTATTCAAGAATAAAAAAAATACATTTATCTCTTCTGAGCTTAGTTCAATGCAATACTACAGTATTGTTAGAATGGCGCTATCGCGCATGTCAGGACACAGTCCACTGGACCACCAGTGCCATCCATAATTGACTAACCCCATAAAAATCCCTATAAGAGTTTTTTCCAAAAAGAAAATTAAGAGGGTCAATGGAAGCATATATTTTGTTTGTTGGCACATCTATACATTAAATAGTTAAGTATGTTAAGAAAAAAATGCAGGTAAGGTGAAAAAGACAAGCAACTGAACAATTCAAATAAAATATATGTTTTAAATATATTATATATGAAACCTCTGCCACTTAAAGCTACAATCCGTAACTTTTTGGGGGTAAACATAATCAGAAATCAATTATTTAGTAAATACATAGTCAGATCAGTGTTCAAGACGATTGTCTTATCTTTCCCTGATTCACAACGGTAAGCTTATAATAATGATTTATAATTTGCGCTGTCAGGTAGCCCCATGCAGGAAATTTGAATTAGGGGGAGTGTCATTACATATATGGGAGGAACCGGTTAGTTTATCAGGTGTGTGTGTGGATGGCGCTGAAGTAGCACTGATGCGGGTGACAGAGAGTTGTTTATTCTTATAATATTTGATCTGGAATGTTTTAAAAATCGATCATCTGGTGAATGTCATGTTAACATCAGTTTATTCAATTCTGACGTGGATAAACATCTGGAGAATCACCTGTTGTTGATAAAGTAGCCTCGCGCTATGGAGAGCCTTGGCAGCTCCATGCTAAACCAAAAGCTAATATCCACAGGGATTTTGAGAGTTGACTCCAACATCTGAGAGGATTGCATTAATGGCTTTATCTGCCGAACAGGTATGACATCACTATTCTGATTTCTTTTGTGAAAGAACAGTTTAATTTTTTTCATTTAGTCAGAACAAAAGCGGCAGATATTTTATGGGTTCAGATATATTACTTGTAGGACGTACGATAGGTGGTATTTTCTATGTTATTTTGAGTTTTTGTCTACATCAGGCACGATGCGATATCAAACACTATAATTGATTTAATATTAGTGATGTTTTTAAATGTTTTTCATTGTATTTGGTATAGACACGGTCACATGTTACGATCACGTTGATGTACAGATGTGCTCTGATGCGGTGTGAGCAGTCAGTCAGTGAGCACAGGGCTTGGATTCATCTGCACAGTGCAGCAGTGCCAAAGCATAACCCACCTAAAGAAAATAACTCTGCATAACTGACATTTTATGTTTCAAACTCAGATGGCGACAAAGAGGCCAAAGTTACGGACTGCAGCTTTAAATTTTGGGATTATACATTTTACTCCTTATTATGTGCCAAACTTTTTCTAACATAATAATCTTAAAGAAAATATTGTTACCCAGTCTATGGAAACCCAGCTAGTCATTTTTTTGTGATTAACTGTTTTCTACATAAAAATCATCATCTTAATATAAAGAACATTTTGTGAAAATATAACCTTGATACCTTTGACTGAGTAAGGCAAAGACTGAAATCATAGTGAAGTTAAAATCAAACTTTGATCCCCCACTCTCGTTATTAGATTTTGACACTTTAGTCTGTTTTACAGACTGGGTCACAATTGTTTGTGTACAGAATGTATACAGACCCTGACTGTGGTCTGACCGAGCCGTCCTGACTGGAAGCCCTTCAGGAGATCTTGGACACCGCTGATGGCCTTGGGAATCTCTGCAGGGGTTGGTGGCACCAGCTCCACACGGGCGTAATACCAGAATGTGGCTAGCCGGGGTTTGGAGTAGCTCACAGCGGCTTCAAAATAAAAATATAGTTTACTTATAATTACAACATAAAAAACATAAACCATATAAAATGTAGACGTTTATATAAACTAAATGATTTATCGAACACAATGTAAAATTAAATTATATTTCAAGTGAGAGCATGCAACGACACATTGTCATAGCCCCTGTCAACTTCACCGTAGGTCGAGCGAAGCATGAGAATGAATTGACAGCTATGTACACTAAAACAAGATGAAAATAAAACACTAGCAAGGTGTCTATAGTAGCTTACTCCGCCGGGTGTATTCAAAATCTATGGATTAATGCAGCTGTGTAACTGATCATTTTAAAGATTGAATGAATGTATGTTTTCCTCATTCCTGCGGCCTGTTCCACTAGAAGCCGCGATCAAAAGCATGTACGTTAACTAGAACAAATAATGATGTATAACCTAATACATTCCTTAAATACAAATATCCTTACCCCCGACCAATGTTGGTACTTTAGCCACTAGTTTCTGTACTGCCTGTGCCATGTTCAGCGTTCCTGTGAAGTTTTATTCGCCGCTACTCTCTTAACAAACCGAGGCCCTTCAAGCGAATGTCACCTCCAACGAAAGACCTTGCAAACTAGGAGGCACAATATATGCCTGACGTAAATGTCGGTCATGCCTACAAATACACCTGTGTAGTTTATCTAGCATACTCTTGGATAAAAAACGTACTGTTTTATGAACATATTAATTACGTGTAAAATGAAATATTCGCAAAGTGTTCGCCCAGATTGAATGAATTGTGTACAAAAAAGCACGGCATAAAACCGTCGACTATCCTGCATGTATGTGCTGCTTTTTTGCGCAGATCCATTAACTTACTCGTTGGAAGATCTTTAGCGCAGAATCAGATGCTCATCTTGTCATTAAATTAACAGTGTCAGTTGAATGAAATAACTATAAATACTCTCTGAAAATAAATAATAGGTTGCTCATCTAAATATAATATATATTGCGTATCTGAGTTACGCAGCCTAATATCTTGTATTATTTTCTGGCTAAAATATGATATTTGGTAGCCTACATTAAAATAACATAAAATTAATAGTATGTGATTTATAATATTCATTATATACATATATATATATAGTCATGTTTTCAGACAAAACTATTTTATTTATTTAAAACTTTTTTAACATTTTTAAGAAGAAACATATTTTTTATCAGAATGAATGCTCAAATATCATTACTTCAATATATGGCTAAACTTAATGTGAAAGTAGCCTAAATGTGGAATAAACAGAACACCCATAAATTCTCAGCAAACATTTGATGTTTCTAGTAAGGGATAATATACAGCCAGAGGCAGCCGGTTGTAATCGCAGAAATAAGCCCCATTAAACTATTTAAATATAATTCATAAGTCCAAATCATCAACATTATCAGGGCCATTTTATTAAAGGTCCATTCATCTGGGTGAATTAGACCATGTCATCAGGCAATCATCATCAGTCATCTTTTGCTGGTTTAACAGCATTGGAGACATTTTCGTCCACCTGAAACAAATAGTAAAGGAATTACTATGAATAATGAAGTGCATGAAATGAACTTGTCTCTAAAAACCCTCACAATGCATTACATAATTCCTTATGTGTGATCGTATAAACCAGCATACATCAAACCACAGAGGTTGCTTGTTTTTTAGCTGTGATTGGCTTTCCATTCATCTTCAGCCATTCATAACCTCTTCGATCTACTACTAATAAAGTAAGAGATCTTCCTCCACTCTTTACACATAAGATCACATCCTCCACAGTCTCGTTCTCCACATTATTTCCATTCACCTCCACCACCGCATCACCCTGCAGGAGACCAGAACTTCCCCCTGGGCCTCCTGCCGTTACCTAAACAGCATGAAATAACACACCATAGTAATAATATGGTTTATATATATGCTGTGTATATATACAGATGTATAATCCATGCCTAGACTATTTCATACAGATAGGCCTATAGATTTTACGTAAATACAATAATATATTTATATACAAAACAATCTTGCTATGAGGATTGTTTAAAGTCATTTTTTACTTTAACCAAGCAAGAGAGCTGATTTCCCAGGTGTATAATTCAGAGGCGAATACCCACAGGTAGTGCTGTTTAGTCCAGAATAAAGCGTAATTCTATCCTGGTAATCAGCCCAAATTATATCTGAGGTCAGTTTTGTCTAAAGACAGACTTGTCAATGAAAGGACTTCATTGTACCTGGCTGATGAAGGTGCCAGGTTTCTGTTGGACACAACCCAAATTGAAGCCAAAGCCAACTGAACCTTTCTCTAGAACACAGAGTCTGATATTAGGATTGATCTGCAGATTCGTCAGGCTCTCAACAGGGGGAGCTGTAAGCTCAAGCGTCACTTGCATTTTATTTCTTTCTGCAGGTCTAGAGGATGAAACATCCAAACAGAACAGCAATGGAGAAAGGCCCAACTGAGAAAAAAAACGACATAATTACTTCTGTACGGTCATAAAGTGTTATCCTGCTCTCCATTATCCAGTTTTTAACTCTGTAAATTTACCTTAGTGTAGAATTCTTTGCCCTGGGGTGGCATGGTTGTGAGGGTGACCTGCTGCCCACTTTGTTTGATTTTGCTGACAACTTCCTCATGACTTAGTGAGTCCATGGACTCCCCATTCACTTCAAGGAGCATCTCACCTTTTTTTATACCACCCAGTTCCGCAGGGCTGCCCTTATCCACCTCACCCAGCATATGGACTGTGTAAACCCAATATAAATATGTAAATATCCTCATGAAGACAAATTCCCACAGAAAGTGGAAGTTTTTGCAGATCAAAGCGCATTTGTATCTCTCACCACTGCGTCCAGCACCAGCCTTTCCCTGCGTAAGCAGAAGGCCGTACCCCTCAGGCCCCAACACCAGATGCAGTCTGCGGGGCCGATATGGCATGCTGTCAAAATCAGCTATGGATGGCAGAATGGGCATTTTTCTATGGGCATAACTCTTTTCACTCTCGCTGTCAATCACCAGCACTGTTACATCATTACTGCTCTTTTTCACCTGGAAATAGGATCACTATTACTATTACTTAACAATCTTGAAGCATGAATTCCCGTTGTTTGAATCTAAAGGAACTCTTTGTAACTTTGTAACTGGGTACCATTTTGCTGATGGCGGAATGTGTGAGTTCAGAAGCAATGGCACCATTGATCCAAATCAGTCGGTCACTTTTCCTCACTCCTGCCTTTTCTGCAGCCCCTCCATTTACTGGGCTTATCATGAATTTGCCTTTCTTACCTACAGCACAAAAAACAAACCAAGACAACTATAATTTATTTTTTCATAAATTATAAACATTGTGGCTCTGTGTTCTTTGCTCTGATTCTTTGGGCCTCCCAACAAGTTGGCCATAATAATGTTGTCGGTTGGGCCAGGACTATTATGCATTACATGAAAGTTTGATTTTTAAGATGTTTTTTTAAAGTAAATATAAAATTTCCTTACCCTGTAAGGGCAGTATTTTGAGGCCCAAGCCAGATATATCATTTCTAGTGATGTGGCAGAGGCGAGGAGGCCTCCACCCTTCCCCACGGTTGATTTTAGCCAGCTTTTTAAGGTCACGACCCTCAGACACAGCCTGATCATAGACTTGCCCATCCAACACCAGGAAGCAAAGGTGTGAACCACTCACCTGAATCATACGGGTCACCTTTAAAGAAAAAAAAGAACAAGCTACAAGTGAGTTACAACACTTCACACAGAGACTTCCACAACAAGTATTTTATTTCATGTACTAAAAACAAATTGCATCATACTGACTAAACCCATGAGTCACCTCCTTGAGTTCCATGTTGTCTACAAATATCTCATTGACTTCAAGCAGACAGTCCCCATCCCTGAGCCCACTCCTCTCTGCAACACCCTGTGAATCTATCTGCCTGATAATATGACCCTTCCTCCCTTTTTCCACGTTCAGATTGAAGCCAAAGGTTTCTCCTTCCTTCCTCTTCAGCACACATACACGTGGAGAGGGATTTGATTCAGGTTCTGTTGGCAAAGGTTACAGATAAATGACAAGCTGTTTATGCTTAAATCTTATTACAAAATTGTTAAAAAATGAATACAGCATTTTCATTTCTGTGGTGTTTAAATGTTTTCTTTTTATTCTAGTAATAAAATAAACATGTGGTGTAAATATATTTCTGAAACCTGATAAAATCACTTTTATGAACTACACTTTATGTACTGTATACTTTTAGACTTTAAATGAATAAAGAAATCCAAGACTTTTGTTTAAATTGTAAAATAGCAAAAAATATAAATAACACTGACCTGTGTTATCTGTAGTCACCATGGCTGGATTGTCGATTCCCTCCTTGGGATTAAAGATAAACCTTCTTAGTGAACATAAGAGATTTAAGAATCAGTTTTCACCCCTCTGATATAATGTACACGAGCAGCCAATAAGATTTATTGCATTGCAATAAAATACCCAATATATCCTACACTGACAACCTTTTAGAAAGTAAAATAAGAGATCTGGTGAAATCATTGTAGTGTGGTGTGTCTTTGCACATGCACTCTTATTGAACCAGAAAGCACAAAATCAAAGCTGAAGAGTCTGTCATGAGGTAAAGTCTGCCTGTGCACATCTCATGTAAATCTGTGATTGTGAATAGGCATTAAAATCATCAAAAAGTCATTAAAGCACAACTTACTCTGTCAGTTCCATGCTTTCATCCAGAACTGCAACTGAAGTAATGAGGAAGATAGATTATTATGAAATGGTGAAGATTTCACAGTGAGGCACACCTTACATCCCCGGACTAAATTAACAGCACGCAAGAATGGTGTTGAAAGATTTTGTATAAAAGATTACAATTTCATCTTGGGTTTTGTAAACAGACTTTTAGCAAAATTGAGCCAAAAAATGGTTGTAGCTCATCTGCTCTATTGGTATTTTCTGCTCTAACTGGTAACATGTGATGTTTGTTGACCACAACTAACTTTGCTTTTTAAATCAAGGCTTATAATGTGACAGTCTAAAGGATTGCCTGGTAAATCATTTCATTTAAGCTTCAAATGTAGTTTAATGATGGTAAAAATAATAAACATCATAGATACAAAGAACATTCTGCAGACTAGTTGAGCTCTGCCACAATCATAGATCTATTACCCAACAATGATAAATGAACATAACCCAGTGGCCTTGAGTGAGAATTCACACGCATGTCCAAGCATGGAGTGATTACTGTTGACTTTTCCCATCGGTAAAGACAGAGAACCCTGATTCAATAACAACAGTGTCGAGTGTCTTTAAAAGCATGGTGATGGTCCTGAACATTCATGATGGACATTCAAAATACACCAATTTTGTATAAATGAACAGTATAAATTACAGTATAATCCTTAACTAATACTTTAATCATCAGCCAACATTTTATGAGGACACACAAAAGTTTGATTCTATTACAAAAAGCACAAATAGTCGTTATAAAATATATGCCTTGTGCACAGAGAATAAAAATGTAAGTAGCCAGATTTCAGCAGCAAAATCCTTAAGGAACTAAATACTGCAAAAAAAAGTAAATAAAATGTATGGATGAATAAAAATAAAATGTGCAAAACTGTGCACCAAAACCGAGAGATAAAACAAAAGAAGAAAGAAGGTAGTGGTACCTGTGTTGCCTCTCGGTTTTCATAGCGGCTGTGAGTGAGGAACACAATGAGATTAGGGTGCACTGTTTTATTCTCGTATGCGTTCCTCCTCATTCTGTTCACTTTTAATGACTAATCTCAATATGTGCTCAGAGGAAGAGATTAAACTGTATGTGAGCCCTTGCATTTAAAACCTAAACACACATGTCATTCACACAGTGCCAGTGTTCCAGTCCAGAACACAACATAAAACTTTCGTAAAAATGCATCTAGTCTAAGAAAATAAACTGTAAATTCTTTTGTAATTCTGGGACAGAGTGAGAATTCCACAGCTATCCAGAGCTGTGAAAATGTATCCTTTCTAAAGAACACGGTGCTAAACTGCTAATTGCAAAACCCTGATGGAAATAAAGCCTTAGTTAAAATTAGCTTACAAAGTGTTTATGTTTTCTGAGAATGTATTATCATATTCAGAAGAATAAAGAAACAAATAAAATCTGAAACACATCAGAGGAATTACATTTTTAAACCAAGCTAATTAGTACCCCAAAATACTAAAGCATATGCCATACAGTAGTAGCATTTACTATAGAGGGTATGCACTATGCACGGATGTCACTTTCCCACGTGAACATGCCAAAACACGCTCCCTTGAGTGGCAAAACACTCAGCAAAATGGCTGCTTAAAATATCAGGAAACGCTATTCCGAGCAACGTACTAGTGTCAAAGGACACCTGGTTCTTTTGTAAGTCACAAGGATCACAGGATTTCATAACATGGAGGTTAATTCATATACAGTATACAGTTTTAACAGCAGCAATAACACGTGGCCCAAACTTAACTTCCAGTTGACCTTGAATTGAAGGAATCAATTACTGTTGAGTAGTTTCAATTTAATACATTTACAATAAAATATCATTAGAACGTATTATTGTCACAGTTGGTGTATGTTTTGTTTGGTGTTTCCCTTCCTTGGTTTATTTCATTATTAGTTAATTAGTTTTCACCCGTGTCTTATGATTAGTTTATCCCCAGCACCTGTTTATCCCTTGTTATATTTTGTATTTAAGCCCTGTGTTTTCCTCAGTTTGATGTTGGTTATTATTTATGCTATGTGTGTTCATTTCCCGTGGTCCTGGTTCCCGGGTTGCCTTTTGTTTTAGTATTAAAGTACCTTATTTTGGATTTACCTTTTGGAGTACGCTCTTGTCTGCCAGCACACGTGACAATTATATAACAAAAATAAATCAATACTAATATAAAATACATAAATAGTTGTAAGCAAACACAGACAGGAAATCAACTATGTGGAAAAAAAATAATTAAAAAATATATTAATCATAATAATAATGTTAATTATTCTATATGATTTTATAGAATTATTTTATAGTAATTATATAAAAAATAAATACGCCATTCTGGCTTCAGTAATTATACAGAAGATGAAAAAACATATTATTATTTATATCCATTGGCACGTATGCTCTTTTTAGTACTGTATGTATAATGACATAACCGTGTATGAAAGTGTATGTTTCATGTTGCTTATATAAAACAGTAAAACATTATTATGTATTTGTCTTTAGCGCATGCGCGCATGCATAGCTTACAATGGAAACAAATGTTTTTACCCTCTGGCTTCTTCTCAACGGATATGTCAACAATACTAACAAAAACTGAGGTGAAATATGTGAGGAAACTTTATTGACTGGTATTCTTCTCAGAATTGAAGAATTACGAGGTCAGGAAGCAACGGAAACTCCTGACATATCATCTCATCATCATCTTTTCTGCATTGTGAGATCATGCTGGGCAAAGCGTTTGGACATCGCTTTGATTCAAGCGTTGGAAATAAAGCCGTGAAGATTAACAGATCCAAACAAATCCTGAGCAAGAGAGGAAGAATATTGTTCAATAAGGACAGCAGAGACACTGCAAACATCAGCAAAACATGCTATAAACCTTCATTAACCACACACGACGAGACTAAACCAGCTACTAATAAACAGGTTACCTATATTAGCACATACAGGAGGGTACATAACGTGCCCTGCTGATGAATACAATTCAAACTCAACAGTTTTCATTATCATCTGTTTACCATTAAAATGTCTGTATGGAGTGTGTTTTGGGTCTCGTCCAAGTAGGATTTAATGGTGTTCATCCACCTGATGGCATCCCACCAGTAGAAAACAACACAAATACTATTCTAGTTTCCATAAAAGCCAATCCAATCCTATTATAACCATTAAAACCATTAGAATTTCTTTTCAACTTCTTTCAAATGAAAATCTTCACCTAGTCAGATCTTCTAATATTGTTCTCTGTTTGTCTTTAACAGTCAAAAACATTAAGATGTGACCGAGGACATCAGCCCAGTCAGCTGTCTTTGAACCTGAACGATGGAAGACGGCACAGAAACGCTCCCAACAACACTGAGCTTGCCAAAACACACAAGCGTGTGACACGCTAAGAGAAGATGAACGTTTGTTCTGAGCCGTCGTTTGATGCAGAGAAGATTTATGCTGGAGCCAGGTTCAGTGAGCCTCCTTCGCCCAGCATCCTTCCCAAGCCGCCCAGCCATTGGGTGGGAGAACACGGGTGTCTGGATGCAGCTGCGCAGACCGCCTGCAGTAAAGAGCAGATGTCTGTGTGCCTAAAAAAAAACTCTGTTGAAGCTCCATGAGAAACCATGAGATAGACAGAATGACTATGGTAATTGAAGAGAAAACGTATTTGGACTGTTGACATCATGCAACAGATGCTGAACTTCAATCTTATTGAGTAGAATGAGGAATTTAAGACATTCAGACATGGGTACTGTATGTTTTTCAGCAGAAGAGTAAGGGTTGTTTTGATTCTGAGTCTCATTAAACCTGCATCCCGATGGTTTTAACGTCGCATTCAGGCAGGAGGAGGCAAAATCAACATTTCTGCACAAGACGGGAAAGTCTATAAATATGTTTAACTTGTGTTGGCCACAAGACAAGCTGTTTGTCTTGCACAACCCTCATGAAAAATGAATGTTATGGTAAAGTTTACCAGATATTGAAGCACTGTGTAACGTAAGCAGCTTCTCTGTGCTAGTACTCACTTCAGTTTTCATTTTCTCATACATGTACAATTGTGCACATGTTTTGTCACATTGAAATCTGTAAATCCTTCTTCTGAAGTTCTTTCACTGCCAAATGCTTTGTTCGTAACATTTGGATTAGTTAAAAACTGATTTTATTTTCATCTAGAGATAATGAAATAAAGATTTTTTGTCCCTGTATTATGAGAAGTGAGATCAATATTCAGGTCACATGCTCTCAGTAAGTGTATTAAACTGATTCTCTCGGTATGTGAAATCACAAATCCACACTTCAGTCCTGTGTTTAAGCAGTCGAAAATTGAAATTTACATGAAATTTGAAAAGGATTTGCCTATTCGTCAAACTGTAAGGATGTGCAGGGTTGGGTCACTTTCACATTTAAACAACGCTTTTTATTTTTGTTGAATGTTTCCAAACCCCAAAACCAGTGAGTGAGTGATTTCAGTCACAGCATCTCTTCATCTCATTTACCAGTACAGAATATTCATCATCATTTAGAGCATTCACAACTATCACACAAACTTGATCTTGTTGATAAAATGTGTATGAAATTCCTCACAAATTATTTTATGGATTAAAGCTGAAGAAAATCTGAGTTGTATTATCTGTTGATTTTTACATGTTTTTTTTTGGCATTCCTAACTATGTTTTTGTTTTGCCTAACATAATAAAGTTATTTGGAAGAATGTTTGTAACAGTTCTGGGGCACCATTGACTACCATAGTAGGAAAAAAAACTACTATGGGAATCAATGGTGCCCCAGAATTGTTTCACACACCTGCATTTAAAGTATTAGACGTAAGGATTTTTAACATCAACCCTGATACTACAGTCTATTGTCATCACTTCAAGAGTGCAGATGGACCGGCTGCTGAAGAATGAGCCGTTGGTGAAAACGCAGTCTTCAGCATCCGAAGCAATACAAGAGCAGAAGTTATAGGCCCGTTTGTTTTAGTTATCAAGTTCCATTTTCTTCTCTTAAAATTTTTGTGTATTCTGCCTTTAAATGTTTGACATTTTCTGTATTCTTTTTAAGAGGTAAATTAATTTTTGTTAAGCGAAAAGCATGTCCAATAAACAATAAAACTTGAACAATTTTAAAACAATTTATTAAAAGTTTAAGTAAAGAATGTCATAAAAACAAGAATTAATTTTTTGTTCATAACGTTTAGTGAGAAAGATATCGCTTTTTAAATTATGTCGCCAGGTGGTCCTATCATATGGATATAGACTTTATATTATTTCACGTGTTCTTGTTAAAGAAAACCAAGCTATTTGAGCATGTGAAAGTCGGCTTCCTATTCCGGCTGTAGAGGAATTCCTTCGTCCACAGCAGACTCTGAGACAGACAGACAGATGAATGTGAAGTGAGTTGATTTGTATTTTTTGTTTTAATCATTTTGATAAATGCAATTTCAAACTTTGCTTATCTAAATCAGATGAAGCTATTCTCTAATCTCAGTTTTAGCCCATATTTCCATCAAGTTAGATTTTTGGACCCCTCATGCATTCAATTTCAAATTCTAGTTCAAATACCAGCGTTTATAATCTTAACGTAATTGTATATGTAGTTTTTAGATTATGAACACTGAATTTATGAACACTCCAATGAAATCACTGCCCCCCTCACTTTGTACACTCTAGGGGTACGTTATATTATAACACATTTTACTAATCTATATTACTTGCCAATCTAAAAAAAGGTGACCACTGGTCCACATTTGCTGAATGCTGAGCGTAAGTGCTTTCATATAAAGGTTTTAAAAAATTTATATTAACCCAGTGTTTCTAATACATCTCCTTACTGCACTCATTCGTTTTCATGCATTTGACCCACATTTAAAATAGGCATTACTTCATGTGAATTCCTAGATCCTATTCTACCCAATGAAAAAACTATTCGCTGCCATCTCTCCTGTTCTGTCATCGACTTGAGGGCGGCAGCAACAGCCAATCAAAACAGGAGTTCTAGAAAGGAGCAGGGACAATGGCATTTGTTTTCACAAAATTGCAGTGTCCTGCCCCCTTAGTGCCAAAAGTCAAAATGACGCGTGCATGTAGAGTGTTGTCAATACTGTGCTCGAGTGATCTGCTTTGATTCGGGGGTTGTTATTTCCCCTCGCAAGTGTTGATTTACGTGCACAATCTTGGATTTCGTGTTCAAGTTAGATATTTGCGATTTCATGTTCACATTTTACGCGCAAGCGTTTTCAGTGTGCTCGCCGGCTGTAACCTGCTTGTGCGCTGTGTTTACACGCTCAAGTAGTTTTGTCCAATATCTAATCGCCATATCAATCCATACCCTCTATAGTAAAGATGAAAAACACTCAAGTATCTAGAACTTGTACAACAGTTTACTAGCTCGCTATGAAAACCATTAAATCAGTAATTTCAACAACATTATAAATAAGATTGTATCATATTATTGACACATAGCATCATTTCAACAGCTTGAGATTTAGGAAGACTCGCTATGTATATAGGAAAATCATAAGAAAATAAAATTTCCTTTAGAAATGATTTAACAGAATATTGGAAAACTTTAGTAAAGGCTATTGCAGAGACAGAAAGCTTTAAATATTAGTTATATATAAATGCATTTATTATAATAATTTAAACATGGTTTAGCACATATAACTTGCATTTCTGACGAGACAAACATAATAAATATGCAGAAACTGCAATAAATCATGTTTTCTGAAATCGATGGAAACAATTGCGATGCAAGCCAAAACCCTGCAAAATATTTTCATACATAAAACTGAATAAACATAACTCTTTTTTAATATTTCACAATCCCATTACACTTCACCTGCTCATCTTTTGTCTAATCTGAGAGAATTGTTGTAATATGTATTTGTCAAGGCATGCATGATGCATAACAAAGAATGTTATGAATGTTTAAAATGGATCCAGTACTAGTTAATTAAACATAAGTGCTAATTATAAGTGTTTGAATCTGGTGTCCATCGGCTGAGGCTCCATGTACAGTAACCCATACAAACACATTATAGGACACAAACACAAAATGGTGATTTGTACAATAGAGAATTGATAGACAACCACAGGAATTATACGGAATAAGGATTAGATAGGAAATATCACTCACTAGGCACAGAAAATGACTATTGTATTGCTATTAGAAACAGGTATTTCCCAACTCTCCACACCATAGATCGTGACTGCACGTTTTGTTAAAGGAAAAAAAATAATCTTGTCAACTTTTCCTCGAATCTAGCAACTCTAAGGAAACCGAACACACAAGACGCTTTTATCTGCCAGCTGCAGATTGGTTAGTATCACACAATATTAAACATTGAGTTGTGGACTCCTGAATAGAAAATATATAGTCTGCTCGCCTTTTATCGATCTCTGAGTCTGTTCTGCTTTTGAAAATGGAGTCTGTTTTCCTAATGCAGCCATGGGTGCTCACCTAAGATCTTGGCTGACCTTGGTTTTCCCTGGGTATACCATATGGCAAAAAAAAGTAAAACATAGCTATCAAAGCAGCATTTTTTGATTGCAGAATGATCAAAAGATCGTCTTTAAAGCTGTGTGCAATGTTTCAGTGAACAGATTATTCTTGAAAAGAGCAATCATACCTTACAGTACTATGTGTAAAAGCTAAATGCTACTGACTAATGAGAATCTTCGTTCTGATGGCCAACCTCTATTTCGCATTTTTATTTCTCAAATGACAAAACAGCTTGGTTAAGCCCAATGGTAATGTTCCTAAAACATAACTAAGATCTCCTCAAATTAACCGTCTGCTGATTATTTAGCGAAAACAACTTCATTTGGGAGTATTTTAGGATTACAATGTGCAAAACAATTCCTTACATAATCCTATTTTTGATTCCAAGTTCCTCATGCTTTTTCCAGCAGTGCATGTTGTATTAACGGATACAAAAATAAAAGTACTTACAAATGAACATCCAAAAAGTTTCAATTAAACAACATAAACAAAAGTGCATTCTGTACATGTATTTACAATTTTGCTTGAAGCATTACATTTAGTTTCATTTTGTATATATTCAGGATATAAGTATTCATCAATATATAATGAGACATTACACATAGAAGAAAATTTTCCACTGAGTCTTTTGTGAAAATGTTTGCATTGCATTGCAGTATTGAGTTGCCTGGCTAGGTGGTACATAAGCAAGGAACGGGAAGTGTACATAAAGGTGAAAACAAGAGACAAGGATTAATCCATCCAGGTTTATAAGAAGATGTAGAAACTGTTCATCCAGCATTCCATGTTTCTCATGACACACATTTCTGGCCTGTGTGTGGTCGTGTCATTCACTTGATAGTGCAGCTAACAGCAAATGTTGAGTAAAGGTTGAAATCCTCAAGAGTGATGGACGTTCGCAAGAGGATATCACGAGGTTCAGCTGTTATGAGACAGGCTTAAATGGATATTTCAATACCGAATCAAAATTTCCCTATGTTTTACTCACCCTCAAGGTATCCTAACTGAATATGGTTTTCTTCTGGAAGAATTATCTAGTCAGAGTTATAATACCACGTATCATTTTGCGTCCAAGCAATAGAATGGGAGTGAACGGGGTGTTGATTTTTTGAAGCTCCAAAAAGTGCATCCATTGATTAAAGAATTGCTGGACACAACTCTGTGGTCTTAACAAAGGTCTTCTGAAGCGAATCGATGCGTTTGTTTAAGAAAAATATCCATATTGACAGCGCTATTAACGTTGATGTCTAGCTTCCGTCATCTCTCGAATGCGTGTGAACCAGAGGCTTGTTCTTCCGGCAGATGACGCAGGCGTGTTGGAGGTTCCGGTGACGAATGCTACATTTTTCGTTTTCACTTTTTGGAGCTTAAAAAAATTAACACCGTTCACTCCCATTCTACCGCTTGGAAGCAAAATGATGCATGGTAACTCTGACTGGATTTTTCTTCCAGAAGAAAAACTTCAGTTAGGATATCTTGAGGGTGAGTAAAACATGGGGAAATTTTGATTTGGTAGTGAAATATCCCTTGTGAGACATCAGGACGTAATGTCGTTCCTAAGGAAAAGCAATTAGTTCAAAGGTGCTTGTGTGATCGGCCCCAATTCACATTCTTCACCTTTTTGGTCACTATTGGAGCTTTTTGATCACATGAGTATGATCCCTGCTGATGAAAACAAAAGAGAAAAACCAAGACATACGGCCGTTTATCTCTTAAACATCCATACAGGCAGTTGTCCAGAAATTCAAGGTAACAGGACAGATGGATTTGATACTGACAGCCAAAATGTTTGTCAAGCAGATTCCCTCAAGAAAAAATACAGGCAGTTCGCATCAAGGGCACTTGCTGCAACATTCCTCAAATGGTCAGATTTAGGCTGCCATGAATGCTTTGCCCAAAATTGCCAGAACTGAAAGAAAGCGTTCTTTAAATCCAGCAGGTCAATGCAGTTCTATAAATTCTCAGTGTATTGTCGGAAGACAAATAAGAAAATGAAGATACGCTGGTTGGTCAACTTGTATATCCGATTAAGCTCAGCAAAGTTCTTGGTTCAGCTGTATGCTTGTCCTTAAGTGCCCGAGGCATGCAGAACACTCTCTTCCAAAACACTTTAGCAGGATCTGAATGAAATTCATTAACAGTATGACTATCCCTCAATCCCTTTTTCATATGTTGCCTGTTGGCCAATCCACATGCTCTGAAGGGATTGTCATTATAATAACATCCAGACCTGTCAACATGCTTCAAGGTTCAAAGTCACATTAGAGTGCAATGCATTTATACAGTTAAACTGCATGTAATACATTCAAAAATGAAAATCAAAGTAAAAATATTTTTTAATTCGCTATTTTAAACTCACCCGAGAATAAAAACATTTTCAAGTAGTAAAAACATGAACGTTATTGTTGCACAGCCAGTTAATGGCCCCGGTATCAATGTGCATTGGTTTTGGTGTCTGAAGGTTTTTGCACTCAAAGGGATGTTAATGTGCATTTAAATATTGAGAGTATTATGTGTGTGTGTGTTTTATATAATATCAAATATATGTCTAACAATAAGCTCCTAACGCACAGATTTGACTTTATAACGCAGGACTAGGTATGTGGCAAGTCTCAGAATTAAGAAAAAGGCCCCCAACACCATGAAGTCCACGTAGAGCTTAGCGTCCTCCACATCCAGGAGTTGTAACACCTCCTCTGGCTTCTGAAACTTACACACTTTAACTGGACACTCTAACTCTGAGCGGTTCATGCCATAGATAGAAAGAAGTACTCCCTCAAAGCCATACCTGAAAAAGAAGAGATGACATTCTTCAGCGTAAAAATGAATAAGTCTAAATGAGTGTTTTGGGGGGTTGGTATGAGTTTAGGAAGAGGCCAGTTTAGGATTGTTTTCGACTGACCTAACGTATGACACGTAGGAGCTCCACTGCAGATATTTGGGGATGGTGTCAAAGTTAACAAAGAAGCCTGAGAACAGCAGGACCGGGATGGCAGAGACTGGACCTATGAATGTGGCGACCTGAAGATGATGCAAAAGAGGAACAACAAAGTTCACCCACAGATGGTTCACATCACATGAACTAACTTCTAAGTCATGGATTCCGCATGAATCTGTTTTAATAATATGTCTAGCAACTGGCTTTAAAGGTAATCTGTAGCCAGCGAATACTATTTAAATCACCCGCCTCCATCCCCAATTCCACACGTCTATATTTGTTTATTGGGTTATGGGATATGCCTTACATTGCAGCAACAGCATCACTTGCATGCTCAGTGCAGCTGTGTATTAAGTCTTCTTACTTGCTCTGAAACAGGAGCAGCAGCCAAAGCAGATATTCCGCCAAGACCAAAAATATTCACGTCATGACCATTAACAAGACGGAAATATATATATGTTACAGCTATAACAAAGTCTTCATACCTGGAGTGATGTGGATGCAGCTCCTATTAGAAGCCCAAGAGATTGAGCCACTAGAGCAGTGGAGGTGGACAAGGCCATAAACAGAAGATATCTGCCTGCTTCTGGAGGCTGCTCTGTCATCCAGTACTATACTGCAGTACATAATCGGACAAATGATCTAAAAGAGAGAGAGAGAGAAACAGACTTGTAAAAAATTCCATAATTTACTCATCTTCATGTCATTCCAAACCTGTGACTTTTCTTCTGCAGAAGAAGATCTTTTGAAGAATGTTGGTAACCAAACAACAAAAGTTGCCCTTGCCTTCCATTATATGGACACAAATCCACTGAGACATTTCTCAAAATATCTTCTCTTGTGTTTCATAAACAGGTTTTGAGTGGCATGAGTGTAAATAATTGATTTTTGGGTGAACTATTTCTGTAACATTATCGCATCAAATACGATGTAAAAACAGATGTACCTGAAATGGAATGTCTGCCATTGTCTTAGCCAGGTAATATGCCTTTAGACTGTACCAGTAATTCAGATGTTCCCTCATAAAAACAGACATCTCCAGTGGAACTGGAATGAAAGTATATGCATTATTGAATCAGAGCTTAACTGAATCTTATCCACGTATTCTGTAAAGGAAATAACTCTTTGTTCGGCCAATCTAAGTGATTCTAATCAATCACAAATCAAAAAGTATTTGGTAATCACTCAGCTCAAATACGTTTTTATGCTCATAATGCCTCACACACATACAAAGACACCCATTCTCTTACATGTCAGGACTGTGGGCATGAGTGCAGCAAACATGAGGAACAGCATAGAGAAGAAAAGGAAGCCCGTGTTGTTAAACACTTTGTTGGCATCATTTCCAATGTTCAGGTACAGCAGACCAATCAGCACACCGACACATAAGTGTGACATCACCCTCAGGTGGGTTAATACCTGAACACACACATATACAGTGTATATTGATTTTGTAGTTGCAGTTTTTAACAGGCACCATTTCTAAAGAGTCAATAACAAGGGAGGAAAAGTCCTACCACGTCCCTGGATATAGTGATGAAGGTTCTCTTGAAAAGAATACAGAACTGTGTGAGGGTACTGGTAGCAAACGTGTGTTTCTCAATTTGGCCTGAATCCTGTATGAATACAAAATAACATAAAACTTGTGTGGGGTCAGAGACAGAGAAAATGATAAACAGACAGATTTAATGTACATCGCTTACAGTATAACATTGGGAGTTACAAGATGTCGTCGGGTCATTCTTGTCAATGGAGTTCTTCTTGCCCTCTTCTGAACACAAGCCCCCCTGGACAGCCTCAAAGAGCACATGGTTCAGATCACCATATTCTCCTGAAGCAACCTCAATTACTGCCAACAAAGAAGTTGTAGAACTCATGCACATGCTGACAGACGAGATGAGCAATAAGACATTATGATGTAACCGTGATAGCACACATACATCTGGGAGACATCTATTTGATGTTTACATTTACATCTGTACGTCTTTTTTGTTGTTAGCTCATCTGAAATACGTCTCTGAGATGTCTCCTGTCAGATAGATATCTAGAAGATGGCTGTTAGATGTTTAGGATTTAGAATTTATGTAAAACAGCCTTTTCTAAAACGTATATCAGATGTTAATGCACAGAAGATCTTTTCAAGATCTCCAGATCTTTAGAAAATATCTTGCATACAGACCCGTGCTACCTGGGAAGTTAGTTCGAGTTTGTGTCTTGTGAGTCTTGTGATCTCAACAAGCATTATGTCGCTGTGCTTTCGAAACCTTGTATGTACAAATTTGCTGTTTTTCTGGAACACTGTACTTTTTTAATGATTAAATACTGTTTTGTAAAAGCTAAAAAGCGCTTTTTAATACTTCTTGTTGGTTAGATTTTTACAAAAAATTTGTGGCAAACATAAAGATTGACTAATGATGATGATTTCTGTCAAAAAATTAAAATAATGAAATACATAAGATATTTCAGAAGGACAGCAGCGATTAGCAACATTAGCATTAGCATTAAAAGCTTTCACTTAATAGTTTTTAGAATAGTTTTGAAGTATAGGCCTAATGGTCTGCGTTTAACAATCATTTTAAGAACCTTTTAATAAAACTTAAGTTGATAACAAGCTGCGACTGAACAAGTTAAATCACAAACATGTAAATTTTACTTTATTCATCAAATGCGTAAACCGTTTAATGGCATTTAATAGCATAGCCTAGCCTTTACTCATTTCTTCCACTTTTCAACAGTGAAAAAACACAATATTAACTTATTATTATTGACGTGAAATACATATCAATACATCTGATGTATTATCTGCTAGACTGCGCTACATAAAGTTTTAGATACATCACATCAAATCTTATGTCATCTCACACACATGCACAAACGGAATACTTACTAAAGTCTGCAGGATTATGGTATGTTGGGCAGTGGAGGCCAAGGTTTTCAGGTAGGGTATTAGGTTAGGCACTGTCCCTTTATATATGCACTGACCTTGGCTTAGGATATAAAGCTATAAAGAAAACAGAGTTCTCAACGCATTAAAGAGATCATTACGCACTTGTGCCCCAAATACACAGTTTTATTATTTTAGATTGTAGAAATAAAAGAATAAATAGAGAGTATACCTTGTCAAACATCTCAAAGAGTTTAGCACTGGGTTGGTGGATGGTACAGATAATAGTTCTTCCTCCCTGAGCCAGAGACTTCACTAGGGACAGCACCTGGAAACAGGATGCGCTGTCTAGACCACTAAACGCACAAAAACAGAAACAAACACACGTGCACATTTTGTGGAAATTAAAAGGAAATGTTATGTAAAACATTAACATGTAAACAGTCAACATTTCTCTTCAGATTTAGAAAGAATTGTGCTTAGAAATGTGTGTAGGATTGCTGCTTTGGGTACCTGGTGGGTTCATCAAAGAACATGACAGGGGGGTTATTGACCAGCTCCAGAGCAATAGCCAGCCGCTTACACTGACCACCTGACAGAGAGATGGTACGAGTTTGGGCACACTCCTGCAGTCCTAATGCGGTCAGGATCTCATCCACCTGTCATACATGATATTAATGGATTTATATGAATAAGTCGTGTATTAGAAACAACCACGTCACCTTATACATATTTGCTAACATTTATGTTTTTATCTGTGCAGATGGTTTGGTGACAAAAACTATACTTACCAGTTCTTTTTTAACCTCCATATTTTCATTTAGTTTGAGGTTAGCCGAGACCTACACCAAACAAAGAAACATGAAATGAATGTGCGAATGCATGCACATTCACACACAGAGGCACACAAAAGGCTCTCACCATCATTGCCTCTCGTGTTGTGAGATGTGGCAGTAGCATGTCATCCTGCATGATGTAACATGACATTTTTCTAAAGGTGCGGAGGTCACGGGGCCGCCCGTTGACCAGGACCTGACCTTTCATGCCTGTCTCTCTGCAGAGAGAGAGATCATTTTCATTATATTATAAATATTATGAATAGTCATTCCCTCCTAATGAACACAAACATGCATGCTCACCTGTAACCAGCAAGTATGTTCATGAGAGTGGATTTTCCAGCCCCTGAGGGTCCCATGATTCCAATAAGCTCCCGGTTGCAGAACTTTCCAGAGAGACACTTCAGAAGGGCTTTAAATCCTGTTGAAAGTATCAGCTTGTTATTATAACAGTAGCCAGCTTTCCAACTTGCACAACTAAGGTAGTTAGCAGCAAACAAACAGGGACCTGATGCTTAGCTATAATTCCAAATAAGTATGTTTCGTTTGAATAGTATGTTGAATATGCAACACTAGAAGATTAATAATAGGTCTAATCCTTAACTCGCTTCTAATAGAATTTGTCAAAATAATTCATAAAGTAGTCAAATGTGCAATATTTGACATAATTAACACCATATACATTAATTTTCACTTATAAACATCATGAAGAAAATTCCAAAGCATTTTATTTATTTACAATCACTTAATGTCAATAGCAAAAAATACAAAAAAATCTGTTCATCTCTGGTGAAATGAAATGGCAGAATGATCTGCTGAGATCAACTGCAAGAAACAACCCAGAACCCATTATATTTTAGTTTTTAAAAAATAGTTTGAGATCAAATAATAATAAGTGGCCTGACTGTTTAAGTCCCCTGTGTTAGTGAGTCATACCGTTGACTATTATCTATGCAAGGAGAAAACTGGAACAGCAAAAAAAATCTTTGTTAGCTTCAAATTTTTGTTGTATGTATTGTTTTCCCCTTTTCTTTTTATGTCTCCAAAGCTGTTTTAGGCAATTCAGTCCAGTCACCAACCATATTTACACCCCCATACAGCTATTTCTGTTCATGTACGTAGTAAGTACCATATCCTATACAGCTGTGATTTACCACAGCATTTTTGCTTGTGTGGGATAACTCTATTACAATTTCTAACATTTATTTTACGTATGAATCGCCCGTCTCTAGAATATTATCTCTACTATATGCCAATCAAAGCTATGAGTCATTAGTGAGGTTTTAAAAGCAATTTCTATTTTCCTCTTCCTCTCAATCTCTGTGCTAATGTTATGGAAAGACAAATTAAACACAAAAAGCAAAAGATGATGGCAATCCTCTCAATTGCCCTATGACTTCCTGAATGCTACTCTGCATCTCAATGATTTTGCTTTGAGCTGTGAGTTAATAATAATATCAATAACTTGTTCACAAATGATACGCGCTGTATATTTATGTAAGCAATAATTAGACATCCACATTCTGATTTTCTACATGCGGATGTTGTGTAACCTGAGCATCAAATCTGTTGCATGGGGGTCTGTATTCTGAATATGACCTGAACCGGGATCAGGCTGAAAGCATTCTTGAAAGCTTAAACACGCTGGATCAATAAATGCATCCATGCAGTCTGTGGTTATGTTCTGATAAGGAAAAAGCATCTAGCAATCTCCAAGCAATATGGTTGAGACCAGGGCACAGTTCTATGGGGTTAGACTTACAAATTGAAGTATTAGTAGGATTTCGGAAACTTAGAAGTGTAGAATCACAGTAATGTAATGAGCTTGTGGAGTGTATGAAGGTGCCATCTGTGTACAATAAATGTGTTGAATTTAAACCGAATTTAATATTTGGTGCAGTAAAATTGTACAGCTGCTATTTAACACATAGATCATCAAGTTCAGAGACAGTCGTCCTCTGGCAAATAAAATCATTGTCAGAAAGCAATATAGTCATATATAGTCAAAGCATTAACAATAACTCTATTAATGGATTTATTTCATATGTATTAGTATTTCTAACATCTGTGTCAGGAATCTATGTTTCATATTTTTCCAAGGCAACCGCATCCATAACCCATCCATGTTTATGACACCAGCACAATGATGGAGGAGAGGCAGTGAGAGAGGGAAAAAACAGAATGGGACACGACTTTGCTGTGAGATTTAGAAAATAAAACATGACAGGAGTCTAGTGAGAGAGACAGAGTGAAGTGACAAGATAAAACAAAAACAACAGAGGCGGATCAATAAAGATGTGAAGCTAGGAGAGGGAAAACAGAGGTAAGAGGCATTTTGACATGGGGGGGGGGGGGGTGTTAGAAAAAACAAACAGCTTCAGCCGTCAACAGCAGTTTTCAGCTTGCACATAACCATGATTTGCTCTGTGCTTATTTACATATATTATCATGCTAAGGGGAGGGCGGTACTTGAAGGAAAGACGTGTCCTTCACTAATATGTCTCTCATTTGACTGTTACTTTGACTGCAAATACACTTCTTGATTATTCAGTAAATATGTGTTTTACCAGAATTTTAAGTGAATGCAAGCCAATACATTTGTATTGTATTGTATCAGAAAATGCTGGTTTGGCACAAGTAAGTCTAGCTGGTTAAGCAAGTTAAAGAGATCATTCACAAAAATGAAAAATCTCTCGTTATTTATTCAGCCTTATGTTGTTCAAACCCTGTATGGCTTCCTTTCTTCTGTGAAACACAAAAGAAGATATTTTGTTTAATGTTTTACTGGCTTTGTATCCATTCGATGGAGGTCAACATTGGGAGCCAATGTTCACCAACGTTGTTCAACATCTTTTGTGTTCTGCAGAATAAAGTCATACTGGTTCGGAACGACACAAGGGTGATTAAATATTAAAAGGATTTTTTGTGTGAACTGTCCCTTTAAGAACCCAGGACATCTACATACCAACATACTTCTGTGCTAGTCTTTTCAAGTCAAGTTTTCAGGTCCAGTGTATGAACTTTTGCGGCATCTAGCGGTGAGGTTGCGAATTACAACCAAAGGCTCACTTCTTTCGAGAGCACTACGCCGGCTGACACAGGACAAAGATGTTGTCATGTTTTTGCTTCTTTGCCAAAGGAGATAACGTATTTGTGAAACAACATGTTTAATTCCATGCAAGGGGACGCGCGGTGTATGTAGATAGAAATAGCTCATTCTAAGGTAAACATAACACTTCATTATGTAAGGTCTTTATTCACCTCTGAAGACATGTATGCATGTTTTTGTTTTGCATTTCTGTCAATAGATCCTCCAAAAAATGACACACATTTAAAACTAATGAGACTTAAATTTTCCAGTGGCATAATACATTGTAAACTGCTGACACCTAAATTGCCGATGAAAGAATTTGTTTCACAACAGATGGAACAACAGAGGTACAGTACAATGAGGTATGATGTTATAATGAAACAATGGCAAACTAATATATGAACCGCTTAATAATGAAGAGTATAATGAGGTTCAGATGCCATATATAAACATTCAGGCACAGAGTGTTATCAATGTCATAGAGACCATTACGATGTATGATTTACCCCATTCAGTTTGCATGTGTGGTAGATCTTATGATCCAGTGTAGCATGTCTATATGTGTGTACTTGGTTTGCACCCTGTGTGTGTGTATATATATGTGAGTTTCGGGGGGTGGTGCTACAGAAGCTGCTGTGTGTGCAACCCTCATCATTCACCAGTATTAACTGAGCACTGCATTAACCGAGCCTCTGGGTGTGCTGCTTACTGGCAAAAATAAGGTGTGAAAAGCATGCATCCTAACTAATTGCTAGTGGCTAAGTTTATGCAACTGGGACCAATACTGGGACATACGTTAGACCAATTTTCTGACACAAACCATTTACACCAATTACACTACCCACAATGTTAAAGAGACAGTTCACCCAATAATGAAAATTCTGTCATCATTTCCTCACCCTCAAGATGTTTCTAACCTATTTTTTTGTTCTGCTTGAGATATTTTAAAGAATGTGGAAAACTACATAAGAATTCTGTCATCATTTACTCACCCTCGAATTTTGTTATTTTGCTGAACACAAAAAAAGATATTCGGAAGAATGTTTGTAATCAAACAGTTCTGGGGCACTATTGACTACTATACTATAGGAAAATATATACTATGGGAGTCAAAAGTGCCCCAGAACTGTTTGATAACAACCATTCTTCCGAATATCTTTTTTTGTGTTCAGCAAAATAACAAAATTTGAGGGTGAGTAAATGATGACAGAATTTTAATTTTGGGGTGAACTATTGCTTTAATTGCTCCAAAGCTTCCCTTCTGCCCTCCTAGAGGTGTGTCAACCCTCTGCTTATGACATCATTGGATATGAAACAGCCTTCAGATCATTTCTTATTGCATCTCCTGAGCCACAGAGATGAGAATGTCAGAAAAGTCTAGGCAAGATAAGCCATAACCCTAAATTAAATGAACCCTTCAAAACCAGCCTGGATTCTGCAGACAGTGTGAAGAACAAAATGTACAGTCATCCCCCTCAACCACAAAAATGGGTGGTGCAGAGGGAAAGGGTCCCTATCTGCGTAATGCATGTGAGTGTGCATGCGTGTGGGCTGAACTCATGTTGGACTGGTTTAGTTAGCATACGGCAGCAGACAGCTGAGTCGTCCGGGGAAGTGAATTATTTACTATATCTAAAGTCTGCTGAGAACAGCACTCTACAGTCCCACACTCAGAGTGGAGTCAGTGTGTGTGGCTGTTAGAGACCATGTGTGTTGATGTGTGCTATGTCATAGCATGTTTTTGGTTGGGACTTTCACTGAACGTTCTGGTGTTCACCTTAAAGGTCCAGTGTATCATTTTTGGGAGGATCTATATTTGACAGACATGCAATAACTATGTCTTCAGAGCTGTTTTAAGAACACACACAATGAAGTATTATGTTTATTATTACATTAGAATGAGCTATTTCTATCTACATACGCCCCGGATCCCTTAACATGGTATTCACCATGTTGTTTCTACAGCAGCCCTAAAGGGACAAACTGCTCTACAGAGCATTTGGTAAATACTTAATCTCCTTCGGGAAGGAAGCGAAAACGTAGCAACATCTTAGTCCTGTGTCGGCCACCGTAGTTCTTCGAAAGGGAGAGGGTGGAGTGAGCAGTTGGTTGCAATTCGCAACCTCACCTCTAGATGTTGCTAAATTTCAAACCCTTTGACTAAATCGACCAAATAAAGTTATGGATTCGCACTGTACCTCTCCTCCTCCAGCAGGGGCCTTCGCGGATGGTGTATGAGAGCTCTCTAAACTCCAGGTCCACCGCTGAACGCCGAGGCAGGTGAGAAAACCTCTGCGCATCTGTGATGTGGTTTTCCACCTTCTTCAAATGAGTAAGCATGGCAGCATCTGGAGGAGCTACTCCAGCACATTTGGTCTCCTCCATGGGTATGGAGACTGACCCCGGCTCTGAAGGCTTTGCAGCCATACCTGGAGCCTGGAAGATGTGTGAGGAAGCAAGGGGGAAGATCATTATATGGAACATTTTAGACACAGATGCATCTGATAAAATACACCTCATGTGCACACAGCAATCAAATGAACCAAAACAATGCGTTCCCTTCACAGTCATTCACACACACTTATGCAAACCAAAACTGTCTTAGGTGAGTGGGGTGTATATTCAAGCCCCTATTTAAGCATGCCATACATCTAGGGAAACTGCTCTTGAAAATAATTCAACCATGGTGCACTCTCGAAAATGAAAGGGTATGATCGGGACGGTACCATCTACGTATAGATATGTATACATTTGGTATGCACTAATATGCATTTATATGGTGCTAGGGTCCTTTTTTTTTTAAAGTGAGGTCATTCTTTCACGCTAACCTTATTATGATACCTATTAACATCATATGAAGTGTGATCGGTTTAGGCCGTCAGAATAGGATTGAAGTTGTTCTTTCAAGCACAAAATTGTTATCTCTGATATCTGCTTATGCTAGGGATGATGGATAAGCACTTAGAGTTTCAACTATTACAGAAATTGAAGGCTGTGGAATTTAATACCAGAATTAAATCTACTGTATAAAAGAAAGCTTTTTCCATTTTCGTGGGGCCAGACACTGAAGATTTGGAATACAGATGAAATGACCATTGCATTGAGCATGTCTGTATTTAGCTTTTTGTCCTGTCATGACTAATGCAGTGCATTCTTATCTTAATTTAAATAATCTAAACTAGTTTTCTGCTGGATGTGGGAATGCTGATGTTGTAATTCCAGAACAGTTGTAAAGTATAAGGATCCGATAACCGACTGACAACTATGCTGATTCACATGAATTTACTGGATGACCGAGAATAGCACAACCCTACACACACCACACACATTTTACACATACAAAAATGCCATTCACTTGTTCAGAATTATTGAAACTAACACAGATTTTGGGGATTAGTCCACAGCGTAATAAAATTGCCCTGCACATCCCATCGCATTTCTGTGTTTGAGAATATTAAACTTTGTGATTTTTAAATATTGTGCAAATGTCAAATCAGCATTTAATAAAAAATCACCACTCAGACTCAATAACACTGACATTGCAAAACATTGCGCGAGGCAACAGGGGCACAAACAGTCCTGACAGCAAGGAAAATGTGGAATCCATACGAGTTATTGTATTTCACGTCAATGAGAATGCACTTAGACGGCAGAAGCGTCTAAACCAGTTCCTGGGGCAACGCTTGATAGGGCTATGCCTCTCTGAAGACCAAATGTTTTCACTGATGCCAGCAAACAAATTATACAGTTGAAGTGCTTACGTGTCAATATGCTACGTTCCATTAGGATGGGCTTGTGTATTTTGTGTTATGAGTTAGGGCGAAGACTGAAGGATCTAACAAACCAGTGCTTCTAAAAAGCAGTGATCTAGAAGGCTATAAATCCCTATGGGACACCCAACACTCACAATGAGTGTAAATGAGAAAAGCATGACCTCTGTAGTAAGCTTGACATACAGCGTCATTGAATGACGAAGGTCGTATCATTCCTGATGCTGTGATGTAGCGATGGTGGTCACAGCTGGATGAAATAATTGAATCGGTGATGATGCATAAATCCTCATTGGACAAAACGTTGAGCCAATCCATAGATCAAGCCGATTAGGGTCTGTCCTCTTTTTGATTCATCTTTATTTAACAACAACAAGTGTGGAAACCTACAGCTATAACCAATCTAGAATTACCTTATTTTCCCACTATGTACAGCTTTATTTACGTTGCTTGACTGTATTAGCAAAACACTGTCTGACTCTAAAAGCTGTTTTCTGATCATTCAAAGAAAGGCCATATCCATAGAGATCCAAGATCTTTCGGAGAAAGGTGACCACCTAAGCTCACTCACTGGTCCTCTACTACCCAACACAAATATGAGACAGAATACACAATAAGCAATTTGTTAACAGAACAGTCTATTCAAAAACGAAATAAATTAGGCTGAAATATCTTTATAGCTTCCTCACGGAGGGTACTGCTCTTATTTCTCACACACTAAATCTTTTATACAGCATCCATCACATGCCTGTCAATGACATCACTCGCATTAAAAACACACACAGGACTGGGTTTAGATATAGGCGACCCTCTACAAGTGTTAATGCATACACACTCACTCACATAATTGCATGATACGTACTTTTTTGACGTGCCGAGTTGATCAAAAGACGACTCAAGGGGCTCGCAGTGACAATCCTTACAAAAATATCCAATTCATACCTTCGCTCCCAATTACATCATATGTACACACCCGGAGCGATCAACAGGAGAGGGCAGCGTTAGTCCCGCCGAGAAAAAAGATGCCCAGTGCGCGTCAGGGTCCGTTACACAACCGATCCCGCTCACCGGTAAAGATCTTCTCGTTCAGAAAACAGCGACACATCACATTCATATCGTTTATTAGAAATACTCATATCTGGAGACAATCTCCATCCAAAACAAACATAAGAGTCATGAATAATTAAAAAGACGCAGCATCCTTGTTAAAGCATGAGTTTCTTTAGGACAGGAGATGGAAGGACAAAACGCGACTCGATCATTGCGCATCTACATCAGTCATCCAGGACGCGTACGGTGCTGTGGGGAGAAGAGTTGCGCTCCTCCGGATGCTGCACCGCAGTAGCTGGTTATTGCGCGCAGTGGACAGAGTATCCTGGCACGCCCGGAGGTCTGGGATACTGGGCGTAACTGGCAGGCTGAAAGGGCTTGTCCGAAATAAACAATGGGAGGCAATAAAAGAAGCCGTGATAGTTCAGTTACCTACACATTGTTTGTCTTCTATTAAGAGATAACATTTCCAAATAATTAAATTATGTATATTTTGCTGTTTGAAGTTACGTTTAGTTTCTTTTTTTCGGATTCAAAAATGGATGGTATTCACCGTTATGCCAAAATGTTTTGTTAATTGTGATGTTCGGTAGACTGTGTGGGGTGGGTTACATTACAAACTCCTCTGCAGGAAAGTGAGGGCAGGGTTGGCATTGCGCCATCGCACGACACGGGGCAGGTGGATATCTCATTTTCCTCATGATCCGGTAGAGAAGTCAAGCAGGTCCAACTGTGTCTCACCAGTATGCGCTATAACGACGGGCTCTAAGATCGGATGTGGGCACATGTATATAAAAACAAAGTGGTTTTCGTGCAAACGGGGACAGGGCTTTTTCAGAATTTAGGGCAGGAGCAAGAAACGTATGGAAAATCTATTTTTAGTAACCGTTGCCTATGAGGTTACTATGGGGAGGAGAGCAAGGGAGGGGGTGGGAGTTTGGAGGTGATGGAGACGAAAAACACAAAGGGAAATTACATTCTATCCGGTAGCATAAGAGAATTGCGCGCGCGGTCTCTTTAAAGGCGGCACCTGCGCATCCGCTGGTGCTGATGCTGCAGTGGTCGGGTTACTCTCGGTGAAACCGATGGGGTAACTAGCGTTCAAACGACGCCCTATATTATTCACTCGGAGTACACGTACTGTTACTGCTGTTTTGCTGTGACATTTCATATCATTGTTTTTAAAATACACCGGATAGATATTACCAAACAGGCATATATGACAGATAGATAGACAGACAGACAGACATAAACACATGAACAACAGATAAATGAGTCAAGTCAAGCAGTTTTATAAATTGCAGTATAAATACATCTCTGGTGAGTCATTGTTATGGCAGAACTTGCACACTGAAGATAAAATAAGACTCAAAGCAAAACAGCAAAAATCTTTTTTTTTTCATACGAATTACAAGATATCTTCCAAGTCATTCATTTTCCCTTTGCATATTTACAATTTTCTACATAGATTTCAACATGACCATTTTTCAACAATTTTTTCTATTGACTAGTGTGAAGAAGCCAAATTAAATCATTGGTGGAACAATGTTGTAAAAGATAAATTATGTACTGCAGCTGGACACTTTACTGTACTAGGAGGCATTGATAAGTCAGGGAGAAGCACGCAAGGGAAGGCTATGTCTAAGTTTATTGTCGGTTTATTATCTTACAAAGAGAGGCTTATAGATAGTCACAGATCCTTGAAAACTGTTATGAAGTGGTTTAGCCAAGGAACAGACCTTTTCTTTCCCACCAGTTATCAGAAAGTACACATGACAGCAAAATATGAAGGTTAAGTTAAACAAACAGTGCGGCATTTCAATCGTATGAGCCACGTAAGCAGTAATATGTTACATAAAGTACAGCTTTAGTATGCAAGAGACACTCAGAAACGCTGAACAGGCTGAAGAATGACTCTGAGAATGACTGTTCTTTTGTGCTTTGTAGCTTTTCTGCCTTTCCTTGCCCAGGGGCTGGCGACGAACCCAGGTGAGCGAACAACATACGTTTTCTTTGATAAAGTCAGTTGCAGATAACTTGTAAAGCATTATACGCTATAGCTTGACTGCACTAAGTTACTTAAGCTAAAAACATCTGCCAAAAGTATGTTTAGAATTTTTGTTAAAGATAATGGCTGTAAAAACACATTTCTAACTAAGCATTTTTGTCTTGTTTTCTGGTACAAATATCTTTACAATTCTTTAGTTGACAGAAAAATGTAGAAAACAAACTGGTAATAACATATTTTTATAGAATCAACATACAGTATATAATAATAATATTGTAATTTTGTTCTATTATATATGAATATTTATAAGATTCATATTTATATTTATGTTTTTTTTTATCTCACACCACAGGACACATGTGGTATATTTGTCAAATCAAGATTTATTTATTTACTCGACAAAGAAAGTGATATTTAGCCTTGAATTTAGTTTGACATTTTTCTTAAGTTCCTCATTCAATGTTGTAGTTTACCCAAAAATACAAATTCTGACATCATTTACTCACCCTCTTGTCATTTCAACCCTTTATGACTTTCTTTCCTTTGCAGAACACAAAAACAGCGAACAGCTCTGGCCCTTAATCACTTCCATTGTATGGACACAAAACCAATGCAAGTGAATGGGGGCCAGTTAACAACATTCTTCAAAATATCTTCTTTTGTGTTCTGCAGAAGTCATACAGGTTTGAAATGACAGGAGGGTGAGTAAATGATTACAGAAGTTTCATTTTTGGGTGAACTATCAATATATTTAAATATTTGTACTAGAAAAGAAGACAGAAATACTTAGTAATGCAATTTGACTCCATGTTCCAACTGAAACTTTTTTTTCCCACTTTTTCTTTCCTGAACAGTTAACTTTGAAACATATCCTGTGAAGCTGACTGTCTTCAATGAGCTCACAAATGAAAAGACCCCCTTCTCCAGCTCTGTGATAGAGGGAGGTGTGCTGTTTGGTGTCTTAAATAATCTACAAAAATCCAACAATGGATTCAGGTATTTCAATTGTATTTTGTGTACTTAATATCTAACAAATTGAAATCTGATTCCAATTAATTCTGTCTACTAGCTATAATTAATGATGATGAATCAAGCTACTTAAAATAATTTGAAAATTACTAGTGTGAACACTAGGGGGAGACAAAACCAAGAGTATTTGTGTTATACCACGTCTATTTGTGGAAATTGAGATGTTGGCAAGACTGAGATGTTATTACAGTCAGGCCTGACTCAAGACACATATTGTCAGTCATGTTTTGATTGAGGATTTGTGCTGATTTGCTTCTTTTGTTTTGTAATGCAATAGTTTCACCTATTCTATTCATGATGACTTTGGAATATTTCTGGAGAGTGTAAACAGAGTGGCTGGGTCTAATGAGGATCAAACATACTGGGAGCTTCTGACTGAGAGTGACGGGAACCTGATTCGATTGGACATTGGTAAGTAAAAATAATTATATAACACATTCTATATATCCATAATCCCAGAATACTTTCAAATGTTGTAGAGCTAGATGAAAACCATTTTATCTACTCAAATTTTGTTTACGTTTTATTTACAACCTAAATTCTTATTTTAAAAAGCACTTAGAATTACAATGAGAACATAGTACAAGAGTGTCAACATTATGATATGTATTAATTTATTTATTCTTTACTTGTAGGAGTTGGCTGCTACCAACCCAAAAAAGATGAGCATATTGTCCTGAGGTTCACCTCTTGGAAAAAATAGATATATCAGATGCATTCTCTGGTTACAAAGGATACCCCTTTAATTCAGATTAAGATATAAATAAATATATTGATTAAGTCTTTCCCCGGTCGTTGTTCAGGAACGTAAAAGTGTTGAAAAACGTGCCTGTCAGCAATGTGACAAACTGATTATATGCAAACACATAGCAACTGTGAATGCTGTCATATTCAATGCTCTCACAGTTCACTCCTCACCTACAGCTCACAGTCAGTCAAGGTCCGTAACAAGATTAAAGACTTAAAACTGTAACACTGTACTAAACACAGATCAGGGAAGAACTGCAATGTTTAATACTACCTGCGTTTTCGTAAGGTCGTCATCTTCAGTGTGAGTTCTGTCGAGTGTCTCTAAACATTGAGTTAAGAAATGTCCTGAAGTTCATTCCATAACTTCCATAACTATTTCATATAACCAATGGATTCATTGTCTTCTATCCTGCAGAAGCTAAAAAATAAACAAACATTTGACAGTTTTTTTTCTGAAAATGGTTTCATTTGAGACATTGTTAGTGTTACTGCTGTAGCAGTTTAGTTCACCTACCACACGGAATGAAGCAGTCACAGTCGCAGTAGTTACAGCGTGAGAACCAGCCCTTCCAGCCCGGTTCTTTGGTCCTGCAGTTTTCAATGCGACTGCACTGATGGTTAAGAGGAACCGCATAACTCTTAGCTTCTGGACAGGTGGATGTGCACGTTCCGTCGATGTCCCTCTCATTGATCTCTACCCGCCCAAGATGACATACTCCTATGCACACATGAGAAAGAACAGCAGACACACATAATGATGACTTTGATTAAACCGAACAGACATATACCTTTTAAATATATACAGTAAAAAAAAAAACAGTTCCAGAAATAGAGCAGAACTACAAAGTTTGAATAACACTGTAATGCTTTCATTAATAATACATTTCTTAGAGATTCATATTATAATAGATATTATTATACCTTTTACATTAACACCTCAGCCAAAAACTGAGACCTAAAGGACTGATTAGGTAGTCTGAATGGCAGTCTTACTACAATACAACCAATCCATGACTTACGTAGACAGGATGGTTTGGGTGTCCATTTTCCATTGGACTGGCAGGCTCGAGCTGGGTCCCCCACCAACACGAACCCCGGTCTGCAGTCATAACGCACCACAGAGCCCACCCAACAATCACTCCCATACACCATCCCATTAAAATCTACATCAGGCTTCCCACAATTCACTAGAGCAAAGACAACAACAGAGAAATGTAATAAACAAAACATTACACAGAACGGTTGACACAGATTGGGCTTGTGAAAAGGGTGTTGTTCCATAAAACTGTTAAACACATCCTCGCACGTGTAAACCTAGTGATGTACCTCTACAGAGGGACTTGTATCCCATCCAGCAGCAGTCCGAATCTCCACAGCTATCTCTCCTCAGCTCCTTGTGTCGACCCCTGCAGCCTCCGAAACAAAGCGGGGCTGTCCCAGACCAGTAAGTGTCTCGAATTTCATCTTCCTGTTCGACTTCTAACAGACCTAAAGCACATATTTAGTCATTACACTCTTAAAAATAAAGGTGCTTCACAGCGATGCCATTGAAGAACCATTTTTGGTTCCACAAAGAACCATTCAGACAAAGGTTCTTTAAAAAACCATCTCTTTCTTACTTTTTATAATCTGAAGAAACTTTTTTTTACCACAAAGAACCGTTTGTGAGACAGAAAGGTTCTTCAGATGTTAAAAGTTCTTTATGGAACCAAAAGATTATTCGGCATCGAAGAACCTTTAAAAGCAATTTTTTTTTAATGTGCAGTTCAAATGCATACACCATTATATATTACAGAACTATAAATGCTTTTCTTACCACTGCCTTGATAATCTTCCACAGCTGTTGCTTCAGTCAGTGCAGTTATAGGCACTTGAGCAAATACGCCTTGCAAGGAGCTTAGAAGTATTAGCAGCAGAGCAGCTTCTGGATTCATGTTTGTTTCAATATCTTCTCAAATTCTGAGAAGTCTATGCATCATCAGGTCTTCTCATTTTCAAGTGCCCCATAAAAATGGTTTTAATTGAGCTACTTACAGTACATTAGAACGGTATAGTATTTCTTCACTGTCTTAACAAGGTTGGTTTTGAGAACCTGCTGTCCTGTAGAGAGAGAGAGAGAGAGAGAGAGAGAGAGAGAGAGAGAGAGTATTAGCTGCACAATGTGTTTGCCTGTCACAACAGAAGAGAAAACAATGAAGCCCTGACCGGATGCTTCCAATATATGTACATAACATAATATTATTATATCCCTTTATTCTGCTACTTAAATGTATATTTTGCTTTTGTAAATCTTTGTTTAAACTATACTCTATTTCTGTTCTTATATATTTATATATCTTATATATACATAAATCCCACTACATACATCACAATTTATTTTATTACTATAATTATCTTTCTTTTCGTTTGTTTACATACTTGCACTATTTGTACACAGCCCAGCTGTAAATGCTTTGGCAATAGGAATGTGCATTTTCTCATGCCAATAAAGCACACTTATATCGATTTGAGAGAGAGAGAGAGAGAGAGAGAGACTCCTGGTGGTTTAAAATAGCAAAAAAAAAGACGCCCCCACAAACACTGAACTCATTCGTTGGTCTGTCTTGGCTTTAAATATATTTTAAATATATTTAACATTTTTCACTTTATTCTTTTGTTATAAACCAGTTATTGTCCACACTGTCAGTGGAAAATGTGGAAACAAAGACACCAGCATAGTAAAAAATCTTCAAAAAGATTATACAGCTGCCTTATTTAACTTGTTAGAGAACAACAAAATATAAATACTAACACTAATACTAAAACCTCATAATAATACATTTCTATATAAAAAAAATATATATTAATATTAATATTGAGGCTGATCATTTTTAGAGAAAAAAGTTGCACTTACTTTATCAAACATGTGCTGTCATGGTATCCATATACAGAGCGGAGTGTCAAAAGCAGAAACTTGCAGTGTTCAGTACAGAACTGAACCCTTAATCTTGTTATCCACCTGGCATAAGATTAGAGATGAGAGTGAACTGTAAGAGTACTGAATTTACTGGACTAGTGATGTACACAGTTTGTTTGAATCTAATTATTAGTTTGTCATAATTGTTAAAAGAAACGTTGTTCAGCTGCAGGTACTTCAACAGGAAAAAACAGCACTGTTACATTTTGTTCAAACCATTTTTTTTGCTCCATTTTAAATAAACCTGCAAGACAATAAAACCTGTAAAAAAAGAATTGTTAGTTAAAAAAAAAGAGCTTGACTAGAAGGTTAACAAATGACATGTAGTCGGTGACATGTAGTTAAAATTTCCATAATTTCACACAACTTGTCTATGGGACTTAATGGACTGTATTGATAGAACTAAAGTAATTGTATACTATTAATACTTCCACTACTGTGAAGTATTTCAATATTCTGTCAAGCATGTCATGGCCAGACATTTCTGGTATTTAAAAATTACAATTTGGTGTAAGAATTCGTGCTTCATCTTTAATGGGCTGCCATTCAGTAAGAAGTGAAAGTGACCCATTTGTCAGATATGGTGACCCATACCCGAAATGTGACCTCTGCATTTAACCCATCCAGTGTGTAGTGAACACACGAACAGCCGGAGCAGTGGACACCTATCACTGCAGCGCCCGAGGAGCAAGTGGGGGTAAGTTGCCTTGCTCAAGGGCACCATAGTTGTTACCCGCCAGCAAACGTCTGGTCACGAGTCCGACTTTCTAACCATTAGGCTACAACTAATTACTACCAGATTAGTTGGTATTGTCTTGCACTTTGCTGGCAAGGCCACCTGATTGGTGGATGCTTTCAAATTTGTAAACAATCACTTTATTTATATAAAGTGAAGACCTGTGAAGGATGGAAAATGAAGTGAATGAAAATCCAAGACAGATGAAAATCATATAGATACCTTTGACCCAGCAGAATTGCTTTGGGTCCTAGGCAAACTAATTTACCCACACAGAACAAAAATGTATCTCAAATATTAGTACTGGACAACAAAAAGCTCCTAACTACATCCTACACTCTTAAAAATAAAGGTGCTTAAAAGGTTCACAGCGATGCCATAGAAAAAACATTTATGGTTCCACAAAGAACCCTTCATCAAAGGTTCTTTAAAGAACCATCTGTTTCTTACCTTTTTATAATCTCAAGAAACCTGTGAAACAGAAAGGTTCTTCAGATTTTTAAGGTTCTTTATGTAACCATTCCGACAAAAAAATGTTAAGAGTGTAAATGGAAGACAATTTAAAAATGAGAGACAAATTAATACATTTGAAAATTTTTAATTTAATTTAATAGAAAGGCTGAAGGAAAGCAAGTTATCAACAGAAGGAAACTTTCAATAGAACATATTCTATATGCAGTTCGCAGGTACCCATAAACTGACCCAAATAGAAATTTGACAAATAAATTACACACGTTTGTTTTCATCTTAAATTTCAGGGGCACTTTTAAAACAGAAGCAAACAGCCAAACTGTATAAAACTATACACTGTAAAAAGACCTTGAAACAAATGATTCTCCCTTCACATTGAGACTAAACCTGTAGTCTAAAAACAAGTTAAATTGTTCAGTAGGATTAAACTTCTCTACTCTTCCTTTTTCTCTCATAGTTAAGGTCCGAGAAATATCACTTTGTTAATCTTCATTTCTATCTTCCAACTTCAAAAGACCATTGTTCTTCTATAAACCCAAATGATCTTGGACGGAATGTCTCAGCAAGTGTTTTTCATAAAACAAAATAATGAATGGGATGAATGCTCCATATGTTGTGAAGCCAATAACTTAATGTGAGATCCGAAACTGACGTTTTAGCTGTTCATGGATGCCCTGCCATCTCTGTAAAGGAGAAAACACTACAGCTGTCAGACAATCTCTAAAGAAACCGCTCTCCTTTAACTCTGTACTTTTTTGTAAACCTTTTGAAACTTGGCAGTATAAATTACCATTTACCTCCATTGTTTTGAAAACAAAAATAAAACGCTCAGACACTCTGCTCAACATCATGAACAACAACATTGAGTCAGTTCATTAGAACTATTTTGCACAACTTGCTCCATTCAATATTGTCCATATCCTCCTAAAGTACACGCTGTTTTCACTTTTGGTTCCCTGTTAGTCTCCTAAAACAACACATTTTACCACAAAAGTTAATAGGCACGTTCCCACTCCTATTAAATGATGAAAAATCAGTCTTGGGAAGCTCCAGTAAGCAGAGGCGCAGTTAGACCACCTGCATGCCGAGCTGTTGTGCAGTGTCCTGCAGCTGTAGCATCACTGACTCCTCGCTTATAGATTGAGTCTCTGAGGACGTACCGGCTGTCATTAACAGAAACACACTTTCTCTGTTTTCCTGTGTCCTACAGTCTTCTGCTGTCTCCTTTCTCATTCCAGTCTCTGTAACTCCACCCACGGTGCCAAGAGCTCCCATCTCCATTTCTTCACCGGGCTGGATGTTCTGCGGGTTGGACTCGCTGCTGTCCCCCTGTCTCTCTCGCATCAGCTGTTCTGTAAGCTCCACGCTCTCATAGCGGATCAGCTGCAGACGCATGAACCCGTCTTCATGCTCTTTATATCTGAAATGGCCAGTAGAAACAGCATTATTTTATTTTAATCTATTTCTAAATTAAATTTCTTCATTTTTGTTCTTGATTTATTTTTGTTTTTCTCTTCTAAAGCTATATGTGTAGAACTTTGAATTAAAATGTTGTCTAAAAATATGCATCTGATGTGTTAACTTAAATCTGATTGGCTGGTTTGGTCGGATGGGCTAACCCGATTAAATGGATAGGATCAAACATTTGGCAAACCAAATTAAGCTCTGTGAAATTGATTTTATACCTGAATCTGGGGTGTCCTGATGGCCATTTAAACTGATGTTTCTTGCGTAGGTGGGCTGTGAGATTGTTCCCACGTGTGAAGCACTGCTCACACACGTGGCACTTATAGCGAGGGGTGTAATCCCCCTAAACACAGAACAAAACCATTACATTACCATTCTTACAACTCTTAAACAATACGATATTTAAATCTTCATAGACAAACATTATTTTTTTTAGTACATATTTACATTTTTACAAGTACATATTCTTGCATATATTTAACCTCTGGATGTTCAAAGTTATTTTATACTCAGTCAGACTGGCTGATTTTTATGTTTTTTCGGCTGATTGAGTGTTGATTTTGCGGCGTCTTCTGATTGGCTCACCTCGTGAACACGTTTGTAGTGGTTCTTAATTGAGTAAAGGGAGCGGGTGGAGTAGCCGCAGTCAGCAAAGTCACATCGATACCCTGGCTCACTGCTGTGTGTGTCTAAATGCTTCCGCAGGTCTATCAGGTTTTTACAGCTGAGAACCACAACCACACAGACAAATGAGCTTCCACTTTCTAAACATTAACATCTTCAATTATGACAATAGATATGACAATCCAACAATGATGCATCTCACGGTCAATGATAACCTGAAGTGAGTGACCTCACCTGTACTCGCAGTAGTCACAGCTGTAGGGTTTCTCGTTGGAATGACGAAACTTGATGTGGTTTCTCAGTGATGATGGAGATGGACAGGTCATATCACAAAGTGGACATTTATAATGGTTGACTGTCATCAGAGAACAGATAGGAACATCACTAGAACAACCAGGTTACTTTATCGACGTCTTTAATCTTTAAAGCTGCTGATCTCAGTATTACTAACAATGCAAGCATGAGCAGAACCTGATCAATACAGAACATAAGGCGTACATACAAAAGACACATACCATGGTTTCTCATATGGTCTCTCAGGAGCCTCTCGGTGGCAAAGCGTTTAGAGCAGTGAGAACATTGAAATCTTTGACCTATCAAACAAACACATGTAACAAACACGTAAGGCGCAATTATTACAATATTTTCATTGACATAAACGAGTAAACAAGGAATAAGAATCTATAGAGAATAAATACAATTAAAGTTTTAAAGATGTTATGTTAGTGCCATGTTAAAGCGGATTCTTTTGCATATGTTTTTCCCTTCCCTACAACACATCCAATCATAGCGCTTGAACCCACCTTCTATGGAGGTCTGCCGTCGTATGTGGTCAAAGAACTTTGTGTTGTTGGCAAACATTCCTCCACAGGTCGGACATGCCACAAGTTTTTCCTGCGTGTGACTACGCATGTGCTCGCGCAACTTAAACCTGCCCTTGAAGGAGGCCTCACAGTCTAGACAAAAGAAAAGTGAAATGGAAACCAATCAGGAACAATTCTCTAAAATGCAAAAATGTGCAAAGCTCACCTCTAAAATTGTATTCACAGCCAAGATCGAGGAGAAGACAACAGGTATTCAATCGATGTTTGTCTTCATCTCACAAACACATTATATTTGCTTGATACACAATGTTTAAGGCCTACTTACCTTTCCAGCCACAAAACAAAACGCTTTCTTCATTAGGCTCCAGACAATGGGCATGCATCTCCACATGTCTGTAGAACCACTCTGGATTGTCCATAGACATCTGAACACAAACACACTTATCGGTCACTTAAACTTCAGATTTGGAACTCCATTTTATCTAAATACAGACAAATATAGCTCTGATGAACACAATACATATAGGCCTCTGAATTGGATTGTCTCCTTACCTCACAGTGTTCCCAAAGACATAAGAAGTTCTCCTGGACCTCAGGCACAATGTTGCGGTTGTGAATACCCACGGAGCAGGAACCCATGTCACTGTGACCCTCGAGTATAGAAAGTCCCCACTGCTTTAACTTTGTGTGGTAGCAATGAAAGAACATGTGTCTGAGAAGCTCCCCATCCACCGAGCAAAAGCCACAGTCTCGCCACAGACAGTTATGCTCTTCTTCTGTAAACATCAAATTTAGCACCATTTTGCATCATTAATTGTTGATAAAATAAATGTCTTAAGACACTTTCAGTTCATGGACCCACCTAGTAAATCAGTCTCAGCCTCCACTACACTTGTATAATGTTTCTCTGCGTGCTCGCAGAACTCTTGCATCCTGCCAAACGTCTCTTGACACGAGCCCCACTCGCACATCAGCTCGAGCTGCAGCTCCTCTCTGCGCGGGGCGCGCTTGCCCGAGGAGGGCATCGTGCAGGACTGAAAGTTAAACAATGTTTGGTCCTTCGTCTCTCTGAAACACAGTAAGACTACAGTTAATTGAGCACCATGTTAGCTGTCTGTTCATGTCTGTCAAATTGTGCTTCCGATGGTAAATGACAACAACCGTGCGCAATGAATAAACAACGTTATAATAGTTACCTTCAAAACATGCAAACTTCTTAACTACCGAAATTATACATCTGGCAGTTTTAAAGCGGAAGTTGTTGACCTAGCATGAGAGGTTAGCACAACAAAAACACTTGTAACATTTTGCCTCCATTTTGTTCTGTTCTTTTTTACTTGTATCGGGTAAGAAAAGTTGAAGAATAGTTAACTCGATATTTTAAGACGGAATGAATTGAGTGTTAAAGGTTTTATAAATAACTCACCTTTTGCGAGTACTCGAAACATTTCCTCGTTTCACCAAGAAATAACTAAACCAATCAGAATTCGCCTTTGCGCCGTATGTTTCAAACCTCACCCAATCAAATTACACTCACGAGGTACGTCAAAAGTATCACTCCGTAGGAATTTAGGAGCTTTTCTCGTGTTCCGGCAGCACAGCTCGATTTGCTCTCAATAATGTGTCTCTCAAAAAACACATTAAGAAATAAATGTGTTTTTCGTCATTCACTAATTTTATGTTAATAATGACATAATTAATTTGTTTTACTCCTGGTATTGTTAGATAATGGGTTAATTTTTGAGTCAACTTCTCAACATGTCAGATAAATAACACTCACAATGTGCAGTGCTGTCAAATTTAAATAAAACATTTTAATTAAAAATATTGTTGTTAATGAAGTGTGTTTTGATTTCAGGTCTAAATGCAGAATACTTAGACATACAAAATATTTCTGCCCCCAAAACTAGTGTGGTCCATTGTCACATTGATTTATTCAAATGAATCAAGGCAAATTATTAGACAGAAAAATATAAGAGAATATCAACTTATCTCTGAGCCTTCTCAAAAAAATACATCCTACTTCCTATATCCCTGCATCACCAATATTACAGATTAATCTTTCCCATTCCAAAACAGAATGTGCTTTTCGGTTCACACTGTTGTTTCTAAATAGTCAGAGACATGTCGTCCATAATGTACTGATGTTCATATCCCAATGAGAATCATTTGTTGTCCGTCCAATTTCCAGATGTATAGACAACATTAATGAACTGCACTGTAGTAATATCCCATTGTTTATAGAGAACAGAAAGTTATTCAGTGGAATATGGTTTCCTTTAAATGAAAGCAGCAGGTTGTCAAGTCTCTCAGGGTTTTACACATTGAGCTTGAGGGCTCTAGATGTCGTAGAAAAGACGCACAAGGTGATACCGGATTCCGAATGCCACAGCACTTCCTAAGACCTGTGAACGCAATAAAAAAAATGTTTCATCTCATCTAAACAACAGTTATGCCGTAAAATCACTGAAGATAATAATCTCATGAAGCTTGTCTGTACATTAGTAAAGGATAGGATTTGAGAAATTTAGAATGTACACCTACCTGTATAAACCAACATGACTGCAGTCAGTGTTCTCTCATGTGTAGGTCCAAGTATTTTCAGTACCAGGTTGATAAGGGTCATGTTGTTACACTCAATAAACTCATCATCTCCCTCCTCTCCCCTACGCACATCCAGAAGCCATAACATTTCTGCCACCTGCAGGACAGAGGAGAAAGTGCCATTCAAACCCAATTGTACACGGATAAACACTGATTTGAGTTATATTTAGCATACCGTCAAAATATTCTACAACATGTTAACTGGACTAATGATGTACCAGCCATGAAAAATAATACATTTTATACACTGAGGAATTACCACTGGGATAAAAAACCTCTTAGTATTCAGAATGCAGAATAATTGACTTCACACAAACTATGACAAATAATAATAGTAACATGTGTTTTTACCTTCAGAATAAGTTGTCCTAATTTGCCGAGGTCTTTCTGTTTGAACTTGGAATAACTTATGCCAAGTTTTCCCGTGTCTGACTGTAGCCTGCAAAAATGTTTTAGAGGTGAGGGTTCAAACAAATCAGTTTCACTGTATCGACGCAAAACCACCAAGACATTCCACAAAATTAATTTCCCTGCATATATAAATATTTCATTTTTTTTTATTTTACTGTAATAACCCACCTGGGCAGACGATGTCTGGGGCAGGGAATAATGTGAAACAGCTGAGGCAGAGAGTAAATAAAGTTGATGACTTGGGGGATGAAGAACAGCAGCATGGTCTTGCTGAAGTGACCGAGGATTCCAACCACTGCAAATGTCATTCCGGCAAAATAACAGAATGTGTCTCCCACAAACACAGAGGAAGGGTACCTGTACAGCAGAATAAAAAAATATTTAAGCATATGTCATAAGCTAACAATAAATATACCTTAAAAATTGTTTTAACAAACCAGTTGTGGTAGAACAAGGCTAAGGTGGTGAAAAAGAATGGAATCATGAAGTACAAAGAGAAAACGTGGTCATCTCTGTAGTCTCCTGACAGAGGATAAAAAGACATAAGAGGTGTTAAGACCTCAAGCCAATGTTACAGACTTATAAATATAAACTCAAGCAATATTAGTAAAGTAAATATCCTTAATTGATCATGTCTATAACTTACTTTATTAATAACTTCATCTTCTAAAAACATGAGTTTTGAATTATGGATCTACGTTAAACAAAATGTGTCATATAGGACATGGACAAGATAGCAAATGGGCCAACATCTTACCATTGAGCTCCAGCAAATTAAAGACGATGATGGACCCAGATATAAAGAGAGCCTGTCCTGACTCAATGCCATTGATACCAGCCAAAATGTTGATAGCATTTGTGCAGAACACAGCCAACATTCCCATATACACATAATAGAAAATGCCTGAAACAAAATACAAAAACAAGTGCTTAGAATATTTTCAACATATTATACAACGATGTCTGATGGTCAAACTCACCCAAGTCCAGATGCATCCCCAGCAGCACCCGGAAAGGTTTGGGAACGACAATGAGGGTGTTACCAAAGTTAGTAAAGTAGACCATAAGGAGAGGAAGAGAAGCGATAGTGGGCAGCAGAAGCTTGTGTCTCCATCGTAGGTTCAGAACATCATCAGCAAAGCCCAGGAAAATCATACAGCAGATGGCCAACAATGCACCGATGAGCTGCACAAACTTCACGACAGTATCATAGATCAGAGATAAAAAGGAAAAGAAAGAAGTGAATTGAATAGGAAAAGTACTGCAGCGTACACATACAGTAACAAACAGTGATGGTTTATTGTGTACGTCAAACCATAGTTGTAGATTTAGCTCTTACCTCATTATGAGGGAACCGTTGACATGGCTCTCCCATAAAGCACTGGAGGAAGGGCACAGGGATGAAGAGGAAAAGGATGATGAGGAAGACTGTGCCACTGATAACGCCTTGTGACTCAGGCCTGGTTAAAAAAGACATAATAAATGTTCAGATATCAAACTGCAATGTATACTTCAAGTGCACAATGTGTTTAAATAAATGAAATACGCACACTTGATTTTTGGTGGTTTTGTTTAAATCCATTCCAAAGAGTCTTGCGGATATGAAATGTTCCTTAAAAGCTGGAATAAGCTTAAGTGTTGCAATGCACCCCATTACAGACATCAAACAGTTGATGATAATAGGAAGGACAGGGACAGGAGACATTTTCATGGACTAACACGATCTATATAGTATATAAAAAAAACTATGTCGCTCTATAATCTGCCAATGCATGAAATTAAATCTCTTGTTGAAAAGAGCATTTGCTGTCACCAACATTCATAACTTTGAAATTGTATACCCATAGTTTAACTGGACTTGACTTGACTAAACAAATTTCACTGAGTGTCTAGACAAATACAGCTGTAGACGAAACTGTAGTCGTGATCTTATAAAAACGCCAGTATGAATTACATATGACTTGCTTATTTTCGAAGGGACCGAACAATTTTCATTTAAGAGCACCGAATGAACGCACGGCAGTCCATTGACTTTATACTGACAACAAGATCTCCATTAAATCAGGTAAATAACAACATAGAACAGGAACATCTTCCAAATAACTACTACGCCAGATGAATAGTACTTATCTGCAACATGTAAGCTTTGGCATCTAAAAGTGATAGATATGTCAGTGAATACTGTAGCTTTGACTCTTCACTAATTCCACGTCTACTTCCGTCAACATATTCCGTCCGCCGACTAGTAATACTAACACAGCTGTCTTATTATTCATTTTAGAAGATATTGACACGAATATATTTAAAGCGCAAAGCAACCAAATACAGTGCTATGATAGTAATGATGTGGGTTTGTTATCAGACATTTGTATAAATATATGTATTGTTGTCTTGGTTTGAATCGAACTCTTTAAGGCGTAACACAGCCGGAAACATATGAAAGAAGAGTATGTTAAAAGTCCCGTCTCTATTTGTAGTCATATTATCATTTGAATTATTTCGTTTTGTAATGAATTATTCTATGTTTTTTTATTTATATGAGCATTCATACTTAGAAGACTTTATTATGTCTGTATTGTTGCAACACACCAGTGTGGACATCTGTTTGAGCATTATATTATTTAGCTCAAGTGAATAACTATTGAACAACGGCACGTTTTCAACAGGCATCAGGTTCAAACAAGCACTGGTCATACGATATTTTATTTATTTACAATGTGTTCTCGCTTATTTTGCGATGTTATGCTTTTAAGCTCATTATAAATGGTGTAAGATTATGCTCGCATGTACAAACTCTATTGTTTATGACATACTGCGAATCAGCACGTGCGCGCGTAGATGCGCTTGCGATGTATGCACAACGCATGTGCAGCTCCTGCCATAGACATAAGCTGCTTCCGAAATCGCCTACTTCCATACTATATAGTTAGCGAAAATGAGCATGAGTCATGAATAGTATGTCCGAAACCTCAGTATGCAAAAAAACAGTAGGCGAGAAATACCCGGATAGTCTACTACTTCCGCCGAGATTCGTTAGTGTGGTCCGGGTGGACATTTATCTATCCCATGATGCCACGGGAGCTGAGCAGTGAGCAACGGTCAAATTTCAAATGTAAATCAAATAAATACAACGGAAAACTTTAAGGCAAGGACATCCGTTTTTAATGTAAGTCACTAAATTATGTTTTTATCAGCGCTCACGTATAGGTTGTTGTTAATACGTCATAGGTCAAAGAGCATACGGGTCACATGACTATGAGACAAGGTGGACGCAGTATGTCAGAATTGTATTCTTACTACTCCCACTCATACTTTATAGAACATACTGTTTTAATGGCCGATAGGTAGGTACGTATTAATATTACTATTAGGCATTATATAAGGGGACAAATCAAGAGGGAACAGGTGCGGGGCATGAAATCATTGACAATTACTAATGAGGAAACGCGAGGGTGGGAACAGAAACGAGACCGGAGAGAGAGTATGGAAGGCCAACAGGGCCATAACGCCTCTCTCCAGATAAACACGAGGATCTGCCATGGTTCTGCCTCTTCGTGTCATGTCTTTCTAGGTCTAGTGGCAGAACCATGACATTGTAATGCATTCACTTGGCATGATGTAAATGCAGCTGCTTATGTATATTTATTTATTTGTATACACTATACTTAATGTGCATAATTGGTTCTAAATATTCATATATGTTGTTATTTAATATTTCTCTATAATACAGAAGCTGTGTTGTTCAGCTTTACAGAGCCAATAGACAACTAGATATAAATCTACAACAAAACATGGCTTATTAGGCCTAGCTTAAGTAAGAAAATGGCTTAGTAGAAAATAAATAAACAATAATGCGAATAAGAAACTAATTAATTACTACATTTTGAATTTGATCAAAACATACATTTAAAAATGTATTCGTCATGTTTACGTATAGGCTATGTCTGACATCCATGACACTCCTCCCATCCGTTCTGTGATTGGGCGTTCGCAAGGATACCTGGGTAGGTAACTTCAGTGGAGTCTGCATTAATGCATGCTTCAGTGAAGACTGCATTGAGGGCACAAAGGAAGCGCTCGCGAGCAGACTTCTGAGCGCTAAAAAGACAAATGGGACACCCTACCGACTCGTAGACTTGGCAAGCACGCGCAATTTAAGTCCACGAGATGGCAAGTCCACATGAAGCGCGCAAAACATGACCAGACCTTCACTAGGTCATGCTAAAGCGCATGGCTTACTCGGGTGTGGTTAAAGCAGCTATAATGTTTGCAAATATTTCAAATGCATAACTTCTAAATGAATTATCATTCTTTAATTTTGTTACTATATTGTTTAAATGTTATATAAAAAAACAAAAGTATCTGGAACTTTGGAATTTGATTATGTTATTACTCAGAAAGTTAAAGGGATGGTTCACTAAAAACTGCACATTATGTTATCACTCGTTTACCTTTATGTCATTTCAAATCCAAATAATCTTTCATGAAACATAGATTGTATAATATTTGTATAAAAATATTGAACATGAGTTTACTTTTTTACTGATGCTGATAATCACGAAAAGACAGACATGGTTGCACTTTAGCTATTTTTATCTCATTTCCACTCTTAAAGTAAAGTTCACATATAAGATCAAGGATTTTTGGACATTTTTGGACATTGGTATTTCTAAAATCCTGCATACTGCAATTGTTGTTATCTCAACATGTCTATGTTTTATTCTCGACTACTGCAACGTGGTTATTCGTTCTGTCGCATGACCTGTCTATAACATATCACTGAACATGGTGCTATCTAGTGGATTCTAACGAATAACAGGCACAAATAACTGATTTCACGTTTCCTTATGACAACCTTTAATTTTAAAGTGGGCTATAACGAGATATGAAGCAACTAGATACATAATAAAGTTGTACTATATATCGTAAACCATTGAAATATGTTAAGAAATGTTAATGTAAATGTGCTTCTAATTTCGAAAAAGCGCAGCTCTCCTATTGGGTTCAGTGGGCTTTTAGTGAACTGTTGCCCTCACTAATATGGCGGCGCCGTTGACGTATCGCGGCAGAGGAGCGAAGCGGCCAATGCGGCGTCTAGGTATTGCTTGGAACACTGTGCGTGTCTCTTTAAATACATACAGAGCGCTCGCGCCGCGGTCGGTGTGTGTTGCTACACTATTTGACAGGTCGTCTGTTTTGTTCCTGCGCATTACCATTACAGACCGTCCTACACCGACATCAGGAGGACACGTTTGCTCTTGCGTTGACTCTAAATGGACTGTTTTATTTAGCACCCTGAAGATTGACCAAAAGGAGGCCATGTAACTATCAACTCCGGTGTAATCATAGAAGATGCTTGGACCTGACGATTGGTGGTTGGATTACGAAGACACGATGTAGTAATGGAGCTTGATCTGTAGCTAGCGTTAACAACGATCACCGTGCTGTCTTGGTGTTACATTCAATCGGTATTAATTTACCTCTAGCTTTGTCTGTCAAACATTGTGTATACGCTTAGCGTCATTGATACACGCCGAGGCTGTTGTCTCAAAACATGAGGAACTGCCTACCTAGACAGCATTTTAATCGTCGTGGGCGCGCGCAGCATTTTTGGGCATCGTATGCAAGTAAGCGGAGCTGCACACTCAGCGCAATACTTCTATGATGGCCAAAATAATGTCTAGGTAGAAAGCTAAACTAGATTTTGAGACACAAGCGGTGCTTCTTAAATGGAGATGTATCAGTGAGGGCGACAAAGACGCGCGTCGTGGACGATTTCATTACATGCACAAGGCTTTGCATTAGCTGTCAAAAAGCTATTTAAACAGTGGGAACAGCTGCAGTGACCCAGAACACAACCGCTGTTAAGCTTTCAGTAATGTGACAGAATCGGAGCGGGTTTAGTATTCGTAGAGGACCATTGACCAATTTTGCGATAGAAAAACAAGCTGATCTGAGTTTTCTGGAAGAAGTTAGACTTCTCCGGTGTCAGGGCGGGCATTGGATGTTACACTTTCACCGAAATGCTTTGTCACTTTGCTTAACTGCTTAAACTTTAAGCACATGTGGCAATACTAACACAATACGTATACTCGTACTTCTTTTTGATAAGAACGAGTCTTGTAATGCCAAGCGGTTACTATGGTAACCACAGTGTCCGCTAACCATAGTAACTACAGTCATTGTTAAAGCAATAAAATTGGGGTAGCCAAGTATTTTGTGTATAAAACCCAAATGTTAAGACATACAAACCAAGCATGTATTGATTTACAGCTTTACAGTCCTTCATTAAACAAAACTAACTTTGGTTTTATTATAGTAATAATGTAATAACTATTTTTTTGCAGATTGTATGGTCAATAATATAAGTACATAGACGGCACCTGTATGTTTTCATATTATAATTTGCTTCCTTCTAAATGTCCCTTCCTATGAGATCTTGTTAACGTGTCCCGTTATTGGTGCATTCTCCTGCATTAAACCATTTTCCTGTACACTTACCCTGTCTCTCTCTACCCTTACTTTCTAGCCTTCGTGAGTCAAGATTTTCCACCCTTCGTTAAAATGAGACTAAAGTGATCAGCGATTAGGGACATGATGACTTTCCAGGACGTCAGCTGGCTGGTTCAGGTGGCGCTCTTCTGCGCCTCACTGTTGGTCGTGCTAGCCTGGCTTGTTCAGTTCTCACTGACCTTGGTTCGACCTAGGTGGCGCACCAAAGTCCCGGGTAAGAGGGATACCCCCTGGCAGTTGCCCCAGAGTCTCACCCACCAGACCCTGACGGGTGGTGTGTGGGGTTCCCTCCTAAGGCTGAGGCTTGGTCGAGATGGGGCGGGAAGTGACACCGAAGCGGGTGTCAAAGGTCTCTTGTCATCGCTCTTTGCGTTCAAGTCTTTCAGGGAGCACTGGCAGAGAGCCTGGGTGCGAGCGCTCAACGAACAGGCCTGCAGGCAAGGGGTGAGTATGATCTGACAAGAGAAATTAAATTGATTGTGAGACAGCTTACTCCCGCAATATGTGTGGGAGCTTTTGTATACACATAGGCATGGGATTTTATTGCTCCATGCGTGTTTATACATGCGTAAGTGTATTTATAGGTTGCGTGAGTGTGTGTAGTCACAGTATCGTGGCCTGGTTGTCGTTTGTGAATGTGTGGGTCCGAGATTGTCATGGGGAGCAGGAGTGAGAGACAGGTTCTTGTGTAACAACCACACACTCTCATTCCTCCTAGATTTCTGCTCTGCGGTTATTATTGCATATGGCAGGCCTTAATCTAGCTTCCCCTCTGGGCATTATCTCATGTAACCAAATTGGCACTTTATTTTCCAGCTTATCACTATCCTTTAAACCTAGGATTTACCAATTTGGTAAACCAATTTGACGATGTTATTGCCCACATGCATAAGATTACTATACATTTATGTAAATATTCTTTTTAGGAATTTCTGTCATCTTTTAGTCACCGTCGAGATGTTCCAAATCTGTATAAATGTCTTTGTTCTGTTGAACACAAAGAAAGATATTTGGAAGAATGTTAGCAATTTTCAGTTCTTGAACATTATTCACTACCATAGTAGAAAACAATATTGTATATTTTTGTTCTGTTGAACACAAAATGGGATATTTTGAAGAATTTCGGAAAGCAAATAGTTCTGGGGCACTTCTTAATTTTTACTGCTGGCACATTCAACCTCTCAGTCAGATATGAATCAAGCGGAACATTCAACCATTCAACTTATTTTTATATTAAGGACTGCAATTAAATTACCGTAATAGGCCCTTTTCACAATGACGTAACTTAACTTCCGCCTTTTCGCAAAGCAGTGTATCATAACATCCGTCTTGCAACAAACAAGAAGAAGAAGAAGAAGAAGAACTTCCGTTTTTCCGTGTCGCTGGAATTTAACAACAGTGAAAAAAAACTGACACTTATTCAATAACTTATCCTAGTACCTTTGCTAACACAAAAAGAAAACAAAACACTTACCTTCATAATCAAACAGGTGCTGTTCAACGAAGAATTTGTATCCTTTATCTAGCTTTGATCTTGTCGTAAGTGAAAATTTGTCTCCAAGATGTTGTACATCATCTAGCCGTATTTGTGGCAGCTGTGCAAGGGACTTGGTAAACTCCATTCTGAGGGGCTAGCGGAAGTAACGCTACACTGCGTCGCGGCAGAACGGAAGATGCGTGACGTCAAGGGCCTATAGCTAATCTAAATAGAAAATACAGTGCTTTACAGTTTTTTTCTGCTTTTCTTTTAAAATTCATAATAAAAATAATAATATTTTTGCATAAACAATGCTACTATGGCTAAAGATCTTACACATATTGGTGGATTACCCAATACAAAACCATAAAATAATTGGTAATTTCCAAACTGTTTGTTTAGGGCAGCTGTGGAACAAACCTTACATTGGATGGTGGTCTAATAAGTTTCCTAAAGGAGTAGTTGACCTTCAAAATGAAAATTCTGTTATCATTTACTCACCTTCTTGTCATTTCAAACCTGTATGACTTTCTTTCTTCCGCAGAACACAAAAGAAGATATTATAAAGAATGTTGTTAACAGCCCTTCATTCACTTGCATTGGTTACAATAGAAGTGAATGGGGGGCTGTGCTGTTCTGTTACAGAACATTTTTCAAAATATCTTCTTTTATGTTCTGCAAAAGAGAAGAAAGTCATACAGGTTTGAAATGACAAGAGGGCATATAAATGATGACAGCATTTTCATTTTGAAGGTGAACTACTCCTTAATCACTGCATATATGATGGTCAGTATGTTCTGGCCAGTCAGAATCCCCTCAGCTCAGCTTTGAACTAATCAACAATGTATGTTTTCATTCCACTAAAGCATCTTACTGAAAAAAAATCTGTGTGGTTACAAGCATTCTTCCAAATATCTTTCTTTATACAGATTTGGAACAAATCGAAGGTGAGTAAATGATGACAGAATTTTCATTTTTCAGTGAAGTATCACTTGAACAGGGCTTTTTTGGGCCTGTTGTGTAAAGGTCTCTGCTACTATATTTAGCTCTAACTCCATTTGATCTGTGCGAATATCAAAGCTCAGTGCCAGACTCTGCCTTGTAGGTGCACTTTGAAAGAATGAGCGATGTCCATTCATCCCTTCTCCGCAGACCCCCCTTAGTAAGGTCATGCCAAATTCTGAAAACCGCCCAGAGAGGCTTTCACACGATAGTGTCTTTGAGGATCAGTTTATCAGAAGACATCAGAAGTCAGCTTTGTAAGCGATGACAATCTGCATAGTAAGACTGGTGAGATATGAGCAGAATGTTGAAATGGGATTTTCATCAGACAGGGTGTATCCTGATGGGTTTTACATCATATGCGAGATGGTTCGTTCTATGGATTTAGACAATGAACTTTGCTCCAGCGGCTGAGATATAAAGGAAAAAATATCCTTCCATCTCATTTCCGTACCGGTCTCCTGCCAATAGTTGTGCCAGTTCAGCAACCCACTTATTTTCTCAGGTTGTCAAAGCAGGGGGAAGGGAGCACCATAGAACACGGTTATGCAATAGCTGTTCCCTTTCGTTTTAATTTCGTTGTAGTAAGTTTAAGGGATAGTTCAAGACTTTGCAAAACACAAAAGAAGATATTTTAAAGAATGTTGTTTACCAAAGAATGGCGATACCCATTCACTTCTATTGTATGGACACAAAATCGATGCAAGTCAATATGTACCGCCGTGGTATGGTTACCAACATTTTTCAAAATATATTTTGTGTTCTTCAAAAGAAAGAAGGTTTAAAATGACAAGAGGGTAAGCAAATGATGACAGAATTAAAATTTTTGGGTGAACTATCCCTTTAAGGCTTTTATGAGAAGGGCAATATATACGCAATTATTAGTTTGCTGTTTAATTTAAGTGCCTGTTTTGGCCAAGACCCAACACACCACGGCTTCATCTTTTATGCTGGTGCGAAGTGCAAAGATTCTGCAGATTCTGCATGTGGCTTTACTTCAGGGAGTCCTGAAGTAAAGCTTTTCCTAATGAATAGTCTTTAGTGTTTAGAGTCCCCATGCAGGAGTGAGTCAGAGGAGTTGATTTGATGTTATGTGTTGGTCTGTACTTGCTTTGTGATTTGAAACATGTTTAATTGTTAGACTACATTCATAGTTTCTTTATTATTCAATGGAAAAGCCGGTGGGATTGGCACCGGTTATGACTGACTTTGGGGTGTTCTTGGTCTTCCAGTATATTTGTGTAAAGTCTTGGGATTGTGTAAGAAACTGTCCTCCATGAATTATGAGGTTTTGTGAAACTGTAATGGAAGGTGTTGCATCCAATTACAAAAAAGTAAACATGCAGGTTGTATAAGAGAGATAATAGTTTAATGACAAGAAACATACAGGTTATAAGACAGGGATGATGGTTTCTTGGCTGCATGTAAACATACAGGTTTTACTGGTACAGCATGTGATACAGGCTTATTAAAAAGGCGGCAAATATATCACCCTGTAGCCCAAGACTATTTGCCCACTGGAGCTAAGCAGGGTTGAGCCTGCTCAGTACCTGGATGGGAGACCTCCTGGGGGAAACCAGGTTGTTGCTGGAAGAGATTTTAATGAGGCCAGCAGGGGGTGCTCACCCTGTGGTGTGTGTGGGTCCTAATGCCCCAGTATATTGTTTTATGGCGTGCACTTTTGTCTTATAACATTTAACCTTGTTATACCTATTTATTGTTAGGTAAAGTAAGTCAAGTCCAGCCTAAATTATAAGTATTTAAAATACTCAAAATTTGGACGGAAGACTCCTTTGAGGTATGCTGTTGCTCAGTCTAAAAACACTAAATTAAAACCTAAGTAGGCCATTTTTGTAATCAATTAAATTTATTTTAATTGGTTACTTTTCTTTTTTTTGTAACAAACTTTTGAAGGCAAGTACTATTCAACAAATGTAATAGTAAATATAATAACTACGGTTCCAATCAAAGGTGTATTCAGCTTCTGGGCTTCTTATCTTCAGCTGGGCTTCGAGCGTCGGGGTACTGATTACTAAAACATAACTTAATAACAATCTTGCAACCAGTCCATTATTTTTGATACACTGGTTAAGAAATAAGCAAAAATAACGGACAATTAGGCAAAGTAATTGCACTTTCTTGACATTATGTAAATATAGTGACGGGGACACTATACTGTAAAAACGCACCGTCCTTTGGATGAGATGTTAAACCGAGGTCCTGACTCTCTGTGGTCTTTAAAAATCCCAGGATGTCCTTTGAATAAGAGTAGGGGTGTAACCCGGGCATCCTGGCCAAATTTGTCCATTCGCCTCTATACATCATGGCCTCCTAATCATCCCCATATGTACTATTTGGCTTTGTAACTCTGTCTCCTCTCCACCAATAAGCTGGTGTGTGGTGGGCGTTCTGGCGCAATATGGCTGCCGTCCTATCATCCAGGAGGATGCTGCACATTGGTAGTGGTTGAGGAGATTCCCCCACATTGTTGTAAAGCACTTTGAGTACCCAGAAAAGCGCTATATAAATGAAATGAATTATTATTATTATTAAAACAAGGAGGCTGATCACTTTGCCCTGGAGCACAAAGTTAAACACTGCTTAACCCCGAGTTAGTTCCCCAGTCAATGTTATTGATCTCATAAATGTTTAGATGTGAAACATGAAACAAGATAATCGTCATAAACATAATACTAGCTAGGTTAAGAAAATCCAGTGTTCATTGTGCATAATATTATCTTAATGTAAAATCCTGTCCCATTCATTGGTACAGAACGTTTGCCAGATATATTTCAAAACCCATAGTTCTCCATTTTTGCAGTCTTTGTTCAACTTGACTATACTTTTGCAGCCAGTAATAATAACGTAGGAGGAGAGAAGGTTGGCTAAAAGAGATAACATAATTAACTCCTTTATATGCCGTATGATTATGAAAGGGAAAAGCTAAAAAACGACTGAATTATCTTGTATAAGTAGAGGAATTTAGTTCCCTTTTCGAGAGTGGCACTCGACATTGCGTAACAACGCTAAGGGGTAATCCCTCCTTCTCTACCTTCAACTCGCACTGGCCAATGCTGCTCAATACGGCTAAAAGAAGCCGGCCCTGCCGCCACTATATAATGCGCCATCATAGCGGCATTGGCTCAGAATCAGATGGTTGACAAGAAGAGATTCGCTTTGAATGGATTATAGGTAAGCGCAGAGGAGCTACAGGTTGCAGGCAGAGGCCCACTGGCGCCAGCGTGTGTTGCTGCTACAGAGCACGAGGTGATGAGCACCGTTAGCCGAGATCCGTCCCTCTATCGAGGCTCGGTTGGCGCATCAACTGGTCGGGAGTCTACGAGGACAATACGGCCACGTTCTGGGTGTTTTTCTCCACTAAACTTGGTGTAGATCACACCACAGTGTGCACACTTACATGAGCAGCCCCCAGTGCAGCGGCCTGCTATTAAACGAAGTATATATCGGCCGCTGGACAATGAGAAGACCCTTTCCATAGGTTTTGCCTTGTATATTTGCTGTGTAATTCAGCCATTTCTTACACGAGGAGCAGACCCTTTCCCATAGGTTTTGCCTTGTGTTTATGCTGTGTAATTCATCCGTTTTTCACACAATGAGCCACTTCTTGTATGAGAGCGAAACCCTGTGTTTAATTTTTTACACGTGAGTAGGCCGCCATTGTAATGGAGGCATGCCATGTAAGAACATTATTGAACATTAAATGATTATTCGTTCACATGCACGCCGTTCAAAATGGCGCCAAGCCTTTCACACACGTGCTCCGTGCATTTGTGAGGCGCCACACGTAGGACACATGGTTATGTGGCCATCACTCTAAATGCCATTTCTTGTGCAAATGGTATGCTCTCTGCATTTCGCTCGAGCCGATGGTCTTGTCGGACGCCGTCGCTCGGCATGCACCATAGATATTTTGGGCTTGCAGGTTTGCGTGACTGCTCCATGAAACGCTGACTATTAGAGGCTTGCTTGTGTGACTTGCAGGCAGCGCATTGGGCGGCTTGTACAGTGCTCTGTAGCAGCGTCTAGCTGTTGACTATTCTGTGTGTGTCAGCTAGGTCGTATAGGCAGTCAAGGGGGCGGTCTTCCCCCCAACTATCACTTGCACGAGCCTGTGCTTTATATGACTACATGTTCGCTGTCACTGTTGCCGTTCAGGTTATGACTCGCATGAGCCTGTGCCTTACACAGTGTGTGACTGTGTCCTCCGCAGTCACTGTGTTTACTGCCTGAGGTTGCGAAAATACTAGGTTGCACCTGTCTCCAACATCACTTTTACTAGGGATGACCCCAAATAGTCAGAGATTCGATAGGAGGACCCTGATTCGACTACCAATCTCACAATCGAATCTTCGCAGTTAGATGGGCGGTGACGTAGCAGACGGGCACGCACTGCACCGGCAAAAATATTATTTATGATTTAAAGAAATGGGAAATTTTTGGGAAGAAATCGGCGCATATAAGTGCGAGTTCTGGCTATGACCCAGCGCAGGATCGCATCTCTCCGCGTCTTCTGTGCTGTGAGACCGTAAAGAGAAGCAGCTCATTCCGCACGCACCCACAGATGACTCGCAAATGAATTCGGGCATATTAATATGAATTAACATTTTGTCTGTAAATGCACGTAGTTTGTTACTTAGACTGAACTTTGCGCTGCATGATACAAAGAAAATAATAAAGTAATATAACGAAAATCACCGCACGTAGCAAATATGGCGTAGACTTTCGGAACTTGTCTTCTCTGCATTGAAAGCCCCTTTTGACTGATAAAATGGTAATATGCTTTATTGCATTCCTCATTTACATGCGTTAACTTTCTTGGTAATGAACGTGCTTCATTCTGGTTTGTAAAAAATAATTGATTATTATCAAGTAGTTTTAAAAATAGTTTTGAGCGTTGTTACGTGATGTTTAAGAAAAATGTCCATTCATTTTACTAATTGTGGCTTGTGTTTTGAATATGTTCCCCTGCATTTCAGACATTTGACCTAAACACATTTATTTTGCACATCGTGACTAGAATCTGGCTTATTTCATTTTAAATTTTTATTTATTATAAAGGTATATTCTGTTCTAAACAAATTCTGTAAATGAATGTTTTTTGGTGCATCAATGTTATGCTGCACTGTACCCTTGTAAACCTCCTGGTGTCTTCCCCTCATGCAAGCACACACACACACACACGTGCGATTCGTCTATCAGTCGACTATACGCAAGACGTGACAATTCTGATTCGACTATGTAAATGCTTAGTCGAGGACAACCCTACTATGTACACCGGTTGCCTCGGCCCTGTATTACTAGCCCAGGTGGTGCGGGGTGATCTTGCCACTCTCACGTCGGGATTGTATACACATAAGATTAGATTAGATTAGATTCAACTTTATTGTCATTACACATATACAAGTACAGTGTAACGAAATGTAGTTTAGGTCTAACCAGAAGTGCAATTAGCAAGTGCAGGATATACAGTGTTAATAAATACAGAATACAATATTAGGAAAATACTTTACAATGGGCATGTACTATGAAAATATGACAGTCGGTATGTACTAGAGCAATATAAACAGAAGGCTATATACTGTGAACATTAATGTACAGGTGGTTATGAACAGATAACAATATAGACTATACAATAGTGCAAGTGACTTGAGTGTGCATTAGTTACAGAGATTAGCTATTAAAGTTACAGTAAAGTAAAAAAACTTTATAAAGTCCCCATAGCATAGTTACGCAATGTCGAGAGACCGCTCTCGAAAGGGAACGTTCCTGCAGCTCAGGGAACCGAGGTTACGACAGTAACCAGAGACATTGTCCGTGTTCAAGTAGGCTTGTCAGTATAATCTACAATAACTGGAACTTCTAAAGGCATTTATAGCACCTCACATCACCGTGAAATGTTGGTCACATGACTCTTCTTTAGAGGTGACCTCCGTGTGCTAGTTAAATATTCCTGTGTTAGATTGGGCTTTGGGGAGAAGTTTCCATTTTAGGAGCTTTGATCTAGAATCTTGCTTTATGCTGTTTTATCGTCGGTCCTTGACAATCCAAACGGTTGAGTTCATATTAAATTCTTATGACCTGAAAAACCTGACAGAGGGGTTTCTCCAGTGTGTGTGAGTTCTCCTATTATCGAGTGTTAACTGAGATCAAGAAACTCAGAAGCCATCTGTTGACTTGGCGACATGAAAACAAACACCATGGTTCCAGCCCTAACCATGGTGACCACCTCTTGGGTTAAAGCAAGAAAGAGGAGTGAGAGAGGCTGTTTGTTTCAGTGTAAAGCTGTGTCCCAAATTACATACTCTACACATGCATTTAAACTATGCACTATGTACTCTACCATCCAGTGTATACATTTAAGGGTAGTGTAATCTCAGATGGAACACTAGATGGGTTTTACTAACCAGAAGTTTAAGATCAAATGCATAAAACAACACAATGAAAATTAATTTGTGTACTTTTAATGTCAGTATTACATTCTTTGCCCGACAATTGTAATTGTAATCATCCCTGCAGCTGAATTTAGCTTGAGCATCAACAGATAGTCCCAGTGTTCTGTCAAATTGTCCTACCCTGTCAGATTTTACTACCGCAAGGCAAAACTTAATATAATCTAAACCACATCGACAAAATAAACAGGTAGGATGATTTTACAATGCAAAATACTCTTTCAGATAGTCCTACCAGTTTAAAATAAACACAAAATATAAATTTACGGTGTAAATACCCTATCAAATTGTAATACCAGTATTAAATAAATATGTAGAATGATTTAACAACGAAAATACACAATCAGATTCCTGTAGCATTATAAAATAAACAGGTAGGGTGATTTTATAGCACAAAAAAATGACGTAATATTGATGTGCGCATGCCTGGTAGGATAATCTGACGGGTAGGATGAAATTTCCTATACTCCCCTCCGCTATGTAAACTTCTACCATTGAATGTGTGAGTGTCCAGCATTCCATATTTCATATTTCAGTTGGATGTGCGTATCATCCAGATACTTCTTTTTATTTTCAATGTTCACAAACTATTTACACACTAAAAAGTGCTGGGTTGTTCTTGACCCATGCCTGGTAAATATTGAACAGACCACTCTATTGGGTTATTTCAACCCGACTACTTGGTTGTTTCCACTCATGGTTGGGTAAAGACAACCCAGCACTTTTTAATAGTGCATAGTATGTGATTTGGGACGTACCTTTTTAATCTATTGATCCTAAACACCCTTGTTGTTTATTTATCTAATAATTACAGCATGACTTTGAGTTAATAGCTTTTGAAAACCCTGAGAGGTGTGTGTTGGTGTGTGCCTCTTTGAATAGTGCAGTAAGAGTAAGAAGACCAAAACATTCAAAGAGTCTTCCACATCCCAGAAATAGCCACAGTAAAAATATTGGAGTGATTTCTAAAAGAAGAGAAAAGGTCAGATTCAGGGCTGTGTGCGTATGTGTGCATGCCAGTGATTCACAGGCTGACAAGACAAGAAAATGGATGCAACTGCACCAGCGCTCCAAGAAACAGTTCTACTAATTCCTTTAGATGTAACTCTGAAATTTTTATTTTAGTTCTTAGTAAGTAGATTTTAACACAATAAGGTTTTATTTTCTAACAATTATTTATGCATTAGGTAAGATGAGCCAACAATGAACAATACTTCTACAACATTTATTAATGTTAGTTCATGGTTATTTAAGCATTTACAAATAATTTTAAAAACTCCAATGTTAACAAGTAAATGCACAATGAACTATTATGAAATAATTGTATTGACATTAGCTAACATTATAGTGGAGGTAACATGCTATGTCATGCATTCTGACTTCTTTAAACTGTTGAACGTGCTGGCTTCTCATGCTAAACATGTTCAACTTGTAAAAAATGTAATTGTTTGCTCGTGCTGTTGTGTGGTCATGCTGTAGTTCGTCCGTCCCACTGCCAGCCTCCAGCAGCTTTATTTTCCGAAATAATCGTACAGCTGTATCTATCTTTTATAAATGTGATCAAACTAAACACTCTTCGAAGATACGACGTATGCGACAACTGGTTAATCTCCTCCGCACAATTCCACATACAGTGGGATTTTAATACGATTATCGGTATTCTGGCTATCACAGAGAGTTAGATTGGGTGTGGATTATCTATGACCACTGGAATATTGTGGAAGATCCATTCAAAAATCCAATGTTACTTGGAGGTGTCTTTTCTTACATGAATCGAATGGGGTATATGCACACGGAGCGATGGCGTATGTCCGCTAAAATCTCAGCCAGCTCAGTTACATCCGGCGCTACGTCCATAGGAAAACAATGGCATTTTTCAAGTCGGTCGCTTTAAGCTGCACATAGCATTACAGTCAACGACTAGAGACTAATTATCCAAACACTTTGTCATACATTGATAACCAAAAAGAGAAGCGTTCAGGCTATCCGTTTCAGGCTACATTCACATATGAAAAAAAGCTAAGTAAACTTTTGCTCTTACTTGTGGCATGATCACAAAGGCATATAGCAATTTTTAATCGTAGTGCTGTCGGTTCGCTTAAACTTGAACTTTTTCTTACTACACACATTATCACTTGATGAAAACGGATCTCAGCCCAATCTAAGAGTATCGAATACCAAGAGGCGAAACTCTTAAATCAAGAAAGGAACAGTTGAGGGACATGAAACCATAACAAGATAATTAATGAGGAATGGAGAGGGCGGGGACATAGACGAGAGCGCATGGCATGCCAAAGCAAGCGATGCACATGCGCTTCCACACAAAACATGTGGGATTGTCATGATCCTGCCACAGAACTCGAAAAGGTTACAAGATGAGGCAGAATCATGACAAATACATGATGACAAAACCTTTGCTCTATTAAAACCATTTCAAAATTCCTTTTTGTATTGTGTTTTTGGAATTAGGCCTATTCCAATAGGTTAGACATTATTACAATTAAATCCATTAAATTATTGTTTTTTCAGTATGATTCTATAAGATCATCATGTTTGTAGTGTGTTCCAGGGGATTAAAACGTACAATATATATACGAGACCTAGTGGAAAAAAGTAACTAATAATAGTAATAGTAAATGTGTAAAGTTGCATAAAATGGAAATATGTAATAAAGTAGGCTAAATGGTTGGATTCCACAACTGATAACATAAAATGTATATGAGACAACACAACATTTAGTGTAGGTGTCATAAAATTTACTGATGACTTAATTTTAGAATTTTCTATTGTAGTCTGTGCTATTTTCCAGCTGGCCTTTTCACCCCAAAATGGCGGCCGCGCTACTGACTCCAAAAAGCACTAGAGTTTGCCTCTTGGTATCTATACTCTTTGGCACAATGAGAGCGAAGCTGAGATTTAAGCGGAAGTACGTCATCGCCCTGTGTGCATAGCCGTTGGATGACAAAGGTCTAGCCACATGTTTGTGCCAAACCAATTTAACAAATAGAGAATACTGCTCATTCTTCTGTAGTAGGAATTAACATTTACATTTATGCATTTGGCAAACTTTGACATTATCCTATACATTTGTTTCTAAGTATGTGCAATCCCCTAGGATCGAACCCACGACCATGGCGTTGTTATGCTCTTACCACTCACCAACAGGAAAGCTATAAGAGTGGTCTGAAAGAATCAAGTGGTCTGTTGTTTATATGCCATTGTTCTGATCATATCTGGTCTGAGAGGGTAAGTGTCAGGCTACATGTTTGTGATGTGAAAGGATTGCCATGAGGTTTTATCTTTCGTTCAGTCTTTTTCTTTTTAAAACACACACACAAACACTCCCTTCTAGTAATCCAGGGATTTGGTAGCTTGGAGGGCGGGCGGTTGGGGGGTGATGTGGCGATGGCAATAGAGGGACGTCCTTTGAGAAGGTTCACTTACACATGCACTGCCTGCTAATGAACATCTTAACAGGACCTCATATAAAAACACACTTTTATAATATGCAGTATATCGCTGCTGTCCTTCTGAAAATGTTGTATTAAAAATGTTTGCAATTAATCATTAGTATTAGTAACCCTAACATGGCAAATGTCTAACCAATAAAAAGTATTAAATACAGTGCTTGTCAACTTTGGCCACACAGTATTTGATCATTTAAATAGTTTTTTTCCCATTTTTATCAAAAACAGAGAATTTGGACACCCAAGGTTCGGAAGGACAGCAACTATATTATAAACAATATGAGGTAATAATAAGATTGGCTGTTGATTCTTACATGCGACAGTTCCAAAATATATAAACACTTAATTTTTGTGTAAAACCTGAGCATATATCATATAAAGTACTTTTTTTTGTGCAACATTTTTTGAGTTGTCGTTGCCAGTGTGGCTCAGTCCCCCAGGCATGTGTGCCTGTGTCAGGATTGCCCGTGCTGAATAGTAAAGTGTGTGTGTGGCATCTGTATAATGGAATGGTAGGGCACTTTGTCATGCCTGCAGTGCACAGCATAGCACACTGCTTGCACAAGCACATAGGGAACGACAATGGTCTCAAAGTCAACCCTGTTTGTTCATTTCTTTCTGTTTATCGCCTCCCATGCTTTCCTGCTTCATTCCCACTCAATCTCACTTTCTCCTTGATGGTGGATGGGTTTGAAAGTATTTGCTGAATAATTATTACATGAATGGCAATTTGCTTTTATGGAACGAAAGACAAGAAAATTTGCCTCTTTATTTTTGCTGTTTTCCGGTTTTATTTTGATTAATAAAAGAATTAAGCAAGCTTCACCTTGCATTCACATTGGTTTCTGAGTAAAATCTGGGGCAGCGAACCCCACAGACGTAAATAAAATGTTACAGCTCGACACTGCGGGATGCTACACTGCCCACGGCAATGTTGTGCATGTCAACGTCTCATCGTGTCCTTTAATTCGCGATGATTGGTGTCACGCTTCTCTCTGCAGTTGTTGGCATCCTGTGATTTAGATTTACCCTGAGGAAACATTGGATATTACGTTTTATATGCTAATTGCATCATGGTGCCTGAAAAAGAATATTTTGGTTTGTTTAAAGCATTAGTGTGCTGTGTAGAGGGCTGAAGGGGTTTCAGCATGGAGTGTTTTAAACTTTTACTTGTTTGAGACAATCACAAACTAATGGTAAAATATTAAGACATTTTTTATCTTGTTAAAAGGATAGTTAACAAAAAAATGGAAATTCTGTCACATGATAATTTACTCTCTTGCCATTTCAAACCTGTATGAACACAAAAGAAGATATTTTGAAGAATGCTGGTAACTGAACAACGGCGGTACCCATTCACTTCTATTGGATGGACCCACAACCAATACAAGTCAATGAGTATCAACTGCGGTTGTTCGGTTACCAACATTTTTCAAAATATCTTATTTTGTGTTCTACAGAAGAAAGTCATACAGGTTTAAAATGACAAGAGGGTGAGTAAATGATGAAAGAATTTCTATTTTCGGGAGATCTATCCTTTTAATGAATTGCTATATTTATTGAATTAAATCTTGAATCAACGTTTATTGTACCAAAAGCACTGGTAAGTGTAAGGTTAACATAGACACTCCACAATTTTGTTTTTATCTACCAACAGCAGTTCTAAAATTCTGAATAGAGTTCATCTATGGTCATGATCGGACAACATTAATGCACACAGACCGTATCAGTGCCTGCATAGCAGTTATGTGGCTTTTGTCAGTTATGCTTTCTGATTTGATCTTTGTAAGACATCATTCGAAAATGCAGAATGACATTGCTGAACTAGCCTAAAATGAGTGTGATGATTTGGTTTCAAACGCTTAACTGTTTTTCGCGAGTTAGGGCGTATCCAGTTTTTCATTACAACTGCTTATTTCACCAGAAGAAACTGCTTACCTCAGACAGAATATCCTCAGTCCTGTAATTTGATGTGCAGTTTTTGCCGGTGGGAATGCAGGAGAGAATGTGTAACAATAAATCAAAGCCTCAACACTGTTATTGTTGTGAGGATCAATGAAATAGAAAGGTTAATTACCAACACTTCCAATATAACAGTAGGAACTACTGCTGTCAAGTATTAGAAAAAGCACCATAAAATTGCTCTGTGCTACTCATGTGTTATATTCCAAGTTTTCTAAAGACATATGATAGCCTAGTGCAGGGTTTTCCACTACTTTTCTTTGAGGGCCAGATTCCAAAAGTATAAATTGGATGCAAGCTAGTTTTTTTCCCATATCATCATTTCTTGTTATTTTGTCTTTCCGTTATTTATTGCGTTTTGTTCCTTTTATACTGTTTTTGCTGCTGTTACTTACAGGTCATATATTAAAGCATGCACACACATTGCATCCAGTATATAGCTATTCATGATATTTAATTAAAAGGGATATTGGCTGCGCCCGAAATCACCTACTTCCATACTATATAGTAGGCGAAATGAGTATGAGTCATGAATAGTATGTCCAAAACCTCCATATGCAAAAACAGTAGGCGAGAATACCCGGATGGTCTCCTACTTCCGCCTAGATTCGTGAGTGTGGATCAGATGGACGCTTATCTATCCCATGATGCCACGGGAGCTGAGCAATGGTCAAATTTCAAAAGTAAATCAAATAAATATAGTGGAAAACTTCGAGGCAGACTTCCGTTTCTAATGTAAGTGCCAATAAATAAATTTCTCGTGACTAAATTGTTTTTATCACACTCACGTGTAGGATGTTGTTAATACGTCATAGGTCAAAGAGCATACGGGTCACATGGCCATAAAACATGGCGGACGCAGTATGTCCGAAATATATTCGTACTACTCCCACTCATGATATATAGAACGTACTGTTTTAACTGCCGATAGGTACTTATTAAAATTCAGTACGTACTGTCACAGTATGCGATTTCGGATGCAGCCATTGTCTTTTAATTGTATTTTATATTCCCTAATACGCTGGATGAAATTGCTGTTAATTTACTCACCCCCAGTCCCCCAGTACTTTCAAGATGTGGGTGGTATTTTTTTTTTCAAGAAGATGAAAGTCAACGTAAAAACAACGAAACGAGCGCAAAAGTTATCCCTGTCCTTTGACGTTAAACTGGCGTCTAATAAAGCGAATCAAGCTTTCTGTGCAGGCCTGAACGCTATTATCGAATCTTCGGGTGAATGCCAATCGCATTCATGTGCCCCACGCACTTATAAGGACAGATCCTTTTAAGGGCAAGTTCTGGAGGGAGATGAACAGCTGTTTTCATAAATATAGCTGTTCACATAATGATTGGAGTAATCAAAACAACATTGTTTTCTTCTTTATCTGAGAAAAGAGTTCACGTGGTGTAGTACTCTTTCTGCAGTTACTTTCAAGGGCACAAGACGCGTTTTGGAACGTGACCTATCGCGTGCGAAAACCGACTGCCTGTGGCTGTAGATTGCCGATTATAACATTGCAAATAACTTTACGTTTCTTTGACAGACCGGTCAAATCGCTTCATAAGATGCCAATCGAGCCGTGGGAATTACTTTCGTATTGAATGTAGCAGCGTTTTGGACTCTCAAAGGCGTGGCGTCTCAGGATGCGCATTTCTTAAAGCACTCCATTCTTAAAGTCTCTCCACTTATTTGAAATGTTAAGGCGGGCCAAGTAAAGATGATTGGCGGGCCACCAGTTGACTAGCTCTGCGATAAACAGGTCGAAATGTAAGTCATTATTGACTGATAATCTATCCCTACAGGGAGCTGTTATCTTAAGAACTATTGCAACAGGATCATTTGATCATTGAGCTGAGAAAGTTCCTTTGAACGGTTTTATCAGTGAATGGGTTGAATGAACAATACGAGTCAATGGAGTCTAATTGTGGACAATGGAGTTGTTTGGCTACAAAGATCCTTAAAATATCTTATTTTGTGTTATGCAGAAGAAATATGCATGCATGTACAATGACATGAGGGTGAGTTAATAATTCAATTATTTTAATGCTTTTTTTATTGACTTAAATTTCTCCTTTTCGAAAAAGTAACAGCATACTGGTTTGAAACAGGATGAGAGTGATTGAATAATTAAAGAATGATCTTTTTTTGACTGGACTCTGTTCCTTTAAATAGAACACAAATGTCCTTCTTCTGGCCCTGTGCTGATACTCTCTGCTGTGCGTGCCGTTCCAGTGTAATAATAACCAGTGTCTGATGTTTGAATCTCGACGTGATGCTGTGAGAGAACAGAGATGATCATGCAAATGTGTTATGTAAATGACAAGGATTTGTCTCTGTATGCAAAGTACATGCATTGTGGTGATTCATTGCTGAAGAAAGAATTAGAAAGACATGTTAAAAAACCTATTTAACCTAGATCAGTGGTTCTCAAACTTTTCAGATCAAGTACCAGCTTTAATAAAATTAGTTCCAAGTACCACATAATGACCGCCATAGAAAATCATGTGAATAAACAAACACTTAAATAAATAGTAGAGCTGTGAATCTTTTTCTTTACACCTCGTCCTCCAATTCTAATGCATTGTTAATGATAGAAACACGTTTTTATCAACCAGCTGTTTTCAAACTAAAGAATATGTTTTTTTCATATTTTCAAGTTAGTCAGCAGTAAAAGTGGACACAAAACACTTCTGTAGTGCACTGTAAACATGGCTGTGTAAATTACTTTTATGGGGTATTTATTAACTTTGTGGGGACTTGCCGAAAGATGACAAACTTATATTAAAGACATATTTAACACAGAAAAATATGAGTATACTTAAACATCAAGAGAGCATGCTGTTTGAAACTAACAGAAACGTACTCTTTACTGCAGCGGCTTTTGTCAAAGTGGCACGTCAAAAATACAACGCAATGCGAGCTTCATTGATTAAACCACGAGTAGATGCAGACGCGTGTTGAATTAGCACTTAACAGCAATAACAACAGCTTTAAACAGCGGTTCAAGCGCAAAAATACGTAAGAAACTTAATTTGCACACAGCTCGTCGGAAGAGAGAGAGTGATGGACTCACAAGCGCCTGAGTTACATTGACCAATGATAAATAAACAATAATTCAACTATTTTAAAATTGCACATAGGCTGAGATGTAGTCCGTATTTATCCATCTTGTATTAAACATTTGAAATTGTATTTAAAACACAAAATGTATATATATAGCTTTTATTTTTCTGTCGTGTCACGTATCACTCGGGTCTCTTCAAGTACCTATAGTGGGAAGCTGCCACAGTTTGAGAACCACTGACTTAGATAGTTCAGATGCTTCTGGTTTGTGCATTTTTAATTCACAGAAGACCTACGACGTATGTGGTCCCTCAGAAACATGTGTCCTTTTTGTCACATACAAAATGCATTTGTATTTTCCTCATCTTGAATAGAAAATATATGTGATGCTTTTCTGATGTCCGTACTCACAACTATAAGATTAGGCTACTATTCAGAAGAATGAAACATTTTTCAGCTGATAAACGCTTTACAGCAAATTAAAACCCATTGTCCAGTGTTTGTCTGTAAAAATGCACAAATGCTAACAAATGCCAGTGTATCCGTATAATGAGTGTAAAAGACTGAGATAGAGGAGTCACATATGCCACAACAGTAGGGGATTTGTGTTCTCTCCAAGAAACACTACCCAGTCAACATGTCCTGTCATCCCACTGACAGAGGAACAGAGACAGAAAGGAAATAATGAAAGTTAATAAAACAGAGCTCTTATTATAATAAAGCTTTGACGTTAACTACTCCTCTGTTAAATGTCAACATTTATGGTCTTTAAATATTTGAACTTGGCTTTTCCACCTGTATATCCCTTTAACACAAGGGATCTGTTCAACTCTGACCCTTTGAGGTCTAAAGGGCCGAGTATACTTGGCTTTCTGCGTCCGTGTCCGTCTCACGCACAAACACGTCCGCACAGCTTCTTGAGCATACACAATCGCGGATAAGCGCGGATAGACAAGTTCGACACATGCGCAGTACATCACAGAGTGGACTCGGCCGATTCAACCATTTTTTTTTGCGCATGTGCTGTTGTACGGCTTTTATCCGCAGGGTGGGGTGTGCGGACGACCACAGTCCCTCCTGATGACCAAAATAACGTCATGCGGGCGCTGTGCGGATGCGGACGGCCGGACTATACTCGCCCCTTAAGGGTGTGTTAGGCTTTGCTCAAATTGGGGGAAGAGGGTGGCTGCGGGACCCACCCCATAAGGCAATAGGTACCCCCTGTAAGAGGCTAAAAAAAGACTTAAGGGGTCCTTTGGATATAAAAAAAAAGATTGTGTATTCAGCACAAACTGTGCTACAACCATACGTGAGCAACATGTACGAGTCACTGAAATATAGCCAGAGAATGCATACTGAACATTTGTTTAGACTTTTGAGGACTGGATCTAGGGGCTCTAGAGGAAAGAATTCCTCAAAGGTGTGAAAACCATTCTGTCCACTCTTTCACAAAACAGTATGTTGTTTTAACTTTTGTAAGATACACCTGGGGAGATAAAGACCAAACCCCTAATGGGCCTATCAATGAGGAATGAGGAAGAATGTAAAGCTTCTATTGTTTTCCTCATTCGCTTTGGATAAAAGCTTCTGCTAAACGACTAAATGTAAATGTAATGAGATTCAACATTCAACATCTGTCATTGGTAACAAATTTCTTATTTTCATCTCAAGAAACACAAGGTAGAAGTGCAATACAAAGGCAATACAATGTAAATGAATACACAACACAGCATAAACCAGGAACAATCCTAAGTATGAGTCCAATGACAGTCCAGTTGGCCAATGACTCTTGTGTCAGTTACATGTCTTTGTGCCATATTTGAAAACAGTTCCTGTTTACCTGAAGACACAGGTGAACATCACATGCCTAGCATTTCCAAGGTGTGTCCTGTCTTTTACCGTGAACTGCTGTGCAGAGCACACACCTCCGGCGACCAAAAGAGGCAGTTTTCCTTGAATCTGAGGTCAGCTCAGCTCCTGGAACTGGAATATGGTGGTCACTCTGGGTCTGTTTTGGTTCTGCTTCCTGTGACACATCACAGAGCTCTTCAATCAGCTGTTCCATGAACTGTTTGTGGGTCATAGCCACACAGCGCCTTATGCATAATGAAGCATTGGTGGCAGCAATGTCCAAAAAGTGTATAAAGATATTTCTGTATACACAAACAAAACATGCTGTATTTAAAGTTGTTTCTGCTGTAATAAGGGAAAAGTCTATCAAACCATGCCTGCATGTTTTTTGACCCCAGAGGGACAAGGCATTTCATACTTTGTTCAACTGAAAGTATGTGTTTATATTTGTCTTTGAACATATACTTGCTCCTCAAGGAATTATGAAATTCTTACAACCCGTCTTGGTGGTTTTACAACTTTTACATTCCAAGTGTGGTTTGTATGTTTGACATATTCCATCAACGCTTCATGAATGAAAAGCTAGACAATGCATGATTTGATCTCCCTGGCATAACACCCTTAAAGTGATAGTGCAACCAAAAATGTAAATTCTTTCATCATTTACTCACCCTCTTGACATTTCAAACCTGTTGTATGTACACAAAACCAATGCAAGTGAATGGGTGCCGGTTAACAACATTTTCCAAAATGCCTTTTGTGTTCTGCCGAAGAAAGAAAGTCATACAGCTTTAAAATGACACGAGAGATGAGTTAATGATGACAGAATTTTCATTTTTGGGTAAACTACTTCAACGCCCTTGATGATTTTCGAGGATGAGCCAGATTAATCCAGCTCCCATATAGTCTCTCTTGTGCATCGGTGTGGACAATTTCATTTTAAACAATCTCTTAATGTGACAGGTCCTTTATGACTTTAGACAGAGGATCAGTCATGTCAACAGAATTATTTAAAATGCCCGTATCGGGTCTCACAACACGTTAAATAATTTATGCAGAAGGCCATGGCTGTTGGTTGTCCTATTTCATGAATGACAGCAGCGTTACATGAATGTCTGCAGCGTAAGTCAGTGTCGTCCACACATTGTTGTGGTTATGCTGCGTTATTTGCATTACCACAACTCTCTGCCAGTCATGCTTGGCTGGGGTTCTGCCCTACTGCAACATCCTTTTACTGACAGCGTGGCAAAAAGGTTGTTTGCACATGACGTCACGGCACTGCGCAAAGTGCAGATGGAGGGCAGCAAGGGATTTTCTCCATAGGAATTCACTACCACAAACTCAAAATACCTATGTTTTGCATAGTTTTTGATTGTTCAAAATCGATCAAACCACGAAAGGTGTTTTATTGCGTAGCAAAAGCTGATGTTCATGAAGGGGGGATGCGAGTATTGACTGAAACAGAGATAAATGTGGCTTGTATACCTGGGAGGAGCCGAGCGTCTTTAAACGCTTAACATAGTTTAATGTACATAAACAACGACCAGGGGCCCGTTTCAATAAGGAGGTTCAACCAACTCTTGGTTAAACCTTGAACTCAGAGTTGGTTACTCTGGGTAGGCTTACCCTGGGTTAAGCGTGTGAACCATGACTGTAAACAGCCATGATCAATGGAGCTCCGATATGAGGATTCACCATGGCAACGGCACCAAAAAAAGCAACACGGCAGCAGAAAGCGCTTGAGATCGAGGCACACTTTCCGCTCTGCATATAGTGGATTTACTGATGTGCTGAAAATGACTTAAGTTTAAATTAATAAATAGATAAATGTACCAATAAATAAAGAAATTAATCATTAAAAGAATGAAACAACAGAAATAAGACAACAAAAAAAATAATAAACAAAACGTATGTTCATGCTCGCCATCAGTGCTCTAGTTATACAAATGAAATGTCATGATGTATAGGACATCTGTAGGGCGTCAGACCTTCGTGCAAAGTTAATCTGATCGCCGGTTCGAACCAGATTTGAATTGGAATGGCTGCACGTCAAAATTAATTGTTTATTACCTTTATCGCTTCATTTCTGCATGGATGTCTGTATTTCTTAATTCATGCACCTAATTTACACACTTTATTAAGTAATTTCTCATCGTCCACAGAAAATTATGCTCTGATGTAATACACGTATGATGGCTGATGTTATTGATGTAAGGATGGATGAGATATATTTACTGTAATACTGTGATTTATCTAATTCACTGTAAAGAAAAACGGTACTGTTTTAATAAAAATTCACAGGGAAATGACAAAATTCCACTCGGGTCCTAAGTTGCTCTCCTGAAATCAAAGTACATCCCTATGAATTATTGCAGCCTCTTCATATACTGAATCCTCTATAAAAGCAAATATGACATATTTGTCACTGAGATGGTCTCTGTGTGATCAAAATGTGTGCCATGAAAGACTATTAATGAATGAATGAATGAGTTACACCACTTGCGCATTCAAAGGGGGAGGAGATCTAAATAAACTCTGGGTTTACCAAAGAAAACCTGCACCCGACCAGGTTAGGTTCACAGAGTAAGTTACTATGGTTACTGACTGTGAGTATAAGTTATCTCTCCTTTAGAAACGGGCTTGAGTTACCCCGCTTTCTCAGGTTTGACATACCTCGCATTTTGAAATGGAAAACCTGAAATTTCTGTCAAACCTCGTAAATAACACTAGTTGCTGTTAAAAGAACGAGTCCTTATTAAACGGATAAAGTAATAAATATAACATTTCCTAAGTGTTTCTCCCCTATAAAAGTCCATTATAAGGAAACGAAAATGTAAACCACATTTCTTTTAAACCTTGTAATAAACACTTATTCCAGGGATGAGAATAACCTCACGTTAAGCTTGTTCTTCATAGAAGTTGACCACATAATATTATAATCACTCAGTGATAAACAAATGTATTTATTTTGGTTTTCTGTGGTTGTTGTTTTGGTACGTTACGAGATTTTTCCCTTTATCCGTTTAATAAGAGCTTGTTCTTTTGACGGAAGCTAGTGTTTATTACAAGTAAGGTTTGAAAGAAATTTGGATTTAGCTGGCCGTTGTTCAGGTCGTAAAGCATAGGTAAACTACTTTGAGTTTGTGATGGTGAGTTGCTATAGAGAAAATCACTTGCTGCCCTCCAGCTGCGCCTTGCGTGGCATCAAAACAACGTTTTTCTATCCATTGCTCTTATCACAATCTTTTAGATTTGAAGAAGTTGATATTCGTTAAAATTTCTACCTGGAGTCATGTTATGCTTGGCATAGGTGTTTGTTCCATGAGCTACATTTGCAAACTGGAAAGTCTGGCTTGAATAGGTACATTGGCAGCTTGTTGTCATGGAAGTCTGCCATATTCGCCTGGACAGAATGACGCCATATCCTAACTGTGGGATTTGCTGACCAATGTATTTGGCTGAAGCCAGTGCTGAGCATGTCTGTGTGTAACACCTACTTAACCATCCTTTTGGAACCTGTTTGTCCCAAGACAATACTGACAGAATTTTATTTTGGGGATGTTAGGGTTGCTTTAATAATAAAGGAAAAAGATGTTCTCGAAATGCAAAATGTTATCTGTTAGGCTGTGTATAATGTTGGGCCATAGTAATTATTATTAACTACACATAAAAACAGAATACGACTATGGTATGTTCCTATTTAGGTTAAGTGCACCAAATGAGACCAAATTAACACAGTTTGCATTGATCTTTATAACAATGTACATAATAACCCATCGTTGATTATACTCTTATGGAAGGTAATGATAGAGAACCCCGTTTTCTTTTCAAGAACTCTACTGGATTGATGCTTTAGTTTGTATTTCAACACCCACGCTTACTGCTTAGTGATTTATGCAGTTTTGTCATTAAAACGCTCCTTTTTTCTCTCCTGCAGTTGCACTTTACATGATTAAAAGAGATGCATTGCAGGGCAAGTTAAGTAGATGATATTGCAGACAGTGCTTCTTTGCCTATTTATCCCTTTTCTCTTTCCATATGTAGTTGGGATTTTTTTCTAAGGATGCACCACCATCTACCTGCTCAGTATAAACATGGAAAATACATATTTAGCCCAGAAGACAAATCTGAACCGTGTAGCGTGAAGGCAGCTAACATTCTTTTAACTGACTGCAATTTATATAGAGTCTATATGTCTTCCCAGAGCTCCATTCAAATCACCTTTGATGACAACCTTCAACTCCCAACATCAGCATCCATTGACCACGTGACTTGTACAAACCAGTCAACACACAGCATGGTAAGCAGTTAAAGGCATCTACTGGAGTATTTAGGCATCTCCCAACCTACATGTTTGTAAAAAAACGGACAAGACATAAGATTGTGCTACATACATGTTTAGATTTTTGTGCGTGCTATGTGTTTGTATGAGTTTTCGTACATGTAAAACTTAAACATTTATTGAATCAGGAACAATGTGTCTATCCTTGGGTCAGTTTCTGCAAGTTGTATCTAATATATATTTTATCTCAATGTACAGCTGCAGAAAAAACTAATAGACCATTCCAAATTTTTATTTAATCAACATTTCTACGTGTATTGTGGTCAATACCAGTCCGGTGTCTGTTGAATTTCAGCAAAATCAAACCTCAGAAGTGACATAATGTCATCCAACAGCAATGTCAATGACTGAACGTTATCACATAAAAATATATTTTTAACTCCTAAATACATGTACAAATATTACTGTTGTAATGCTTAAAAGTGAATATGTACTTTTGCAGTATTTGAGCTCTGAAACAATACAGAGCATCTTTTCTGTTATTTTGACCTGTTTCTCCAGTTTTCATCTTCTGCAAATAAATGCAAATAGAAACAATATTTTTATTTGAAATATAGGATAAATATTGTTAGTAGTTCACAGAATGAAACAAAAATGATCAAACACATACATATAAATAGTAAGTTCAGAAAAACTGACAATCATTTTGAAACCGTCTCTTAATTTTTCCACAGCTGTATATGATAGCAAAGCATTCTTTGTGGTTATTACCATGAGTACCTTTTACTTCAAGATACCATATTTTGTCTCCCATCGGCTCACTCTTTTTATTTCAATCACTGCCAGGTCCTACAGTGCAATTGTTCGCTTGACACCGTAACGTTCCCATTGACTGTCACTCAGCAGTCACCTGCAACCGTTTCCATGGATACCTACCAGATCACTGTGGAGCCCATGGAGGCTCAGGTAAAATACAAATGAAATGGATTTGCATTGGCAGGTTTGCATCAGACTGCATAGCTTCACACTCCACTTTCATTAGTCGGACGTCCTCTCTGGGGCTCTCAGTTTGCCAGTTTTTTTCCATCTCAATAGCTTCATGTAGATTGTGAGGTTCAGTGGCTATGAATATTGCATGCGATACTCATCTCAAACAAATGACGGCACTTGATGTGCAGTGCCACAGTTTAAAGTTTCATCTCAGGCCAGTAAAAAATGAAGCTGCCGCCGATGATTATATTGCTCTGCAAATGGAACATTTGAAATGGCCTGTGAAAAATGAGTGTCCCGTGTGAAAATATGGTCTGTCTGGGCTGATGTAGCTGCAGGTCTGTCTTGAGGAAGTGGAGGAAGAGGGTCTCCTTGTGTCCTGGACTTTTTCCAAGCAGCCTCAGCTTTCTATAACCGTGACGTCACGCCAAAGAGTCCAGAAAGAGGTGAGAATCGTCGTTTGGGTAGAAAACAATCTTTCCCTATGAATCTTTCATATTAACTACAACAACAGGTAAACTGAAAAATGTACACTTTATTTAATCTGAATCTTGCAACATTTAATGATTTGTTAAGAGGAACATCTACTTTAAAAATACAAAACAAATCAATTGAAATGAATAAATTGAAGTAATGATCTTTAAGAAGCTCTGTTTGTATGTTCAGTCTTGCTTTTGTTTTGTCTTTTTCTTCTTTAGGGCTCTGACCGAATGGTGGACAGTGAAATGATTGCCGCCCTGGTGGAGGACACACTGTACACAACACACCCTGCGATGATCCTCAACCTGAGAGCCTGTGTATCAAGTCCAGCGGTAAAAATACCAGAATCGATTTCTATATTACAGTAGGGGTTATGCTGAACATAGTAACTGTATGTTTTGCTTCGATTAGATTACTTGTGTTGGATGTGTGACATGTTGTGATGTGACATGACGTTCCTCATCAGAAAAGGCGATTAAACATTCACACTTCTATTTCTAGTTTCCCAGGGAGAGAAAGCTCGGTGGTCTGAACTCTCTGACTCCAAACTCGCTTGTAAGAAGGATCGTGGTACATCAACTCAGAGCAACCAATGTCAAAAAAGGTATAAAAGTGGCTTTAGTTTCAGATTGATCTCATGTTTGACAATACAAACACATTTATTTACCATGAGAATTGAATTCAGTAACGTTATCAATGATAATTGATTTGCACAATATTACCATTGACAGGTCAAAATACGGTGAATAATTCTACATGTTAGCATAATTGTTTATTCATCAATAAGTAGGGAGGGCCCGATACTAAGCTCATGTACTCGTACTCCTAAAAATGTACCGATACCAAAGACAGAGAACGCATGTTGCATAACTGACAACATTTTTCTCAAAGTTTGTGAAAAGCACATAAAATTATATTTAAATGAATATTTTTGTATAATGTCTTTGAGGTGGAGATGTTTGTAACTATGAAGCTATACTATTTTTATTAGTCTCACTGTGTTTTGAAAAGGTACAGGCATCGGTATCTGCGAGAACCAGAAAAAAATACCGGTACTCGTACTCTAAAAATTGGTATAGGTGCATCCCTACCAATAACCCATTTTTTACATTTTAAAGTGCAGTCAATTGGTAAAAAATCTACATGGCACTCGTTGCATATGAAATTGTTGCTATCTGACTATTAAGTGCAACATAATATTGTATACTGCGGGTAAAATTATTAGTTACGGTCCTTGATTCGAATTGGCCAACATCAGGGACCATTTTTTCCTGCAGAAGGGAGACTTTAGGTGATTTTACTTCATGAAAGTTGCATTGATGCATATTTTCTCTGCATTAATATTTGTATTGTGTGGTAAACGTTTTATGGAAGCAACGGGTTACAGTCAGATTGTGATGTGAAGAACTGATACAGTCAGTTTACTATTTACTAGTCAGGAATCATTTTAAGCGTGCACACTATTATATACATCTATTTTCTATAAAATATAGAAATATTTAGAATATTTAGAGATTATATACAAATACATTTGTGATGTAATATTGATTAAATATGTGCTTTTGCAAAAAAAAAATGGAGTGAGCACCCATAAAGCACCCCCTGTTAAATTGAAAGATTGTAGTTAGATGTAGTTGGACTTTCATAATTTTAGTAATTTATGAAACATTTTTGTGAATACTTTTCTCTTTTAATGCAGGTTGTTCTTTCTAATGTTTTTCTTAACTCTGTCCCAGGATGTCAGACTCATGCTGGAGAGCTTTGTTGTGTTCTGAGTCTTGACACTTCCTCCATTGAACAGAGAACAGGCTTCCTTACTCCTTCGTCTAGTACTGGAGCAATCCTGAACTGGACTGATGATATTAAACTGTAAGTACGCAAGTATTAAAAATACACTACTTAAACATTTGCCTTATGATAGTCTTCCAGATTTCCATTCCATGGTCATCTTCCCCACCCAAAGATAGCCTATTCATCAAATGGCTGTCCATTTGTTGTTAATGAAGGTGTGAAGCTGTACGCAGCTCCACCATCGGCTCTGTGAATATACAGTATGCAGCCAACTCCCAAGGAAACAAAGAGCTATTTAGCACATTGAATTACAGCCGTTCCCAACACATCACCATTTCCTGTGTTGCCAATTAGCAGATTGGTCAATTTATTTCTCATAGCCGACTTACAGACTGCTGTTTTATAAGGCTGCGGGGATCTCCCTTGCTGATGTAATGTAGTAATTTCATAACCTAATATCTAATCTCAACTGAATGAATCCAGTTAATATTCAGAAGTACCACTAATAAAAACTTTTAGTTTAGTGTGTGTAGGGTTGTGTATCGTTTTAATTTTGTCGATTCCGATTCTGCTTATCGACTCCCAGTTTCGATTCCACAGTTGAAGTAAAACATTTAGATATCAACCTGTATGGTCATTTAGCCTGCTTATTGACTGGTTTTGTGTATATATACACATAGCAACAATTTTTTGTCTGATGTATTAAATTCTGTATCACCATAGCTTAACTACATCACGGTTAAACTGTAGTTAATATAATGAAACTATGGTCAATTTGTGGCCCCTGTGCTTTATCACAAGTTAACACATGCACATTTCTGAAAATACGCACACAGGAATTGATAAGACGAATTACAATTTAAGTTTCAAGTAGAATCGATTCGGATCCAAATCCTAGCCTTTCAATTCTGATTCTCAATCGATTCAGGTTTTCAAGACCCAACCATAAGTGTGTTTAAAGGGTGAATTGTGTCAATTGAAGTCATGGTGTTCTTGTATTCCTCTATTAGGGAATTAGCACCAGACACCAAAGAACTCAAAGTGAGGCTTGTGGAGAAAAACAGCAAGGGAGAGCGTGAGTATTATATTAAAGTCTATCTTTCCATACCACATAGATTGCAGAGGCAATTTTTTATATTAAAGGAATCCGCAATGTACTACTATATTGTCTGTTTTTTATTGCAGTATATATAGTTTTATTTGTTTATTTTGGAAATAATAGGGGTTCTTCTTCTTTTTGACAGAGTTTTTGCCTGGTCATGCTTCCTTACCACTGGATCTCTCTAAAAAAATACCCAACGGACAACACAAGCTGTCTATTACTCCAGGTCACGGTTTGGCTCCAACTGCTGTGGTAACATTAGAGGTGAGCGATATCTTTCTTACATCAATGTTTGATTGAATTGAGGATGGAATGCAAAAACTGAACGATTTCCTTGCCAATTTTCAGTCGGTAGCTAGCTCAGTTAAATTCAGTTACTTTGAGTTAAAGACTCCTAAGAACGTCTGTGTTGACTTAAGAACACACCGATAAGTCCCTGTTCTAGATGTCAATGTGAATTATTTAATAGAAAACATATCTTATTACGGTGATCCGTCCTGTGCACTGAACAATCACCTTGTCTCTGATTATCTCGATAACTGAATTATTTCTTAATTTAACCTGGTATCTAATTCACACAGGACTTGTTAGAGACATGATCTTGTAGGTACAACTGAATGGTAGATAAAAAAGAATAATCTTTTTTTGTAATCACACATGTAAAGCCAGTTCAGAATTATTATGTGTGGATGTTCTAAACCTAAAAGTATACAGTACATCTGTTTTCTGTCTTTTTAAAATGATCATCATATTTTTCTGCCCCTGTATAGCTGTTGTGTTTAGAGTTGAGTGATTTGCGATATAGTCAGAACACCACGCCTCTGCGTTCCTCTGTCACACCCTCAAAGAAGGTGGATGTGGACCGCACCATCATGCCCGATGGCACAATTGTCACCACTGTGACCACCATCCAATCACGGCTAAAAGTGGACCGCAAACTAGGTACCGACCATCTTATCCGAGAAAATTGAGAACACATGATGTTTCTGTACTAAAGTGATAGTTCACCCAAAACTAAAACTCACCTTTCAAATCTGTATAAAGTTCTTTGTTCTGGTGAACACAGAGAACGATATTTGGAAGAATGCTTATAACCAAACAGTTCTTGGACCCCATTGACTACCATAGTAGGAAAGATTAGTAAATCATTTTTTGTTCTGTTGAACAAAAAAGAAGATATTTTGAAGAATGTAGGGCAGCAAACAGTTCTGGGGCACGTTTGTTATTTTTTCTACTATGGTAGTCAGTAGTTATCAAGAACTGTTTGATTACAAGCATTCTTCCAAATATCTTTCTCTGTGTTCAATCAAACAAAGAACTGTATACAAGTTATGAACAACAAGAGAGTGAGTAATTTATGACAGAATTGACCACTATAGTGACATTATGGTTTTACCCTGGCCTACTCTTTTTCTTCTGTAACTGCAGGAGACTCTCCGTCTCGGTCTCCATCAAAGGTGGAGGTGACAGAAAAGGCTCCCACCGTGCTCACTAACTCCAGTGCCAGTCCTACCCCCAGCAGTAAGCTCTTGCCTTGAGATTGTACATTTCACACATTTTATTATTTTACATGTGCTCAAATTATGGCAAGGTTTGTGATCCTGTTGTTTGTGTGTGCTGTTCCTAAGCAGAAGGCACACTCCCCAATGGGCTGGATCCCGTAGCAGAAACAGCCATTAGGCAACTAACCGAGTCGGCCAGTAAGGTTCCCAAGAAGACGCCTACTAAACGCAGCACTCTCATCATATCCGGGGTATCAAAGGTCAGAGACTAAGCATCATCTATACAGACGTTTTCAAATCAGTGTCACAAAAACATCTTTGTAACAATGATGTAAGCATCAAGGGAAATTATCATGAGAACAGAGCTTCCTTCGGGTAATTTGTTTGTTAAGTCTTACCTTACATAAGCTTTCCATTCCCATGCTATGAATCTATAATATTTGTTACAATACTAAAACTTTATATTTTACCTATATTTACTTTGTTGTAATGTTCTTATTTATTAAGTGTTTTTAAATATAAATGCTATTAAATGCTCATCCGTCTTGTATATCATGTAGACGTCTCGCATCTAATAAATCATGAAAAAGTACTGATAGTTGCTTGGCTGACAAACTGTTCGCCGTATTAAATTCTCTACCTAAGCCATTAGGGTTCACAGAAAGGTAACAACAAGCTCCTTTGAAAACATACTGCCGCCTTCAGTAAAAGCATGAAATGTTTCTCTGTGTAGTCTGTCTCAATTGTGCCTCCAGGACATGTACATAAGGAACATTACTTAAAAACGAATTTTCTTCCCACAGGTACCCATTACAGAGGATGACTCAGCCGTATCAGTGGGCTATGCTGCAGCCATGGACGCAGCCCTACAGGGGGCGCAGTCTCCCAGCGGAAACCCGAACAACCACGGAGCTGGCCCGCATCAGGAGGCAGAAGAAACCACACCGTCTGATGTGTCAGAACGGCCCTCTGTGGATGATGCGGAGTCAGAGACGGGGTCAACCGGAGCGCTTGAGACGCGCAGCCTCAAAGACCACAAAGGTCTGGCAGGTTTTATTTATAAACATTACAACTGCACAATTGCCAGACACTTACATGCAGTGTATGTGCATTCCATGAAAGGATAGTTCACCCAAAAATGAAAAATCTTTCATTGCTCACCCTCATGTCATTCCAAACCTGTATGACTTTCTTCTGCAAAACACAAAAGAAGATATTTTGAAGAATGTTGGTTACCAAACAGCGTCGGCATCCACAAAACCACTTTTCAGACGACATTTCTCAAAATATCTTCTTTTGTGTGCCAAGGAAGAGTCATATACAGGTTTTGAATGACATGAGGGTGAATAAATTATGACAGAATTGTTTTATTGAATATCACGTATGTTGTGTTTCAGTGGGATTCCTCCGTAGTGGCACCAAGTTACTGTTCCGCAGAAAGCACAGAGAGAAAGACCCCAGTTTTAGTCAATCCCATGAAGATGTGTCCAACCTGGGCAATGACTCATCCACAGCATCTTGCTCCTCCACCAGCCGTAAGAAGTCTGGAAGCTTCTCTCGTCGCCTCATCAAACGCTTTTCGTTTCGCTCATCCAAGACAAAGGGCAAATCTGCCACAGCCAACGGAGGAGCCAACACTACAGACAAATAAAGGAGAAACAAAACATACTAAAAGGGAAAAAGAAATGGTGCAGGCACCAGTCAAATTAAAGTGGAATTGGAATTATTTATGTTATGTTTATACTTATTCTCCACTCTCCATTCAGTCAAGAATGAAAACATACTTCAGACCACATTGTCCCAAGACAAATGTGCTTTAATGTTTCTATGCCTGGAACGACATCCCCCATCTATGCTTTTCAGGATGGAAAACTCCGCAAAATTTGAACATTGAAAAGGTTTGGCAATTCATGATTGTCGTGCTGACTGATATGATAAAATGCTGCTTCGTGGATGGATTAAGGGCGAACAAACCCAACAAAGCTAAAATGGACGGGAGTGTCATGCGGTTATTGAGCACAAGGGGGCGACAGAGATCAATGACTATTGATGCCCTCAACCCTGTTGCTAGCTGTTTTCTTATTTATTTCGTTTTATCAGTTGCACTTTGGATCTTAATCGGATTGTTTACAACGCCAGGTGGGACCTTTTCGTAGTTTTCATCATGTTTGTGTATCGTTTACTGTTATCAGCACTGACTATTTCTCCGAGAACGTTAGGAGTGTTGCGAGGGTCTGATACAGACATGCTGTGAGCTTTGTTCTCGTTTCGCTTTTGCAGTAAGATGAAGACGAGATACGTTTTCAAGTAGTAGTAAGTTTGACTTGAATTGTGGTTTATGGCTGGAATACACTACAGGATTGATCACAACAGTTTTTTTTAAAACTAGACACTTGCAGACCGATAGAAACACACTAACGTTAACTGATCAAAATATGCAGACTGGCACAGACTTTCTGCAACAAGTCCAGACTGAAAAAAACGAGCAAAATCTGAGCAAATGTCTTGTAGTGTATTTTAGCCTTTAATATTTTTATAAGGACGTTTCTATATGTTTAAGACAACATGAAACGGTTGTAAGTAAGTTATAGTCAAATCTCATTCAATTGCGTTTGAGTATTTTAGTTGTAACATAGAACCCTTACGAGAGAAAGGAAACATTACAAGAACACTACATTTGTGTATATTTAAAAAAGAATCCAACAAATATTGAAAATCTACAAGTTCTTGAAGTAACGTTACTTCAGGCTTGCGGTGGAAAGTGCTAATTTCAGGGTCCACGTGAAAACAAACCTCAGGGGACATTATAAAAGGTGAAAAAATCACGTTATTTTTTTCACAGGGGGTTTACTGAACAAAATAAGCGTTTTCCCAGTAATATAACGTTAGGTTACCACATTAACAGGGTTTTCATTTTGTTGCAATAAACTGATCAGTAGGAATTCAGCGTGTGCTTTCTTTAAAATAGGAAATGATTGTATTCTTCGTAATGCCACAGATGGGTTTTATTATGATATCGAGCTGGATATTTTACAGTTTTTGTTAATGGTTGCTACGTTAAGGAAACTTACCTCCCCATCCCCTTAGACTGTTGTTTTATCAAATTCATTTGAAGTAACTTAAGTAATACGAGCTCTGAAAAAAAAGCTTTTCAAGTTACCCAGTCTAACTACTACAGTCTGTGTAACCCCTGGAATTAAAGCCTGAATAATGTTACAATACTACCATAATGTTATGATAAAGAGAATAAGCTATACGTTAGACCTTCCCAGCAAATCAGAGCTTTGTATTATTGTGGTTTATTTGATGTTTAATTTATTCTGAATAAATTATTTTTGAAAATCCATTCTTCTCTTTTTTTTATTACAAAGCAGTCGCACAATTTTGTATTTGAACAATATCGTAAAATGTTATATTTGCTGGTATTTTTACAGTTTAATCAACAAGTAGCCATGAAGATGTGGAATAAAACTTCATACCAGGATCTAATCTCTATTCAAAAATATCAACATGTTTCAAAACATGCATTTAAAAAGAAAAGTCATAAAAAATGTGTATGTGGAGTGTATTTACTAGTCTAGATCTAATTCGTCATTTTTTCTGTGGTAATTCATTTCCGCAAAAATGTGACTTAAAATGAAGAGGGAATGTGTTCAATTGGTTTGAATTTGCCGCCCAAGTTTGATCGGCATTAAAAAGCACCAATAGTGAAGCAGATTGACTTTACGAATCAATCGACTCACGCGCATTTTAAAGCGCTCTGACTGGTGCTTTTTTGCGCTGTTTATGCACAGTAAAGTTTAAGCCAATAGAAAGTCACATCCGCTCTAGCTTTGGATCTAAAACCCAATCAGGTCCGTGTCTCACAACTTCAACCAATCGAAACTGTGGGCGGGTCTATACAACCCTGGTTCAGTCAGTCCTTAAATACTGCAGCAACTCCACACAGAATCTCACATTTTCTTCAGCAAAACGCGAATAGAAACTTGATCAACATGACTGGAAGAGGAAAAACTGGAGGAAAAGCCCGCGCCAAGGCAAAGACTCGCAGCTCTCGCGCCGGTCTGCAGTTCCCCGTTGGGCGTGTTCATCGTCTCCTGCGAAAAGGCAACTATGCTGAGAGGGTAGGAGCTGGTGCTCCTGTTTACCTGGCCGCCGTTCTTGAGTATCTCACCGCTGAGATCCTCGAGTTGGCGGGAAACGCCGCAAGAGACAACAAGAAGAGTCGTATCATTCCTCGTCATCTTCAGCTGGCTGTCCGCAACGATGAAGAGTTAAACAAACTGCTCGGCGGAGTGACCATCGCCCAGGGTGGTGTTCTGCCCAACATCCAGGCCGTGCTCCTGCCCAAGAAGACTGGCCAAGTTGCACCCAGTTCTGGGAAATCTGGCAAGAAAGGCTCATCACAGTCACAAGAGTATTGAGAGTAGTGCTGTGGCGAACTGATTTAACCAAAAAGGCCCTTTTAAGGGCCACCCAGCTCGTCTGAAAAGATCAAATTTCCACTTTAACTGTGATAAATTATGTCTTGCTTTTTTCCACAAAATAAACGTGTTTTTATATTTCTCTGTTCGTTCTTCAAAAGTTATTGATGAAACCTAAAGGAGATTCGTAGCTATATCGAAATAGGCTGCTGCACGGCACCCACAACGTGGTTTGACTGAACGAAGCTTATTTGGTGATTTGACAAATACACGATCGTATTAAACAAAGTGAAATTGGTTTTGGTCACTTTTTATTCACAAGTCCCACAGCTGTTACAAAGTACATGAAGTTGCTGGTCTTGACACGGTTAATATAATCTATACACACAATTCGCAGAACGCTATCTTAGTTACACAAGTCCTTCAGACTTATTTAGCAGTAAGGATTTTGCATGTTGCGTAGACGGTTCTCAAAACGTTTAAAAAAAGTAGAAAATCAGTATTGTCATATTCCAGTTTTGCATAAAATCAAATGCACCAGATATTAAAACATGGATGATTTACAAATGATCATATATTGTGGGAAGTACAGTAATGCTACACATTCTAAAACTTGTAAACAGTTTTTATATTTTCAAGAACTAGCACCATCTGAAAATATATGTGCAAGATTATCAGCATACATTATCCAACATTTGAGAATTGGAAGATAACTGGTGTCATCACATGGTTATTAAAATGCACAGTAGTGACTTAATCATATACGGATGTGTATATATATATATATATAGATATATAAAAACTGATATATTCTCTCACACTGTTGTTTTCAGACCCCTGGGACTTGGCTACAGTGCACACTGTTAAGTGTACAACATTTTCAAGTTAACACTATATGGCAAGAGTTCCTAAACTGAGTTCAGACACTCCAGCGCACAAACATGTTATTGAGCATCATTTAGTTTTCTGGCTGTTGTAAGAATGCCTTTGGCCCCCTTACTAAGGAGTAAGTTTGCCAGGTCTACCCCTAGTTTCTCAGCAGCTTCAAGGGCGACAGAAGATACGTTGTCGGCAGTGACTCCAACGTGTACACATTCCTGTGCGCTCTCGTTCACCTAGAAGAAATAACTGGGTGTTAATAATCATTTCTAAAAGACTCTGACATCACACATTTAGGCATTAGAAAGAAAGAAATTGCTTTGCAGAGACAAAAACACACATCCTGTGTGACTCTTACTTTGTTGTCTATTTCCACACATATCTCCATAGAATTCTTCAAGCACTCAGAGCCATCCAAACTATAAACTGCCCCAGTCAAATACAGCTGAAACCAGTAAAGAGCTTATTGAATTAATGCTGTGCAAACATTGACAACACTCAGATTAATAAAATATCTCAAATAAAAAATATCTACATTTAGTAAAGTTGTGTAGTGTAGTGAACTGAATGCGTGCAAAAGTTATATTCTGCCTATAGTGGTATTACCATGGAGCCATTCACTTCTGTATGAACAGCAACAGGCACACTGCAGCCTCCTTCCTGAAATCACAAAAGGGGACAAGAAACAGTAGTGTGAATGCCATAAAACACTTGCACACACTGCAAAGCCTTCACTCACAAAAACGCCATCTTAGTATGGACGGAAGGCCAACGCTGAGAGTAATACATGCGTTTTGGCTTATCAAGCACAAAATAGTCATTCCGAATACACACATCACACCAATATTCAAGCTTCAAAAACAAATCCATCCATGATGGATTTGTTTTTGAAGCTTGAATATTTTGGAACCTGTGTATATAAATGACAAATATTTGTATGCATTTTCATTTTTGAGTGAAATATTCCTTAAACATAAACAAATACACATTTTGAAGAGAGAACATTGGTGTAAGTGTGTGCATTCCAGTATGAAAGGGGACCCACCAGCTGCTTGAGAAAGGCTCTCTCTGAGATGCAGCGCAGCACTGTGTCTGAATGATTCAGGACAGATACCATTTTCAAAATGTCTTTATCTTGTGCTCTGACTTCCACTGCCAATGCTCCCTGGTGATAAAGACAATCATATTATAGTCCTGCATTTGATTAAGGAACACTTCTGAGGACAACTGGTTTTAAAGTCATAGTTCACCCAAAAATAACCATTCTGTCGTCATTTATTCACCCTCTTGTCATTTCAAACCTGTATGACTTTCTTTCTTTCGCAGAACACAAAATAAGATATTTTGAAAAAATGTTGTTAACTGGACCCCATTCACTTGCATTGGTTTAGTGTCCACACAGTAGAAGTGAAGTCAATAGAAGTGGGTCCAGTGCTATTCGGTTACCAGCTTTTTTTTAATATTTTCTTTTGTGTTCTGCGTAAGAGAGAAAATCATAAAGGTTTGAAATGACAAGAGGGTGAATAAATGATGATTTGTTTATTTTTGGGTGAACTATCACTTTAATACTCTTTCACATTTTTGAAGAGTTTGCATACAGCACTATGTGTTTGTTATATGTGCATACATGCAGAACACAACAAATATGCACATTTTAAGTTGTAACCGTTGACATAATTTGTTAAACAGGTGTTTCCTCCAGTGTTTATAAGGTGCAGTAGCAAAACAGTTGATCATACAGCTGCAGGTGCACCTTTTTTTTCTAACAACGTATAAACAACTGCATGAAGAGCAAAAACTTTCGAAAATACCTGCCATTATAAATAATTTTGATACAGTTTTAAATTTTGTGCAAAATAAATATAGTGCCATTTCATAGATGGTTGTCCATGTTTGCGTACTTACTTGGCCAACAGCATACATGCAATCTTCAGGACCCAGAATCTGCAATTAACCATTTTTATAACAGTTAATAGCCTAATGAAATGCATTACAAAAAACTCCTAAAAGATTCCTACTATCCTTAATATTTGGTTACATTCTCGTTATAAACCCATATATGATATACCTTTAAATGTGAAATGTGAAGCTATTCTCTGAGATCAATTTGATTGGATTTCTGAATATCCAATTTGATTTAAAAGCCCTTGAATCTACAGCTCTAAATAGTTTTAACAATCAATAAACCCACCTGACTGATTCGGGTTTCCCATCCCATGCGTTTGAGGCCTGCGGCAGCCAGAATAATGGCAGCATAGTCTTCCTTTTCATCCAGCTTCTTTAGACGGGTGTTTAGGTTCCCCCTCTACAGCGGTAAGGTCAAGAAAGAATACTGTAGTACCATAAAAACTGCTACATACAATGAATGGAAACCTCTGGGTTCAGCAAACACCTAGGAAATGTGTTCTTGCTCGCTTTTTTCATGAATAATATATTAAGTATCCACACAATGAAAGCAATGAAAACGAGAGGATACAATATTTTCAAACTCCAGTTGAGGGAATCTTTTCTTCAGCTGAGCTGCCCGGCGAAGCGAACTTGTGCCAATCACACTGGAAGTGAACAGAGAGCTTTCAACATATGTTGACGCTGATGTTTCTGACAGCTTTGGTCATATCATTTCAATAGATGACCAACATAACAGAATCACATAGAGATCTACAGTTTTGAAAACTTTCACCTTGAAACATCTGATGATATTATTTGATAATGGGTCATCAATGGAGGAGTTTTTATTTGGCACATCATGAATGCTTATTAGAATCTAACCTCTTCTCTGGCAAGCTGTCCAAGGTAAGCCCTGCATTCTTTGGATGAAGCACCACTGCATCATGGGGGTCTTCACGCCTTTACAAAGCAAAACAAAGCGTATCACAAACAACAGACTACCTGCTACCGTAACCTTGTTCCACAATTTTAGATTTATAGTAATAAGCCTTGCAACAGGCTGTTCATCAGTTCAGGGTGATTCTTGCCCTATGATCTGAGATGCTGAAATAGGCTCCAGCCCTCATGCAACCTTTCAGAAGATAAGCAGGTTTGGAGAATAGATGGATAGATATTTTGTGAGACTTTAAAGGTACTTACTGAAGAATGGCTCCGATTGTGAATCCAGGAGGCAATGAGGTAGGTAAGTCCTTAAGAGAGTGCACCACAATATCCACCCTAGTGATGAATAAACACATGTAAAAGAGAACTTGTTATTTTATTGCATTGTGCCATTAAGGAAATTTTAATGATTACCTGTCTGTTAACAGATTTATCAATATAATCCAAACACTTAAAACACCTGAAGATTTGATATGCTAAATCAATGACATTAAATGTGTAATACATTACAGCTTAAATCAATTTAAAGCACATTACAGGATCATTTTTAAACCTGCGTTTAAGAAGAGGAAAACCTTAATACAAGATGACATGAGAGCAGACATTCATCAGTAGAGTCTTAATATAAGGTCAGTATTGATTGATCAAACTTACTCATTTCTCTCAAGGGCATTCTCCAGCTCCTTGGTGAAGAGGCTCTTTTCACCAATCTAAGAAAAGCCAACATAAAATGCATGATTTATGAGTGAGAACATATACGCTTGCAACACCGTATTAACAAATCGTGTCATTCATTCGAACAGAACCTGTACGAATGACAGGACTGAATTCACTAGTGTACCTTTGATAATGCAGTGTCCAAGATTTTGTCCCCAATTGTGGACATGGCAACTGAAAAGGACATAAACAAAAAGGTTCACACAGCTGAATAGTTGTGCATACTGGCTCCGTTTCTGACATCATTGTTCATCTCTTTTGACACAGACAGTAGGATTCAGCGATGGAGCAGTGGTATAGATTACACATTCTCAGCAGAACACAATCTCGCTCTGTTCTTATACAAGCAGTGAGTGCATGAGGAAAAGAAAAGGAAGAGTAGTGGGGGGTAACAGTACAAACAAGAACTACACATAAAATCTATGCATTTAAATCAAAGACGTCAACATTCTTTGCTTATCACAGCACATATTTTTTTACAATAACAAGAATAAAGGATAACACTTTACATTTAGACTCTTTTCGTTAATATTCATTATGCATTAATTAACAGATACAACTTTTGATTTAAAAAATGTATTAGTAAGTGTTTATATTAACATTAAGCTCATTTGTTATCAAAAGTAAAAAAAATAAACATCATAATTATTTTATACGCTATTTTCTCTCTTACCTATCTCTAGATGAACATCAGGATAAATCTCTCTCAGTCTGCTGGCCACACTGTCCGTCTGGATGCGAGCCAGCTGTGAGACACACACGTCATTATTATTGAATAAATGTCATAAAACAAGACATTCCTCAACATAGTAAGTGACCTTAAGGATTACCCTTATGGCTCATATAATACATCGGTCATAAAATGCTAGCCACTCCCAGCCTGTGCTATGGTAACAAGAGGAAAAAATGTTATCTGATCAAAACATCTTTGTTTTCACACCCATTTCCATTTGGCTATCTGCAACTCACTTTTAAACGGTTTCTTCAAGTAACAAATTCAATTACATCATTCATTTATACACCACAATTACGTTTCCAATTAAACGTAGTTGTTTTTCTATGTTATTTAATGTTATTGCTGACTTGACTATTCTGCTGATCATTTATCGGGCGGCTGTTAAGAGGAAAACCTGGGAAGTATTATGCAGTACTCTGTGTGGTTAAGATGATCCAAGAACTTCATAATTCACATATTATGTCGACAATTTTGTGATAATAGAACCTTTAGTATATCTTAATATTCTTCCAAAGTTACAATTAGTTATAGTCTATATGCGATAAATGTTCATATGTAAAGCTTAAAGTTAAGTATCACAATAAATACCCTTATGAATAATGAAAAGAATTCATGACACATCACAAGACTAAGTGACATTACCTGGCTCTTCCTTGTTCCCATGCGAATAACCCGACTGACTTTTCCATTTCCATCCTGAAAGAAAAAGAAAGTCACAAAATGAGATGTAGTCTCCTCCTTAACTTCTGTGAATGACAATACAGAAAAATCATCAAACCCTCACTCTAATGCACTTGAATGGACCTTCCATGTTATTGCTGAATGAGAGTTCTGCAGAAGATGTGCCTGCCTGCCACAAGGCCTATTGAATGAATGAGCTACTGGTGAAGTGTTTTTTATTCTGCACAGTGTTTTCTGGGCAGTGCTGATAAACTGGGTTGACTGCCCAACCCCAGTCCAGTTGTTTCAACTAAACTGCTGCTTATCTTTAAGTTCAAAACTCTACAAAAGAGATAGGACAGGATGGATATAGGCCCTGTCCCTAATGGCGTACTTCATGTGGACTTGTGGTCTCGTGGACTTAAATTGCGCGTGCTCGCCAAGTCTACGAGTCCGTAGGATGTCCCATTCGTCTTTTTAGCGCTCAGAAGTCTGCTCGCGAGCGCCGCCTTTGTGCCCTCGATGCAGTCTTCAGCAAAGCACGCATCTTTTACCTGCCCAGGAATCCTTGCGAATTCAATCATAGTATGGATGGTAAGAGTGTCGTGACGTGGATGTCAGACATATAACGTAAACATGACGGATAATTTTTTAAATATATGTTTTGATAAAAATCTAAATTAAAATAGTTTCTTATTCACATTATTGCTTATTTATTTTCTATTAAGCCAACAATTGAGGAATGAAAACTTTTAATGGAGTGTATTTTCTTAAGAAAATAAGCCTCTGATGTTTGTTGTAGATTTATATTTAGTTGCCTCAAATCTGTACCTAATATGTGCTCCAATGTAACCTTTTGGACTTGTTCCTACTAGTACCCTATAGGTGTGCACTTCCTGACGTCACCAAGTGTGGAGGAGGTTTTACTGGGCGGAGTTAATATGAATATTCATGAGCTTCCTGAGCAAGCGTGTGAACTGGACTTCAGTTTCTGCATGTGCAGCACATTTAATGGATTGTATTGAGAAGGTCATTTGTTTTAACAAACCCACATAAGCGTAAACCACTAAATAATTTACACTTTCTAGTTTGGAATGATAAGTCTGTGCATTTTGCTGTTTTACTGAACGTTTAGGAATTTCGTTTGTAGCCTAACGTATAATATAGAAGAGAAAACATAATACATTGGCCGTGGTTTAGGTCTTTTTCAGTAACTTCCCTTGTGCGTTTTCATGCGTGGAGGCTTCAAAACAGTAACGTTAATCTTTTTTCCTGGATAAATCATCATCAACAGCAACAACAGCTAATGTAATTAACCTTGACAGAAGTCTTAAAGGCCTAATAAACTTTTTGAAACTATTGATCTTTTCTCTGTCAGTGTTCACTTCTTTATTGACTTGTTACCGCATTTGTACATTACATGGACCCTGAGGTAGGCTTATGCGTCTTGTGGATATATGTGGCAATCATTTCATCATTTGTCATGTCATTTAAATGTATTGTTTTATTATTATGTATTGCATTGTTTTATTAATGTATTTTAATTATTTAAATTTTATAATGAAATGTATTGTTTATTTTATACAAATATGAAGTGTGTAAAGGCATGTGTTAACTTGGCTCTCACTAAATCCTTGGTGTTTCAAGTCTGATGTCATCACTCAACCGTGTTTTTTGGCAAGTTTAACAATCATAGGTAATCATAGCCTGGAATTTTCAGTTTCGCGCGCAGGCACGAAAGCTCATGAATATTAATCTTAACTCCGCCCTTTATAACCGAAAATCTCGGAAACCCAAAATTTCGTAACACCAGGGTGCCATTTGGGACAGGGCATGGATATAGTTGGCTCAAGTCATGCGGCTTGGCCATTGTGCACCTACATTGTTTATGCTATTGCAACTTAATGTAATTAGACAACATAAAAAAGATTTACTTAACTAGAATGTAATTCATTTATAAGGTGAATTATAGGTGAATAACAGTTTCTTTCAACTTTGACTATCTTAAGAAAAATCTCTACCTTAAAAGCAACAACAAAACGATTGTTATATGTTACCCATTTTATCACAATACATTGACAAGGCTCAAACATCCACACTATAAATCTAATACACACGTTGCTACAGTAGACCCGCCTACTTATCCCCTTCACCAATAGAAATACAAAGCGGTTGAACCGATTGTTGACTCAGCCAATGGAAAATCAAGATATACAAATCGCTTTATAGCCGTGAAGTTCCACTTACTTGAGAAATACTAATGTTCTCAGACATTTCCACCAAAGAAATGGAGCGATCTGAAGTGCCGAACGTTTCCCGAAACGTATCATGAATTTTCTATCATATATGCAACTGTTTCGAGTGACTTCTTAATGCCACTGTGCCGCCTCAACTTTGCGGGTGACTGGATTTCTGCTGTATGACCTACTACACGAGAACTACACTTCCGCCTTCTTACAACACGTTTGAGTGTGGGTGTATTCAAGCTCATCATGCAGCGCTACACTGCGCATACCTATTGCGCAAGCAACGCGAAATTCTGTTTTGACATGTATCTCATGTTAAATTTAGGCTATAGCCACAAGTCTATAAAAATTGTGTTGATAATGCATTTCACTCAGAGACTATGAATGAATAAGCTACGTTTATTTTTATGTAGGGTTTTTGTAGGATCAAATTAAAATAAATACAGAACGTATAGGAAAATATCAAATATGTTTATATTATATTTGACATATTAAAAATATGTATTATGAATCAACTTAAAGCTGCAATAATTGTAAATTAGCTTTCAAGTTTAACCTTGTAGTCGAGGGTTGGGCAGTGCTGTGCGGCTGCTGATGTTGGATCCTCCACATATGTCGCTCTGCCCTTTTACCCCGCTGACGAGCTGCTTCCGGTTGGAGACGTGGCTTACATTGCTGCCATATTGAGTCGCGGAGCAGAGCAGTGCACACAATTATTTGTTTTATTTATCGCCACGTAGCATTTGTACAACTACACAAACGTCGTTGACAAGACTAAAGACAGAAACATCGCCAGAGACTGAAAATGGTAGGTCGATCTCTATATATTCAAGGCAAACAGCTAATCTTGACAACAGGTTCCGGTTTTAAACGAGAGGTTGCTGCTAGCTAACGATATGAAGCACAGTCTGATTTATAGAGCGATATTTGTATTCATTCAAGACAGACGGTGAAATTGACGTATTGTGTGGTTGTATTATTAATGTCGGAATTTGCGTACTGTCACTTCTTGAGTTGTTAGTCAGCTGGAATGAGTGTTGTCAGTTTTCAAGAGCTGTGAGCTAACGTTACATTAGTGTCAAACAATGCAGGCCTGTAACATAGTTAACTTGGCTATATAACTATTAGCTTGTATTCATAATAACAAGTCAAGTAAGCAAGTTTGTGATTAATAAAGTAAATGTGTAAAGTGAACTAAATTACGTCTAATACTGATACCTGAAACTTTTTTTCATTTTGACCATATGTTGACTTAAGATTGTATGATCATATTTTATGATCCTTACGCTTGTCATAAATATGACAACAATTGAAATCAATTCTGATTTAATTCTTTAATTTCTTTTTACTGATTTGCTCGCAACGACCACTGTGTTGATTTATTCCTGACAGTATGTTGCCAACTGAACAGGTCTGCCAAACTATCGTTTGGATCTGATTTATCATATAAAGCTTGAGGGTTTTTTTGAAAGTGAAAAGGAAAGACAAACCACTCCAGTGTTTATTTATTTTCAATGTAATGCTTAATTGAATAATAGTGTTTGATGAGTAGAAAATGAGCTTAACTGTCATTTCATTTCCCTGCTTGCTTTTTTTAAGTTGTCAAGGTAAAAGAAAAGCTGGTCCCAATGATTTGATCTTAAATTAATGAAATCATGTCTTTTGTGGCGTAATGTAGTCATTGAGGGTTACATTAAAGCAATTTTAATTGAGGAATGCGCTTAAAATCTCAAAACTGAAAATGAACAATCTTATTGAGTGATAAGAGGAATTAAAATGTGGTTCAGGGGGACTGGTTTGTAAATATCTCATCACGATTTGCATTGGTTTTATTAGACCGTGTCTATTTTATTACTATTAATAGCAAATCTGACATTTCATTATTTTCTTGATATACATCATCTAACAAAACGGTTGAATCGGTTCTGTCCTTGAGCAATACAGATGAAAACTGCAGTGCAGCAAGCATGAGAGCCAACAGTTGAGTCTGTTTTGCTTACGGAAGGAATGTTAATATTGATGCTTTTCATCCACATAGCGCTTTGGTAATCTTCCCAGAGGACTGTACAGAATGCAATTTCTTTTTTAAATGGCTCACTAAGATTCTTGTCGAATAACCCTACTCCAGGTGCTGTTGGCAGCAGCAGTGTGCACCAAGGCGGGTAAAGCCCTGGTGTCGCGGCAGTTTGTGGAGATGACGCGGACGCGAGTGGAGGGTCTGCTGGCCGCTTTTCCCAAACTGATGAACACAGGGAAGCAACATACATTTGTGGAGACAGAGAGCGTGCGCTACGTCTACCAGCCGCTGGAGAAACTCTACATGGTGCTTGTCACCACAAAGAACAGTAACATACTGGAGGACCTGGAGACACTGCGTCTCTTCTCGCGTGTGGTATGAAAGGAAATTATTATGCAAGTTTTGTCTTCTGGATTTGGTTAATAGAGTAATAACTTAAGTGTAATAAAAATAATAACATTAATATCATTATAATACCTATTTTTTATTGTCTTGTTAATATGAGTGTTCACAATTATTAACCTAAAGCAAAAAAATTAGACTCTATTTTGTTAAATCCAGTATATAACATGAACATGAATGCGTGTTTATCAGAAGTTGTTGAGATGAAAGCGAAGAGAAACAGATTTGATTGTTTTAACCTTCTGCATTCGGTAGATTCCTGAATACTGTCGTGTCCTGGAGGAGAGTGAGATTTCTGAGCACTGCTTCGACCTCATCTTCGCCTTTGATGAAATTGTTGCACTCGGTTACAGAGAAAATGTCAACTTGGCCCAGATTCGAACATTTACAGAGATGGACTCTCATGAAGAAAAGGTGTTCCGTGCCGTCAGAGAGGTAGGAGAGACATTTAAAAAAAATATATATTAATGGCTTAATAGTGAATGCGTTTTGAAGAAAAACAATTTACAAATTTATTTTCAGTACAGTTAACTTTGTTTATTTGAAACGAAAAAAGCACGTGCTTAGCTTACATGGAACTCCTTCAGTATTGTTTACAAAGCATCCCATGTGGCACCACATGAAACTTGCTAAGAGAATGCCCCGGAGTGTTTAAGAGTTGTAAATCTAGGCAAGAAGGCTACTTTGTGGAAACCAAATATAATACAGTTTAAATGTAACAGTTTCCTATAGTATTATTAGATTAATAATAGTCGTCAAAACAACCAATAGGCAGGTTAGTGAGATTGACAAGTGTTGTTTTTTATGTTTGTCTGTGGCTTAATTTTAATATTTACATTGTCAACACACTCATTTTTAGTCCATGTTCAATGTCAAGCTTACTGCGGTTTCTCATTTTAAACATGGAGTTTGATTGGCTGCCAATCTTTTATCGATCTTCAGCTAGAAAAAAATCACTGTAAACATATTTCGTACTTTTGTATAGTTTGTATCGTTATATTTGTGGATTCTTCTTTTTTCCACTTTATCTTTATAGTAGGGATGTCAAATGCTTAATCGTGATTAATCGCATCTAGAGTAAAAGTTTGTGTTGACATAATATATGTATGACTGTGTACTGTGCATATTCATTTTGTATTCATAAAAACATACACATACATGCTTATATTTAAGAAAAATATAAAAATTGATGAACATTTATGTCATTTAAATTATTGGTAAATATTTCCTAGATATGTATGTGTTTATAAATACAAAATGAATATGCACAGTTCACCAACATAAATTTTTTGTAAACACAATGCTTTATTCTGGATGCGATTTGGCAGCATTTGACAGTCCAACATTATAGTTATAGTCCTTGTGTGAATTGGCCTTAAGACAGCATGTTTAAAATGTGTCTCATGACCTCAGCACTTTGTTCCATTCCATTACGCTTCGTCAATCTACGTTTGACTGATAATGTGGCTAATAGATTTGCTTAGCTCAAGTGCAAGCATTGCTCACCGGTGCTAAGTGTGCAGAATTAATTGTTAAAGCAAGCCTCTATTGGTTTAATCCCAGCTGTTTCTCAACCCATTAAAGACATTTATAAATGCCATGTGTCTTAAATGAAGTAAAATATTTCTGCTTGCATAATTTACATCACTAATATGTTTGTTCCTCACACAGACTCAGGAGCGTGAGGCTAAAGCAGAGATGAGAAGGAAAGCTAAGGAGCTGCAGCAGATACGGCGTGACACTGAGCGTGGAAAGAAGGGGCCAGGCTTCGGCGGCTTTGGCAGCTCGGGCATGAGCAGCAGCAGCAACATGGCCATAATCACAGACACGATGATCGAACAAGAGAAACCCAAACCCACCCCTGTGCCTGTCAGGTACATCCATGTGCTCTTATTGGAGCAAAGCTTGCCAGCTGGTTTTAATTTCTTTGAGGATTTATCTTACTGAAATCTTGGAGAAATATGTCCTTCTGTCCTCTCTATCATAGAGCGCTTTTCCACCATCGCGCCGAACGGTTCTAAGCAGAGTCTTAAACGGTTACAGTTATGCTTCCACGTGAGCCTGGTTCTACACGGCACAATAACAAACTGTTCTCGGCTCTGAATTTTCAGCACGGTTATAGATCGTGCTAATGAATGCGTGGAGAGCCGTTATAGCTCAGTCTCTTGTGTTACCAAGGCAGCGCGTGACACATTTGTGTTTACATTCTAAAAATTTTCGTTATCAGCCCTGCGGTGGGAAATGAAACCATTTACGTACCGGCTGGCATGGATCGGCACGGTGTGGACAATTAAACAACGAAAACGATTTGGCGCGATGGTGGAAAAGTGCTCATAGACTGTATTTTTATGTTTTTTGGATTCTTTTTTTAGGTCCAGTGGTTCAAGTAAAGCACTTAAATTGGTTGGCAAGGGGAAAGAAGTGGATGACTTTGTGGACAAGCTTAAGTCAGAGGGAGAAAACATCATCTTGCCCAGCACAGGCAAAAGACCCTCAGATGCATCAAAATCGCTACCTGCTCCAGTCCACACAGAAAGGTAATGATGGTGTTTTTTCTTATACATTAATCACACTTGAAGTATACCAAAAGAATTGTCATTAATTATAACTTCTGCATAATTGTAGTGTGCATCTGCGAGTGGAGGAAAAGATTACCCTAACATGTGGGCGTGATGGCGGCCTTCAAAATATGGAAATTATTGGCATGATTACCCTCAGAGTGTCTGACGAAAAGAATGGGCGGATTAGGATGCACATTAACAATAATGACAAGAGGGGCGTCCAGTTACAGGTGCGTTTTCTGGCTTTTGGACTTGATGGTAGATACAACTAACTGCCTAATTAAGTTAAGCAAAAGAAAACACACATTATAAAATGCAAATAAATCTAAATCTCTTCTAATCCTTATTCCCATAGACGCATCCCAACGTGGACAAAAAGCTATTCTCAGCCGAGTCCGTGATTGGTCTGAAGAACCCAGACAAATCCTTCCCTCTCAAAAATGATGTGGGTGTACTGAAATGGAGACTACAGACCACAGATGAATCGTTCATACCACTAACAAGTCAGTCCTGAGCATTTGGTTTTATTATTACAAGTTAAAGTTACAGCTAATGTCTCACCCATGGAGTCACATGGTCTGTTCTAATAAATATGTCTCTTTTGCAGTAAACTGCTGGCCCTCTGAGAGTGGCACTGGCTGTGATGTAAACATTGAGTATGAGTTACAAGATGACTCTCTGGAACTCAACGATGTAGTGATCTTTATCCCTGTGCCGTGAGTACAAGTTGTATACATTTATTGGCCATTGAACCCTATCCAAAATATAAAGCACCTCAAATATTCACTGTATTGGTATTATCAGCAAAATATGACAGTTGCTTGTATTAAGGTTGGTGTGGACAAACAAGAATCTTGTTGGCTTTTATAACCGTTACAGGTCAGGTGTGGGTGCTCCTGTGATTGGTGATCTAGATGGAGAATATCGTCATGACAGCAGACGGAATATTCTGGAATGGTGTCTGCCTGTGATCGATGTGAAGAATAAGACCGGTAGCCTTGAGTTCAGCATACCTGGCCAGCCCAATGACTTCTTCCCTGTCAATGTCTCTTTTGTCTCCAAAGGCAGCTACTGTGACATTCAGGTAAGACTTCTAGGCATTTTGAGCTTAGCTCAAACTAGTTTGCAAATAAGTCTTGCTCGTAGTTTTCTGTAGCTCAACTAGCTATAGTGAGACCAGGTTTGATTTCTAGGCAAAGCCTTGTACATTGCTTTCAATTAAATAAAAAAACATGCAATGCATTGTTCATCAGTCACTATTTAAAATGTAACAGACTTTTCTCTACTTTTTCCTCCATCCCTTTGTTGACTCTCTCTGCCAGGTCGCTAAGGTGTCTCAGGTGGATGGGGACAGCCCGGTTCGGTACTCCTCAGAAACGTCTTTTTTGGTTGATAAGTATGAAATACTGTAGAAGGAAACTACAGTTTCCAACATAATTCCACCCAACCTGGCAGAAGAGCAGATAATGGACTGAAAACATTCATACAAATACAAGAAGGGAGAGACATAACAATGGAGGGGCAATGCAATCTTTATCATCTTAATAAGTACTTTAACAAATGTTTTTCCCCAACACGACAATGGTGAAAGTCCTTTAGGCCCTGGCTGGCAATATTGGCTGTACTTGTACCAAAATCGGTTTCTAAAGCAACTTTCCTCTGAATGGCCGAACCAAATAATGTCTGCGAGAGATGTGGACTGGATCTGGAGGTGGTAGAGGGCAGGTGTGGGCGTTTGTTTAATAGAATCCATGATGCCAGTAATGAGTAACATTACTATTTTAATTTGAATTGATGGTTGATATGACATCACTGAAAGGGTTAAGTCAATTTGCTGGTGTATTTTCTGTTTGTGACTCCAGAGTAATCTCCTTTGTGCTGTACATTTATTTTTGCAACACTAGAAGACAGTCGAAGACTTCACATCCTATGTGACTGATCCACTGTTGTATCTTGCTTGTAGTAGCCCATCATACCCTGAAATAGATCATAGTCACAGTGTTTTGTCTGTTTTGGTCAAGCTCCCTCTTTTGTTCATACATTTATTTTAGTTCATGTTTCAGTCTGCTGTAAAAGTGTTTTGACAGATTTGTTTCTTGACTGGTTTGCTGTTCTCCTATTTTTCATCATGCTGTGATGTAAGAATGCCAGTGTTGCATATTCACATACTAAACTTTTCTTTCTCATAGCATAATGAGGGAAACTCCAATCTAAGAGAACTGACCTGTAAATTACACAGCAGAACATATAAAGCCAAATATAATGTTTTACAGATGATTTTGTTATTAAGCTGAACACATTTCAGACTGAGAGAAGTTAGCATCTATTCAGTTATGGTGTTCTCCATCTGATTTGCATATTGTATTAAAAGGTTAAAATACAGGTTTAGACTTTGTATACCCAAACATACTAGTAAAGAGCAAACCCCCCCCCCCACACCTGAGATATGTTGTATGCAGGTTGAACCCCCTCAGTGAAGGTTCAGAATCAGGCCTGTCTTTTCCAGGAGTAACCTCTGGTTTTCAAACAGCATTAAGACTCTATAATGCCATCTCCAGCATCGACCACACATACCACACTGAAGAAGAGTACACGGGCCTCCTTCTCTTTGTTTGTTCCAAATAATATCTTGAATGTCTCTGCATAGTTTGCTGAGGGGAAGGACATATTAAATGTTTTTGTTTCTTTTTTCGTTGTTTTTTGTTCAGCTTTGAAGGAATCATAATGTGGATTGGGGAAAGGTAGAAATACACCAGAGATTTTTGTAACCTTGTAAAATAATAAATTAGGGATTCATGATGAATAACATTCCAGTGAAAACATATAAAAAATCATTAAAGAGTTTAAAAAGATCCTTCGAGAACTGTCATTTATTTTGCTGTAGCGTTTTGAATGTTATGTTTCGTTGGTCGCATGTTCCAATTCAACCGAGTGATTCATTATTTTCCATGTAGTTTTTTTCCACTTTAAAACAGGGTGGATCTTGAATAAAGAGGCTTATGTGCTCGAGTGTTAGCACTTGAGCTCTGTGTATATTTCTAATACATTACTATGGGTCTTACTTTTTGGGGTGTAATGTTGTATCGCTCTGGATCTTTTGTTATTGTTTTTTAAAGAGTCTGATGGGAAGTGCAGGACAGTGCAATCCATGATAAACTGGCGAATAGACTGGATTCAGTTTAACAGTTACGGAGTAAAGATGCATTTCTAGTGGATATCTTTCTGCCTCCTGCAGGATAACAATGAATTTCTGAATGAGCTGGACTATTCATTTCACTCTGAGCTCATACCTTAAGACCCTTTCAAAGGATTTTCCTGTTATTGAAACAAGGATCAGTTTAGCTACAAACAAAGTCCACAGAATGGCTCCTAAAAGGGTTCGCTTTCAAGTAAGTGAGCTTTCAAGCTTGTAGTGTTTATATGTTGTGTCTGTTTGAGGATATTGTTTTATACAAATGCTTGCTTGGTATGTAGTAGGCCTAATGGTTTTGTTTTGTTTCAATCTCCCCGAGTTAAATTTAATGGTCTTGAATGAAGATCATTTTTTTTTACTTCCTATTTCCTTCCAGTGAATTTCTTTTTGTTTATGTAATTACAAAAAACTAATAAAGCATTTAATTTTTTTAATGGGTAAAGTGAACACATTAAAGTAGGGTTCAATAATGTAATAAAGGTAGATGTTTTTCGAACTTCTTTTTATAATACATTTATATCCAAAGTCTGTTTTCATAATTTTTTTGAATGTCTGCACTACCGGTCAAAAGTTTGGGGCCACTTACTCATGTGTTCATATTTTTCCCACATTTTATAATAAGAATAAACCCATCAAAATTATTCAATGAAACAAAGGGGAATTATGTTTTAACTAAAAAAACATGTTGTATTTTATCATCTTCAGTGTAGTCACCTTTTGACCAGAATTGGCAGAAATGTTTTCTTGTAATTTTATCTTCATCTTCTTGAGGTCTCACCCTGAGATGCTTATTAAACAAACAACAAAGGAGTTCCCATCTATTCTATGCTCTTATTGGCTGTTTTTTCTTCATTGTTTATTTCATTTATTTAAATAAAATCATTTTTTATTTAATAAAATAATAAATTTTGTTCGCACAATTATATTTTTGTCTACTAACCTAATTTAAAACAATAAAGCGTACACCTTCAGATCAAAGGTTTTGTACAATAATGAGAAACATTTCAGTCAAATGTCCCAAAACTTTTGACCGGTAACATTAGTGTAGTATGACGTGCTGTTCTTTAACAGAAATACTCACGCACGTCCACCAGATGTCACCATTTCTATATTCTGTTCTACCTATTTTCAATGTAACTATGTCTTCTGTAAGGAAACATCAAAGGTAAAAGCATAAAACATATTGTAAGTACAATTTTACACAACGATGCTGCTCCTCTCCTTTTTGCTGGAGTGTAGTAATGTAAATTTGACTTAGCAACATCCATGCTAATAAACTGACCTTTTTAAAGTTTTACACAATGAAATTGAAATCGCTCAAATTATTTGTTGAAGTCATATACATGTATGATTTGAATGCTGATTGTTGTATGTAGATACAGTGTTTTACTTTATGTTGAAGATTTTCACTAAAGATTAAAAATAAAAGTCTAGCAACACAAACTGAGCTCATAGCTTACTTCTGCACATTTTGTGGCAGTGTAGGCCTATATTTTTTAACATCTAAGCTTCTTTTACATATAATGGTCAACCACAGTCATCTTAATGTCAAAACGTGTCCCCAATCTACCTGAATTTGTGTGCCTAAATTCCAAAAGGTTCTAAACAAATACGTGTCAGGATATTTGTGCCCCCCAGTCATAAGGGTTAATTTTTGTGAAATTGAGATTTATACATAAATAAGCTTTCCATTGATGTACTGTTTGTTAGCATGGGAAAATCTGGAATCTGAGGGTGCAAAAAATTCTAAATATTTCCCAAAGTAATTCCCAAAGAGCAGGCAGCAGCGAGCAAAGTTTATTTATTGACGAAGTTTAAGATTTATTTACGTTAGGAAAATTACAAAAAATCTTCATGGAATGTGATCCTTAGTTAATGATTTTTGGCATAAAAGAAAAATCTAGCATTTTGACCCATAGGCCTACAATGTATTGTTGGCTATTGCTACAAACCTGTGCTATATGACTGGTGGTCCAGGGTCACATTTGTTGCGTGTGTTCCTTAAAATCTCATGTTGTAGACAATTAATTGTAAGGAAATTGTGTAAACTAATACTTGTAGTGCATTGATTTGGTTATTTTTGTCTGTTTTCAAGCCCACAGTTCTTTTTCAAATTAATTTTGTTTTTGTTTGGGCCTAATCGCTTATCTGATCAAATAGCTCACGGTTAATGAGACTTATTGTTAAATTTTTTTTTGTTTGTTTGTTTGTTTTTGAGGGTCTTTTAAATGAACAGTCATCCAAGTTTCTCACCCTCCTGCATCCCACACACTGTCTTCTCTAGACATGCGTTGGTGGAATATCTCACGTTTTTGGGATGAGGGAGTCACCATTATGTGTAAGATTTTGACACTACAGAAGACTAAAATAAGACAGGATTCAGTCAGTGTGTTACTACTGCCAGGCTTATGTCACAGAGCGCCAGGATTTTCCCAGTTGTGTCTTTCTAAAGAGTCTGTCAGACTGCAAGACCTGTCTGCTGTTCAAATTTATAATCTGTTTTACGCAAGGACAAAATCAAACTCTCATTTTCTACATGCACTTTTCATTGCTCTAACCCATTTATAGTGCAGTTTTATTGCTGTCCTGACTTAATGTAATTGAATTTCACATTTTGCTTATCTTGCTTGGCTCGGGATCAAATATGCCGTAGGAATTTGATTTCTTTATACAGAGACAATATTCTCACACAGAAGAGTTAGAGGCACCTGTCTCTGTTCAATATTTGCTGACATTTACCAATATGAAATAATATCACATCTAATTTTATCAGACATTATTTCTCAAATCTTGGAATCAAGATCTTAAGATAAGTGTCCCCTATTGCACTCGGTGTGCCTCTGTTCTGACTGAATGCATCCCACCTCTGCTGATCTGGTCTCATTCCAGAGCCTGAACAAGTGAGGAACTCTTCAGATGTGAGAATGAAAGACTGTTCTGTGGCAGCAGAATGATAAAGAGGGAGGGTGAGAGCGTGTGAGAGACTATGAGGGCTCGAGAAAGGGAAGGAGCAGCAAATGGGTGGAGAAAAGAGAAGCATGTAGCTGGGGGAAGAGTAAACGACAGAAGATATTTCTCTCATTCTCTCTCATCTCGACATTCTGAATGATCTGTCAATCCGCTCTGGTGCGCTACACAATTTTAGGCGTGAGTTAGAACGACACCTTTTCCAGATCTCTGGATTACACATGGATTAAAGTTAGGAGCTGTATATCTATCTGAACTCATAGGTAAGGCTTTGATTGATAGCTGGATTTGTGTGATTTATATACCTTAGTTTTAAGATTCCTTCATGGCAATCATAAACAAAGGAAAAGATCTGGACGTGGGTTTCAGAACAATTTTACTTATAATTCTGGATTATATCGCTGCCAGCCCCTTTAAAACTTTGTAAAACTTCATCAGAATCAGAGAAAGGAAAAGGAAAAGAGGAACTGAATGGGAGTTTATTATTATTTATACTAAGATGCAGTGTGGTGTTAATCATGTCACCATTGTAGTAACAGTGACTGTGGAGAACTCTATTCTTACCATGTTTATGAGTAAGGAGAAAACAGGCCACCCTGGCCAGCCTGGAAATAGTGGCCTGTCCTCGAGCATGCACAATGATACTATTGTCCCAATGGAGACAGCACTGGGCTAACCGGTGTATGTGTGTATCTGATGGTCTACTGACACAGTTTGCACCAGCAGAGCTGTTCAAAACTTTCACTGAAGAGTCTGACTAACCAATGATTTAATAGAAAAATTCCCCACCTGTCAGTCAACTTTACCTGTCTAATCTCGAGGAGAGCTGTGGAGGCTCATTCAATACCTCATTGTCAAACCAGGGTTTAGTAAGAACACAGGTGGAGGACAGTGAGTGTTTAGTTTTTTGGTCATATGGCCATTTATCTATGTTGGTTTGATGGTTTTAGTTGCTTTCCCAGCCTGCTCTGATGGTTTTGGAAAAGTGACTAGTGTTACTTACTGTTAAATATAAACTGACCATCTCAGCCATTTTACACCTCCATCTAATTCTTGGCCTAAAGACTAAAGGAGTCTTTGTGTGTATGTAGGGAGATTAGAATCCAAGCATAGCAGAGCCTTCTGAATAGATGCTTTCATGTGAGAGATTAGGCCGCATAAACAATGAACTAATATATGGAGCAGCATTGCTGTTGTTTACCCAATTGTTTAAATGACAGAAAGACAACATTAGAGTAAATTAGACAAAAGATAGAATTTGTAATTTTGCAAAGTTGATATGTGCATATTTTTTAAATTGCAGACTGTGTGCACCTGTAATGCATTAATGCAGAGCAAACAATCAGCATTCTTGCATTTGAACAGGATACCGAGTGGAACAGAAAAATAATTAAAGGAGGAACAAAAAGGAGAAATTGCACCATCGTAAAGTTAGAAAAAAAATAGCCAAACGGGGAACAGTGACCATGGCATAATTGCAGAAGCTTTTATTTTAGTTCTCACACCTTCGTTCAGTCTGTGTCCCATCAAGTCTTTGCTTGAGTCCACTCACCCACAGGCCATACACGATTGAGGAACATTGTCCTTTGACAAATATGGGTGGTTCAGGAAGGGTCTCCATACTACTCCAGTAGTATAACCTACTGACCAACTGAAAAAATGGTCTTAGACCGTGTATATTTTAGTGATGTTACTGCTTTTGAGAAATAAAAAAGTAAATAACAGAATGATATAACTATAGGACTCAAATAGGAGTATAACCTCACATTTTTGGGGAATAAAAAAAAGAAAACCACCATATAGTAGGAAAATGTACCTTATATATATATTTTTGTTCTGTTAAACACAAAAGAAGATATTTTGAAGAATGTAGGAAAGCAAGCAGTTTTGGTTTACTTTTGACTACCATTGTAATTTTTTTCTACTATGGTAGTCAATGGGGCCCAAAACGGTTTGGTTACATGCATTCGTCCAAATATCTTTCTCTGTGTTCATCAGAACAAAGACATTTATACAGATTTGGAACAACTAGACTCATTTTTGAGTGAAGTATCCCTTTAATTGTCTTAAATCCCTACAAAGTTCCCAATCGTTACTGGTGTGTAGAAAAGAATTGACTCAAGACGGATCGCTTATTTTCAACATATTGTTATGGTCCTTCCAAAACCTTGTATGTCCAAATTCAAAGTTTTTCTGGTAATGGAAATAAACACTGTACTGTTTGAATGTTAAAAGTACTTTTTATTGGCTAGATATTTGCAAAACCTGACAAACATAAGAGGTAAGTAACGAACATAAAAATCACGAAATATGGAGATACAAGGTTTCCGAGGTACAGCAGCGATATTGTGGTGTGAGTGTGAATGAAAATGTGCGAAAGATCTGTTAGAAAATTAGTCTGATGTTTATTTCTATAGTTTTGTAATAAAGGAAAATATACATAGTGTAGGAACATTGTATTCCAGTTAGTTCGGTCTGTTCTCGTGAACATGAGGACAGTATTTCATACCACTTTGCCAATGAGACAATCTCAGCCTTTCTTCTCTCACATGCTGATATAAACAGTGCGCTGGTCTCAGGCATTTCTGCCACGCAAGCAGTGGCTGTTCTCTATGGAGAGATCTGGTCAATTTTTCTGACGCCTCTATTTTGATACTATAATTGTGAGACCAGACTGTTACGAAATGCTGAGGGAGATTATTGCCTTATGTTCCTGCTGTCAAGGAATTTATGAGTAAGACCAAAATGTTTGGCTTTGATATCAAACGTGTTATTCCAAGATAGCGCACAGGCATGAAAATGTGGAAGGTTATGAAGCTCACTTTCCAGTTTGCTTGCCATCTGTTTAACATACCAGTCTTACATTTAAAGCCAAAGAAAATTTTTCCGATAATTCACTTTTTCGCAGACAAAAGTTTGAAAGCAATGATTGGGATACATTTCCATGTATTCAATTTATGTATGCTTCTTATGACTAATGTATCTTAAATTATGTCATTTTTGGCTTAAGACTGAGGATCTCATGCTTCAAATAAAACATGATCATTCGTTCTCCTTTTTGGGTGAGAAGGGTGCAGCTGGAGAACGTTTATTCCCAGAGTCACTGGATCTAAGGGTCATCCGAAAACTCACACCGGAAGAGTCCTCTCCTCCTCCAGCTGCAGTTGCCAAGCTGCCGCTCAGATGTGTTTGTGTACATGTTTTATGTGTTTGGGCTCTCTGTGTTCCAGTCACTGGCAGAGGTCATGGAAGAAAAGCACGAAAAGACATCTTTCTTTTATCTTTTCTTCACAAGACAAACCTTTCCTTTCGCTATCCCGCTGAGTTTCATAGTTTTCCCATGTTTTCCGAGACCTGGTGTGTTATGGATCTCTCCGTTCTGTGTTGTCTGAGAGACCAACTATAAATGTTTACTCGGTTCTGTGATGACTTTGTTGACAATGAGGAAGTTTTCTTTTCAACATCTTGTTTCCATAAATGAGACTAATTATGTAACGAATTCTCTTGAAGTGACTCACTTGTGTTAAAACATCAGCAGTTTGTGCAGCTGTTACACATCAAGTGGTAAACAGTTTTGTTTTGCCCCTGTGGAGGAGGAAAGAGCAGGAAGTGAGTAGGGCGATTCCACCTGGAATTATCAAGGTCTTTTCCGTCCCCCACCTACACAAGAATACCATGTGACCTGATCTGTCTAGAATGAGTTTGTCTGCCTTACCGGTGGTCAAACATTATAGGGCAATTCCAGCATTATGATGTGACATTATTAGTCAGAACTTGAAATATAAATTCTCAGAGAATGTAATTTTTTGACAGTATATTGAATCATCTGTTTATATTTAACCAAACCCCTGATAATAGAGTCCAGACATCAGAAAAATATCAGTCTATGCATAATTTAAAAGAGAGAAATAAATGTGTTATGAATGTCATAAAAAAGGATGCACGTTTTTGAGACACAACATAGTAGAATTTCTGTGAATTAAAATATAAAAACCAGAAGCAAAAACCCCACAAATTGAGAATGGATGGCTCTTCATAGACCCAAAAATAGTTATTTCAATTTTCATGTTGCCATTTATGAGGAATATGGATGTGACAGTTCTGTTACGGATGTGACAATTCACTCAATTGACTATGGAAAACTATACTTGAAAAACAAAATACATGCAACCACAAAATATATAAAAATTCAGTATTGATTCCATTTTCACATGGCGAAGTGTAAAGTCAAAATTATTGTAATTTATTAAACATGGCAATTGTTGTAAGGTGATGTAAACAGGTCAAGCTCACATCTGACCCTCCACATCCTTCACGATTTAGCTTTCTTAAAATTGTAAGGAACATTATTCATAAATGCGATAATAAATGCACTTAAATGCACCTTCATTCTGACAGAATCATCTTCTACAGTCCCATAGTTACTTTATCTGCTTGCATCATTCTGACTCTCTCTTTCTCTCTCTCTCTCTCTCTCTCTCTCTCTCTCTCTGGCTGTGGTGATAGTATGTAATTCTGTCCTGTAGTACTTCAGTACATTCAGTAAGAGACATGAGCGAGGAGCAGACACAAACAAACAGCGAGAGCTGGTGTGTAGACGGTCAGCTGAAGGCTCAAATGTGTAAACACAGGACATAGCAAAAAGATAGAGACAGTAAACAAGGCCATGGAGCAACAGAGCAGAACTTTTTTGGATTAATATGATGGTGAGTGGGTTTGCTTGACCATTGCTTCTCAGAACTTGAGGTGGATTGTGTTGAAGTTCTGTATAGTATTTTTAAATTTGGTTTTATGTAATAGGTGGTTTGTTCGGTTGTTTTAATACTGTTTTGACTTTGGCAGCTGTATTGTGTACTGAAACAAATAGTACATTTTTATAAAGCATATTTTTATAAAGCATTTTACAATGTATAGTGGGGTGTGTCAACTTTCTATCCCAGAATATGAACATCTAGGGATAGAGAATTTTTTTGAACCCCAAATCAATATGCATCTATTATATGTAAGATATATATGTATATAGTCCATATAGAATGGAATATCTTTGTACTCCATATAGAAAGAAAATCCTTAACTCATAAATTTATTTTAATTCAAAATTTTAAAGTGTGTTTTATTGTGCACATTTGTACTGCTGCCTTAATTGTTTGGGTATTAGAAAATATATGTTAAATCTCACTAACCTGGTTAAATAAATAAATGAGACATTTATTTTAGGATTTTCTGACCCTTTGGTTATTGTTTTCTTAGATTAATATACTCAGGTCCTTTACTCTACATTTAGGTGTGCTGTTATATTTCCATGTCCCTGCTGCAGTTTCGCCTCTTCTTCCTGTAACTCTAACATACTGCCATGTGTCTATATATGTGTGTTCCTGTTTGTGCTTTTGCATGTTTGTGTGTGTAGCCTGTATGATTATAACCCTGTAAGAGGAGCTTTGTGGTTTGTGCTATGTGCTTGAATCTATTTTCTGCTGCAGAGGGCAGGACACAGTGGCATAACTGGAGACTTAATGACATGTTTTAGAGACAAGTCCCACCAACTACCAGCATAAAACACTCCTGCCCATTGAAGTGCCGTTAACTGAATGTTTTTGTGTATGAGCTGTGTGTGAATGTATGTTTGAATCAGAGAAATGTTGCCTGATGTGAGTTTGTATAGAGGCTCCTATGGTCAGTTTAGATGTGTCATTTTGTTAAAAAAAAGATGTGTAAATTGTATACATATGAGGTAAATATGTGTGTGTACAGCATACAGCAGTGGCATATTTGTACACTATTTACTTTTAATGCCCCCTCGGGTTAGATTAAACTATTATAAAATGAGGTGTATTGTACAAATTAACCTGGTATTAAAACAATGGAGGTCCTGAGATGTCCCCAATATAGTGAAACAAACCTGTCTGTGTGTGTAACCAATCTGACCATAGTGACAGTGTAGTGACAGAGGCTTTCTGTTCTCTCTTGTCTCTGGGTAAGACACTGGACCCGATTGTGAGACAGCCAGCTGCACTTCCAAACTACATGACATCAGGAATTAAAGGAGGAGAGAGGTTTGAGAAGCAGGAAAAGAGGAAGTTTGGTTATGCGTCAGCTGAGTTAAATCTATACATTACTAGAGCTTCAGTTATACATTTCCATCATCTCAGCCTTATCGATATGCATAGCCAGCTTGTCTTTGCTTGCTTGAAGAAGCAAAGCGTCTCATTCCAATAGTTTCTCTGATTGGACATGCTAGCAGAGGAAATAATTTACTTTGCATTAGCTTCACACAGCTTTGCCTCTACAATTTAGGATATTTAGGATATTGTCACAGACTCACCTCATGGAAACCGCTGAATTGTTAGACAACTGGCAGAACAAGGTAATCTATATTGATTTATGTTTTTTTTTTTGTACGTTGGGGTAAAGAAGTAAATGTATGTATATTACCTGCAAACAATCTTTCTTTTTTAAGAGGGAAGCAAATACTGGGTCAGCTCATGATGTTCAGGTGTATAAGAAGTTTAGAATAAGTTTACTCTCTGGTATGTATACTTTAAAAAATATATTTGTAAAACTTACACTTAAAATGGTTGCATGTTAAAATTAAGTCAACTTAAAAAAATATTAGTTGTCTCAAATAATTTCTCGTCGAGTTGACTAACCTCGTTGAGTTGACTAATATTTTTGAGTTGAACTAACTAAAAATTTTAGGGCAACCATGTAAACTTTTTTTAAATTGAACCAACAATTACAGACCCCGATGCTCGGTCTCTCTTGCAACTTTGTTTTGCTGTGATTTTGAGTGTGTTTTGTCTAAGAGTTTGGTATGAGACTCTGGAATGAGAGATAGAGGGGTGAGTAAAGGGGATTTCAGGTTAGAGAGATGATCTGTAAAAATGATAGATCTGTTGTGATGTGTGCATTGACCTAAGGTCCGCTAGATTGTTCATGCCAATATGCATGTGTCTGTACCGTAGATAATCGGCTGCATCTGTTCCTTGTGAGTTTGGTATGTGTGTGTTTGTGTGGTTGTAGAGAGAGAGAGAGAGAGAGAGAGAGAGAGAGAGAGAGAGAGATGAGTCACACTGACTCATGCTGTGTATTTCAACAATAATGCAGTCACCAGTCTGTTCACGACAGTTGGTTAATCAGCATATGTATGCATTACATCATTGCATCGCTGCATTTTATCTGTGATGATAAAGCACCTGTGTGTGTTTGACAGTCCACTATTAGGATGATCAAAGGCAAAGGCTTAGAGGAGTAGTTCACCTTCAAAATAATAATTCTGTCATCATTTACTCACCCTCTTGTCATTTCAAACCTGTATGACTTTCTTTCTTCTGCAGAACACAAAAGAAGATATTTTGAAAAATGTTGGTAAGGGAACAGCACAGCCCCCCATTCACTTCTATTGTAACCAACGGAAGTGAATGGGGGGCTGGTAACAACATTCTTCAAAATGTTGTCAAAAAAGTGTTGAAACTATTCATCATTGCTTTCTAGGATCCTAACCCGTGTCATGAAGTGACTGATAACTCCATGGACATGTACAGGCTGAATCAAAATGTTCCCGAACATGGCCGCCAGACTCATCAGGTCCTACAGGTGAGTGTGTGAGTAAAAAAACATATCCATGACAAGTAAAATTATATGTTATTTTAAGGTCTTGAAGAAATTCTGTCAAAATTTACTCATCCTCTTGTCATTTCAAACCTGTATGACTTTCTTTCTTCTGCAGAACACAAACGAAGATCTTTTAAAGAATGTTGTTAACCGGCACCCAATTCACTTGCATTGTTTTTGTGTCCATACAATAGAAGTGAATTGGTACCGGTGCTGTTCGGTTAGCAACTTTCTTCAAAATATCTTCTTTTGCGTTCTAAGGAAGAAAGAAAGTCACACAGGTTTAAGATGACAAGAGGGTGAGTAAATGATGACAGCATTTTATTTTTGGGTGAACTATCAATTGGGAGCCTTTTGTGTCTATTCGTCTATTAAACAGAGCACTAGAGGAATTGCTCATGAAATGACTTTTGCCGATTGATTGACAATTTGTACTACCATAGTTTTACTACAAATACAACAGTTAAATGTTAATTGTGGTTACTACTGTTTAACCACAAAATAATCAATAAACTATGGTTAGACCATGCATAATAGACACCCTTTAAGCCTAATGTAGTTAATTAAAGCTTTACTTATCTAGTTCATATGCTTAAACAACAATATCTAGGACGGTAATACATAAATCCAACTGCAATTTACACAACAAAACATGTGACTAGACAGATTAATGTTCATGTAGTGGAAAAACTGTGGAAAAATGTCAAAGGACAATGGAAACTGTAGCTCTAACATTAGGAGATGACAGGATAAGATATGAAAGCTAAAACAAACTGCTTTGACATTTAATCACTTTAAAAACATACATGCATTGTTAGTGGAAGCCATATTGCAGGACTGCCCCGCAGGTCAGTTTTGCTGTTCATTTTTAAAGGTTAGTTCTGTGGGTATTCGTACCACAGTACATCAGTAAAAAAAAGGTAACATTCAAAGACACTCCTTAACCGAGGCAAGTGTAGTGACTATTGAGTACGCATTTGTTCTCAAAGGCTACAATTATCAATCAGTGGAAATAAATAGAACCTCTGTACCATGGATGAACAGGGACTTAAATAAACAGCCCAGGGCCGATGACCGCCCATCACAACTCACACAGCAGATAATGCACCGCTATGTTTGGCTTCTAGCAGGTGAGGAGACTCATGTGCAGACACAGATAGCTGTAGAAGTGGCAAAAGGTGGCCGGCACCATGGAAGGGCTATAACTTTGGGAACTGCTTGTAAAAGAACACAAGTAACACATCTTCTGGGGTGGACACAGTACTGTAAAACTGCTGTAAATACACTGAAGAAAACAATCTGTCACGGTTTAAATAAGACTTTCTGATGATTTGAACTTTTCCTTCTTTAAATTTGTATATATTTGTTTTGGATTATATTTGGTCCATAAACTGACTCTGAGTGGTCCCTATTGGAAGTTAATTCATGTTTCACACAGAGTTTACATCCCAGATGGGGAAACAGAATATTAGCCAGATTATGTAAAGTGTGTCGGAGCTATTTAAAGAAACAAAAAGTGAAATATGTTATTTTCCTTTTAAGCATTAGATATACTAGTATGCCTTCCCATTCGCGAAACATCAAAGCGTGATTTACCAAAATAATTATCTCCATATTGCCCTTGAGAACCTCAAGCTGTGACATGCTGAGATGGAATATGTTCCTCTATTTGTCATTTATTAGGCCGGTCCTTTGTCTTTCATCTAATAGCTAAATCCTGTTAGCCTCTTAGCCTGCATGGTGGTACCTGATGGAGCTTAACCCATTTAGCCTAGTTAGCCTTATAGCCTGTCTCAATACTCACTGGCCATAACTGAATTAGACTAATCCTGTTTTGGAGACCTTGTGCAATCATCCAAAAGAGTCGCTTTAATGGTGATCAAAGGGCTGTTGTTGTAAGAACAGATCCATTATTGAAACTGTGGTAAGTAAATTAAACATTTCACCCAAGGGATAGTTCACCCCAAAAAATGTTTCTTGTCATTCCAAACCTCAAACATGACATTGCTTCTTGTGCAGAACACAAAAGAAGATTTTGAAGAATGTTGATAACCAGAGAACATTCAACATTGACTTTGATTGTATGGACACAAAACCACTCAAAATATTTAATTTTTTGTTCTCCATAAATCATAACGGTTTGGAATGACATGAGAGTGAGTAAATGACGTATAATTTTTTTAATTTTTGGGTGAACTATGCCTTTAAGCTTGAATGCCTAGTACCAAGAATCCGGTAAGTTTGTGTTTCGATGGTTGGGCTGTTGTGTTAACTAGAGCAGTAAGACCCCAGAGAGCAACGTTCTTCAACTCTATAGATACCACATGAAGTAGAACGTAAGTTTATCATTTTGTTTAATATTTTCACAGGGTACATCGCTGGACCTCATTGAAACAGGCAAGACCCTCAAAGTCCAAGCAGAACGCCCCCATCTTGTCAGCCTGGGAAGTGGCCGTCTGAGTACAGCAATAACTCTCCTGCCCTTGCCAGATGGTGAGTTCTATCTTTTCACTATCACTGTATTTAAATAAAATGAATGCCTTCAAAAACTATGCCCAACAAATACCGGTAGCTCTGTTCCTGATGTTTAATTCAGACATAGTCATTTGACAAAGGATGTGGTTTGGTGCAGAAATTGTGTTTAGTGGCAATGCTTTTTTCCTAATTATACGGAGGAGATGCCAATGGAAGTTATGATTGGCATTTCTCTTTTTTTGTTTGTGTGTTTGTTTTTATGCGTTGATGGGAAAGAAGGTCATGAGAGAGGACAAACTTCACAGTACTGCCCCCATAGCTTAACTATGCTTCATCACGTAAAGAATGACAAATAGAGGACTTCTCCTCCCCTGACATTGAAGAAAATGAGAGCAAGCATGCAAGTATTAACCCCAGAGGATGTAGATGTAGCGCACTATTCATTAGGTAATCATTTATATGCGGGGGGTTAAATACATTATCTAGAGATGTCCCATGACCATTTTTGTTAAATATAACATAATAGATACAATATAATGATCTGTCCTAAATATCCCAAATAAAGAATTCTATATAAAACAAATTAAACAAAGATCCAATGTATGTCGTTGCCTAAAAGAAGGTTTCGACTATTTATGGTAAAATCTATTCACAATGGCATTGGCAGAATTATGGGGTGATGACCTGACTTTGACACAACCCCCTGTTGCTTCACACTGCGTTGACTGAACATGTTTGAGTGAGAGCACGCACATTTGTCTAGGGGGGGTGTATGACTGACTGAGAACAAGGTTGTTTAAACAGAGTGAATTGTGTACATCTTGAATCTGAAGTGCCTCACACCCACCCCGTCGCTTCTTTCCTCAGTCACGTCTTCACTCACAATAGCTTTGGGTGATAGCTCTTTAGCTCACATCTGTTTCACAGACACTTTGAATGAAATAACTCAGACAGGGCCGGACACTGGAGGAGGGGAACGTCTTGTCTTTAAAATGAGCTTTGTTGAAGAAAAGGACATAAACTTAGTGTAGTGCCACCGGTATTATTTACATTTTTCGTTATAAACATTATCCTGGCAAAACATCTTTTGTGATCTGTTATCTGAGTGACATTTTAAGTACACACATTTGTTTCAACAGTCATGTCAATGAACAATGTACATCATTACATTGCAGGGAAGACTACGCTTGGTCATGGGAAAACAGACATTAATATTCAGGGTCCATGTGTTGTTGCACAACACTGCTACATTGAAAATGTGGGCGGAGTCATCACCCTGTACCCATGTGGAAATCAGTGCTCAATGGATGGCCTGCCTGTTAACAAACCTGTTAGACTCACACAAGGTAAGCAGCCGATTGTTTTAAAATTGGTCTAGTTTTGGTAGATTGCTGTAGAATCTGTTAAACAGGTAACCTGTTAGTCTTTTAAGGAGAACTGCATATGACCAACAATACAAAAAAAATGTATGCAACAAAGGCACATTAAAAAGGTTCATGAAGTTTATTTTTAATTTGACATGAATAAAAACTGGTTCTGTTTATCTCTGTTGTTATGAAAGCAATTGCTTTCTGAATTTTAATTTCTACCCATTATGGGTCTTTGTCATGAGGAGAATCATATCTCGAAATGTTTCTGTCAGAATAAGTTTGAATAAGGCGTACTGTAGAAAAAGAAGAGACAATATAAATTTGATGTATACTATTTCTAGCACTAATAAGATGCATCTTTTAACAATTTAAAAAAGTAAATAGGTGTGTATACACTCATTGTAGATAATGATAAGGGCTTGTTTGAACTCTCTTTAAAAAACTTGACCTGAAGCTATTCGTTTGAACTATTTCAGACTGTCCAATCTGTCAGTATTTGTGCTAGACATGGGACCAGGAAATTGTGCCATGATAATCTTGGGGCTTTGTCTCAACTTCCCTTTAAAGAACCTGACCTTGCTCTGTTGAAAAGCCCTTATGGTCTATTTCAAGATGTCTAGTTTGGACATTGGTGCATTTGTTTTATATACTGAACCAGGGAATTGATGGTTAATATCCTGCTTATTTGGAGAATTTGGTCCTAATAGGATTATGTTCAATTTATTTAACATTAATGAGCAAATATTCCTTAAACTAGTTGGTGGGCTCCCATGTCAGGAGGGTGAACAATTAAGAACACAGCCTAATTTCTGAGTTTAGCTAAAAGTCATTTATATTTAATACCAGCTGGAGTAATAAGCAGTTGTGATAATGTTGGCCCAGTTGAGCTGATTTGCATGCCGCCCCCTGCTCGCAATCTGTGCATGACAATAACATAAGACAGCCGGCGTGAGGACAGCTGTCCAACGTACCACCCATGCGACTTCCAGTGCATTTGCGTTGACGACGCTTCTGCAGCACTGCTCTTGAAGTATGTAGTATTTTAAAACCGATCAAATGGATTCTGCGCACGTTGTTTGTTTTATAATGAAAGTCACTTTTATTTTGAACACACCTGAAGTCGAGCTTTATACACTGGTTGTAAGACAGTTCGGCTTCTATTTGTCTAGTGTCTTTTCTGTAGGATGGTCAAGTAGTGGGGCAGGTGACAGCTGCGCTGTTTTTTGTTATAGAAGAAGTCAATGAAGGGACGCGCTGTCGTAGCGCTCGTCATTTACATCACAAAGCTGCGGACAGCGACACGCGCGGCGCTCCTATTCTCCACGCGACACTTCTGTGGGAATAGTACTGAGAACTCTACACTGTTGTCGACGTTTTAGATCATTTGGATATTAATATGGGGTTTGTTTTCTAAATCTGGTAGGTGAAATCGATTTATCTAACATTTATTTGCGATTGAATATATACGTTGGCCGGTTACGCAGTAAAGAGGAACAGCTTGATTTTATGTAAAGTTTTCTTGTCAAAAATATTTCATATATGAACTTATTTCAACTGGCACAACTTGGTATAATCGGTAACTAATATTTTCTGTAAAGCTGCTTTGAAACTATGCGAAAAGATGTATAGAAATAAAATGCACGTTTTATGCATTTGACAGACGTTTTTTTTCCAAAGAGGCAGTGCTTTGGGGTTTATAAGATTGAATTTAACCCATGAGCCATATATTCAGAAATACTTAAAAACTAAAAATCAAACTATTGTTTTGTTTAACAAAAGAGCCCAAAATTGGTCTATTAGTATTGCTGATTGTAGGCATATAGCAAATTCTATATTGTAACGTTTGTTCAAACGTTTGTACAAAGTTTCTGTCGTAAGCAACGTGTTGATTTCAATGTTAGTCCAGAAATTGTGTACAGTAGCCTAACATAGACATTTATAATACAGGTAACTAAACAAGTTTATCTCGTTTTTAAACGTCCTTTAAACATAAAATAAGAAGTGTTTCTTAAATGGCTGGAATCAAATCTGCAGACTGGCACAGACTTTCTGCAACAAGTCTAGACTGAAAATCTGGGCAAAATCTGAGCAAATGTCTTGTAGTCTGTTTTCGCCTTAAGGTAACTTTAATGTAAACCCAACTATAATATTGTATAAAAAGAGGTGATGATCAGTGATTGTAAAATTTCCTGAATTATATAAATTTACACTTATTATGTTCTGGGTCACACACATAAATAGGATGTGTAACCTTTCATACATGTGAAATGTTGATGTTTGAAAGAAAGGAAGCTACTTTTTTAAGAACCTGATATTATTTTTAGAAATAATTTTAGTAACATACAAAGATGAGCAAGAAGTATATTTTCTCTTTGGACAATTGAATAATAGTATGATGTCAAATTGAGCTGTAAGTGTTGCTGTCCTGCCTTCCACTTCAGTGAATTATTAGTCACCCATGACTCATGTTGTCTTTTATTCACAATGTTCATTATGAAATGGAGGTCTGGGTCATAATTCTCTGGCATTTTGACAGACTCTACATCGATCCCTATGTTCTGTTTATCACTGCACTTTCATAAGGGCAGAGGACAAAGTGTGTGTATGTGTGTAATTTTGTGTGTTTGTCATCTAAAAGACTATGTCAGTTTAATCTTTTTGTTTGAATTCTGTTATGATAAGATAATGTAAGCCGTGATATCAGGTGTAATAAAACGTATACACCTGGTTAGCTAGACAATACAGCCCTAAAACAGTATGTGTAACCTTTACTTTTTTCTTATTGGTTTTTTATGTTTTTTCCACACATTTCCTTTGTTTTATTTAGATTATATATATTAGCGGTTCTAATCTTTGGACATGCTCAGTTTATTGATCTCTCTTTGTTAAATAACGGAGACACCAGTATGTCATTTCTGTGGGTCCCAAGTTGAGGAATCCTGTCCTAGTTTATCATTAAAGAATAAAATGAAATATCTATGAAGTTATTGTCCCTTTGTTAAGCAGTTAGAAGTATCAGATAACTTCCCTTGAAGGAAAAAACCTAGAACCTGTAGCTCCACTCAGGGCGGCTAAGTATGGGACAACTCCACCCTTAGATTGATGAAAAAAGGTCAGAAAATGTCAGTTATGTATTGGTGACACAATGTTAGTGAAATTCAGTAAGAATGAATAGTGCCCACTGATAGCGCTGTTTTCTTAGGACCGGCCTGCGAGATGGGGAATTGTGCCATTCAGACATTGTTTTAATGCTCAGTCACCTACGTATAAATATATCTCATTTTATTTGACATAAATCACTGTGTATTGCAAATTGCATTTGTACTAATAAAAAGCAATTGAATAGATTCAGTCATAATAAATATTTTTAAATGAAACATTTTAATGTTATATGCTTAAGCCTTGAGGTTTATCAGGGTTCCATCTTTACTTTTTTATATTTTGCTTACACATGCCTGTTTTTTTTCAGGGTGTATGCTGTGTTTTGGTCAGTCATCCTTTTTCCGCTTTAACCACCCAGAGGAGGCCCTCAGGATGAAGAGTTTGATGCCAGGTGGAAGCCATAGGCTTAACAGTGCATACAGGAACCACTCGGGTATGTGCGCAAACCTAAATCATACTGACAGTATGGGATATGTGAGCTTGTAAAAGCACTCAGAAATAAAAAGAGAGTTAGATTTGTGAATAATTACTAAATGTTACAGAAACAGGAGCACAGAGAGGAATTGTACCCTAGATAATTATAACAAGTTTCAGACACACCACGGGCGACACAATCTGCTTAAAATAACTCAAGTCTCTTTAATCTATGTAACTTGAATAAACTCCAGCTGTATCTTTGCCCATTTTAAACACTGCATTTACTGATTCAAGCATTGTTTTTTATATTTAATGATACAAGGAAGTGAGATCCTAGGAATAGAAAGACCTTTTATGAATGACCACAATAATAATGTAAGCTGCCGGAAAGTTCCTGTTGGGTGACCTTGGCTTTGACCTTGTTACTGTAAATTCTTTAAACATCTTATTGAGTGTTTAAAAGAGCTTGACACCATGACTATGTTGGATATTACATTGCTGTGTGGGCACTGTGGATGTAAACTTACAGTTGTGTTAAAATATGCCGTATATATGGTGGTCATTATCATCAATAAAAATAACAAATAGCATTACTATTTTGTCTAAATGCAAGGATTGTGATCCTCATGTTAAGCTTAAAAGTTCATGTCGGAAAATTACCAGTACAATTAAAACATCTATTTAGGGAATTACATTCAATGTTGTTTAAATTATTGTTTTTTTCCAGTTTCATATCAAACTATAATTTAAGGTTATATATTACGAATATATAAAGGGGGTGGATAAGGACAGGCTAAAGGTGGTTTCATCGGACGCACGCGCTGGCCCCAAACTTAACTTCCCATCTGTGTTTGGTTATCGCTCTGGCTAGTGGCTAGTAATATAACAATTTGTTTGATATTAATTCATTTATATAAATATTTTATTGTATATTAATTAGGGCTGTCAAACAATAAGTCATAAATAATAGAATCCAGAATAAAATTGTGTTTACATAATATATGTCTGTATACTGTTTACTGTGTATATGAATTTTGTATTTTTAAAAACATACACATACATAAAATATTTAAGAACACTAAAATAAATAATTATATATCATTTAAATGATTGGTAATTATAAATAAATACCTATAAATATTTCCTGTCACAAATGAGCTTGATACTTTAATAGTTCAAGTGAAACTCCAAAATTTGCCACTAATCATGTGTAATGAAATGGTTGTTTGTGTTTAGACATACAAAATGAATAGGCACAGTACACAGACATATTATGTAAACACATTCTTTTATTCCGGATGGGATTAATTGCAATGAATCGTTTGACAGCCCTAATATTAATTGTATTAAATTAAATTAAAACTACTCAACAGTTATTCATTCTTTGCGGATGTCCACACGGAAGTTAAGTTTGGACAAAATTACTTTTTTGTTTATGTGGTTGCCTCCGAAACCGTCTATATACTCACACATTGATCTCCTAGACTCCTACCTAAGTACCTCAATTAAATGTGGCTGCATCCTGCGATCTAAATGATATAGGCCCCACCTAAAATGATTGGCAGATTGTGTTAGTCTCATTTATTAACATATAATTAATCATTTAAAATTCACACTTTAAATGATGTCAAGGACATGAAGGGAAGTGTTGGGTTGTATGACACAGGTCGGATTCAAAACTGTGTCCCTATAAGCTATGTACATTCACTTCTTTTTGCTACAAGGATTGAACTATACACTGACTGCAATACCATGTTAATGTGTGGTTAGTGCACTGGTGGCCCTGACTACAGAGACTGCGTGGTGCATTCAGCTGCTCTAGAGTGTGCAGAATGAGTCATGCCGTAATTCAGGCTCTGTTCTCTGCCCGCTCTGACCTTTGAGCCGAGGGTGGGAGTCATGCCATCAACAGTCTGCGGGCTGAGCACCACACCCAGTCCCAGTTTAAGTGTGTGTGTATGAAAAAGAGAAAGAGGGGGAGGTGTTTTTGTATGTATTGTGCCTAACCATGCGTTGGTGTAGCAAATGTGGTATAAAGGAAAAATGTCTAGTTTCAAATATAGGACTATTTGTATTGAAATAACAACAGAACAATAGTCATAATCAGATTTTCGGTGCATTTCAAGTGTTATTGAAACTGATGCTCTGTATTTTTCAAAGAAACTCATGGGAAGCTCAATGGAAACCACCTTCCAGTGCATGAGAAAACTCGTGCTGGACACGGCACTCTCAGTCGCTCGATCGAAAAAGACTTTCAGGATATCATGAGCTCTCTGTCTATGGATGAAACTCAAGCTTCTTCCTCCGAGCACTGTAAACACACTCACCACCCCATTCCGCAATCTGCCATGCTCAACGGGGGTGGCCACACTTTTGTCTCCTCTCCAACCAGTCCTGGTGCTATGTCCGTGAGCTCCAGCTATGAAAATACCAGTCTTCCTTTCTCTCCCGTTTCCACCGCGTCTGTGGTTAGCAGTCCAGGGGCTTGTTTGGACTTAACTAACACTCGTTCCATCCACACTAGTCAGGCCCCGTTGCCTCAGCCACGAACTTTTGCATCCAAGACCAGCAGCTCCAACGGAGGACTGAAGGATCAGGAAAGCCCTAGGCTTCAGAGAAAAGCTTTGACTGAAACCTCATCGAGCCCCACGGCCACTCGTAAATGCCTGAATCAGGATGCTGGAGATTTAAACAGACAGCTCAGCGCCAGAGTTACCCCGAAATCCGGCACGACGTCTTCCTCACCTGCGTCTTCCAGCCCTAGATCCAGCATTGGCTCTTCTATCCAAGAAATGACTTCCAGTCTTCAGTCCAACTCGCGTGCACTCCATCCTCCAGAAAGCCCCCAGTCTGCTCGCCGTGGAGCAGAATCATCCAGCATGCGTGATCTTCCTCCTCTCAGCCCCTCCTCTTCACGCAGAGGTGTCCTCGGAGTGCCCGTTCTACCCGGAGCTCTACCTGTCGTTTCTCTGACCTCCCGTAGCCAATCGGGACGAAGCGTACCTGAGAGTCCCCGACTCCAACGGCGAATAACAACAGAGGATGAGGTAGGAAATTCCAAGCTGCGAGCCAGAAGCCCATCTCCTGTATCAGCTCTTTTGAAGGACCAGTCAGGTGGACCTGGAGACAGGCAAAGAGGGCGTCTCGTACCTGCTTTGTGCTCCCAGACCGGGGTGTCACCTCTCACCAGTCCCCGAAACCAGAGGAAGAATCCCAGGGAGCAACGGCAGGCCCAGCCTCGCACACGAGAACGCAAGAACAGCATTTCAGAGGTCAGCGACAAAGAGGAAGACTTGTTGGAGTACCATCGCTGGCAAAGGGAGGAGCGGATGCGTGAGCAGGAGATGGAGAGGCTGGTATGTCTACATACAGTATGTATGTATCTATATATACAGAACCAGTCAAACGTTTAGCACACATGCTGATGAGCAAGAAATGCTAATAAATCAAAATTTCTGTTAAAAATCATGTTAAAAACTAGCTTTCGTTAATTTTCTTCAAAAAAGCTATTACCATGACAACAGCTTTGGATACTTGTTTGGCTTATTCGTTACTCTTAAATGTTATAATTAAAAAAAAAAATTGGAAAATTAATTAATATTTTATGTAGAGAATTTTTAACAAAGCCTATAAGCAAATGAATTCATGTGTGCAAACGTTTTACTTGTTCTTTACGTGGGTAGTTGACAAATAAACCATACAGTATGTCCGATGGTGTGACGTAAGCAAAAAATAAATAAAAAAACTAAAAATTAATTTTATATTATAAATATGAATATTAATCATATTAATTTATTTATTATTAACCGTTTGTTTTCTAGATTTTTGCTGTCACACCATAGGACACATGTACTGTTTACTTGTTACTTCCATGTACAGAATGTTTAAATGCTCAACCATTGAGGGGTTTTACATTGAGTACAATTTTGTTTGATTGATTTCTTGTGTGACATAAAAGATAAGGACAATTCCTTATCTTTAAAATGGATAAAAGCTGTTTGAATACTATGAACGTGGCACTTTTTGTTTGTCTTTGGAAAATAGAAAGTTTGGGCTTTGTTTGTGTGTGTTAGGGCTATCAAGATATCAGATTTTCACTACATGAACATAAGGACCAAAATAAATTAATGGTTTATTATATTATGGATATGGACAATACTGGTATATTGTGACAACCCTAGTGTGTGTTGAGCTTTGATGTTTGGAGTGGACTTGAAGCAGTTGGCGTTTATATGGACGAGAGTTTACTGGTAGACACACAGCATTCAAAAATAACACACGGATGTACATTCCTGAGGTCTTTTTAAAAGCCCATGTGCAGAACGTGTGGCTGCCCGAAAATAATCTTAGTCCTTTGACTGCCCTCCTCCTCACAAACACGTGTACGAACACACACACGCGCACACACACACATACTTTTTGCAGTCTAAACAGTCTCCACAATAACCCCTAAATTTACCACGCACACGCATCATCTCTCTTTTATTAAAACCAATTACACACCCCAGTCACTACTTCAGCGCATCTCAAATTCCCACATGGAATCGTCATTCATCATCTGCGTTATTCACCGTCTTATTTACCTCTAAAATGATATCCATCTCCTGTCCCATAAACCGACTGATTAATGATATTTGCATGATGAAGTACTGTACCCTTCACTTAGAAATACAACGCACACAAAAACCCAATTATGCAGTGGAGCAGCTGTCACAGAAGACACACATTCCTGTTTCCCCCCCGAGAAAAACTATTTTAAGACACGAGTGTGAGAGAGAAATTAAAATTAATACAGGACAGGAAGTCATTTTCCATAATAACTCAGCTCAGCCTTTTCCAGACTATAGCGAGGGCATTAAAGTGTATTATGTACATTTTTCAATCTGTTTGGGTTAAACTTTGTCCTGTGCTTTCTGGTCTGTCTGGCACTGTTGTCATGGTTACAGCACAGCTCTGTCCAATGGTGTGGCAACTGGAAAGGTGGTGTTAGTTTAACACTCGCAGCTTTGTCCAAAAGGTGTCGAATGTTGTCTATTCCAGTTTAGTGTTACCAATTGAAAAGACCTTTGACACAAAGAAGATGCCCTACAGCACAGCTGAGCTGCATTAAGGCTGATAATCTCCTTCATAAAGCCATCAAATACACAGATGCTGATTGCTAAATGTGATTTTTGAAGCGAGACCTCACAGTGTGCTAACCACATGTGACCACAGATTCTGTGTGTAAAGACAGGACGGAAGTGATATTCTCGGAGGAAATTTGCATCTGGTGCTTGATGTGGAAAAACATTTGGGAGATCAAATTAAACTAGAAAAAGTAGGGGTTTGAAATCTGATCTTTTAATAGTTTTGAAAAGAGATAATATGGCTCATATTTGCTCTTAAATCCCCTTACGTGTGTACATGTCTGTGTTGACTCAGTCAGTTGGCTTGAAACTGTGTTTCTTCTGTGTTCTATAATAGTAGGCTCCTCCCATCTTTTTTCACACACACACACGCACACACACAAACACACACACGGTTTATTATCTCCGTGGAGACAGTCCATTGGCGTAATAATTTTTATACTGTACAAACTGTATATTTTATCCCCTAACCCTACCCCTAAACCTACAGATCATATAAAACATTTAGCATTTTTTTATTTAAAAAAAATATTGTTCAGTACGCTTTTTTTGCCAGGAGTCCCCTTGTGTAGGTGTGCATTCAGGTTTAGGTCCCCACCGGAATATAAAAACAGGGCCACACTCACACCGTGTCTCGGACAATTCCAGCTGTATTCTCTTTAACAGCATTAAATGTTGTTGGATATTGTTTATTCACATATTCATGTAAATTACATGACAAAGCCTGAAAAGAAAAGATGTTATGTTGTAAATGCCGAAACAAGTATGATTTACAAGCTTAAGATGTAGCCATATATGACCAAATACAGATATACTGTAAATACTGAAGTTTAGTTAATGTCACCAACAAGAAATAGGCCTATGGGAGGTATTTTTCCATATGCATTTTATTATTTTTCATTTAGCCTTTTTTGTTGTCACCAAGAAATGTATTTGGGTCGCAGCCCAACAGTTGATAATAACTGGAACCACACCAACATGTCTTTTTTGTCTGCTAAGGTGAAATTTAAGTTTGGAGGTCATTTTACCTTTTGTTCTAGTCTGTGTACCTGCCAAAGCTCAGAAAACCGAAACGTTTCAGATTAATAACCACATGAGGGCGACAGAGCACCAAAGTTTGAACTTCGATAAAGGAATTATGGAGATTCCCCCATGTTTACTCCAACAGCATCTGAAAAAGAAATGGTCTTCTACTGTAAATAATGACTGTATGCGCTAAACATAGATATACACTTTTTAAGTAGGGTAAATTTAGGTACATTAGGTACACTTTTTAACATTGAGATGACTGTTAAAAAAACTGTCTCTATGTCTACCTGAATTAACCCTAGTTTTTTTTTGTGGATGAAGCAACTGTTCAGCCCAGTTTCATTATTACACCAGAGATCACCATTTCTCTCATGAGAGTCAGAGATATTTTTATATTAAGATAAGATGATGAAAAGACCATTAACACATTTTTTTTTACTTTACCAACCATAGCCTTTTTGGTTTTATTTGTAATACAACCATAGTAACCCAAATTAACCATGTTTTTTCTACAGTCACAATATTTGTAGTAAAACTGTGGCTATATAGTACAAATGGTAATCAGAAATGTCAAAAATGAGTGTACACTTTTACTATAATAAGGTAATTTACACACAAAATATAAAGATAAACTATACACCTAAGTACCTTTAAACAGACTGCTTTAGTCCAAAGTAAACTGACCGTTGAGTAGTTTTGCATAAATAAATGAGATCAATGACTTGTTTAGTGCTCTGTGCCTTGTGTGGGACGGTGTCGTGGCATCTTTAGCATGCACACCAGCTGTGATGACACCCTCTTTGTTAGGGAAGAATGCTGTTGCTATGTTACACATCAGTTAGCGTTTACTTGTTCCAGTGCTCTGTCTGCACTCCTGACAGGGGGAGACCTTGTTAAAAAGGAACCGTGTATATTTCCAAACGCTCTATTGGCTTGTAATATAGTGGCTCAGTGTTAAAGACTTGACACACCTAATGCGCAAATCCAGCCTTTTACAGCCAGCAAATATTGTCTCCACAATCTCTGTTACATCTTAGACAAGTTTCATTTACAACTGCATGTGTAATGTTTAATTGTGCTTTCCTGTTGCTGACACCAAGGTCACGGGTTCGTTTCCCAGGGTGCAAATTGATACACATTGAATAAAGTGTATATCAAATTAACTGTAAACTGAATTATAATTGTCATATATAAATAATGTCTTAATTAACTTCCTGAATCTGATGTGTTGAAATAAAGAGCTTTGAGTTATTTGTGCTCTTGGGTTTATAAGAGTTCCTTCCCCTGCCATGCTATTTTAGTAATGCCACTGGTGTCATCTAGCCAAGCAGCGCTGGGTATTGTCCATGTTAAATATAATGAGGCCAAGTGCCTAGAGCGCTAGTTAGTCCGACTAGAGATATGAGAGGAGACTGCATCGCTGGCAGCCTGTAAGTAGAGAGCATATATACAGACACACCCCTGTTGAAAAAAACAGCATATGCTGGTTAGGTATGTTTTAAAGCTAGGTAGCTGGTTTGAGCTGGTTTAAAACATACCTATGCTGTTTTTTTCAACAGGGACATTTACACAGACATACACACAGACTTTTGGTAGAGCGATGGCAGCAGCTGATGATCACAGACGACTGAGAGCTTGCTTGAGTCTGGTCAGAGGTTTGGGGGCAGGGGCAGACATTTTCCAGGGCTTGGGGTAAAAGTGCCACGGAAACTAACAGAAATGTCCAAGATGTTAAAAACGTGATATGCCCTTGTTGTAGAATTCAGTGTAAATTGAAATCAAGGGGGCACATGTTGCTTTTTAATTGTTTTTTTTACAGTAACTGGGTTGGGCGAAGATATTTGAGATTTTTCATTTATATCAAGTTCTTTAATGTGCTACACGGATCCATTTAATGACGTGTTGGGGTCACTGTGTGCGCGCTGTACACACAGGGTATACCAAATGGTCTTTGATATGTTCGTTGGTTTCAAGTTGCAGTTAGTTTAGACCAGCATGACCACACAAACCTCCAGAGAGATATTGTGTATGTGTGCCTTAACGTCAGAGCTGCGCTATTTTAGATCTCTGTGTGAGCTTTTGAACTTTGGAAATTTTTTAAAAGCTGCATGCGTAAAAAAACTCTTTTCTTTTTTGTTTTTTTAGGAGAGGCAGAGGCTTGAGACCATCCTGAATTTGTGTGCCGAGTATAATAAAAGTGACCCTCCTGTTTGTGTGGACACGGGAAGGGCTGGGTTTTTCCCGGGGATGGAGGTGGTCTCTGACCCTGTGAGTGTGGCAGCCCACAGACAGAGAGAGAGTGAGGAGGAGAACTTAAAAGAGGAGTGTAGCAGCACTGAGAGCCAGCACCAGGAGGTAAAACACACACATTCACACACAACATAATCATACGCACTCTTAACAATATGACCAACAGATTGATACCCACATACACAGAGAGAGAGAGAGAGAGAGAGAGAGAGATAGAGAGAGAGAGATTGGGGTCCAAGACTCTGAGAAAGCATTGACAAGTTGTGATTCAAGATCTGATTTAAACCGAGGAATGCACAGTAACTTTAAGGATATCGAAACAATTTTCTGCAAATAAATGCAAATATGAAATGTTCACTTCATTGCCAGTTTAAAACACACACTCATGTTAAACATCCACCACAGCAAATGAGTCTTGGCAATTAAAACAAAATTCTAAAATGAATTTGATAATTTAGCCATTCATTGAAGTTGGTATGTTGATAATACCATTTGTAATATCATTTGAAATAAAATGTATATTATGTATATGTACAAGAAAACCAAAATAGATGCAAATTTACTCGTGGTTTAAGGCTGTTGAAACCCACTGAATAAAACAGAAATACCTACTATGAGTATAAGTATAAATACATGTACTTAAATATTAAAATACTGTATATGTCCATTTTATATGAGATTTGCTTGAAAGCATTCATGAACTCCCATGTTCCCATGTAGTAAACCAAACATGTTTACAACAGATTTTTCAGTTGGTCTGCTGCTAGTGGTCCCTCTTGAATTCACCTAGTTTTTTCCCAGTATTGTTTCTGCTTTGTCTCTAAACGCATGTTTTCTCTCATACTCTCCCTCTCCTGCGCGAAAAAGGTTGTCATTCATGTTTTTGTACAATGTGAGGCAGAGTTCATTTGTTGCAACCAGAGTTGAAATTTTCCCGAATGGCCTCAGATAATGTAAAATCAAACTATACTCACAACTACATTGTAGTTTTTGTGATTGAAGCAAACGAATCCACATCTAGAAAATTGTATATTATATAATATTTTATTATAGGGTTATTTGGGTAACGGTTTGGGACAGTTTTACTACATAATCAAATGTCAAAGTGTCCCAGTATAACTTCATTTACCTTATATATCTTACTTATCTGCAAATTGCCAGTGTTTGAATGAAATGTTGAACTAATGAATGTAACTATGAACTAATAAGTAGTGGATTTTTTCCCAGAATGCTAACTGGGGGTAAACTGATTTTTTTAGGTTAGATAGAGTTGGGCAAAGTGGCACAGGTTACCCCCTCTCCCCTCTGTTCCTCCCTGTCTTGCCTTTTCTCTGAATTTCATTCCTCTCAGTTTCTTGCTCTCTCTTTCTCAGCATGAAGATTCTTCAGTACTGGGGCAACAGGAGCGAGTCTATCTGGAGGAGGAGCGGATCAGGGTCCTGGCTCGAGTGGACGAGTTGAAGACACGTGTCACTGACCTAGAACAACAGATACAGGAGTCCAGACGAGAGGTTAGACTGAGTTCTTACGCTGTATGGATGTATCTCCAAAGGACACGTTCCTCTGGTTCCATCGCATCATTAGCACCAGAGCGCAAAAAGCAAGAGATATAGATATTCACATTAGCACTAGTAAAGTCTGTTTAATCGCTAGTCCTTTTCATCCACATCATTGAGTCGCCATCTGTCATGCATAGATACATCTTTGGTGGTGCACATTAAAATCGATGTGAATGTGAGATTTTGCCTGATCAGCAGAGCCATGCTATTCATAATAACAGAAGCATATGGAAGCGAACAGAATGTGTTGTTTTATTGGCAGGCAGAGATGGAGAGAGCCTTACTGCAGGGAGAGAGGAGGGCGGAGCTTGATCAAGTGGAGGCTGAGTTAGAGATCATCAATCAACTTCAGCTCAAACTGAATGAAGTGGAAAATGAAACGCAGAGGGAGAAGAAGAAGGTACCGACTACACACAGACAATAAAGAGTGCTTTTGTGTTTTCAGTTTATTTCTCTTGAAAACTACTGGATGTGGATGCATATTTACTACCACGCTAGTTTCTAACAGCCTGACTTTTAACTCTCATTAATCCGAATGACACTGACTACACTGCATCTAGCGCACGGCCGATCATTTTATAAAAATCTTTAGAGACAGTAAAAACAATGAATCTGGACTTAAATCTTCAATATGATATTACAGTCAGCTTCTTCTTCAACTACAGCTAAAGGGGAGTCACACACAACATAGCTACAACATTGCAGCAAGTATCATAAAGAATCACATTGGGGAAGAGCCTTGTGACTCCTCTAAGGAGGTGAAACCACAAATAAACACAAAAAATTGTGTTTGTATTCTACACTTATCTTTTTAACAAATTGAAATGTTTTCATATTTTGCAACTTTAGGGGAGGGAATAAATGTAATCGTACAAACATTTATAATACATGATAAATATGTATTACAGTCAAGTGAGCCTTTTTCTTTCTGAATGTCAGTATGTTGTAGGTCTAAGCCTGCAGAAGTCAATCATCCCCCAAACCGAATAGAGATATCGACATATAACAGTCCACAGATAGACTTTGCGAAGAACTGACTGTCATATAAATATTTATGATTTACCCCACTGCAAAATGGGCTCCTATTGCCATGGCAACCCCATATTAAAAAAACCTCTGTCTTAACACAGCATGTCGTGTGTCTGTTTGAGCCGCGTGCTCTGTTGTTTTTTTCTCTCTCCGATGTCACCGGCTCGCCGCGTGTGTATTTTACCTGTGTGTCGGTTACGTGTGTGTAATGTTTTTGTAGGAGAGAGCAAAAGTCTCAGCTGAGCGGGATGTCCTGGCCAGGCTGAGGGAATCGTACAGTGAACTGAAGGGTCAGCTTCATAAATGCCCAGAATCACTGAGGGAACACTTACAGGAACAAGTGACCAGGGTCAGTGCGTGCTTTGATACTGCCCTACAGACAGAGAGTCACGAGAGATCGAACATCCATACAACTAATTCACTTCAAGATAGACAGACCAGAAAGAAAGGCATTGCAGAGCTGTCAGTTGATCTAAATAATTAAAAACTATTGATTTCATGGTTTTCAGAAGGTAACATAACGTCACGCGTTCAATGTTTCTGAATACTACTTTTAATTTTTTTTTAATATTTTGCATTTAATATTTAGCTTTAAATTTATGAATGTAGCTTTTTTATTAAAAGAAAATGTATTATAATTAGTCTGGCTAATACTAGGCTTATACATGTTGCGCTTATAGGACTTGTGATATTTAAAGGGGTAGTTCACCCAAAAACTAAATTCTGATATCATTCATTCACCTCATTTACTCATTTCAAACCTATATGACTTTCTTTCTTCTGCAGAACACAAAATCATTTATTTTGAAGAATGTTGGTAACCAATAACCATTGGTCCCCATTGGTTTTGTGTCCATACAATAAAAGTCTTCTTCTTTTTTATTTAGCAGAAGAAAGAAAGTCATACAGGCTTAAAATGTCAAGAGGGTGAATATGGCATTATGGAAAATGTAATTAATCTTATACAATAACAAATTGACCAGCCCTAATAAAAAGTTAGGAAAAGAATATAAATAATAGAATATATATAATAACAAATGAAAAGACAGAATAGAAATGAGAAACCCATTAAGTATATTGGTGTATTTACTCCCATTGCTTGTTAATTGCCAATCAGAAATACTAATCACTGTGACTGTTGGAGTATATCACGCTCCAATAACACCAGCCATAAATGAGCAAAAAAACACACATGTCATGATATAACAGACTTAACTGGACAGCTTGTTAAGATCTTTGTCTGTACAAACTGCACAAATGTCCCATGGCTGTTTGTGTTGCCTGTGTATACACTCCCCTCTCTAGACAAAATGTGCTTATGGCAATAAAGGGTTTACACACTGTCTGTGATCCACCTCTGCTCTCTTACGAGTTGTTGTTTGTTGTGTACGAATGAAATTCGCGTATTTGTATGCCTGCCCTTGCTTTTTTCTCACACTTTATTTTAAATCACTAAATCTTACTAATCCACTGATAATGTAATGAATCGAGCAAATCACCTCACTCTTCTTTAGCTCTGAACTGTTTGCGCTCGATAACAAAACAAAATGGATTTATGAAATGGATTTTTGTGAGATTCATTGAAAAAAACAGTTGCGTACAGAAAACCTTGTTTGGCAGATGGAGTGATCTTCAGCGGCTTGTCATTGAGGCACATTTGTCTGTCTGTGTGTTTGTTTTACCCATCTGTTCGTCTGCCTCTGTCTTTCCCTCTCCCTCGTCGTCTCTCTGTCCATCTGTGCGCGTGTGTCTGTAGAAGGCAGAGGCGCTGGAGTCGGCCACTAAGCGCTTTGAGGATTTGGAGTTCCGCCAGTTGGAGAGAGAAAGCGGCATTGAAGAAGAGAAGGAGGCGGTCAGCCGACAGCTGTTGAAGGAGAATGCAGAGTATCACCGGAGTGTGGCCAAAAGGAAGGTAAGGGCACTGATCTCTGGTCGGTTTTGTTGAGGTATTTCTAAAATCGAATGTAATTGAACAGAATCACATATTATAACACTTTTCTTGTTTGTATAGGAAAAAATGGCAGTGCTTGAGATTCAGGCAAATCAGTTAGGTCTTCAGGCTGCTCAGGATTGTGAAAGGATGGTCAAAGACAGAACCCTGGCCTTAAAGATGCTCAACAAGGTTGAGAAGAACATCTTACCTCCATTTACACTTCATCCAGAGTGTCTTCATTACAGTTATGTTACGCCGCATGCATGCAACTTTATTCTTGTTACTTTTTCTCAGGAGAAAGACAGACTGGCTGCTCTGGAGAAGAGGTACCAGAGCCTGACAGGTGGAAAGACTTTCTCCAAGGCTCCTAACACTGCAAAGGAGGTAAGAATATTCTCCAGCCGCAACTGAAACTACAGATCCATTTTGGCTGGCAAGTGAACTCTTTTTAACTTTGTTGTCAGTCTAAGCTGTTCAACAGACTGTGTACAGAAATCTTGTGATCTGAACTTGTTTTCTTTCTGTAGGATCATTATAATTCATGAGATATCGCAGTATTTAGTACGCTGGTTTTGAAATAGTTGTAGCGCTGTGTACATCCTGATGGTGCTGCTGTCTGTAGGGATCCACCCGAGTCTCTCTTAGCAGCGATAAGCATGTTTTTTCTGGGTTAGCGCCGCTGGCAATGAGCTTCATGCCGATGTCTGTTTGATCAACTATAAAATATGCAGGGGGAATATGAAGAAGTTTGATAAGACAAACAATATTATTCAGATGTTGTTTGGCATGGTTCGTGCTACACTGGCTGCGTGCTGCTTTCTGACTGTTCGTGTTTAAAACAGGAAGTGCTGTACATCAGCGAACCTGACCTTTTAGATGAGCTCCCTACCCAGCATTCTCTGCTCCCCACGTCTTGTTGTCAAAGCTCCTCCCCTCCTCCCTTATATTCTAACAGGCCACAGGAGGTAAACGCATAGCATGACCCCCCGAAAGATTAACAAAACTAATTGAACCATTACCAAGAGGATGGTTCACCCAAAAATAAAAAATACTATCATCATTTAATACTGTCCTGTGTATAACTCTTTCTTCTGAAACACAAAAGAAGATATTCTGAGAAATGTCTCAGTGGTTTTGTGTCCGTACAATGGAAGTCAATGAGGTCCAATGTTGTTTGGTCAACGAAATTTTTCAGAATATCTTATTTTGTGTTCTGCAGAAGATAAAAAGTCATACAGGTTTGGAATGACATGAGGATGAGTAAATGGTGTAAGCATTTTGGGTGAACTATCCCTTAAAGTATATAACTAACATTAATAAACAGGTCTATGGAATACTTTTTTTTGCACGCAGGCCCGGTACCAGGCTGGCTCGACTGGGGGAGGGCAATTATATATTCTGGCTGGGCAGATATGTTAAAGTATATATCAAAGTTCAGTGAATGCAATATTTTGACATTTTTTTGATTAATTAGATTATTTAATAGATAATACAAAAAGTTTTTTGTAATTATTAAATAATAAGTATTTCATTTTTAATTATTCTAATTGTCAGCTGGATATTTTTGAAGGGCCCAAGAAAATCTGGCCCCTCCTTAACTCGGGCCTGTTTGCACCACATTATTTAAGTTGTGCCGTGTGTTGTACTAGCAGCGGCTATAGTTGGAGAAATGGAAAAGAAGTCTGTTTTTTATGAAATGTTTGCACTGTGGGATTTCAGGATAACAAATCACACATTTTGTTGTGTGACTGCACGAACTGCATGAGCTGTTGTGTTCTGTCCAGTTTTGAGCAGTTTTGTTGTGGTCACATGTTTTAGTAATGGAAAGGTAAAAATTGACAATCTGTATATACCCACTGCATGTTTATTGCAGATTTTTCCGAGTGTTGCTAATTTTTGATTTGTTGAGTAGGAGCATGGGTTTCGTCAAAGTGTGTGCGTGAAGTTTTCATTTGCGTAGTTCTTTGTGCCTCATCAACTGGTATCCTCTGTGGGTGTGTGTGTGGATGGATGTTTGTGTGTTCAGGAGTACCTCAAACTCTCTGATGTATATAAGATGTATGGAAACGGATGTTTCCCAGCCCAGACAGCCTCCTCTGCTCCTAACGCTTTCTGTCTCCCGCTGGCTGTAACCCCAGACGCACCTCGTGAGGTATGACTCCTCCAGTCTTTCATCCCTGATAGAATCATTTTCATGCTTTTTTTCCTGTTTCCTTTTGCAATGCCATTTAGCCTTAGTTTGTTGCGCTTCAGTGCCCTTATCTTGCTGTCAGAATTACCCATTTGCTCTCTTCTCTTTTTATTCTTCTCACCTCTCTTGATGTTTAATGCCCTGCTATGCCAGCTGTCTGGCTTTGTGTCTTTCTGCTTTTGTATACCCACAATGCCCTCACTTTACCTTCTGTGTGTGTGTATGTGTGGGCCATGCTCTGATGGTGTAAAGGAGTATGTGACAGTTAGTCAATTAAACCAGCTGTTCGGGATGCCCACGGTTGACCCCTCCCCCACATCTTCCGTCCAATCATTCCAAGCTATTGCCGCTGACCCTGCCGTCTTCCGCCGCACATCCCAGTGTGGCTCTTCACAGCCGCTTCCCATTGAGGTGTGTGCACCACTGTTTCCTGGTGTCGTTGGGTTCATCTTTGTTCTTGTTTTTTGTGGTAGCTGTTGTGTCATTCTGGATCGGTTCATTTAGAGCAGAGTGTGAAAACAAAATAAATTGAAATTGCTTGGTTTGATATTGTATTGATGTCTCCTTCATCAGTTAATGTCTTAGTTTTCTTATCTACATCCCACTTTTAATGTTTGCAAACCATTTTTTCAATGCATGTTTTTCCTCTTTCAAATGATTCTTTTCTAGTTCATCTCTGTATCAAATCTTTCCTATTTTCTATTTCGATTCCTTCATCTGGATTACATTCAGACCCAACCTGCATGGAGTAGGCCTTCAATTCCCAGGCTAGATTCAGAACGATGGTACCAGGAGATCATGGCGGCTGGGGAGCCCAGCAATACTTGTCCTCCCCCTCTGCCAGCTAAATGTCTCTCCTCACGTAAACCATTGCAGGTAAACTCGCCTCATCTCGTCATCTCTGCTTGCTTTCTTTTGTCAGTCTCTAAATCCTTTGTCTTTTCTTCGTGACCTCTCAGTATCCAGACACTTCTATGTGTATATAACATTACATGAAAGTACTTATAATCCAAAGTATTTGAGGTTCTTTCTTCCTCTTCGTGACTGGATGCGATGTTCTCCATTGCTATGGGAAAAAGTCGCTGTATTTGTCATGGTGCGTTTTTTTTTCAGATATCCAAGCAAGACGGAGAAGTGGGACAGACCAATGGCACCTTCACTCCCCCGCCTTACAGCGTGACCAGCTCAGGCAGAAATACGCCCACCAAAGTAAGAAAACTAATCCAAAATGCCTTTAGGGAAGTCGAGGCACTCAGCGACCATGTTTGCAACACCTCCAGGCAACAATTAAATCTGACATCAACTGAACCACTTGTTTCTTAAGCTCAAAATGAGTTAAAAACTCTTTTTTGATTTTTTTACTCGGCACATTTTGCACAGATTGGCAAGTGCCTCATGAGACTCTTTTTACTGGAAGGTGGGACTTCCTCCGCAAGAGTGGCCATATTGAGAGTTGCATTTTCTCCCCATTCGTAGTGATAGCAGTGCCGCATCTTGTTAATATCTATTATCTTTGACTAAACCAAAATTTGAGTTTTAGTCATGACTTTTAGCTTTGAAGAATCTGATTGGGTTGTGTATGTTTTCAGTGTTTCTTTATAGTCTTTATCCTTTCATTATTATGTACAGAGTCTACCAGATCTGTCTCCTGCTTATTTTGACTTGGACTCCAAAAGACAGTTGGACCTACAAGGCAGAGGTAGGCCACTAATACTATTCTGTATCACTACATCAGTTTGTAAACAGATAAACAATTTATGTTCTGCTGAGGTTAAGGGCTAAAGAAACCTAAAGAAACAAGGTGGTTACGGACCAAACCGTGATTTCATTGTTCTGCTTTAGGACTCTACGCATATGACGATTCCAGACTCCGTCCTACAGATCCTAAACAGAAACCTCTGATGGATCATCAAGGCCACTGGGGGGCGCCACATGGCGCTCATTCCCCTTTCTCATCTTCAGGAGCTCCCATGGTACACCACTCGATTCTGCACCACCAAGCACCCCCAGCTGGAGAATCCACGTACGACACTCTGAGTCTGGAGAGCTCCGACAGCGTGGAGACCAGCGTATCTACTGGCAACAACTCGGCTTGCTCACCTGAAAGGTGAGATGCAGTTGTCAAGGGAACCCTCAGTTCTACCTCCATTCCCTTGGCGACGGGTCACGCCGCCCAATTTCCCCATAAATGTTTTTTCATCCTTTTCCCAGAATAGTTCCCAGGTTGTTTCCATGACAACACCGCATCCATACAAAGAGTCACGCTATTCTTCTCGTCTTCAAAGTTCGCTCTTGTCCCGAGGCAGAACAAGCACAGAATGTCATTGTACAGCGTATGATCTTAGAGCCCGGGACCCTTCAGGTGTTTCATCACAAAAAGACGCACTCTTGATGTTGGCCTACTTTCCAGCATCAACGGTCTTGGGCAAGAATCTTTGACCACACAGGTTTTACTTAGACGTTTCAGCACTCTTCGGACTCCTACAGTTCACCTTGTTCTCACCCCGGTCAACCTTTTTTTAGATGGCGCCTCAAGAAAGCATGTAGCTTTTCTCTGAAAAGTAAAATAGCACAAAATCACATCTTCCATCAACACAGCTTCCAAGCCTCAATAAAAGTCAGTGAAGAGAACTATGATCTGTCCGGATTGTCCACCACTCATGTCCCACTGTCTACCTCTGTCACTGCCACGGCAACAGTAACCATGTCTGTGTGTGTGTCGCCCTCAGTAACAATGGACTGGCAGCGCTGAGGCTGGAGGAGATGGAGAAGATGTTGAAGGAGGCCCAGCAGGAGAAAGCCCGGCTGGTAGAGAGTCGAGTGAGTACCATTAAAGTTTAATTGCCTGTGAAATATAATCTATCCGTCTCCCTGTCTCTCATATAAAAGAGATCTTTTTCATGAATTTAAAAAGGAAGCTGTGGTCCCTTTGGCATCGCTGCATTAAAGATTGTTTCTTACCTACAAAGAGTGATAGACATGAAAGGCTAGATCTTAACAAGCTCTCCGACAGTAATACTCACTCAGACAATCTCTCGCTGAATTATTTTTTCATGCGTCCCCAGTCACGGCACGCTGTGTGTTTTATGTATTTGTATGTAGTTTTTCACCTATTAAATCTTCTCACTGTTGATTTAAAGCCCCTCTGTGTCTTAATCTGTCTGTCTGTCTCTTCATCAGGAGAGGGAAGTTCAGGCACGGAAGCAGCAGCTTGAGGCCGAGAGAAAGATGCGAGAGGAGGTGGAGAGGAGGCTGCTCGATGAGACTGCACACAGACAGAGGCTTGTGGAGGAAGAGGTCCAGATGAGAGAGAAACAGTGCTCTCAGGTCAGTATGTTAGTTAAACACTTATTTTGACCTTATATTAATAATTATGGTATTAAAGGGATAGTTCACCCAAAAAATTGTATTCTATCATCATTTACTCACCCTCTTGTCATTTCAAACCTGTATGACTTTCTTTCTTCGGCAGAACACAAAAGAAGATATTTTCTAAAGAAATTTGGTAACCGAATAGCATCAGCACCCATTCACATCTATTGTATGAACACAAAACCAATGCAAGTGAATGGGTGCCGGTTAACAAACAACATTCTTCAGAATATTTTTTGTGTTATGCCAAAGAAAGAAAGTCATGCAGGTTTGAATCGACAAGAGGTAAATGATGACAGGATTTTCAAGAACCAGGATCATCAATATTTTGTTAATTCTACACATATGATAATATTGTAAATTAATTCAGATCCCGTTTAATGTTTTGCTTTAACGGCCATAATTATTACAAACTCTCTCTCTGCCTCCCTACTCTCATATTTTAAGTATAATTCGTTGGCTAAAAAAGAGAAACCACAAATTAAACCAAATTAAAGATGAATTTGAAAACATCAATATTCATTTAAAAATGCAAATGGTATCTGAATTCATAAATATCTATTTAAAACATTTCAATAGATATTGTCATAATATTGGTATGATAAAATCAGATATGACTTAAAAAGGACTGATTAATATTCATATACATTCAGATTTGATATAGATCAAGTTAGTATTTTATATCATATATATGAATACACTACCGGTCAAATGTTTTAGAACACTTGAGTGAAATGTTTATTGTTATCTAAAAATAATTTTAGATCAGAAGGTGCTTTAATGTAGGAAATGAAATTCATATACAAAAATATTATCATATATTATTATATACGTATATACTTAAAATATAAACTTTTTTCATTACAAATTAAAATTGTATTTAATAAAAATGTCTTTGAAATGAATGAGTTCGACTGAATAATGAAAAAGAGCAGCTAGTTAGAGCACAGATTGAACTCCTTCAATATTGTTTAAAAAGCATCAAAGGATGAAGCCCCAGAAGCAAAATGGTAAGAGAACATGTCTGAAAATTCTAGGCAAAAGGTGACTACACCGAATATGTTAAAATAAATATAAACTATATATTTCTCACAGTTTCTGTTGTTTTTTTATGCAGTTTTGATGAGCTTATATATTTCTCAAATGTGGAAAAAGTGTTCTAAAACTTTTAACCAGTAGTGTATATTAAAACAAATCATGGCATTTCTAACAATATGAACATATCAAATTATATTGTCAAAATTTCAGTTAATATTACATGTTATGTTATACATGAAGTGGTAACATAAGGGACATCTGGTTTCAAACACTGATCTAAGGTCAGTAGACTAGCGTCTGCCCTAGCTTGAGCAGACAGTTTCGATATCTGTGTGCAGCACTTAGCACAGCAGTCTGCTTAACCGGCACAGCTCTGGGGTCAGTGGATGTTTTGAGTTGCTCTTTAAAAGTCTTTATGAGGTCATTGGCTCAGCTTGAGTGGGCCAGACGGGAGGCGCGAATGCACAGAGAGCAGCTCCGCACAGCAGGTGGACGAGAGGAGGCGCACAGACAGATGGTGAAAGGGAGACAGCAAAAAGAGATAAGACAGGAGGAAGAGGAGGGGGATGAGACAGAGGCAGGGAAGGGCAGGGGCAGTAGGACACCCATGTTTTAAACACAGATAAGTGACATTACTAGAACAATTGATTCAGCCTGTGAGTTATTGCAATGAATATAAATTCAGTTTAATAAAAAGTTTTTTGTCTGTCCAAACATTTGGGATAATTGTAGATTTTAATAAAGCATACATTTGATAAGAACTATTTCTTCTCTTACTCTTGTACATAAATATTTGAAGCACACTTATTAAAAGATTGCCAATTGCTAATCTCAGCTCTTCATTCCTCAGGCTCGGCCAATGACACGCTACCTGCCTATTCGGAAAGAAGAGTTCGACCTGCGTTCTCATGTGGAATCATCGGGCCACTGCGTGGACACCTGTGCGTATGTCATTGTCACAGAGAAAATGTGCAAGGGTCATCTCGTGAAGATGGGCGGCAAGATCAAATCTTGGAAAAAACGCTGGTTTGTCTTTGATCGACTTAAAAGGACCTTCTCGTATTACGTAGGTGAGATAACGCTCACATTTTTTCCTCATTACATTGTAAGAGAATGTGCTGTTATCATTTTTTGCCACTACAGCTGTAATATTTTTTATAAACTAGTTATGAAACAAGCAATTTTATACTATTTGATTTTCTAGCAAACTACATCGAATTTAAATGTGAATAAGAGCACGTTTTTTTATGTTCTGTGTGGCTTACTTTAAATTGTAATATATAAGGAGAAAATGAAGAAGACTGAGATACAAAAAAAATAAGAAAACTGTCTTATACAGTTGATATAGTGGCATGTTCTAGTGAAGTGCTTTATCTCAGTTCTCTCAATTTTCAATCATCCTGTCTTGCTTTCAGATGCTATGTGTCTTTCTCACATACACGCACACACAGACACATACATTTTGCTCGTGTGTAGCCTTTTCACCCCCTCACTCCTCATGTTAGTAGTGATGATGATGATGATGATGAAGATGATGAAATAAACTGCAATACTTTCTCCAGCCCCGCGTTTGTGAGGGATGGGGGTGTAGATTTACCCCTGGCTCAGTTCCGAGTAACAATACTACATTTACAACTCTTCAAAAACATGAAACACAAAAACAATTTATCCTATTACTAAGCAGATTTGTATAATGAATAGAGGCGGGCAAGAAAAAAAAGGTTCAAAGGAAACTAATAAATCTTAACCGTTGACGCGGGTGCGAGGGGGCTCACTGGAGGCTGTCACACACTTCAACAGTGGTTTTAAACATTGCGTGCATTCTATATTGAGATCAAATCTGAAGATAGGTGTTAATTTGCGCTAAGCAGTGAAAAAGGAGGTCTGTTGAAGTAGCGGCGGTTTACTGTGGGTGTCACACGGCGTTAAATTGAGACAGACAATACATTTTAGGTGACTCACTGTGTGCGCTTCCAGAATTAACGTCTACTTTATATGCTTGTTTTATTTCCCGAGGCAGAGCTTTAAAGAGATTTTGCAGTTTTTTTATTTCTGTATCCTGCACTGAGTTATTTATTACAAATGTAAAACACAAATCCCAACAAACCCATCGTGTAACGCAAATAAGATATAAATGTCAACTGGTAAATGTAATCTCCTTTCAATCCCTCTAAATGAATAATGAAGCTAATCTGTACAATTATTCTATTTTCTCCCCAAAAAGCTCCTCAATTAAATTTTCTTTAATGGCACTTCATGTTATTTACTCCTTAGATAAACACGAGACCAAGCTAAAGGGCGTCATCTACTTTCAAGCCATAGAGGAGGTCTATTACGATCACCTGCGCAGCGCAGCCAAGGTAAGCGCAGCAATACACAAACTGTATGCTGTACTGTTTCCGCACCTCCTATTTACTGTCAACATCAATAAATCAACATACCACACAAAGCTAAAGAACACCGCTCACTCTACAGCGCCAACGTCTGCGAGCACATGGTAAAAGTTTAAACAGACAGGCGTCTTTCCATAAAGAGAATTTCTTACAGCAGAAGGCGAAAGAGATCAAAGCGGCCACATGTTCACATGCATTTCGTCATGCTTTTTCCTTTTTGCTCCTGCGACATTCCGTTTTTCCTGCCCTGCTGTTGTTCACCGTCTTCTTACACTTTTACACACACTTTATCTTTCCATGTGTCCTTATAGAGTCCAAATCCTTCGCTAACCTTCTGTGTGAAGACTCATGATCGACTCTATTTCATGGTGGCGCCGTCTCCAGAGGCCATGCGGATTTGGATGGATGTCATAGTAACGGGCGCTGAGGGCTACACGCAGTTTATGACCTGAGAGCCGGCGGAATGAAATGCGCCTGCAATGAGCGCAGATCGGGCAGGACTCATTTGACTGGACGTTTTTATTATAGAATTATGTCACATTTCACTGGATGCATGTGGCCTGATAATAATATATTATTGTGGAACTGATGGTCAGAGAGAGAGAGAGAGAGAGAGAGAGAAAACATTCTATATATTATTGAAATACAAAACACTTACAAAGCTCAGAGCTTACAGCATTTCATATCAATCACATGCTCAATATGCATATCTATATATATTTTTACATTTCTAATTTTGTGGTAATTTTAAGGTTCCAAGCCTTTAGGCCTTTAGGCTTTTACAAAAAACAGTGTATTACCAACATTTACTTTACTTTTAGTTTTTAGTTGCAGAAACAGGAATGACACTGTATTATAAAAATATTTGTATTTGACAGTATTCATGATTTGTTTCAGGTAGCATTCACTTTTTTTTACCAAGGTTAATATGTTACTGTGTATTTTCCATTTTTAGTATACTCTTTTTCTGCAAAGATTCTTAAACAAATGGCTCAGGTGCTTAGACAAGTAACAAAAAAATGTACGCCTGCTACCTGATTTGTTACAATATGTATTAGTCAGGGACCACTGCAGTAAATGTTATGTGTTTTTAAAAAAGCAAACCCTGGTACACTTGTACTGAAAGGTTTTGTCTTGCCAAACCCATGTATGTACTCTGACTTGCACATCTTTTTATTTCAGGGTTTTGACAATGTGTGGATGTGCCACTTTGATTCAAAGTCAGATATGGTGTGTTATTCAGATTATTGATATACTTCTGGATATCTTTTATGTTTATGTTTTTTTAATTCGTTGCTACATCACTAACAGTATACTTTTAAATATTAGCTTGTTACAATTTGACAGAAACAAGTAGCATATAGACTTCTCTGAGCAAAATAAAAAAGTAAAACATAGCTTTCCCTTTTGCTCAGATACAAGCTTAGTAAATGAGGTTAAAGATGAACACAGCTGTCTGCCAAATTATGTCAAAGCTTAAAAGAAATAATGAATTGAAATAAAGATGTACTTGTATATATAGCATAATGCATGGCTGACTTAAGACAACTTTGATAAATGAACAGATACACAATCACATGGGTTTATTGTTAAAGGCATGACCACACAAGAAAACTTTTTATATCAATCGTGCAAACTTTGTGTCATTATTAAAAATGCAAAGACACGCATTAAATCGTGCATACAATGTGAAATAATTACTTATCAACGTAAACGAGGCTCGACAGTTTTTTTAAGTCTGCAAAAAAACCTCAAACTGATCTAATAGACAAATCGCATCCTTTTTCAGATATTTGCTTTAAATATGTTGAATGTATGTAAATCTCAGCAGGCTAATGTGCAGTTAAATTGACTTTTCGCAGTTTTTTTCCTAAGTTAACATCTGTTTTCAGACATCCGTTGAAATAGTAACCTGTAAATGTCTTGGGAAATCCTACCGTGATCATTTTGAGATTTAAAAACAAGAACCTTTGTTTGGGCCTGTTCTTTTTTGACAAATGCGCCAACGGCTTTTTTATTCTAAACCTTATTTTACCGATTCGTGGTTAAATTTTGATGTGTGGAAATAAGGCTGTGGATCAAGCTTTTGCACCTGTCGATCGTGAAATTTGTTTGGTGCTTTTTGTCCAGTAGAGGGCGCCAGTCGACGTCTCTCGGCGATGTTTTCATGCTCCAGATGCGAGGGTTGGATCTGCGTTCCGCTCAGTGTTCGGCTCTGAGGCCCCGGGGCCCTGAGCTTGTTTTCTTCTCTGCCTCGCACCCAGTCATTACCATAACAGTTAAATGTGCAACTACAAATGTCATCAGCGCTATAATGATGCCATCTGTCTACACCAGCAGAGCCTCACCAATTAATTTATCACTTGATGCAAATGCTTCACACGTTACAATTGTTAAGCAACATAAAAGCATAATGAATTAACCCCAAGAACGTAAAAAATGCAAAGAGTGCGTCTCTATTTTCTTTAAGCACTTAAAACCTTTATATAAGTCTTCGCATGCACTTTAAAATATGTAACGTAAACATTCAACAAAGGCACTTATTAAACCTATAAGATCTTCGAGTTTCAAAGACAGCGTACTATAAAGCAGCTGAATTCTCTCAAATCAAAGAGGTTTGTGCCTTGCAAATCTCTAAGGACTGAACCGACATGATCAACTGTTGAGCCGGTGGTGAAGATCAACTCTGAGACCTTTTGAGAAGTCACTCGGGAATCAATAGCCCAAGACTTTGAAGTCGTGATCAACCGACTTAATCCATCTATGTGAACCAGCGAGCGTTTTCACACAAGCATAGTCACAAGAAAAAGTTTACGAAGTGCGCATTTACGCGCGCACGGCACTTTCAGACGCACCGAAGTTTATGGTTGCAAAATTAAACAGCGGACACCACACTTCTGATATAAACAGTTTAAATCATCATATAGAAATTCCTATAAAATGTATGTTTGCGATTGTATTGTTTGAACTAAAACTGGTAGGCCTATCTATGGGTTTTTGCTGTAATGGCGTGATGTCTGACCCAACAGAACCAAACGTCTCAGCAGTTTGTTAAACGCATTAAATCATAAAAAGTGTTTTGTAATTGTTTTAATGGTAAATGACCGATGGTTTATACTGTGTTTTATTCAGAAAAGGTAAGATTACATGCAGGGTGTCACTGTCAACGCAAAAAGACCTTCAGCCTGTCCTTGAGTGCACCCCAGCCCCATCTCCCCAGTCTTTAGGTCTTGGTGTTTAGCCCCTAGTTTAAATTGCGAGACGCACCCTAAATAACAGCGCTGTCCCACTGGAGGCGCGAGACAAATACACTTTACTCAAAATCAAACAACTTGAGCGCTGCCTCGCGCTCTCAAAGGAAAAGTCAGTGAAATCGCTGCGGTGCCTGCATGTTAAACAGATGCTTTCATGGCATGCTGTGCAACATGTGTTTAAGCCACATTATCCTCCAAGTTTGTTTTTCTAAATAGGGTTCTGGGGATGCCAGAAACTCGATTCCCTAGGAATGATTACTTCTGTGGGACACTGACTGCTGATATTTCTGGATGGATCGTCTAAAACTAAGTAGCCTACCAAGTCATCTGAACTTTAAACGATTTGATCGCCCGTGTAGGGGAATGAAAAAGAAACAACAATGAATTCAGAGGGAGATGGTGATGAAATTGTGATGTAACTGTAACTAATGTGTGTGCTATAACATGAACTTGGCATGGTGCGTACGTTGCTCTCTCACCCACTCCTTCTCAGCATACATAGCGCAGGGGAGGGGGTTGAAAAGACTAAACAAAGTGAACGAGTAAACAAACTAAAATGCGTTTAATAGGTTTCGTTCGCTTAGACCACGTGGTGTCTAAGTGGAATGAGCATTTTAGTTAAGCACATGGACAGTTGGATTTATGAGAATAACAGATTTATCACTCGCGCCATCTTCTTTAATCCTCAAAAGCTGTGATTAATTACGGTACGCCGTGAACCTACGACTCTATCCGCCAGATCAGCTATTTCTTAACGTAGGTGGAAAAAATCTCAATACAAACAGCTACTCAAACTATGATGCACCGACATCACCGGGGCTGTCGATGGCTGAGGTGCCCGTGTGTGTACTGCTGACTTTCTCTCACGCTTTGCGCAAACAGGGCGCCCCCACGGACCAATTAAGACACGGCGAGTTGGGAGAGTCAGCGCTTTCCTGGGAGAGATCCCACACTTCAACAACCATTATTATCTCAGTCTCTTCAACGTTACGACCGCGGTCGCGAAGATTGCATCAGGCCTACTTCTACAACTGCGAGGCTGAGCCGACTCACAAGAAGAATTACAGTATCACAGTACTTTCAGAAGCCCCCCTTTGATCCAGTGGGCTAGAGAAAGCAGGTGTCAACTTCTCTCATGCTGAGCTATTAAGTGTAAATAAAATCAATTTATCCTCAGTCAGGGTCGACATGCTAAAGCTGCTGAATATTCCGCCTGACAGGATACAGGGCATTAATAGTTTTCTATCACTAAGAGTGTTGGCGAGATGTCTTGATGCGTGGACGCCTTTACATTTCATTACATTTACTATAAACAAACTCAAGTTCCGAAATAAAAAGTCTGCCACGGTCATTTTGAGTATCTGCAAGATAATAACATTTTATTTGTGGCTACTTTTTAAGCACAATGGATGTTACCAAACGACCCAATAAACATTGGAGAAACGTGTCATCAAATACCTCTCAATGATATGCACTTGTTGTCATTGTGTTTATGTCTAAATTAACTTTTATGGGAATGTCATTTTACACCACAGAGGGGAAACTGAAAAGCACGGGCCGAAAAGCGAGCGAGAGCGCTCGTTGCAAATCCCATGGCAACAGCAACCAGAAAACATGTCTAAAATAGGGGGCAGTGTTCGCTATTACTATAGCAACAGGAAGACATAGCTCCTTCAATCAGCTTTAGGATTTGCTGAGAGGGGAAAAACAAAGCTTGATTCTTTGAAAAACCGTTATTAACGGGAATTAAACGAGATTTACGCTTGAGTTGGAGGTTATTTGTCTTCTCTCGCTGTGACCGCACGTGAATTGAATCGCCCAGCATTGTACAGCTGCGGCCATACTTACAAAATATATCAAAACATAGTCAAACAAAAGATAACTTCATTTCAACAGAAAAGCTCATAGAATGATACTCCACACGTTACACAGAGTGTAAAATTATCGATAGTTTAACCTATGATACATTTGATATACTATCATAGATAGTAACATCGCTGTTGTTTGCCATCCCAGCACTGCTCAACAGGAACGTGTAAATAAGCTACCGGGACTTTAATTCAAAATCGAGGATAAGCATATTTAGCTACGTACACTTAAACTTTAAACGTGTGGAGTTAAAACGATTACACAATCCAATCGGATATCCAATCACGGTCTAAATGTGTTACCAGTCCCCGTCCGGTTAACGTTACATCTAAATTAAGTATATACGTAAAGTGAGGCAAAGCGTTCAAACCCGTACCGCATGATACGACTAATGTTACAATGTTTTGTCAGTCAAGTTCATTAAACCGTCCTTCTGAGATGTGAAAGTTTAACCACTTTTCAGGACGTACTCTCGGGATGTTTACGTGAAACATGTGCTCGAAGAGTGGAAAACTAAGGACCATTGGGATGCAACGTTTCCCTACCGTAAGCCAATCAGAAATGACAACACTTCCGCTCCAGCCAATGGCTGCGCGAGTCTATCTAGCGAATCTGCTGGCAGCTTGAAGCGCTGATGCAACTAACCTGCAACAACAGCCTCGTATCTCCTGGGTAGCAGAAAGTGTTCTTCCTCGCGAGAAGAAATCAAGTAGTCCCTGTGAAACAATACGCATCTGACTGCCATTGTAAACGTGTTATTATATTAATATTTAATGTATAATCACATACTCTAGTTACACGCTAATCATCCCATCCCGCGTTATTAGCATATTTCATTACATTTACAGGTTCAAAACAACACTACTCTTTGTAGTTAGAGGTTATGTCAACGGGGCTGTGTCTGTACACACTTTAGAGGAGAAAATGAGACCTAGATCTTGTGGGCGTTTTCGCCGGCCCTCTAAGCGCGAGTGTGAAACTTATCTACCAATACCAATCCATAGGGCGGAGGAATCTATAGCAGTGGGGGCTGACCGCGTGACGCAGCTGGTTGCTAGGTGTGGGTGACCTGATGCATTGACTCAATTAGCCGATTCTCAGTCATCAACTCCATCACAACAAAGCAAGACCAACAGCACTTCAGTCCTAGGCACTCCGAAGGAGACATGGCTTTTTAATTCAGTCGATTCGTCGATCCTTAAGAAACGCTGTGCTTTGCTCTTGCAACGCACTCCAAACCCAAAACATTTAAGCAAGAATGGAGTAAGTGCAACTTCTTACTTTTCTGTGCTTTATTTGAAGGATTGTTGGTTTTGTCGGCTGGCTATGTACTTTTTCGATGTATTGGTGCAGTTAAAGTGCTGTTTTATGTGTTGTCACGTGTAACAGTGTTACAAGAGATGTTTTATGGAGTGTGCTTTGCTTCTTGGTCAAGTTTCAGAAACTCATATCGGCTCTTTTGTCGCTTTAGTCTCTTTATAGCACAAATAGTACACATTTGACACGCCTTTTACTATTTTGACGTTAACTGCAGCATTCATTTTGACACATTTATTGATTTGGTCTATTTTGGAATTAATAAAGAAATGCTTGATGGACTTCTTTGTCCTGTTTTCTATAGACCCGTTATTAATGTGCTACAGATGTAACCGTTATTGCCTGTCTATTGAAACAATAGTGCAAAGGCTGTACAGGTCCTACCTTGTCGTTCATTCTAAGTTTTTTTTTAACATCTCATGTTTGTACCCCCGATTCATAGATTCGCATTGCATGCAGCTGGCATTGTTTTTCCACTCGAAAAATAGTCACGATGAAGACAAAGCTTGAACCGTTTCGAGGCTTTCACAAAGATGTGGTTGTCTTTGCTTTGGCATTACGTCATACACTATAACCCACGTGCTCGCCGAGCATCTCAAGATTCAGTTCAGAGGTTGCTGCTCAGTTTGCACCTGCCATGTGCCTAGAAAGGATAACTTTTTGATTGTAAACGGCGAAGAAAATTCTTCTTTGGTTGTTTCTGCAGTCTGGCCGTTTTCTAGGTTGTGCCTGATTTTTCTGTAAACCCAAAATTATGTTCTGTGTCTGAGTTTAGATTGTAAACAAACTGGATTTAAGTGTAAATGTCACGATTATTAGAGCATATCAGATTGCAATAAAATCCTCATTGTCTAAATTACTGAATTATAATTTTTTATTGCAAAATTGAGCCCAAATAAATTAAAGCTCAAATGAAAAAAGCATTCTTAAAGTTTTTTGTTATTGTGACTGGTTACTGGTGTAGTCAAAGAAGCTTTCCGTCATTGTGTGTCAAGCTTAAGCCATCTGTGGGTCTTGAATATACAGGATTCTAAAAAGTCCCACAAGTAGAGCATCCGCCTGGTTCTCTAGGATCTCAGTAGAGCTCCCCTAAGTGGGCACGAGGGACTTTGATGGATGGAAGAGTGGTAGTTTTCTAAATTGGTCCCTCGCTTATCACCAATGTGTCTTTATTGATGTTGTAACGAAATGGGGGGTTATATTCGTTTTTACTCAGTTTGCATTGTATGTGACGTTGTTAAAATTCGTAAAATGTAGATTCATGGGCAGTTAGTTATTTTTAGATAATTTAGGTGTGCCAGGACAAATTTAGAATGGAAAGTTTCACCACTTGGGAGACAACGATTTTTCTTCCGTCCTACCCCAACAACTGGAAATGTATAGTTGTCGTGGTAGTACATTTTGGATACTAGGTAGAACGCAATGCGTTTTACCACACCGTCCTCATCCTTTTTTCCATTGTTTTTAGGTTTCATAATGCACACCAAGCCCTGTTTTCTGTGGCTCAACTCTCGAACTTCACTGTTGTGCACTCTAAGCTCGGACATTTGAATCGTAGGATCAACAGACAGGATGATGACAATGTCAGCACCCATTTGGAAGACTCTACTCGTCTGCCCGGCAGACCCCCTCACTCTCTCTCACCCACAGGCTAACCACAGCCAATCGGAGGGGCGCAGAGGGGAGGGGCCAGAGGAGAGCCAGCACTTAATTGGTGAGTTGCAGTGAATACAGTTTTTTATTTTTCCCAGTTTCAGGTGGGCACCGCACTGCAGCACATTTCGTTCTCCTTGAACAGTGAGTAAAACTACCAATGTGGATCTATTTTATATTATTTGTTGATAATGCGCTACTTTAATACAGGTTTTCGGATTTTTTATTTATTGAGTGCACTGAACTAAGATAAGTATTTTTAACAGGTTAATAAAATACTGTTATTTTATTTCTTTTATTAACTGTGTAGTATTGGATCTCTAGGCCAGTGATTAACATGTTGACCTCTGTTTTCCCCACAGGTGATGGTCTTAGTGACTGGATGACGGAAGAAGTAGATTTCTCCTCGTACCTCCCAACCTCTCACGCCTCTCCTTCCCCCAATGCATCCCTTCCCCCCTCGCCCCTCCAGCATGACATCCAGGTGCCCTCAGATTTGGAGGTCATGACCTCTCTGCTGCAAGAGGAGCTTGCTCAGCTGGAGGACTACTTCCTGTCTGACCCACTCCCAGAGAAAGCCTCCAAACTAGGCAAATGCGACAAGGATCCAACGCCAGTTGGTCCACCATCGTACTACCAGTTGCCGTACTCATCATATTCTACCTCCAACCAATCAGAATCCAGCCCTCTACTTGTTACCCTGGCAACTGGGGAACTTGACTTGCTGAGCTTTTGTGGGGGTCCCATTGGCCGCTCCAAGATTCCCAGACATGCCCCCTACAGTTGCAGCCGACCCAACACCAACGTCTGCAGCCGCAAGCGAGTTCCCGACGTCGCGAGGGTGGGCGACACCTTCGAGGGAAGCATCTGGAGTTCCAAAGGAAATTCCTCAGGTAACTCAGCTGTTGCAACTGGTGGTAGCTACAGCTGTGCAGAAGATGAACGGGTGGTTGGCAAAGGCTACTGCCTGGGCAGCGCGGTGGAGATTCGAAGGTGTTCCATTTTACCCAAAGAGGAGAGAAACTGCCGCTACACAGAAGAGGCCATTGGCCCGAGTAAGGTTGTCGGCAACGGGTACAGTTTCAGTGGACCCATTCAAGTTCCCAACAAGAAAGACGAAATAATGATGTATGGAGTCAGAGAAGTCAATTTAAATGGCATTGCAGGAAGCACAGAAATGGAGATGATAAGTGATGCAAAGACCACCGCAAGTGACTTGAAGGCCAGCATGCCCTGGAAGTCGGAACCCAACGAAAGCTGTTTCCTCCAAAGCACACCCCAAGAAGAGGCCTACCACAGCTTTCTGGGGGCCATCAGTGAACCGGTTAAACCGGAAAGCACAGAGCTTCATCATCAACATAACAACTTTCAATGTGGCTTTCTTGAAGGCCAAGGCCCCGACTGCTTGAGTCCTGACCACCACGGGTCTGAAATGGGCTCCCCGTGTGCCAGAGGAGTTGACCCCTGCATTGTGAAACCAGAGCTAGAGGTGCCACTTATCGAAGGGAACCGCGGTGAACGCAAACAGAAGAAGAGAGATCAGAACAAGACGGCAGCTCACAGGTATTGCATTTTTAGTCACAGCTATAACAGTATAGATTTTTTTTGTATGAGTGAGGTTCCAGGTACTAATCTAAACAGATTTGGTTGCTTATGGGATTTTTTTTAAAACCTTTTTTGTAAATAAAAGCAAGGAAATAACAGCTTGATTTGTCAATTCTTATTTACTAATATGACCTTTTTTATTTTTTTACTTTTCCGACAGATATCGTCAAAGGAAGCGAGCGGAGTTGGACTCGCTGGAAGAACAGCTTCATGGTCTGGAGGGCAGAAACCGCGAGCTACGAGACAAGGCAGAATCAGTGGAACGAGAGATCCAATATGTGAAAGACCTCCTGATTGAGGTGTACAAGGCCCGCAGCCAACGCCTTAAACAGGAAGCCAGCGGCTGACCAAAAGTTTGACCGCCTGACAATGGCCCTGCAAGTAGAATTGTTAGCAGTCTGCAAGGCAATGAAATTTGAGTTGGAATGTTTTCGGACTGAATGTGTTCTTTCTTAGAATGTGTTGGTGGAGGTTGTACTATTGCACGCTATTCGATCATTCAATTTTCGTTACAAACTGACAAAGTCCATCCACAGCTGCAGCACAGACATCCGCTTAAAAAAAACAGCTCCAGATCGGTCAATATGCACTGTGATTAGGTCTCGACTGCAATGACAGCCGTTTGTTTATTATGTGTCTAAACGGGTCATCTTCTTGTTTCCATAAATGAGCTTTAACAACAGAGCGTTCAGGAACGACATATAGTAACACCGGATTATCATTTATTTAGTAAAGGCTGCAAGGGAATATCACAATTTTAGCATATGACCTCCACTTATCTTAATTTATTGTTTTGTTTATTTTTAATAATTATTTATCATTTATTGTACAATAAAAATAATAAAGTACAATAGAAAAGTACAATATTTGTAGTTCCTACTATCGTTACTCTTCCATATATTAAAAAAGAAATAAGCACTGATATTGAAAGCAATCTGTTTGTTATATATATTGAGTTTCAGGGGAAGCGCTTCTTAAAATGAATTTCCCTCAGGAATAACTAACCTGATCATGTGTTTTTAAATGCCCAATTTAGATTTAGAGTTCTGCAGCTCAGGTATACAATTTATGTCCAAAGTCATGGAGGTATGTCAGTTTGTAACTCGATGCTGAAGATATGGCACTGCCTAATGTTGTGTGTGTTGGTTTTCTGTACTTTTGTTCTTGCATGCTGAAGATTTCATGGCTCTTGAAAAAAAAACGTTTTTGTCTGAAAGACATGTTGAACATTTCTGCAAAAGTCTTTCTTGCTTAAGAAGTCCTGTTTTATATTCTCTTGGCTAACACATTTCATTAGAGATGAATGAGTGGAATTTGATTCACAAACTGCTGTTTGGCCCAATGTCTCTGCTGTTATTGCGACAACAATCAGGGTTTGTGATTTTATAAAGCTTGTTTGCTCTAATGTACCAGTGTGTGTTTGGGGACAGCAAAGAAATCTTTTTAGTGATCCAGCTTTTTTATAATCACTGGAATGATTGTGGTGGCTTTAGATTATCTTACAATTGCAGACTCCCAGCTTCTCAGCAATATTTCATCAACGATGTAAATGATTTAAGTTAAGATTTTTGTAATTATGATCATGTACAATCCTTGACAAATGTTATGATTTTCATGTTTACAATTTAGTCATTTTCAGAAGTGTATCCTGGCAGCTTGTCTAGTCACTCTGATTTTTTACTTTCCTCCAATAGGGGACATATAACAATTACAAGAACGAACAAATACGCCGCAAATCTGTCCTTTTCTTTATGGTATTTTTCCCAAAGTGTCTGTGTACCTTAAAACGTAGCAATATTTCAAACATAATTGAATTCCTCTAAATAAACTTGCTAGATAATAACAGAGCTTACGACATCCATTTCTAATATACGTTCCTAATGGCGTTATACAATCATGTTAATGAATTATAGCTTATTATTCGCTGTGTTGTACGGTCATTATGTGAAGTTGAGATATACTTTTTTTAACCCTGAATTGAGGCACACGATTTTCAAGTTTACACCAGCTATAATACTAAGACAAGTCATTTTGTACGAGGCATTTCGATGTATCGTCTTCGATTAATTACCTTGTGTTTTCCTGTTACTTCATTGAGTCAAATAAAGTGATTTGTGTCAGCAGCAGTGCATGTCGGCGATGATTTTTAGAGCTTAATCGGTAGACCTCGAGTTTAACGGATAGAGTTTATCCCTTGTTTGGCCGGAGAATAGTTGACAGCTTTAGAAGCCGAATATGTGGAGCAGCGCTGCTCTGTATCCTCACTAATCCACGCTGTGGAAAAGGTTTTAGACAACACTGAAATTAAACCATAGGCTGTCCGTGTCAGTTTCACGTGTGTGTAAAGAAGAATATAAGAAACAATATTAATATAAACTATTTTTTATTATAACATATAAAATGTCTTATTTATATAGGCTATCATATCTGTTATCACCATAGCTTCATAACGGTTTTTATAGAGGAATTTTCTCGCCTTTCTTCAACCACAAAAAGAAAAAAGGGGGAAAACAGAGTGAAACAAATGTTCAAGGATTAGACAATTAAATTAGTCTTCTTTTTCTTTCGCGTCAAAAGCTTTATTTCACGTCGATCTCTTCATTTTTTTTTGTGGCTTTCGTTTTAATATTTTTGTTGTATGTTTTTTTTAAGACGGTGAGCTCAGATTGTTGTTTTTTCCTCGCATAGTCTACTGTAAAGCGGCAATTACATTACCAGACATCTACATGCTAAAAAAATTGTATCCCGTCAAAATGTCAGTAGATGCCGGTTTTTTAAAAAGGAAATCTTAAATAAATAGTTTTGTAAAATGTTAACATTTCCCCACATACGTGCTATTAAATTCGCAGATGTTTTAAGAACTCCTTACAGTTTTAAATAAATATTTCGAAAGGTATTTTACTGTAACACTCAACAAATTTTCGTCGATAAGATACAATATTTTGCTCTTACAGTTTAGCCTACAGTCTCTCGTCACGTCTCATAATACGCAACAAGGTTTTTTACTGTTAGATACTTCGGAATTTGTATGCCTATATAATTACAATTCATAGGCATACAAATTATAAATAATTTAACTTGAATTCTACAAGACAATTTCTTCAAAATGCTTATCTGACAGGTAGCTAGATGCATAACAAGCGAAACGTCGTTTACTGGAATTTGACAGATAAAATAACCGCCCAGGTACATAAAATGACAGTATGACAAATAAACGAAAATTAAAAGCAAGGCACATTTATGAAATATTGCGTAATTCTTTTTAGTAAGGGATTTGTGTAAAAGAAAAAACACAAAAAAGTCCAACTAATGAAATGATAAAGACAGGCGAATCCGTGATTTTCACATTTTTTTCGTACGGATTGCAGATTGAAATCCAAAATTGCCACATTTTCCCAGCATAGCCTATACATTTATAATTTTGTAAATATTTTTGGATTTTCCGGTCATTTATATTTTACATATTTATTATATTCAAAAACTTCCAGGCTGGACAAATAGATAAAAATACTGTATAAATGCGGCTTTATTCAAACAAAACATAACGGTGTGAATCAAACAGGAAAGCATTTAAAACAACAAATAAATCTACAAAATGATACAACGCTACAGATTGTGGATACATTATGGGATGTTTTTGAGTTACTGTTAATTTTTCAAAATACAAATTCATTTTTTCAGTGAATTTCTTTTGATCATAGATCAAATAAATATAAACACAAGCAGCTTTCCTAGCCACAGAAGAATGCTGCAACACATTAATTGTAAATGTTAGTATCCGACTATCCATCCACATTTACTCATGAACGATCTATAGGTAAATACATTCTTTTTCTACACACAAACTGTAAAGTTGGGGTCTATGGTTTTCCTTCAAGGGTCCCATCCAACTTGCTGACAAGCCATTGATAATCCCTGTGAAATGCAGAGCTTTGGGATGTGTGACAAAGTTTTCTTCCTGCATCTAGAGACCTCAGAGCCTTAAGGAAGGGAAGAATGAGAAAATGACAGTAAGGACTTTTTCACCTGCTTTTTCTGTCTTTCAATTTTTTTGCACAACTGTCAAAATGATGCAATATAGCAAAAAACAGCTCAATGTTCATTTTGCTGCACTGTTTGCATATGGCTTATAAAGAACTGCACTCTTTGCACTCACACAACACACAGCATTTTGGGGGAAAATATATAATATTTAATAATCTTGTTAGATAGTAGTTTCGGCTGGTCCCCAGTGATATTACATAAAAATCCAATAACTGTCTTAATTTAGTTGGCGGGTAAAAACATCTAAATAAGTTAGTCCAAACTTATTTACACTGCTCTTACCTGCAGTAGTGTGTTTTGTTGGCTAAACACACGCAGAGTGGCCACAGCTGCCCGTCGCACTGCATGATGGGAATCATCACAGGCTGTCTGGAGAAGCAAGCGTGGCGCGTCTGCGCCAAGGAGCGCTCCGTCCCCTCCGCCGATAACAGCCAGTTTACCCAAGGCCCCACAGCAGTGCTGTCGAATTACATTATCATCATCTGATAGCAGAGACAAGAGGGGAAGGGCTTCTCCTATGGCAACCTTTTTCCATATGTCTCCCACACTGTTACCAGCTTTTCCCTTTAAAGCAGAAGAACCTTCTGGCAGCCCTCCCCTGATACCCTCCAATACTGGTATTCGCCTCCATTTTTCACGTGCTCCTTTTTTACTCTCAGTTGCATTTTTAAACCTGGGAGTATTTAAATCAGTTTTTTCAATTAGACTCAAGCAGTTTCCCACAGCTTTGCATGCACTCCTACGAACAGACGGAGCGGGATCACGTAGGCAGCTCAACAGGTCCTGGAATATCTGTGGATCAAGGATCCAGCTTGGATCAAACTCGGATTCACCTGATATCAGGTGGCCCACCAGGCTACAACATGCACTTCTGATTCCGTCATCTTGATGATGCAATGCAAGTCGTAGATGGGTGGCTTCCACATTAAGAGAAGCACGAGAGTGATGGGTGAGGTAAGGTGTGAGTTGGGAGAGAAGGATAAGAAGTTCCACCGCACAGCCGTAAAGAAGTTTGCTTTGTAGCAGCACAGCCAACAGAGAACTTGCCGTTCTACCTTCTGCCTCTGGGGAGGGTATTTGCGGTGCCATGGGGACTTTGGGGTGATCTCCATTTCTCCTACTATATTCATTGCATCTCCTCAGCTCCTCCAGGCTGTCTATAAGCCAGCTGAGGTTACTTCCTTGCTGAGCTGAGAGATCTTGGAGATGGTCTGTAGAATGGTCATGGAGCTCTAAACTGTCCATAAGCACCTCTATGCAACCACTTTGCTGCTCTAATCTATCCCTAAAAAGTTCAATGCTCGGGTTTTGATATCTCTTGGTTTTTGGTTGTGCTAACATCTCCCTTAACTTCTCGGTTTCGCTGGTGGACAACTGACATTGAGTCTCTGGCGAATCCTTTTTTGTTTTAGGTGTACCTTTAAGTTGGTCTATCCTCTTTCTAGACTTAGCTTTGATCTGATCTATCTTGGTTTTCTTTGCATTACTGTTGCTCCTGAGTTGCTCCACACCATTCCCAGAGTGGTTAAGAGTGTGTTCTGTTCCATTGTCAGACTTTTCTGTGTTGTAAGGGAGGAAGCCACAGGCCTGGGCTGCGCTGATAAGACACGGAGCAGTGTGCTGTGGGTCAGATAGTAGCAGGCGATTCGAAAGACACAGAGGAAGCTCCACAAGGGCCACGGGAAGAGTTTGAATCATCTGACCAAAGACACAACACAGCAAAAAAAGGAAAGTGCAAAAATTTACATTTAATATAAGCAATTAAAACTTGACTGCAACAAGAATTCTTTTAAATCACACCTTCATCAATCCAGGAACTATATTTGACCTACGATACGACTGCACAACAGACACATGTTTTTCAAGGGGCAACCTCAGAGAGAAGGGGATGCAGAGGAGATGACAGCTCATCACTGACAGGCTGTTTATGTCTGAGTCACCCCAAAAACACCCACTCTCAAGCATCGCAGTGCTGCTGAAGGAAGAAATGAGATGTGCACTGTGAAACCTATTGTATTGCTTATTACCATGGTAAGATTTGAGATAATGTTTGAGGTCCAGCTCACCAATTGGTCGTAAGAAGGTGACTGAGGGCAGAGGAGCAGTTTGTAGAAACATTTGAGATAAGATCCACACAGTTGTATGGATCACTTGAGAAAACCAATAAAGCAAGAGAGAGTAACACGTACAGACCTGCCGGGTAAAGACAGACCGACGTGTGTGATCGAATTACTGGAGTATTACAGCTGCAATGTATTAAGTTAATGTTTTCAATGATGTTCAGTACCATTAGCAGAGAAGTGGGCTCCCTGAAGAGTTGTGTTCTCCAGTGCCGCGCTCACTTTAGTCCACAGGCACGGCCAAAGCTCCCAGCTCTGGAAGTCGCACAATGAGCTGCTTTCACACTTTTATCAGTGGGAGGAAAAAAGTGTGGATTAGATGGCACGTTCACCCACGGATTTGAGAACAATTAATGTGAGTGGAATTACCTCAGATAGTCTGTAGAGAATCAGTGACAGAAGGCCATCACAAATGCCCCAGCCTGCAGGTAAAGGGTTGTGAATCTATGTGAAAGAGAGGGAGAGAAGAGTGTGTTGGTGCGTGACTTCACTGGATTTCATCACATCGATGACATTAATTACTTCAAACAGAGTTAAGCATTATTCACAGTATAAATAATAGAATTGTACCTCTGCTGTGTCTGTCAAAATATTCTGCAAAAAGGCTGCAAGCCTTTCCGTGCTGACATTCGCAGATATACCGCGGCGAGCGAACAAGGTTAAGACTGCTGTTGCCAAAAGCTGTAGGAGAGACCACAAAATCTCCTGTAATCCAAATGAAACCAGACATCCCACCATCGTTGGACTTGATTTTACCGGTTTAAAAGTGTTTTTGACACAAACTAGAGAGAAAATCTTACCGCTGTACGTTTCGGGTCTCGACAGAGAAATACTGATATAAATAGCTGACAGAGATCCTCAGCCCTGACGAGAGAAATATTTTTCATAAAATACCACTCATATTAAAGTTTCATTAAAGCCTAGCAGCAGTTTGAATAACAACAGCCGAACCAAGTATTCTGCAATTATCACTAAATATTCTTTCATTTTATAAAAGAAACAGCAGATTTACTTAAAGAATTAGTTCACCCCCCAAAAAACTGGCATCATTTATTCACCAACAATCCAGATTCAAGATACAATTTTTGAAGTAATGTCCTCCCCACGTTTCCCATGCAATGAATGTGATGGAGGACTGAATGACATAATACACCATTAAAGCATCATAAAATCTATCCAGCAAATCCTAAATCATTTTAAGTAATTTAACAGCTTCACATTCAGTGATAGTGTTAAATGTTGTGACCAGATCACTGACAGTGAGTTGAATTTAAAGACTAGACCATGTTTGTGAATGAATCATTCACAGTTTATGAACCATATCAACCGATTCATTGAGAAGAATTGACTGAATTCTTTATTCATGAATTAATGATAATCAATCTTATTTTAAACATGCATGCAGAGGGGGAAAGATAGGTTTTTATTTAAAGTTATTGTTTGGCTTCAGAATACTTGGAATAGACCGCTTTCATATTTTTTTATGGTCATTATGAAGCTTGACGGCCCAAGTCCTCATTCATCATTTAAAAAAATAATGATTGGGTTTGGATTGACATAATAGGAAAGAAAAAGACGTCAATATTCTTTTTTCAAGAAATTCAATGTTAATGCAAAAATTATTTTAGCGTGGAAAGCTACAATTAAAAAGTGAATAGGTTACAATAAAATACATTAATAAAACAATACCTCCTCGCCTTTATCTCCCAGTCCGGGCTCTTTTCCAGATACATTATGAGCACACTCATCAGATCTCCCAATAGGATTTCACCCTGCGACTCCTTTAAATAACAAACAAACAATCCAAATAACATAATATATATAATAACTTTTATTTTCCGAATATTTCACCTTTGAGAGCAATGATCTCCGCCATTGGTTTATTTACAAAATTCTGAAAATTTATTTTACTGTAATCCAAATAGCTTGAAGACATTCTCCACTACAAATCACACTGCCTTACAATTTTTATTTGTTTAATGCATTTATTCTTTGCATCATTTAAGTCACACTAGAAGATGCTTTGTGTGTATTTTTCAAACCTGCATTAGATCAGGAATGTTCAGGGTGTCCTCGATCAGGCTGAATAGTAGATGAGGAAGCTCCAACTCCTCGCCCACTTTGTCAACATCTCCAGGCTGACCGCTCTGAATAATTTTCCTGAGGACTTTTAGTGGCTGTAGAATTGAAGAGGGCTCTTCACCCTTTTCGACCATCAGCTGGACAGAGAAGTGAGTATTTAATACATCCACTTACCCAAATGAAACAGCTACACTTGCGGCATTTTAACCTATGAAACCTACCTGTTTTTTGGCTAAGAGAAGTTTGGTCTTTAATCTCTGAAGGATGGCAGGTTTAACAGAGGTCAGATCAGCAAATTCAGCCAATTGCTGCCATTCATAATCACTGTCAACATCTTGTTCCTTAATGATGGACAGAGTAATATTTAAATGGGACATCAGTAGTGCGTAACAGATGTGGTGGTTACACCCAAAAGATGTATACACAGACCTATGTAGATATATAGTAATTATATGTATAAAGTTGAATACCTCCCCAACTAGGAATATGAAATGTAAAATTAATATAACCACAGCCAAGTCGTTTAACTCTAAAGGGACAAACCTCACTGTCCATCCTGACAGAAGCCAGACTGGTCCGTGCATGTCCAACTTGCCTGGGTCCCACTTCTACTGAAGGGAACTCCCTTTCATAGTCTCTACTGATCTGGCCTTTATGCGGAGCAGAGCACACCCTAAAAACAAAAAAGGGAAATGAGGGAGCAGGCAAAGAATCATTTTATAGATGTTGTACATAAATATTTAAGTTGTCTATATGGTCGGGTTATTTGTGATTTGTTCGAATGGATTTTCTTAAGTGATTGTGTATCAGACAGCAATATACATATTTATGCTTAGCATGAACATGTCTTAAACTATTTTAGTGCTCTGCAGCAGGTCTTATAATTTATCATTTTCATGCTGGTAAAAAACTATTTTCCTTACTGTATTCTTGATATGCCCTTGATTAAATTTATAGAACAGCCTCGGCCTAAATTTTCCAATTTCAAATTCTACATGAAAATACTACCTGGTAACACTGTTGTCATTTGCTTGATGCTGATTGGTTGCTGGCTGAGATGAATTTTGATACACTGAAAAGGTGCTGCCCAATGAGTGGGCAGTGGTGGGGGCTCCTCCAGCAGAAGCTGTCTTACAGCGAGGCTGACTGGTGCGGGCAGCTTTCCCAGCTATCTCCTAGTAAACAAGACATATTTTTTTCCACTGCCATTTTACATAAATGGACACTTTGAAAGCTATTTCGGGATAATAAACCAATCCTTTCACATTACATAACACTGTAAATTTTCACAAATAACATTACTTCAACAACATTAGCATCATTGTGATTTACATAAACAGTTTATCTCACTAAAAGTGTCATAAATTAGAAAGACATGCGGAAAATCTCATCCATAACCTCTGAACACAGGAAGCCATGAAAAACAAACTTCTTTGTTTATAGCAGCTGTTGTTGACAGATGTAGTATGAGTTTACCAGTCTGTTATTCCTCTCTTTTTCTCTGAGCTCTCGAGCTTTGCGCAGTAGTTTGCCCTCTCCGCTACGTGCCGTCGTCTTCTCTGCAGCCTGCTGCTGCTTCAAGGCCTGTACATCCGGGCTTGGTGTTACTGTCAGGGGGTTGCTCGAACCCTCATCTGACACAACTGTCAAAGCAAACAGCACCATGTTAGAAAAATCACAGACTGATCACATGGAAATTCATTAGTATTTTATCAGGTGACTAATTTGTAAGACGTACAAAATGTACTTTTAAATAACTGTTACTGATGCAAAAATAGATTGTAGGCTACTTAAGAGTATGAATGAGATCAAATTCGTATGAATTAGCCACTTGTAAAATAGTAACGAATTGCTGGGTATGAATTATTTATTCGGTTTTTTATTACATTTATTTATGTTTATTGCTAGCCAATTACAAAACTATGTAAATCAGGATTTTGGTAAGAGGTTGCAAAAATCACAAACCTCAAATGAAAAGCCCATAAAATAAAACACAGTCAAAAGTGATATAACTCAACAAGTACATAGAACTCTTCTGATGATTTTAACAGCGCTGGTCCAGAAGAACTTCCTTAACTTCTTTAACACTCCACAAACGTTTGATCAAAATACAACCAATAGAATATTTGTAACCAATTTAAAGTTAAACAAATATCTTTACGATTATGTATTTATAATTATATATGCAAGGTTAAAAAAATACAAAATAGGTTCTTGCAAAGTGGTCTATATATATAATAAATACATTATATACATAAAACCATTATTTTCTTAATGCTAATTATCTCTTCACCTTTTGTTGATTAAGAAATAAAAATGTTTTAGTACTTATATTGTACCCTACTTTTCCAAAAGTATTTAATATGTTCAAAAACATTTATATTAATTAAAACTGCAATTCACAAAGATATTTGCAGATATTTGCACAAAATGATAAAGTGCTAAGTAGTAATTACTTAAAACTCCATCTGCAACAAAAGGGTGATGAAGCAGGTCAGGCCATGAGAGTCTCTGCTGGGGATCTTTTGTCAACAATCCCTTTAAAAAACTCTACAAAAAACACACACAAAGGAAACATTAAATGGAAATATAGCCTTCCTCTAAAAACATCAATCAATGAGTTCCATCATTACACAAATTTAATGTCTTCATGCAGGAAGTATATTACACAGTACCATACAGTCTTGGCTCATGTTCTCTGGCCATTTTACAGGGTCTTTCACAATAAGCTGCACCAGCTGAAAGATGGAGTTTGTGTAGAACGGAGGCGCCCCCGTGTGGAGCTCATAGAGTATGCAGCCCAGAGACCAAAGGTCAGCTGAGTGGTCATAAGGTTTCTCTTCCACAAGCTCTGGGGACATGTAGAGAGGAGTCCCCTTAATGGAGGTCAACACAAGGGTGGACACGCTCATGGCACGAGCAAATCTGAGAAGAGAGACCACTATTCAAGATCATTAAATTATCTATCCACTCTGTTTTTTATTCCCGGTTTCCCGGACAGGGATTAGAATCAGAATCAGAAGGAGCATTATTACCAAGTATGTTTACATATACAAGGAATTTGACTTGGCGACAGGAGCTTAGTGCAGAAGAATGTGTACACGTGGTGCAAACATAGTGCAAATATATATTGAGATAGAAAAAATGAGAATTAAATGCACTACAGTGTATACAAAAACTGAAAAAAGAATATAGACAAAAGAACAACATATAATTGTTTAAATTAGTGTGCAGATGTGTTATTTACAGGTTTAACCTATTGTTTCTTACAATGTACCGTTCCAGAGCTATGTGCAAGTGTGCAATGTGCAATGTGATGCACAGTGTGTAGTAAGAGCTTTTAATTGTTCAGGTTGAGTATAGCCCGCGGGAAAAAACTGTTCTTGTGTCTGGCTGTTCTGGTGGTCGGTGCTCTGTAGCGCCGGCCAGATGGCAACAGTTGGAAGAGGGAGTGAGCTGGGTGAGTGGGGTCTAAAGTGATTTAGACAAGTTCTAGACTAACATAAATGCTAGAGCTGTCCAAACCATTAAAAACTTGCACTGCCATATCTTAAAATACATCATTGCTTTTGTGTTGTCTCAAAATGCACAAGTAATCTTTTTAGTAAGGCATGTTTGGTAAAACATCAAAAATATCCTGATTTACAACAAAGAGTTACTAAAGTAGTTTGAAGCTATTGGTAATTCTTACCCAAAGTCACAGAGCTTTACAACTCCTCCTTTTCCCAGCAAGATGTTTTGTGGTTTCATGTCACGGTGCAATATGCGATGTGAGTGTAGATAGTACAGGGCAGAGACAAGCTGGCAGGCTATTTCACGCACCTACACAAAACAACCCCAATATGATGAAAAGTTAAAAAGTGCAGATAAGACAGTTGGACATTCAAGTTAGACATCTGATGATCAAGTGTGCTAAAGGTCTGAGCAACATTTTGAGCAAATACATATAATGTTTATTTCCTATTTAAACATTTTATGCATTAGTATATTATTATTGTTATTATTAAATACAACCCAGGCTCTAACATAATAGTATTTACATTTATGCATTTGGCAGACGCTTTTATCCAAAGCGACTTACATTGCATTATCCTATACATTTATACATAGGTATGTGCAATCCCCTGGGATCGAACCCACAACCAATGCTCTTACCACTGAGCTACAGGAAAGCAATACAGAATGATATCAAATGCTAAAAAAGCAAATATGATTCTAAACCCTAAAATTGCCCCCAAAGTGGTTCTAAACAATAAATGTGTCATCTCTGAATGTATACAAATACACTACATGTTATTAATCTACATGTTTGTTACTGGTTAACCGTGACAGTCTCACTGCCTGTCTGATGTACCTGACCCTCAGGTAAACTCCCATCATCTTCCAGGATCTGAAACAGCTCACCCTCTGCATACTCCGTCACCACAACTACCTGCCAGAGGAAAACATGCACTAGTTATTCCAGTGACACACATTCACTCCTGTTTTATAAGATGTTCCCACCGATACTTTTTCGGTTACATATTTAATAATGCCATGATCAAAGTCACAACTGGTTCTGTCCTAAAGCCAACAACCCAACGTCTCAACACATATTACATCTTGCCAACAAGAATTATTCCCTAGAAAATTTGAATGTGGAAATTGTTATCCCTGGAAGCTATATTTTCTTGCAAAAAGCAGTTATACTGCAAGTACCGGGTTAAAGCAGCGGTGGAAATGTAACTTGACTTGTCGTGACAGCCGTACCTCTCTCTCTGTCTCAAAGCTGTCTAAAAGCAGTACTATGTTGGCATGTTTAAGCCCCCTCATGATGTCAATCTCTCTTTTTAAACTGCGCAGATCCTTCTCTGAGCGGCCGACTTTGGGAATGAACTTCAACGCCACGACCTGAATAAATACAAGAGTCGACGTTACTCGTGCAGAGAGGTAATAAAGTGTTTTATTAAATGACATGCCAGCCTACGGGGACTGGAAGAGAGGGAACAGCTCTCACCTGGCCGCAAAACCTCCTGCGGCCTTTAAAAACTCGCCCGAAGGATCCTTCTCCGATAACCTCCAAAATATGATACTGATCCATTATGAACAGCGCTGAGGAATTTCCCGTTGATGATTGTGGCGAGTTAGCAAAATGAAGACGCAGTTAAGGTTAAGCACATTACGCACGGTTATATTTACGCAGTTTTCCCCTCGTGTCTTGTTACACCGGCGAACAGGTCAAAACTGAACATATCAGACTAGCCAAAATGGACAAACTAGGCTAGCGGTTTGGCTTAGTTAGTGCACCGTTTTTATAAGATGAACTGTAACTTATCATTTGATCCATACGACAACAGAAATAACAGTGCCCTTTTTTTCACCATTTTGTACTCCCGGGTCTAAACTGGACTATAAGACTTGTACAAGTAACAGTCATCTCTAAGAAAATGCTCTCAATGATCACACATCAAACGTTGATAAACTTCAGAAACTTTGACGGTCTGCGCAGAACAGGAATACAAAACACAACGCGCCTAGCAACGCCGCGGCACAGTAAACGAAGCCTGTAGAAAAAGACTACGATTTAAAAAACGATCTTCTATCTTATGTGTTTTCAACATACGTTCGTCTTGTATTTATCCCTTGGGATCTTTTATAGGTTAATAAACCTGTGACATACTGGGAACAAAGCTCCATGGTGAGAGAAATTAGAACAGGCGATGTGTTAAAGTCCTCAATAGCCATGTCGCTCCGGGGGCCTTGGGCTTAACAACGAAGTGGCGTCCTAGCAACCTGCCTCACAAAGAGAGCTCAGAATACATTCATTTAATTCTGAACGTAAAAAGAACAGCAAGTCTACACAATGAAGGGTTTGTTTCTGTACTGTTCTATAAACACGACACACTTTAAATGTTATTCAACCACAAAACATTTTATTTTTAAATGCGGTATTCCTGACAACAGACTAATCTAACATACGCGTTGTTTAAAAAAGTTACTTGCTAGCCATCATTTCCATTACCCATCCTCTCAAAAGTGTTCTTTGGTACTGTTTGATTTAAGATAATTTACTTTAAGGATTGGTGTTACAGTTTACCAAAAACAAAAAGACAGAAAAATAAGTGGATTCTTTCCAATTCATTCCAAATTGGACAGTAAATATGTATAAGTTTAAAGCATGAACTGAACTATCTGCACATATCTTTGTTTTATCTTCGTGCCGTATAAAGAGTTAAAAATTGGTTTGTGACTTCAATATTTCTTAAGGAGGTCATCTATACCATGAGAAATAAACATATTCTCACACAACAACACACATATACAACTATATTTATGTTATATTTATGGCTATCATCTCCTTATTGTCTCCACAGAGGCTGCATAATCACAATTGAACAGTCCACAGTCCATGTAAAATGCTTTTGTTTTGACACTTCTGCGTCTCAAAAAGCCCTCCTAGTCTCATATGACAACCAGGTGCCGGTTCCATCATCTTTTGCCCAGGATGTTGTGTCACTGAGAGACACTTCTCCACCGCTAGCCTCCTCTGAGGTGACAGGTGTCATCTTCACCACAGCCAGATCTCCAGGTGTTGTCATGTATGGTGGGCAGGAGTAGCTGGAGGCAGAGGTGTAGGAAGCCGCTGAGTAGGGAACGTCTTCCAGAGGCTGCAGAGTGTAAGGCTGAGAGCTGGATGGGATGGAGCTCCCGCTGCGGCCTGACGATAGACGGTACGGCGAGGAACCGCCAGAGTCAGGCCCTCCCAGAGACGGTGAGTCTGGCACTGGGGTTGGGCCCTCAGGACAAATGACTTCTGGTTGACTGACTGGATCCTCAGCTGGCTGATCCCAGGGGTCTCTCTATAACATATAAAGGGGAAATGATCAGAAATAATGTAACAAACTGTCATGCTAGTTCTTAATTACTCTTATTTTATTAATAATGCAGAGAATAATTTAGTTGTAGGACTACCAAGAGTAGGTGTGACGAGGCCTCTCCAGTTAGAGATGGCAGTAGTGTTGGTAGTGTAGATGGTGGAAACAGTGCCCCTCCACTGGTGGTATATGAAGTTGGCCCTCTGTAATCTCCATAAGAGTCAGGGTTGTAGTAGCTGTCAATAAAAGAGGGGTAACTGGAGGGGTGGTCATAAGTAAAAGCCTTGCTTCCCAGCGCTGAAGAATACGTATCCGGAGAATACTGCTTCATGGGATGGCAGAACTCTGAGTCTGGGAGGAAGGGTCTTCTCATACTGTAGTAACCAGGAAGCACATGAGATCCTGCAAAAAGGAAGCAGGAAATTAATTTACTGTAGCTCCCTGTGACCAGGTGAATTAACACTTTCAGCGGGTACATCTTTCAGGTCTGTTAACAACCTAAATTTGATCAAGATGAGCAAAGATGGACTCACCAGGCATTGGCACAAAAGCTGTCTGGGATGAACTGCCGCTTGTCTGAAAACCAAACAGTCATTGTTATTGCCCCATCTCAGTGTGTCTATGTGCTTAAGTGTGTGTGTTCTCACAAATCATTCGAGAATATGTGATGACACACACAACGGATGAATCCCCACATGCGATGTAAAGGTGAAACACAGAAACCCTGGTGGGCTCCTTTGTTTTTTGCCTGACTTCAAGTCAGAGAGAATATAGAAAGACAGGAAGGCTTAGGTTCTAATGCTTGTTCTGTTGAAAGCCAGGCAAATCATGTGGGAAGATATTTGAATATGATTTGCCAGTGTCACAACAGTGCTCCCCCCTTGCACCATGTGTACACTTCCCTCCGGTGGAGTGTGTAGCCTTCTCATGAGATTTTGTCATAAGGATCTGAATCATTGGATGACTGGGAACATATCCCAGCTGACTCTCGGAAAAATGCAGCAGAATTAAGTTCACTGGTTTTGTAGATATCAGTCTTCATTATATACTTTAGGATATGCTACATTAAGAGGCACATCTGCAATGGTATTTGTCACAGATTGTTTGAAAAATGGTTGTGCAATTAAACGTATGTATTTCTTGCACAATGATTCTAGCACATTTCAAAACATCGAATATATAATTTGTTTTTTTTTACTTGGCCATATGTTGAAGCCAACCACCCCTCGTAAGAATTTGCATGAACGGACTGGTCCATTAGTTTTAGTAAGGGTACAAAACAAAAGCAGACAGCAGCTCGCACAAGGGCCGTCTGTTTTGTTGTGTTTGGTAGCAAATCCCTCAGTGATGACCTCGGTTTAGGCTTGGGTTTAACCGTCTACTGGTAACAATGCCTGTCTGTCTTCTTTCAGGAAGACAGATCTGATTTTGGCAGGTGTGGCTGATACTTATCTGTTCAGACTAACAAGGGACATTTCAAGCATCGATGATGGATAACTTTCAGATACGTCTAATGCTAAACATTCTGTGCAGAATATTTTTTGTTTGCATTGTGTGAATAATTTTTTTTTGTTGTAATATTGAGAAAACACTAAAATAATCACTTATAGGCATGGGGTGATCAAGTACATGAACAATGACTTACACTGAATCTGGGTGCAGTTGTTTGTCTTAATCGCTTTTCTGCTAGAAGGTCTTTGACAGTATGCTTGACTCTCACACCTTGGTATACTCTCTTGGAATACTCTGTGTGAAGAAAAATAACAATTTTATGTCTTTTTTAAAGACATGTCTTCAAAAATGATTGGAGTCACATTCTCTAAAAAACGCCATCTGGTAGACAAATTAATCTGACTCATAATTCAAACAATTTTAAATCATATCAGTAGTTGCTATTACAAAAACAGTTGTTTTGAGCTATACAGAGAAAGATCTGTTATACTTTAGCAAACACTTAAACAAAGAAAACAGAATGTAAGAAAAAATACATATATATTAAGTGAAACATTGTAAATATAGCAGGGCAAATATTTCATAAACCCGCTGATTCTGCTCCTTGTTCCTTGATAAATACAATACAGTTGTACAACATAGCAAATCTAGCGTACTATGATGAATATTATTTTAATTTTGAATTAAAAAAAAAAGAATCAAAAAGAAAATCATAGGGTTGTCTATAATAATTCCCTCTTGTTACTGTTGTAGTGTGTTTAATTTTAAGCTTTATTTATTATTCAAACTTAATTTGATCTGTTGTAATTTATACATCATGCTTTATATAACTTTATATAATAAAAACAAACTATTTTAGTTAATTTGTGTATGTTTTCATGGTAAAAAAAAATTACAAGACTACATCTGAATTGTACTGCATATTAAAGATGAAAAGTTTTATGGCTTTATTATGTAAATAGATGGATGCAACTCTTAAAGAAAAGTAATCATGCAAATAAGATGTAATATGTTTTAAACAACATTGCAATCTTTATGAATAAAAATACCTACTTTTGGCATTGCCAGTCAAAAATGTTCCATTGCTGACAAAAGATAGTGTGACTACTTCCGAGACACTGCAAGTGCTGTTGTATTTGGTGACTATTCTAGAAACCATCTCTATAGCACCTGTGCTCAGTGGTAAGAGCATGGCGCTAGTAACGCTAAAGTCATGGGTTCGAACCCAGGGATTACACATACTCCGATTCAAAATGTATAGTATAATGCAATGTAAGTCTACCAAATGCATAAATTTAAATGTCGTGAGTCAAAGTCCTCAGTTACATTTAAAACTACAAACAGATGGGAAAGAAACAAATGTTGTAGGAATGTACATCGCATGGAGTATTTCTACTGTAAATCTAAATCTAAACTAAATTCTCAGTGGGGATTCTATTTGTGGTAAACTTAAGCCTGGGGAAAAATCATTGCAAAACACTCAGGAGTTAAACAAACAAAACCATACCATCTGTCAAAATTACAGATGCATAGGTTTAAATTCAGATCCTTAGGCAAACAGCTGTTTTTATTGTATGTGAGTGAAAATATCTTAACTTATACAGTATTCTAATAGGGCCAATATGTTTCAATGCCAGACTAATAACTTCTATCTGTCTTTCTCTCAAACACACCTGCTCTGTGGTCTAGGGTGTGCACGCACAGTAATTTAGCCTAATGTTAACAGTCATAAATGGCAAAGCCCTAGGCACTTGCGAAACATTATAAGAAAGAGGCTTAAAATGTTTGCTTTGTTCTATGCTTGATGTTGCAGTTACTGGAGTGCAGCTCTCCTACATTGACATGCACATCTGTACTACAGATTTGAGCCTTGCTGAGACCTCTATTAAATGTGCATGTCAGTAACCAACATTTATAAAATATCACACACATTCTTTAAAAAAAGTATAGAAGCAAATGTCAAAACAAATGAATCAAATAAATTACCTTCAATTTATCATTATACAGTGCATTTAAAATCCACATTTCAAACAACTTTATACCATTCTCCATGCTTGCAATTTGAGGCAATATGTAAATGCATTAGAAAATAATTATTTAAATAACATGTTTCTTTTTATTAATTTTGAATGTTTAAAATTGTATTATTAAAGATAAAAACATGTTGCCTACTTTGAAGCAAAGAGGTTCCTTTTCAGTATTGCTGCATTTATGCCAAACAAAAAAGTAGCCTATTTAAGAGCAAACAATTAGGCTTTGTGATACTGTACAAAACTAACACACCAACAAGAATATATACATACAACTTTTATATAAATGTAAAACCCCAGCATCAATGTTGTTTTATCATTTAACATAAAACAAAAAAACAAAAGAAATCCTCATAGAATTTAAATAAATTCTCACCTGTCTCCATCATAATTTTGCCCGAACGCTGCAAAGTTTCTCAGATGTTCAGTTAAGTTTTCTAGTCCAGCAAAACGCATGTACCACGTTCATTATATCAAAAAAGAAAGTCGATTAAAAACCTAGGTAGACATAGGTATATGTTCAATCTCACGCACCCATATTCATACCCTTCACATCGTTTCGCTTGTGAAGGCTTCATCATTTGGATAAATGCAAATAACTGGCTTGGAGACGTTTCTCAATGATTTGCATCGACTGTAGATCAGAGTACACTATTAAGGCAACACTGTTGAAAATGGAGAAAGGCACAGCCGTATTAAATGCTTATATGATTCCAAGGAAAATGAGGAAGAAAAAAGAGGAAGAGGTCATTTTTTGTAGTTAAACACAGCAGCGAAGAATATTTTTTAAAAATCCCTGGTTCCAAAGATGCTCTTTGGATCAACTGGCAAGCAGTATTTTCATCACAATTATTGCACCTGCTGGCATGTTCAGCGATGTTCTGGATACACTACAACTGGTCTAAAGCAAAACAGTGTATACGTGCATCAAAATCAAGATGTACATTTCATAACAATCAGTAATAAATTGTAATGCAATATGTGCATTCCTTTAAATAACAATAAGCAGAATCGAAATTATTCACATTTGTGGTCATTTATACATATCATTTGTGCGTAAATATAGGATAGAGGTTTTTAACCGACTTGAATCACTCGACTAGAAGACAAAAGATAAGTTTTGTAACCTCCACTAGGCTAAAACGAAAACGAAAGTTACAAGGTGTCGTCAAACTCGAAGAAGGTGCGTACATTTTTCTCTGAAACATTTGTATGATGTTTAAACTTTAAAAAGGCATTTTACAAAGTCAAGTGGTTTAATATATATATATGTCTATTTAGAAATGAGTGGAACTGTGTTTTTCTCTGGCTGGAGGGCAGTTAAAGACCGCATCAAAACTCTGTCCGAGGACCAGCAGCCGACTACAGGTCGTGCTTACACAATGTATCACGGCACGCAGCTCAAAAACGCCGAAACCATAATCAGAAATGGGTTTGTACCCTCGAAAGATGGACTGCTCGGCGCCGGGATATATGTCAGTCGTAACATTGATAAAGCCAAGTGTTACCCGCCCAACACTGACAAGAACGACAAAGTCGTTTTCAAGTTGAAAGTGCGGGTTGGAAAAGTGAAGAAGATTGACTGTGACAATCACCCCATGCAGAAATCGTGGCACCAACAGGGGTACGATTGCGCTTGGATCCCGCCACACAGCAAGATATCCAGCATTAAGTCTGGTCGCGAGGAGGATTGCGTGTGGGACCCCGCTCGCATTACGTTGATTGACGTGGCTTGTTGCGTCGATGATACTAAACGCAAGAAGCTCAGACGGCTGATCCGCAGTCAGGGAACCGGGAATGCTTCAGATTGCGACCTCCTTTGCCACCTTTGCCACCAAGACGAGTCTGGCGAACCCCATGATATTCAGATATGTTGGAAATGTGAGGATAGAATATGTCCTTTTCAGAAAAAACACGTTTGCACATGATAATAATAATAAAGACTGAAGGAATGCTGCACTTTAAGAAATTTCCTGTTTATTGAAATGCATGGTTCTACGTTATTTTTAAATGATACGTTCTTTTTAAATTTTGTGTTATATTGTTTTGTGTGATCAATTATGACAGAAGATAATAAACAAATGTATTACATCTCAGATGTTGAACTTCGCAGTTGGTGCGGTAGAGGGCGACGTTGAGTTGGATTCAGACTTCAGATTGACAGGGCAATCCAAATGATGAAATCCATATAATGACTTTGAATGGCACTTCGAAGGGAGAACGGTGCCAACTAAAATTTAAACCTTTTTTCAACAAGGTTTTCTTAAATAATGATTTTAGAAAGGCCTAGTGCACTGTTGATGGCATTTAGCCTTTTGGCATGTGTAGTGGACAGGTTGTCACTAGATAATCTAATTAAAGTGAAGTAGATTACACCGACCTCAATGCTGATAGAACTAACATCTCAGACCGAACAACATTCTCAGCTACGACAGTCTTACACTTCAAAACTGCATTTTGGACATCTCTAACAGACGTTGAGTAATGAACGATGTGCCAGTCAATGATAGTTTAATTAGCATACAGATCATACTTCACTAAAACAGTAAGTTTACTATTACCAACTATATTTTGTATTTTCTATATGCAGCTTTATATATTTGTAAGAATATATACAGTATCATATGTATTTGAGATTTATACTGTATGTATAATGTCTTTTTTGAACGTAAAAGTGTCTTCAGTACAACAATAATGCAATTCACGCTACAACAAGGATGCTTATGTGTTTTTAATGCATTATGTTTACCTGCAGTATCAGATGCATAAAATGTGTGGCCGCTAAAACATCAACCCTTCATGTTAAAATGTGTTTAATTTTGTATTATTTGTTTATTACTTCTCTTTTCAATTTGAAATCAGTCCAGCAGAGCTCAGATTGTGAGAAAATGCCTGGTGTTGATGATGCTGGGCCAATCCCGTGGACTCTCTCTGAGTTACTGGGACAGAGGAGCATTCTGGGAGTCGTAGTTCTGATTACATGGTTGGTTTTATTCCACCTTCTGGTAAATGTGTGGCTACTGTGCATCTTTACCAGCCTTTTGGTCGTGCTTGGTGGATGGCTGGGGTCTCGTGTTGCTTTAAATGCCAACAGCCTCCTTTATTTGGAGCATTTCTTGCCCATGAGTGAGTCCCCTCATGCCCACACTTCCACAGATAGTGAGCAAAGACTAGACTGGGAGATTCAGAGCGCTGTCGATAAGGCCTTGCGGGACATTTTGCTATCATGGTACAGCAGTTTTGTTTCTAAGGGAGGGGATGAATTTGAATGGGAGGTGAGGAATGTCATGCTGGAGGCAGCTGGCGAATTAAAGAGGAGGGCAAAGCTGGTGGACAGGAGGGCATTGGCTCAGAGGGTTCTTGTGCTTTGTGGTGGCCATCTGCAGAGCTTCAGCCAGGCAAGGGAACTCCACCAAAAAGAAAGAGAAGGCAATACCTCCACGCTGTGGAGGTTGTACAGGAAAGTTGACTTGCCTCACCCTGCCCTCGCCAGTCCAGCCGCCCAGCTTCGCTATTTCAGAGCACTAGTAGATCTCCTCATGCATGTCCTCATTCCACAGTCTCACCTGGAAACAAGAACTGGTCGGTACATGGTGGGAGAGCTCATTACATGTAATGTTCTTCTGCCCCTGGTGACAAGAATATCCAACCCAGATTGGCTAAACCAGATGATTGTGGATGTGTTCACCAAGTCGACAGATGAAGAAGAAACAGTCTGTGCAAGCCCACAGCAATTGCCTCCAGCAGACCTGGAGGAATCCTGTAGCAGTTTTTGTGAACGTGACCCCCCAATTCATTTAGCCTGTCCAGAAACCTCAAGCATGCAGACAGCTTGGTCTATATCTACAGCCCCCCTTCATGATTCTTCTGAATCAAGTTTCCAAAGTCAGTGGTCGTCAGATGAAAATGTGCAGAGACGAAGAAGCTCAACGGTGCTTTTTCGAGAAAGAATGATCCAAAATACAGCCGAACTGCTTCGATCTCCATACCGCACCAGCCGCCTCTATGGACACATTGACTGCGATTTAGACTCGCCCACTTCGGAAGAGAGGAAGTCATCCATTGAGTCTCTAAAACAAACTAACTTGGAAGAGGACTCCACTGAGAATTTTTGTGACTGCATATCTCCTTCAGATTTTTGTGGCTTGGTTTGTCTGGAGGAGGACACGTTGGGTCTTTTAGGAAAGTGTTTCAAGCAAAACATCATTTCAGAACCCCCTTCATGCCCTGAGAGAACTGTGGAAGAGTCAACAGTCGGACCCCTGACTCAAACAAATGATTCCAACCCTGGAAGCCTAGGTCGGGACTTAGCTGGTTTTGAAAATATTGAAAGACCAGTAACAATTCATAACCTGCAAATTACTGGGGCATTCACAGCCAAAACGCAAAAAACCAACAACACTCTTTCTTATACTCTTTACAGTGTAAAGGTGAGATTTTGTGCATTGATAAATCTGTAAATCTTTACAATAGTTAATGCATTAGCTAACATAAACTCACAATGAACAATACTTTAAATTATTAATATTTGTTTATGTTTCATTTATAGCACTTACTACAATTTTTTTTTAATCTATTTAAAAAAAAAAGTTAATGCTAACATGATGAACATGAACAATTGTATTGCCATGAAAGGTTCAATGTGTAATTTTATTGGAGGATCTTTTAACAAAATTCGATATACAGTAATATACATACTGTAACTCTGTCTTCAAAGGTGTCTAAAGACCTTACATAATGAAGCGTTTTTATTATCTTAGAATGAGCTTTTTCTGTTTACATACACCGGGGGTCCCCTTGCATGGAATTCTCCATGTTATTTCTACAGTAGCCCTAAAGCATTGGTTCTCAAACTCTTTCATTGTACGGCCCCCTTTGTGTAGAGTGCATCGATTTGTGGCACCCCAAATAAAAACTTAGAATCATGAACTTAGAATTTTAATAAAACCATAAACAAAACTGTTATACAATGCTGGAACATCAATACTTCTGGTTGGTGGTCTCGTTTTTCTAATGTTTAATTGATAAAATTGATTATACATTTCTATATTTTATATAATTCCACAAAGTCTGTGGCCCCCTTGGATTTATCTTGGAGCCCCCCCGGGTGGCCCCCATGGCCCCCAGTTTGAGAACCACTTCCCTAAAGAGACCAACTGCTCTACAGAGCGTGTTTTATATATACCTCATCTCCTTCAGCAAGGAAGCGAAAACATGACAACATCTTAGCCCAGTGTCAGCCACTGTATAGTCTCAGTCTGATGCATAAGGCACACTTTTCTGGAAACACTTCAGAAGTCGTCATCTGATTGGTTGAATATCACAGGATTTCCCGGAGACATGTGTGTCGCGGTCTTTAACGGTCCGCCTGGAAACAGCACGAAGCCGTCTGACCTAAGAAGTAAGCTGTCGTGTTTACAACGGTTCACTGTAAAACTTTGCTTTAGTTTTGCAGCAGGTTTGCCAGCAACTTACTGTAGATTTCATTTACAATTTTGTTTTAAACATAAACTTACCTATTTCTTATATTATGTTTCATGAAACATGACTAAATATCTTAGGTCACTTTCTTGTTATGTAAATATATCGTATTTTAAGAAGTTTCAAATATTTTTTACCAAAAAAAAAGACAAAAATGCTTAGGAAGAATATATTTTTTTGCAGTGTGTTGTTCTGCTTATGCCAGTACTGACACCAGTCTCTTCTTGCTCATTTTGAATCTCAAAAGTCAGAGTTTTGATTTTGGTTAAAGTAATGTTTAACTCAAATTGAAAACAGTACTAATAGGAAAGTAATTAAATCTACAGTAAGTTACTGGCAAACCTGCTGCAAAACTACAGCAAAGTTTTACAGTGTTGCTATAAGAATTCATCACGATCGACCTAACGCTTTATTCTTAAAAGTATGTGAGGTTCACGGCATAAACTTATAATCATATGGTTGCTGTTTAATTTTGATACGTTTATGAATTTTGACCGGTCTGTTACTGCGGGAACATTTCCACTCCTCTAAACATGTTGTTAGTTCATGTTATAGCTAATGCATTTACCAATGTTAACAAATACAACGTTTTTGTAAAATCATTTTTCTAATTCATTTTACTAAAATGTTACCAAAAAATGAATACCAAAACAATGTTTTTGTGTGTTTGTAGTATGAAACTGCTGCAGATTCAGACGCATCAACTGCTGATCAAACTATCTCATATCACACAGTCAACCGGCGGTATAGTGAGTTCCTCAATCTGCAGACACGCTTGGAGGAGAGGCCTGATCTCAAGAAGGTCATCAAATGTAAGACAAATTTCCTAAAAAAATTTTGTTTGACTAAATAAGCTTTTAAATAACGAATAATTCAACATGGTATTTAAGACCTTACAGTGCCAAGCATTACATAATACAAATTGTTTTACATACCTTACAAGAAATGTAAAGTATGTAATATCATAAATGTCTGAATATCTACATGCTGCGACGAGATGTCAGCTTTTATTTATATAGCTTTCATGTGGTCATTGTGGTGCCTTAAAAATGCGTGCTTATATTTAAGATGTCAAAGGGCCAAAGAAACTGTTTCCAGACCTTCCCTTCAGCAACGCAGACACAGACAAAGTGGAAGCCAGGAGAAGCCAACTGGAATCATTCCTCAGGGTAACAGATTTCCCTTCACTGATAAAACTAGGAATTGACTGATGAATTGTGACTTTTACACAAAAACCTGGATCTAGTCTCCCGCACACCTTGTTTTTCCACACTTTTGCAGAAACTCTGCGCCATCCCAGAGGTGGCCAACAGTGAGGAGGTACGCGCGTTTCTTGCCCTCAACACTGATGCCAGAACAGCTTTCCAGAAGAAACCATCGAGTTCACGCATAGACAAGGTCTCTCTGAAATGATTTCCAACAATCTTGTTTGAGTTTAATGCTGTCACTAAATGTTTACTGGAAAAAAGACTGGAAAAGATTTTCTGCTTGTTTGTATTTGTGATATTTTTGTCATATAAACAGATGATGGAAAACATAGTGGACACTTTGAAGACGGCATTCCCACGCTCAGAGCCCCAAAGCCCAACAGACGAGGGAGACCCACAGAGAAAGTGAGAATCCTTGACAAAAACATGAATAGCTGAACGTGCTAATTTAAAATCAAATTGCTTGTGATGTCACAAATCGTTCAAATTTCAGGCCCCGTCTGAGATTTTCCAGTAAAATTGCACCTTCGCTTAATGTCCCAGACCTGCTACCTAAAGTGACATACTCGTTCAGTGAACAGTGCTCAGTGAGTATCAAATAAAGCCACAAAAATAGTCACTAACAATGTGCACACCCCACATAAGCAAATGCATTCAAATATTGATTTTGGATCATGTCTGGATTTTAGCTTTTAGGATTTACTGTACATCATCAAAGACACAGCACGTTACATCTCTCTCTGTAGGTTCTTAAAGGGTTCTCCCTGTCAGATCTGGAGGGTTTTCTGGATGAACAGGAGATGCAGGTGGATGGTGTCTTCAAGAATCACTTGAGGAGCAGAGAGGAGCAGAAACCTGTAGAGAAGAGATGGAGAGGGACAGGTAACCAAGAATTGTAAAAGCCAGTGTTGAAAACCTGTTTCTACTTTGTTCTCAAACAGGTATTGTGCTGAAATAGTAAGGGATTGTATTTAATTTAACCTGTTGTGGATGATGTACTCCATATCAAACAGGAGAGGGCAGTACCAACCAAGATAGAGATTCACATAATATTCGTGAATCATATTTTTATGACAGTTTATCTCAAATTTTCCTATGTAAGAGCAAACTCCAATGTGAATTTTACACAGCTGAATTGTGACCTGCACTGTTTTAATCTGTGTGTTTGTGATGGAGCAGACACGGCCCTGGCGGACATCGCTCTGAATATCTTGTGTTTGCTGATGAAGGACAGGTGGAGCTGGCTATGTACTGAAAACATCCATAAAACCATCAGACTACTCTTTGGCACTTTTATTGAAAGGTAGTACACACTATTACATACTCCTGACTACTTTGTGGCTGCATTAGTAAAGTGTTGTTGACATCTTACAGGGTTTGTTCAAAAGTAAAAGTAAAAAAAGCTTTTCTGCTTGAAACAAACTGAATTTATGCAATGCACTGACAAAGGATATTCGTAACTGAACATTGTTTTGACTTGCAGCTGTCGCTGGTCATAGTTCTCTTTAATTAATAGTGATTCATCAATCTCTATCAGTCGTAAATTCAAAAATATTCCTGGAATGCACAAAAAGCAGCTTCTCATGTCTGCTGTGCTCCACCCAATTAAAAGTAATGGATGGGAAAAGTAGAGGAAGGTGATTGGACCGCAGTAGGGCTGACTGATAACTGGCCAATTATCCAACAGGATTTCAGCTGGTATGAGATCCTTGCGTCATATATGTGGGCCAGACATGCGTAAGCTGTCATGAGAATTTACAGAAGTGATGATTAAAAAAAATTGTAGGAGGTTCTGAACAGACTTTACAGCCCATTGCACATTGTTTTCCTTATTAAGATTAATTAGTCCTCCGGTTTATTGATCTGTGTATTGCGTAGGTAAGGCAACAGTGTCAGTTCCATTCAAGCTCTCTGATGAACTCAACGACAGATTGTTTACCAAGGCATCTGGTGTACACATGCTTTCAAAATGAAATACATTTTGGGTAAATCGAAGGTGACTTTAAAATACTATACCAAAGCCATTTTGCCAAGAATGTATGTCGAAATTGCTTGAAACTGTCACACAAGACGCTGTTGGCAGGGTCCAAAATTTACTTCTGACCAATGGCAGGTGAAATGACAAAATTGACCAGCCAAAAAACAATTTTAGGTTGAATTGTAATACTGCAAGAAAAATATGTTTTTCTTGCCTGTCAGCTACGAATCTGATCACCTGTTCAATTTGGTACATGTCATGCTTTATTGGAGCTCACTACTGAGGAAGTATGCATATGGGTGTGTTCACACATGCTGTGAGCTTGTGTTCTAAATGTGCTGTCACTTTCCCAGAGTTTTTCACACTACGTGCCAATGGGAATGTTTGTTTGCACACATAGCGAGCAATTCTTCAAGAGTTCTTTCAGTACAATTCAGCTTGAATGAATCAATGTGACTTTTGAACAATAAAAAGTTAATAATACTGAGTAAATAGAATAACAAGCAGAAAAACACATTTCTGTCGTGACAAGGTTTAGCATGGTAGTGTACATGACATATAAATGCATTTGGTCTTGGCAGAATAGATCTGCTATGCTGCTGCTGCGGAGCAAGTATAGGGTCAATACATTCCAATACATCCACAACATGCTGCTGTGTGCATATTGGAATGCTGCTGCTGCACATATAACATATGAATAAACCCTGCATGCTAACGCCTCTTGTAGCAGATCTATACAGGTGGAGCTGGGGACGGACGAGGGTTTCTGAAACACTGCACTGCTACAACAATCACTAGCTGAGTTTTAAATGTAGAACAGCAAGCTCATTGGCTGCTGATATAGAAGGAACCAATGGTGTAACAAAGTTATTATGTCAGATTGGTTTAGACTTTAGGTTTGCGCCATCTAGAGTTTAATGCCAGAACCGCTTTCTCTGTCATTTATAAGGCAAGGGGTTGTTTCTAAAAATGTTTATTCGTCCGGATTGTTTTTTGTAATATGGATACTGGAACCATTGCTGTCAGTGTCATTTACTTCATTTTAAAATGTTATGAATTTTAACAGTTTTAAAAGGGATAGTTCACCCAAAAATGAACATTCTGTCATCATTTACTCACCCTCTAGTTATTTTAAACCTGTGTGACTCTTTCTTTTGCAGATTTTTTAGTTGGTAACCGTACAACGGCGGTACCCAGTGACTTGCATTGGTTTTGTGTCTATACAGTAGAAGTGAATGGGTACCAAACATTTTACCAGTAACTTCTTTTGTGTTCTGCAGTGAGCCATACAGGTTTTAAATAACAAAAAGGTAAGTAAATGATAACAGAATTTGAAATTTTGGGTGACCTATCCCTTTAAGAGTGAAGATTAAACCCTGACCCTAAATCATTGTAAATACAACACTTTTATTCTAATTATTACACTCTTATTATAATTATTACATTTTGAAAGCAAAGTAGAAAGCCATTTCTTTGTTGTAAAATATACAATCTGTAAAGATTCCATTTATATGCTAGTATGCTCGGCTTTTCAGTGCTTTGTTAAATAAGGTGGCAATATGTCCCAGATTCTCCTTCCCGGTGCAGAGGTCTTGTGCAGTCACTCTCTGCATGTGTTTCTCGCATTACCGTATTTAGGTTTGGGATAAAGTTAGGATTTTGGCCTCGCCCTTATTAAAACTGGATGCATACGCCAAATATCTTTTTTTCTGGAAGGTTATATTAGGATGGACCTAATGTCAGTTTAATGTTGTGACAGTTGATGCTGCCCTGGTGTGTCTGACATCATCACAGTGGGTCAGGTGTTAATTAGCTGGGTTAAAATCAGCATCTTATGTCAGCTGAACCTAAAGCTATTTTTTGCACATGACATCGTCTTAACTCGTGCAATTACTCCAGCATGTTTTTCCGCCTAAGTGGGGGTGTCCATGTGGTTAGTTAAGTAAGTGATGCTTAGTATAATTACTATTACTGCGGTTTGAAAGGAATACTTCATATAAAAACGGCGAACGGAACGTTCTCGGGCTAGATTTGGGACAAGGGGTAGTTTAGTTGGATTTGAAACGTGTGAAATGCACGCAGATGTCACGATTTGACCCGGATTTGACAGGGGAGAACCCAATTGCAGGCAGACTCAGGGATGAAGGGGTTAACAGGGGTATTTATTTGACAAAAATAACAAAGACTACAAAAACAGGCAAAACAAAACCCACGAGGGGGAAAACAAGACAGGATAAATAATAAACAAAACAAGAACACTGACTAACTAAACTACCAAACGAACACTTGAATATAAACACACACTAACTAAACTAGACTTACGAAGACGAGGGAACAGGAACAAGGTAACAAGAACTTCATAATAACGACAGCGTAAGCTTTCATCCAACAGCTAACACACGAGGTAGAACGTACAATGAACCAGACAGGACAAAGAACAAGAGGATGTTTTAAAGGGGAGCAAATCAAGAGGGAACAGGTGCAAGGGATAAACTAATTAACACAAACTAGGAAACAGGAGGGTAGGAACGATGACGCAGACTAGAAAAACAAAGGATCCTGTATGATTCCACCTCTAGACCAAGAAATACCTGACAAGGAGAGGTGGAACCATGACAGAACCCCCGCCTTAAGGAGCAGCAACCTGATGCTCCTCAAAGGCACAAACAAGACAAGACAGACTGGGACACTGACAAGACCAAACAAGACATGGCAAACATGACAAGGGGCAGACAGGCAAGAAAATCAACGGGTTGGGGTGAGACAAAAAATAACAAGGGAGGGGGGGTGGGGCAAACAAGGAAACCGGGAAGTCCAGAAGGTGTAGGGCTGGGTGGGGAAGTTCCAGCCCTTGGGGGCGCGCCAGGGCGCGGAGCCCCAGGAGGCTTGACAGGGGAAGTCCTGGGGAAAACTGTTCTTGTCCCCGGCAGGACTGCTGGGCTGGACCCCGGCTGGAATGCCGGGCGGGACAAGGGCTGGGACGGGGAATGGACAAGGGCTGGACGGCCGGCTGGAATGCCGGGCAGGACAAGGGCTGGACGGCCGGCTGGAATGCCGGGCAGGACAAGGGCTGGACGGCCGGCTGGAATGCCGGGCGGGACAAGGCTGGACGGCCGGCTGGAATGGACAAGGCTGGACGGCCGGCTGGAATGCCGGCGGGACAAGGGCTGGACGGCCGCTGGAATGCCGGGCGGGACAACGGCTGGACGGCCGGTGGCACGGCCGGGACGACGGCTGGACGGCCGGAACTTGACGACGGCTGGACGGCCGGACGGACTGGCGGCCGGACTTGACGGACGGCTGGACGGCCGGACTTGACGACGGCTGGACGGCCGACTTCAGGAAGGCCGGACTTGACGACGGCTTTGACGACGGCTGGGCAGTGCTCTCTGACGGGCTTGGTGCCGGTTGCTGATGGACCGGGCTTGGTGCCGGTTGCTGGACCGGCTTGGTGCCGTTGCTGGACCGGGCTTGGTGCCGGTTGCTGGACCGGGCTTGGTGCCGGTTGCTGGACCGGGCTTGGTGCCGGTTGCTGGACCGGGCTTGGTGCCGGTTGCTGGGAGGAATCTGCGGCCGGGCTGGCCGCTCGGACCGTCACCCTCCCCACGGCGCCCCCCAAAAAATATTTGGGTTTTGGACTCGGGACCACCGGACTCGGGGACTCCACCGGACTCGGGACCACCGACTCGGACCACCGGACTCGGGACCACCGACTCGGGGACTCTACTCGGGACCACCGACTCGGGACCACCGGACTCGGGACCACGGGGTCGGACTCGACTGCACTCCTCTCCTTTTCCTCCGGGAGCGGCCCACGGGAAGTGCGGCCGACGGAAGAGAGGTGGTGGGAGGCACGGCTAGCTCCGTGGCAGAGGAGTCGGACGGGGAGTCCCACGACTCCCTCCGTTGACGCCGTCTGCGGAGACTGGTGGATGGGGGAGAGGGAGAAGGCTGGGGGGAGAGACCCACGACCCCGATCTGAAGGGTACGACCCTCTGGAATCGTGGCTAGCCCCGTGGAAGAATCCGCTCTGGACAGCTCCCTGGACCACTCACGATCCAGCAAGGTCTGGACAGTGTCTGCAAATCCCAGGGGTTTCAGCTGGCGCATCTCAGCGGGTCCTAGGGGCTCGTCGAGGCAACTATTAAAAATTACTTTTAACTCTGCCTCGTTGAACCCCGAGGACCGCGCTGAAGCCAGGAAGTCCAAGGCAAAGTCCGTAACGAACCTCCCCTGCTGCCTGAGGCCAAACAGGACGTGGGCTTGGTGGCCTCTTGTTGCAGCGATAGATTCAGCCGTAGCTGCCTGCTGGGTTCGTTGTTGCTGGTTCATTCTGTCACGATCTGAGTACGAGACAAGGCAGGAGAACCCAATTGCAGGCAGACTCAGGGATGAAGGGGTTAACAGGGGTATTTATTTGACAAAAATAACAAAGACTACAAAAACAGGCAAAACAAAACCCACGAGGGGGAAAACAAGACAGGATAAATAATAAACAAAACAAGAACACTGACTAACTAAACTACCAAACGAACACTTGAATATAAACACACACTAACTAAACTAGACTTACGAAGACGAGGGAACAGGAACAAGGTAACAAGAACTTCATAATAACGACAGCGTAAGCTTTCATCCAACAGCTAACACACGAGGTAGAACGTACAATGAACCAGACAGGACAAAGAACAAGAGGATGTTTTAAAGGGGAGCAAATCAAGAGGGGAACAGGTGCAAGGGATAAACTAATTAACACAAACTAGGAAACAGGAGGGTAGGAACGATGACGCAGACTAGAAAAACAAAGGATCCTGTATGATTCCACCTCTAGACCAAGAAATACCTGACAAGGAGAGGTGGAACCATGACAGCAGAGGCTATTTGCTTAGATTGCATCACTGGATATTGTGAGGATTTGATGGTGAAGGTCACGAAGCATGTTGATAAAGCTCTGTCAATCTGAACTGTTTGTTTTGCTTATGACGCAACCTGTTTATCTTCAAATTGTCCTTTATTTCATCCGCACACTGATGCATTGACAAGATGGCTGATTTAAGGATATGAAAACATTGCATTTGTTCCTGAACAAACCCAGTAACACAGAGCTGTCTCAGTCTTTTCATGGAAGATCTTATCCCCCATAAAACATTATTGTCAGAAGACGGCACTCATTTTTATTTACTTCATGGTCTTTCCATGAAATAAAACATTGCTTATATTTTTTAGTTATAAAATGTACAAGGTGTCCCATTTTAGGGATTTTCTAGCATGCGTGAGCCTCTAATATCTTCGATCACTCCTGACTCCATCTGGTAAACATTTGACTGTTAAGTACAAACTTGAGCACAGCATGTCAGAGGGACCTGGAGTTCCGGAAATTTCTAATAATATGGAAACAGGCAACAAATATTCAAACTTCACTGACCTTCTCTCTATCCTCACAGCATCCGCCACCGCCAAACATGTGGCAATGCTGCGATAAAGTGCCAAAAGATTGCAAACGCATGCAGAGCTGTGTGTTTTTCTCCAACAGCCAAGCTTTGGAGTGCAATTTTGACCAAAAGATGTGACTGGGACTGGATATGATGTATGTGCGTGTGGTAGATGAAAAATGGCCTCACAACTAAAGGAAAACCTGACCTCATTTGGTCTGTTGTGTGTATTTTTAAATACACACAATTGGCAATGTTTATATAACAATGAAAAAAATATAAAGATTTGAAGTAAAGGTAAGGAACAGAGGGGACAGAAAACATTCTCAATCTCATTCAAAAGAATTGCATCTAAAGAAAGTTCTCGTAATTATAGCAGTACCAACATGTGTTCTGTATGCGACAGAATGAGAGAAACTTATTTGGCCTGGTCTTGGTGTGTTGGTTTCTTGGCCTGTTCAAATGGTAATAACTGTTTTATATACACACTTCAGGCCAATTCACAGACATTTTAGGACAGTTTGTTCATATGGCTCCTTCACATATATCATGTCATGAAACCTATTTCACAATTTTCCTCCAATGTTTAGTTTAACGTTTAGCTTGTTTAGTTTGGCAACCCATTTTCAAACTGTTAGCGAGAGTGTGTATCCGTCTGGTTTCACACTGAATCATTGGTCCCTCAACAGCTATTTTTTTAAGTGGATCAGCTTTTTGAACATCACCGCAGGATAATCATGAACGCACTCACCCCGACAAAACATTGGCAGAATGAGGTTTCTATGGTGCTTAGAGGAGTCTGGGGACTTATGGCTCTCTCTGGTTCAATGCATGTATTGGCATGGAACATCTTCAAAAGGGTTATTATGTAGCAGTCCTGGTTCATTTGCTTTCTTCTCTGTGTGACCCATGTGTGTGATGTGCTTAGGATTCAGTACACAGTGTTCATGCTTTATGTGACGCACTTTGCACTGACACATAAAAAAGGCTCATGATCATGAAGTGATAGTTCATGCCAAAATGAAAAAAGTGTAGTCATGATGTTCTCACCCTTTTGTTTATTCCATCTGAGTTTGATTATTCTGTTGAAGTTGGGTTGAATGCTAGTAACCTCAATCCCCATTCCGTTTCATTGTATGGAAAAAGGGCAGCATCAAAGCTTAAGAATGTCTTCCATAGATTTAAGATAACGTGAGGGTGAGTGAATGACAACCATTTGTTTCTGTTTTGGTAGAACTATATATCCCGTTAATGGTGATAGGTCAGAGTTTTGTGTCTTGAACCAGCAGTGTTTTACTTTTTAACCTTGGTTGGGTAAAATATGGACAAAACCAATCTTTGAGTTATAATTTAACATATGCTGGATTGTTGTTACTCAAGCATGGGCTGAAACAACCCAGCAATGTCTTTGTATGTTCATATATCAGATTTTTAAATGGGAATTCTGCTCTTTCAAACAACAATAGCATGATGAAATGCAACCAGATAAACAAAATGCTCCAATTCTTTGGGTTCTATCTGAGAATGAAATTTCCCCCTACAAATGAATGTCAAACATGGTCGGGGAGTGTGCTAAATGTTCTTGTTTAGCCATGAGGTCACTGGGTTATGATGTGTTGGCCATTTTGATTTCAGTGCTGAACTAGATCCTGTTTCGTCTGGGAGCTGGTTTTGGAGATGCCTGTGAAAAGTGATGGCATACCATTAATGACTTGTGTATTTCAGCAGCAGACCTCATGTCATTACAAGAACATCTTGGCTGGGTTGATTTTCTTTCTGTCACCTTTAACCTTTTTTTCATGTTGCATGATGTCAATGACTATACTTTGTTTTCATAACTAAATCACCAACATTATAAAGAGTAACAATAAGTCATAAAGACAGTTATTGGAGAATATGATCATGCAATCATGCTTTGTATTAACAATGTATTGTTTGAATGCATTTTGTGGTTTCAGAGAATTTGTTGGAATCGAGACAAATGTAAACAATTTGAATTTTTAAACATTATTTTATTGATTACAGGATTGTTTTAAAAAAACAATTAGGCCACTGTTGGCTGATCTTGCCAGTTCTGCTTTGCAGGAAATATTCTTGGACAGATGCATTGCTGAGTTTGATATGCAGTGCCTGCTATGAGCATTAACATTGTTGATGTCATCTTTGTTTTTCTTGAGCCATGTCTCAGGAGACATTTCAAAAGGGCAGACACACATCAATAGTGACTCTTTTTAGATCAGTACGTTGCTCCACACGTTACCAAAAGGGGGCACAACACACTACATTAGCTCACCCAGAAAAAATCTTTCATCTTTTACTCACCCTCATGTCATTCCAAACCTGTATGACTTTCTTTCTTCTGCAGAACACAAAAGATATTTTGAAGAACGTTGGTAACCAAACAATACTGGACCCCTTTGACGTCCACTGTATGGACACAAAATCACAAATATCTTCTTTTGTGTTCCACAGAAGAAGGTTTATGCCACATGACGGTGAATAAATGTTATCAGAATTTTTATGTTTGGGTGAACAATTCGTTTAGGTTCTCCATCTTTTAATTGATGTTCAGTTTGTCTTCTAATCCTGATATTTTCTTTCTTCCCAACCGAGCCATTCAGTCTTATTCAACTCAAACGTCAAATATAATGTGCTATTCCTTAGACAGCTGCATATTTGTTTTGTCAAACATTTAAAATTTGGTTAAGGTAATCATATCGTCTGATTCTGTCTGACATGTAATCAGATCTTATTAAATCAGCTCTGTGGAGTTGAAAGCAACAAACGGAACGCTGTTCAGCTGATGGAGAACTCAAAGCACAGACTGAAACACCAAAGATCTCCAGTCGGTCTCTGTGTGGCCTGATGGTCTGAGATGTTTTAAGTTAAACTCTCATTGACTCCATGAGATAACTTTATGCGGTGCACAATAAACAACCAAAATTCATATTTTACAAACAAAATTTAAAACAAGAAATGTGCTGGAGTTTTTTCCCTTTATATATCTGTCTTATATACTTCCCCTTTATAGAAACACATACATGCACTTACAGTGGTGGATAAAATCCTGGCCTAGCTGGAAAATGTCAAGGGCTCTGATTTTATGATTTTCTATTTATACTTGTACTGGAACAAATTGTTGTGTAACCCAATGGTTTGACAGTTGTTGTTATGTAAACTAACCCCCAGCCGTCTTTTCTTTTATGTCTTGGCAGTAGACAGTTCGACAAAGATCAAGATCAATAAAGCATTTCTTTTTTTGAGCAAAGAGATGGAGTGAGGGGCCTTTGGTTGAGTTCACATTAAACTGAGAGTGAGAGAAAAATGCTGAATTTCACAGATTTCAGCATGTGTGAAAATACAGAACTAGTTCTCCAACAGAAGTCAGTGCATCGACACTGGCAAGATGAAATTAGCGGAGGTTGTGTACTGTATGGAAATGTCACATTGGGTGAAAAGATATAGATGACAGCCTGGTCTCTGGGAAACTCATATCCATTCATACTAATTTGAATGAATTTGTATAAAGACATGTAATTATTAGAAAAAAGCAACAATAAATCACCACCCGTAAACCTAAAGTCACAGTTGAAATCAAAATGTACTTAGCTGTGACCCAGTCTGTGAAAACCTGCAAAATTGAATTCTGAGATTACAAGCATTAACGTTTGATTTCAACCAATAATTTCATTATGATTTCAATCTTTGAATTCTTTATTCAGTCAATATTTAAAAAATCAAGATTATATTTGCACAGAATGTTTTTTGTTTTATGTAAGGAGGATTTTATCTAGAAAACAGAAAATCACAAAAAGAAATGACTTTAGCTGATCATTCACAGACTTGGTCACAAATGTACATAACTGAAATTGTACAAATTGATTCAAATTAGCCACCTACAATACAGTAGTTATAAATTGCTATGAGGTTGTGTTTGATGACACTTTTCTTATGTATACATTCTACACAATCTTCAAACATGAACAAATGTTGTTCATAATCTGCCCATTTTCTGCAAATAATCCCCACTTGATCTGATTTCACTAAATACCAATCTCTCCTTTAATCAAACCTATCAGCATTTCTTTAATGTTTGGGTTATTATATTGTACCTCTGGTTTAATGTGGTGCTCATGGTCCTTCATATACACATTTATACACACTAACGTTGAAGTAGATTGCAGATTTGCTGAAGATTGACCTCTTTTTTTCTTCTCATCTCAATTGTGAGACACACCTGTTTGTCTATGTGTGCACTTACAGTCTATTTATTTGATTGAGGTATTGTCTGAATCGCACATCTGATATACATACTTTCTATATATACATGTCTCTTGAGAAGTGTATCGGTATATGTCACATTTCCATGTGTGTATACGTCTGTCTCTGTATTTCTCTGTGTACTATTTCTGGAGAGGAGTTACGTGACCTTGGCACCAGTTTTGCTACTCCACTACTGCCAGTCACACATCACAACATGCAAAGTATAGACAGAGAACACATACACCCCACAGTAGAGACATGGAAAATCAACAGATATGTTCAGCCAGCTGGTGGCAGAACAACGGCCCCTCTAGTCCCACCATGGTTCTGGGGCCCTCACTTGTAAAGTTTATTGTGCATTTCCTTTTTGATAGAGGATAGATGCCTTTATTGTCATTGCATTACAATGGAATGTATTAACATTTGGAACATGTAAATCTGTGTTAGTGGTAAAGATTTGCATAATATTAGCCCTGAGATTTAAAGGAAAATAAGATGGTTGAAGTAAAGATAGTAAAGAAGTAGCAATGACAGGCAGTAAAGCGTGCCGTGGACATTTGAGCCCAAATGTTTTACGGCTATTAGACTGTGCAGAGTTGTGCAGTTACTTTTGGTTCAGAATCTAATTCAACATCAATTCAAAACAATTTTAAAAGATAGTTTGATTATGTACAGTAAAGTGCACAGATCATTTGCTATATGGTGAAATATTTTGGAAAAAGTATCATAGAAGACTGGCCTTTGTTGTCATTTTCGACAACTTTCAGGATTACATAAACACATATGATACGTAATTTCGGCATTTTAACAACATCTTGTGATATACATTTTATTATGCTCACTTTGAACACTTCTGTCTGAGGTTACCTTTAAAGCTTTCACTTGTCCCTTTAGAGGAAAGTTCCTAAAGTTAACAGTTGAATGTAAAGATGTGTTGAATTAAAGGATGTCTCCGTCTCCCTCAGGTGGATAGAGGTAGGCATAGCCCACCTGACCAGTGCCCCATGCTGGGTGATCTATCTACAGGTTCTCCAGGACGCAGTGTGGCCTGGAGGTGAGCTGCCTGTGGGGCCACGGCCAAATAGAAGCCCGGAGCAGAGAGAAAAGTCCAGACTTCAGTGCCTACAGTGCCTCATGCAGCTATTCCCAGGTCAGTTTATACCACAAAATTGGGATCGACTTTTATGGATGGATGTATAGAAACAATAAACTTGAGGAATCTGATTAACAAACATTCAACACCAGCAACCATGTTCTATCTGCCTGTCTAAAGTCAATGAGTTCAAATGTTGCATGCTTTCCTGTTAATGCAGAGTAGAGAAGCACACATTATTGTTACATACACAACATGTTTACAGTAAAAGCAATTGCAGTTTATGCAAGGCATTCACTATTTACACCTATTGAAACTGTTGTTTATTTGCATGCGTTGTTTTAACACCTGATCTGCCAAAGGAATTCAAGCAATTTGGATGTGTCCGTTTCTCATCTGTATACATTCCCATACATTTTATCGTTATGAATCATTTAATCATCACCTGATGTATAATTACTGGCTTGATCAGCAAGAAAATACTAAAATGTCTCTTAATTGTGCCAGTGTAGGTGCTGCAAAGAATGAGAAATGCATAGTTTTAAAATGACACAATGTTTCACTGCATGGTAGCAGGTATATGGATAGCATGGGGTTTGTAAGTAAGTTTTTAAAAAGGTTTGAAAAATTTATGAAAAATGCTGAAAGCATTTAGTGAATTCACCCCTTTTGTGTTTTGTGTGAAATGTAGAGTTAATTACAGACATGCTTGGTTCTGAGAAATGCCGGCTGGTCTGGGAACATGTGCAAGAGTCTTTACAGGACCCCAGTATCAACAGGTATTCATGTATCATGTGAATTCATTACATTAGATATAAGATCACAATATTTACAAAGACATATGAACTATATCCTCAATATAGGCAGAGACCTTACAAAATTTTAATTGATTTGGTTATGCACAGGCACTTGGTTTACTGTATCTTTGACCTGCTGCTGGAGTTCCTAGTTCCAGAATTTTCCAAAGAGACGTTCCAGAGGTCTTTACTGCAGAGTCTTCCAGGGGATGTAGAGAGAACACCATCATCTGCCTGAGGACACTGGGTTTCTTTCCTTCTCTTTCATTGCAGCGCTTTTAGGGTGAGGCTTTTATCAGCTTGGTTTATCAGTTTGGCTGGTGTTGCAGACAACTGCTTTTGTTGAATGGGAACATTATACATCAGTATTTTACTAATAGTCATAACTTACATTTCAGAAGGGTCTGGATTGGAATGAAAATTCAGATGAATATTACACTGTACATTTTTTTGCTGTAGTTATGCAGCTAGTTGGCTGTAACTTACTGTAGATTTACATGTTTCTAATTTACCAACCGTTTGTTGAAAGATTAAGAACATTAAACATTCTTTATCTTTACAGAAAAAAACTATAAAATAACAGCCTCATGCAAAGCATTCTGGAAACCAGGGGCGGTTCTAGGGGGGGCAGAGGGCCTGTGTCAGCACACTTGGCCACCCCCCTGGCCCCCCTAACTCTGAAATGATATTTCACCAAAACAGAGCAATTTTGAGCTGAACTTGTTTTCAAATAAAAAATGAATGAAAAATAATCATGACAACAAATGTTAGTGTGCCCCCTAAAAGCATAAGTGGCCCCTGCCTGGCCCCCCCAGTTACAGTAGTCTAAAAAAATGCCACTGCTGGAAACAGAAGTTCCCTTTCTGTCGGTCTCTCGACGTTGTGTCGAGAACGACAGATGGGGTTCGCCCTTGAGAACCAATCAACTCTGACTACTATAGAAAAGGCCAATGAAATTTGGCGAATGAAATTTGCAGCATGCAGCATTCATTTACCTTTTGTTCTTCAGAGCCTTCGCTCATGACTACGAACAGAACGAATTCAATGAATTCTTCTTCTTCTACATTGCCGGATCTACGACGTAGAGCAGCGGATCGTCCCTACCTGCAGCGACCTTCCCCTGGGCGTCTCGGCGGTTCCGGAGGTGATAGAGATTTTTTCTAAAAGGTCCTTTTCAGGACTGACTGAGCATTCTCCAGCGCGGCATGTCCCGCTGTTCTCTTGGGTGCGGCACCCTCATCGAGGAGGGGGATGGACACGATCGCTGCATTAGGTGTCTGGGCGTCCAGCACACTGAAGCAGCGTTCGTTGACACATCTGCCCGCACTGCGGGCAGATTGTCATTCAGAAGTTGCGGTCACAGGTGGCTGTCTTCCTACGGGAACCAGCCACCATTTCGTCTGCTACCTGGGCGTGACATCTGTGGCTACGGCCCCGATGACCACCCACGTTAGCAGCGTTAGTGATATGGGGAACTCTGCGAACGTAAACCCGCCAGCCAAGTGCTCACGGGCCGATCGCACCCCGATTCGCTCTTCTGAACGTTCCCCAACCGGCGGTGGCATACCGTCCGGATCCTCAGGCACACACTCGGAAACGATGTGTGACGTAGATGAGATGTCGCTCGCAGCATCGGAGGGAGATTGGCATCCGACTCTGACGAATCCGAGCTCCACCCCCAGCGGTCGAGTTCAGGAGGAAGCAGAAGTGATGTCATCCGTGCTAACCCGGGGATATGTGGTTCCTGAGGTCGGAGCGCGGTGCAAACCGCGCCACCCCGGGTGCCATGTTTTTCCCGGGGGTGCATGAGGAGCTGTGTAAAACTTGAGCGCTCCACTCACGGACCGTTCCAGTGAAACCAGCTCCGGCTCCCTTACTTCCCTCGATGGTGGGGGCAAGGCTACGTCGAGATCCCCCGGGTGGAACGTCCGCCTGCGGTGCACCTGTGCCGCGGACGGCTACCACCTGGGGGGGAATCGGCCACGCCTACCGTCCAAAGCGCGTAAGACTTCGGCATCACTGGTGTCGAAAGCTTACGATGCCGCGGGCCAGGCTGCCTCTCTCTCTATGCCATGGCCATCCTGCAGGTCCGCCAGGCCAAGGTTGAGAGAGTTCCACGAGGGTAAGGCCGACCCGGGTATAATGCAGGATCTCCGTGCCGCCGCTGACAGCGCTCTATGGGCGACCAAGGCGGCGACACGGACCCTGGGTCGGACGATGTCCACGGTAGTGGTCCAGGAGTCACCCCCGGCTTTACCTTGCGCAGAAGAGTGACACCAAGGAAGTCCGCTTTCTTGATGCACCCATCTCGCAGGTGGGTTGTTGGTAACACCGTCGAGGACTGCGCTCAGCAGTTTTTGACGGTGAAGCAGACAGTGGCAATTAGCCACATTTTTTCACGCCGCGACTCGGCCGCCTAGAGCCCTCCGAGATCCCGCGTGACGTCTGCTTCCCTTCAACCCAGGACCCCTTCGACATCGGCTCCGGTTCCTGTGCCCCCACAGGCGGGCCGTAGCAGAGGTTGAGGGGGAAACCTCCACCCCGTCAGCAACCTTTTTGCGAGAAGGGACACTGACGGGAAGACCCCAGGGAGGACAACATCGGGCCCGAACCTTCACAGCCACGGCTCTGATTGGTCGGTACGGGACGACTTCTGCCTCGTCACCAAAGCCGGGCCCTTTTCAGGGCCTGGCGCCCACTTACTCGCAGAGTTTTTCTGTTCTCCCCGGGTGTACTTACAGCCGATCGCACACTCCACTGGACTGTGCTCGGCGAACCGACCTCACACCCTGGCGAGGTGTGAGGTCGTACACACATGACAGCTGTCACCACTCTCAAACCGACAGTGCGTGCCGTTGTCCCGCCAGGCAGGTAAAAAGGCGGAGCCAACCTTCCCTCCGGGGACCCCCCCGCGACAGATGGTTAGCTCCGCCGGCCGACGAACCACCCCCTGTGGGAATGATGAAGCAGACCGTCCCCTTGGTCACCCTGTCACAGTCCCTGGGAGCTCAAGAGCTGCCCACACTGTCTCGCTGGCCTTGCGGGCGGTCCGTCTTGGTTACTCGATCCAGTTCGCCAGAGACTCTCCCAAGTTTCAGGGCATCATCTCTCCCTCTGTCAGAGGCAGGGACGCCTCTGTACTTCGGGTAGAGGTCACCACCCTTCTGGCAAAACAGGCATAGAGTTCGTCCCTCAAACCAAGATGTTCAGTGGGTCACGACCCGCACTCATCATTCCCAAGAAAGACGGCGGGTTGCGCCCCATGTCTGCGTACCCTGAACAAGCACCTTCACAAGCTGCTGTTCAGATCTCACGCAGAGGCGCATCCTGACATCTGTCAGGTGTCAGGATTGGTTCGCGTACATCGCTAGGGTGGCGTACGCTCACGGCAGCTAACACAACTTGCCCGACGCCTCCTCCTGTGGAGTTAGCAGGTGATCCGCTCCCTGCGGGCCACACACATCCCAGGCAAATTGAACCAGACAGCCGACGCGCTCTCTCGTCAGTATACGCCTTGCGGAGAGTGGCGACTGCACCCCCGGTCCAGCTCATTTGGGTGCTGTTCGGACAGGCACAGATAGACCTCTTTGCCTCCCACGACACCACCCATTGTCCGCTTTGGTACTCCCTGACCGAGCCCCCCTCGGCACGGATGCCCTGGCGCACAGCTGACCACGGGACGGGCGGAAGCACACCTTCCCCCCCCAGGAGCCTCCTTGCACAGACACTGTGCAAGGTCAGGGAAGAGGAGCACCAAGTGTTATTGGTTACACCAGCACTGTTTTAAACCACACTTGACTTCAGAGCTGATGCTCTGGACAGCGACTCCCCCTGAACCATTCCCCTGACAGAGGACCTGCTCTCTCAGGGGAAGGACACGTTCTGGCATCCCAGATCAGACCTCTGGAACACCCATGTCTGGTCTCTAGACGGGACGAGAAGATCCTGAGATGGCTACTCCCCGTCTACGGCAGAGACCATCACCCAGGCTAGGGCCCCATACTAGGCGGTTACACGCCTCTAGATGGCGCCTCTTTTCGTCCTGGTGTCTCTCTCAACGAGAAAGACCCACTGAGGTGCTCGATCAGGATTGTGTTGTCCTTCTTACGAGACTGGAGACTAACATCTCCCCTCCACACTGAAGTGTATGTAGTCGCTATCGCCACTCATCACGACTCAGTTGATGGAAAGTTTCTAGGGCAACATGACCTGGTCACCAGGTTCCTAAGGGGCGCGAGAAGGCGGAATCCCGCCTCATCTCCGCTCCATACCCTCTTGGGACCCTAACGTGGGTCCAAGAGCCCCAGAGGCTCCGATCTTCCTCACCTGAGTAAGACGGCCCCCCTGTTGGCGCTCGCTTCCTTCAAGGGGGTAGGGACCTCCAAGCATTCTCTGTGTCCCCGGATTGCCTTGAATTCGGCCCTGGTAACTCTCACGTTATCCTGAGACCCAGGCCCGGATACGTGCCCAAGTTCCCACTACTCCCCTTCGGACCAAGTGGTGAACTTGCAGGCGCTCCCCATCGGGGAGGAAGACCCAACCCCATCCGTGTTGTGTCCTGGACCGCACGCAGGGCTTCAGTAGCTCTGACCAGCTCCTTGTCTGTATTGGAGGACAGCAGAAGGGGAAGGCTGTCTCCAAGCAGAGGCTGGCGCACTGGGTCGTGGATGCCGTTACGACGGCATTCCGATCTCAGAATCTCCCATGCCCACTGAGGGCTTACTCCACACGGGGTATAGCCACCTCCTGGGCACTGGCCAGAAGCGCCTCTCTAGCAGACATGTGTAGAGCTGCGGGTTGGGCTACGCCCAAACACCTTCGCAAGGGTTAACAACCTTCGCGTAAACCCGGTGTCAGCCCACGTCCTGCGTGGCGACATGTAGGACTGGCATCCGGGGGGGCGTATGCCTGCGAAAGCATCTTCCCACCCTCCAAGAGGTTGGGTCAGTGTGCTATCTACCTTTCTTCTTACCCAAACACATGGCTAAGAAACTGGTACCCTCACCAACCTTCCTTCTTACCCAGACACTGGTTAAGAACAGGCATTCCATCCATCACTAAGCAAGCACCCCCTGGGGTTGGCTGGGCAGAGCAGCCTTCCCCCTTAGGCCGGGACACCATATGACCTATCACAGATAGCTCTAACCGGACCTAGTGCTATCGGACGCAGTAACACCCCCCCCGTGGGCTGTTCCGTCTCATATACCCTCATGGCAACGGTTCCCACACATGGTAACCCATGAGCTTCCCCAGGTGGACCTCCACCTCGCGGTTAACTACCCAGTCCGCACGTTCCATGCGTTCTCCTCCAAGGACGAGACCATACCTATATCCACCATTTCCTCCCCACGGGTAGGAGGTGGCCTCTGCAACGCTTCTCTGATTAAGAGTTGCGCTCACCCGGTGTAAACCCGAGCGGACGGCCTCTCGCCTGTAGAGAGCTAAGGCCCCGTCCGTAAAAGGTACCAGTCAGGGATGTACCCATCTTTCCCAAGAAAGCTCTGGAACCCCCCGACCACCACACTGAAAGGTTACAGTTTCACGAAAGCTTCGAGCTGACACGCCCAGGCTGTTACCGTCGCTTCGCTGATGTTGTGACGCGATACAGCGTTGTGGCGTTTTCCATAGGTACCCCATCTGTCGTTCTCGACACAACGTCGAGAGACCGACAGAAAGGGAACGTCTTGGTTACGTATGTAACCTCAGTTCCCTGATGGAGGGAACGAGACGTTGTGTCCCTTATGCCACAAACACGTATCGTATTCTGCTGCAGTCGTGAGAGGCTCTCAGGCTCTTCAGAACAAGAGGTAAATGAATGCTGCATGCCGGCTTCCTTTTATACCGGACATCCGGGGGCGGAGCCCGGCATGCAAATTTAATTCGCCAAATTTCATTGGCCTTTTCTATAGTAGTCTGAGTTGATTGGTTCTCAAGGGCGAACCCCATCTGTCGTTCTCGACACAACGTCTCGTTCCCTCCATCAGGGAACTGAGGTTACATACGTAACCAAGACGTCCTCATCAACCTTTTTCAGTTTTTTTTCTTCCGATTTTAATGTCTCCTCTTACGTTCTGTTTTTAATCTCCCAGTCTCTCTTTCTCCAATCATGAAGTAAAATGATTGGGCCACACTAAGATCCAACAAGTTTTTTCTGCTCTTTCTGAATGGACTCACAGTACAGCTGTGTGTTTTAAAGTTCTAAAGATTTTACGTCAACAAAGACTTCATCATCAGTCATAACTTTATGGCAAAACCTGAAACAAATCAGGTCACCGTGTGCTCGTGTTGCATCATTGTAGACTATATTCTCGTCAATAGCTGATACACGCAAGCACGCATTTTCCAGTATTTCCTTGTATAAAACCATAGACGGCTCAAACTCTTGTCATTGCTGCATTGACCTTCTTTTTTAATTGTTTAATGTGTTAAATGGTCTCTGCTCTGTATGGGTTGTAGACAAAACAAAGACCTCAGATGTTGATGTCAACAAAGACAAGGATCACTTCTAAATCAGTCTAATTGATGTTCTGTTTATGACTTATGAACATTTTTGCTGAGTAAAAATATAGAAAACACGTTGTTTGAGTATAATCTCCGAAGTCACTTTGAAACAAACAAGCAGCAGATGTGCTTTTTGTATGTCACAAAATATTACAGTATTTACATGTAAATAAAAACAAGGAAAGTATACATTAGGTGTTTGATTACAATTCTGTTATTAGCCTCAATCTGAATGAGACTCAGGCATTAATGACCAAACCACTTTCTCCACGTCACCTGGCCTTGCAGGATAACTGGAGTTGGACCTTGTTTTACAATTCTGTCAAAACCTGTAACCAAGGCCAAGCTTATGAAGGAAGCCAGTTTGAGCAGAATTAGATTAAGTTTATTGGTATTTTCATTCCCGCATCGCCGTCAGATGTCTGGTGCTATAATAAAATCCATGTGTTATTAGTTGGTGGTTTGCTACATGTGCACATGCATTGCTCACACACACATGCACGTTTTCTACTTTGTGTACTTGACTCCGTATCTGCGTTCACGTGTTGACGCGTTCACATACTAGTGTGATGACCGCATGATAACAACTGGTGTACAGAGACGTATGGTTCATAAGTTCACTAACGTTCACTAAGATTCAAATTCAAACAACCAGATGTAGAACTTTCAACACACAAAGAAACTATATAACCAGAACAAAACATAGGCAAGACAAGAATACAAACAATTCTGTCTGGAAGATGGACTGGGTTTCTTATTCTTTATATTGGCTCAAATTTGTGGACAAACATACTCAAATACACGTTCACACTCTGTACATTATAAAAAGTTTTAATTTATAAGCTATATTAATATTTATCTTTGCCCCTGTCTGTTGTAGTGAAAAATGGAAGTACATCTGTCAATTTTGATATACTACACTAAGACGCAGAAAAATATTTAAAATGCATTGTGATACTTCAACTGAAAATGATGTATCCATACTGCCAAAATTTTACGTTAAACTTTTTTACTTTAGTACTGTTCATGGTTAGTAATTTAGGTCATGTATAGTAGTTATTGTAAAAAAAAAACATCCAGGATCTAGATATCAACATAAGATCATGTTTGGCCAGAAGAACCATCGTACATTTGCTGTCATTTGCTATGGCTAATAAAATGATTTAAAAACTCTTGCTTTGGTAAAACTAAAAACTCTATTGCAATATATTATTTAACCATACTTATGCAGCATCGATTCTTTCAAGCAATTTCATGGTCTCGCATTCCGGGAAATATTTGGAGAATAAGACCACTCATAATCAAGATTGTGACAGACTTTTCTGGCAAAGGGAGGAAGGGGCTGAGGGACGTTATGGGATGTTAACTGCAGCAACATTTCCCGGATTCTGCAGATGGTCAAAGCAGAAGCTGAAGTGTTTACATCTTTTACGATGACAATTGTAATCGAGGGCAGTGTCAGTTTAATAGCCCATCACTGTAGGGTCAGTGACTTCAGCTGCAGAGATGGCAGTAATATTGTTGATGACTCTTCACTGTTTTTGTGGCAGATTCTGCACATAATATGGGGAATTTACTTAACACACAGTGAACTGTTCAAAAGCTTAAAAGAAGAGGAGAGTAATATATGCTTCATGGCCTGAGAGGTGATCAGAAAGATTCATGAAGGGATGTAAATCAATAATATGTACTGTGTTTGAAGCGGCGAGCTTCAAATCTTTGTTAAAGAAGATAAATAAACCTTACCGTTTTCCATCCTGGCTTTAGTTTATTGCACTCATATAAGATGGATTGATATGTTTACTTGCTCAGGATGTATCTGTTTATGCAATAGACTGTGTTTGTGTCACAAATGTGTGCATTGTTTGTTTCTTTGTTGTCCCACACTGAGTTGTTTATCGTATGGGAAAACCTTATGAGTAATTGCTTTGAAAGTACATTTAGTAGTTTTTCCTCAAGGAGAAGAAATAAATAGTCCTTTTGAGATTTTTTTTTTAATTCAGTAGCCTAATAGCTTTTATAGATCTATACTGTACGGAGAACGTCATTTCATATCGTCTATTGGAATCACACGACCAGCTAAATGCTTCCAACACCGTCCTTTTGTGAACTAAGTGTACTGAGATGGTTTCCGACATCGATGGAATACTTTATTCAAGAAAGTCCAGTTTTCCTGTTTCTGTTATAATTTGAAGCAGAACATATGTGTACACAAAAAATTACAAAGCTGTGGAGCAGGTGTATATGTTTATGTTCTGTCTAGACTGCAATCACCCACCGCTGTCAAGATTGGGGTGAGACATGATAGAAAATAAAATATAGTGCAGGCGGTAACAGCCTTAAAGTGATAGTTCACCCAAAAATGAAAATTCTGTTCATATCTGTATAAATTAATTTGTTCTGAAGAACATAGAGAAAAATATTTGGAAGAATGTTAGCAATTTTCAGTGATGGAACTCATTCATCATTGACTACCATAGTAGGAAAAATTAAATGGTAGTCAAATGTGCCCCGGAACTGTTTTTTTACTTAAATTATTTCAAATATCTCATTTTGTAATCATCAGAATAAAAAAAGATACAATATTTATTTTCTTACTCTGGTAGCAGATGATGTCCCAGAACTGAAAATGGCTAACATTCTTACAAATATCTTTCTTTGTGTTTAACAGCACAAAGACATTTATAGCCTACAGAAACAACCTGAGGGTGAGTAAATGATGACAGAATTTTTATTTTTGGGTGAACAAGCCCTTTAACGTCTGAACGGAAACCACTTTGTGTGTTGCCTGGACCTTACGTAAGGCCAGAAATGGCATGTTTTTAATCGATGTCAGATGAGAGGAGAATCTGTGGTATTTCACTGAGCTCAGGTGCACACCCAGCAAAGCACAAAACATCACTACTTTTAATATGTTATTTTACATAATACTAATATTAAATCCTGGGTGATTTCAGTCTGTACATTTGTAGAGATTAAATAATACTCTTATGTGTACATTTGAGGGCATATTGATTAGACACATTATGTTCTTTATTTGTATAATAATGAGGCTGATATTGGTTTTTGATAGGGGAATAGGTGGGCAATGAATAGCCTATTTCAAAGCTCAATTTTTTATATTTTCATTCTAATTTAATTTCTAATTTGTTGTGAGTTGTATATGTTTGTACAAATTGTACACATTCTGTATTATAATAATACATTTTTTTAAACGTATTTCGAAGGTACGCTTGGTAAATTTTGCCTCTATCGCCATCTCTGTTAGAAACGTACAATTGCAGGTTACTTTACATTGTAGTTAAATGATTTCCGGCGAAATCGTACTCGGCAGCTAAACGTATAAATCAATATTATAAGATTACCGTTGCGAATCAAGGTTAGGTACGACAATGGTGTTGTGCACTATTTTAATATATTTGCCCAAAACTGATTTGAAGCTTATGCTGCCTTCACGTGCTCTCTGAAATTCCATAATTCCTACTTCAACTCGGAACTAATGCTGCCTTCACGTGCTCTCGGAAATTTAATAATTCCAACTTCTGATGTCATGATTCCGAGCTGGTTGTGTTCATGTGCGTTGTTGTCGGAAAGAATGGAGGACGGCAGATTCATGCTTGCGTAAACATTTTTTCACATGAACGCCCGAGGATGTCACGTTTCCCACTGGAAAGTTGGGAAATCATTTTAATACCCGAGTTCCCGAGATGGGCGGGCGTTACGCAATTAACATGGCGGATGGGAGAAGGATTTCTGCTATGACACATATGGCTTATTAGTTTTTCCGCAACAGCTTCATAGTAGGGTGACCACCACCCAACAAACCAAATGTGGGACAGGTAATCCACGTGTGGGACAATGTGGGACACCATTGAAAGGTAGCGTGAAACTGTGATATAATGATGGAATGAAAACTTTTTTATATAATCTTTTATCTTACACATTTTTTTTTGTTATTTACTCCATTCCAACTACAACATAATTAAACCATAAATAAAATGTTATATAACAAAAAAAAAACATTTTAATGGCGATTTCAATTTAAGGGTCTGGATTTAGTAACATTAAAACTTTAATATTACTAATGATTTAATAGCATTAAAAGTAAAACATTACAAGTATCTGCTGACATTAAAAGAGCACTGCATGAAATATTTCCGGGTTGAAGTGGGAATTATTGAATTTCCAAGTGCACATGAAGGCAGCAATATTGCATTTTAAACTTGTGTTGTTTATTTTATTGCAAGGTGTCATAGCGAAAATATCCATTATCATTAATGATGATGGTTGTACCGGTTCAACCAGAGTAACAGTGGTAACACAGGCTTTTATATATTTTAAATTATTTATTTGACAAGCAAAGTTTTTAATTTCCGTTTTACTCTCTTCTGTTTGGAATCAACCCATGGAGCAATATAAAAGAGGTAATTTCTTGCTGTGTGTGTGCGCTAACCTTAATTTTAAGCTTTAGTTTTTACACACAGCCACCCACAGCTACCATTCAAAAATGACTGTCAGAAATGCATTTGACTGCACACCACACACCGGCCAAACCAGTGAGAAAGCCTGGTGTGTGAGAAAAGAGCTTGCATTTACGTTGTCATGGACTTTGTCATATCAGACTAAAAGCCTTAATGACCATAAATTGTAAGGAAATGGCTTCACAGAGGGTGACCACACAGATTGCGATGTCATATAAACTAGATCTGCTTAACATTTCCAATAACAGCATTGCATCGCCTATTTGCATAATCATAATGAAATGCATACTGAGAACCACCCACTGCTTTTCATCTTTAAAAGGTCTTTATACCCGAGCCAAATGTTAAAAATACAGAGAATAAAAGGGATTTACTGGAATGGTGTGACATGTGAGTACGTCTTACGCACTTGTGGCTGCTGCACAATAGTAAACCTTTGACAGAAATGAAAGGATGGCAGTCTGTTCCAAAAAGGCATGTACCAACAGAGTCCAAAAGAGAATTGGTTCCCAGTGTATGATGTAAGACAATGCAGCTGTCAGCACTTCCAAAGGGTTGCCAGGGGACAAGAGGGCATTTACATATTTTCCATCAGGAATTAACAATAACATGTATTGGGTCTACGGATGGAGTTAGATTGGCTTAACCTGTCTGTTTCTCGCTGCATAAACATATCTGATCTCTAATGCTTAGCTGTTGGAGTCACTGTTGGCTACTGTGACTGCTCTGGCTTTGGCTTTGGCCATAATCCCAAGTGTGAGACATTTGGATGACAATTTGTGACTGTAATTTCTTAAAAGGCCACCCAGGATGGACTTATTGATGAGAGGAAAGATCCGCTAGCGTTCCAGAGTTTTTGTGGACCTTCCCCATCAAATCCAGAATATGGAAAACCTGTGTCTCTTTTTCCCTTATGTCAACAAAGTTTTAAGGACTTCAGTTTTCATGCACTATTTGTCCCTAGCAGTGAATTACAACGTTCCTCAAATGTACTTTATCTTCCTTGTGTTGGTTTTCATGGTGTCTTGTTTCAGATTTTTGTTTGCAAAGTGATTCGAATTGATACCTTTGAGAAGGTCATGTTGTAAGGATGAACAGAATAATAAATAGGTGCAGAAAGAGGAAGAACAAGTGTGAGTGCAAGGACGTACCTTATGATTCAGATCTTCCAGACTCACGTCACGTCCAGCATCAGTTTCACCATTGATCCCACGCACATCGATCCCTCCAACCTGCCAATATAAACACACTCTTCTTCTCCATTATAAAACAATTGCTTTTGCATTTCTTCCACTGAGTTGTATTCCCAAAGGTTTTGTACACCGGCTCCATGACTAAGGCTGTTGAGCATTAGTGTTGGTTTGAGGAAGGCCAGGAACAGGTCGGGCTGGATTTATGAGCTGATGTTTAGCGACTTCGTATGACCCAGACTGAAAACATCAAGTCAAAGGCTCCACACAGACTGATGCTCATGTTTGGTATCCGATTTAGACCTATCTCGCACAGCGGAGAAGTGATTTTGACTACATGAGTCTGGAACAATGTGGGAGGAATTTCACAAGTAAATCAATTGTGAAACAATGAAACTGATTTAACAGTTATGAGTTCAGATTGAATTTGGAGCACTTTGGTGTTACATAACTTGGGTCCTATGGGAATGATTACTTCGCACATGCTGGTTCATTCCAGCATAAATCAAAAACACTTGATAACTAATAGTCTGAAGGGATGTCATTATATACATTGTTTTGTGCGAGTAAGAACATGATTAGACTTAATGACTGTTAAGGTTATAATCTATGTAATACAAATCATACCATTATAATACAACTGGATTCTTAGCACTGCAATGTTACTGTTTGTCCTAGAGAGGGCGGCATTAGGTTATTTTTTCCAGTATGCTGTGAACATGCTGGATTTCAGGCTTCAAGTGTGATGGCAGTATACAATCAGAAATGGTGAGGTGAGGCACCCATGTTTTGCATAATATGTTAAATGAATGCAATGACATAAAGGGTATCCATGGTAGATTACCTTATGAATTGACAGAATTTTCGAACACCCTGGTTTGAAGCATGCTTTTAATAAAATGGATTGACATTTTCCTAGAAATTAAATTTCTCTCTTGTATAATTTAGAACTATTTGGTTGGTTTAACATAATAACCTCCATATGTAGCTTGCTTTAATTCCAGGATGTTTTAATAAATAGAATCTCAGTGGAAAAATAAATAGTTTCAACAATGGAAGACACCATGATTGAAAATACTCCTGTAGGAAACTTGCAGAATTTTTACACTCCACAGAAGTACTTTTATTTGTAGTGGTTCCTTGGTGATATTTATTTGTTTCTATTAAGTGCATTCTTTGTGATGAAAGTTGTTGCCTGCTGAAAAAAATCTGGTTTACCCCTTTTCTTTATTCTGTGTAGCTAACAATTAGGCCTATGTGCATAGTAATGTGTCTAATATATAACTAGCAAACAAGTGAGAAAATTTGATTATTATTTTCTCTGATTCTGACAGAGTGGTGTCTTTAAAAGACATGACAAAACACACTTAGTGAGAGTTGGTGTGGGACTTTGTGGTTTTAAAATAGATGTAAAATTATAATGTGTAGTATTTTATCAGTGTGTATCATTGCTTATTCTCGTTTTATGCTATAGTCAATTTGTCCAGTGTAAACAGGATTTGTCTGTTTAATGTTACACATTTTGTTTCTTTTTGACCTCTGGTCACTTTCTGCATTGCAAAAATGCATCGTAATATATTTTAAAAAAAAATAGTAAATAATAAGTGACTTGTCAGTGTCAGGCTCCACCCACTCTGCGTAGATTAAAAACCAAAGCATTTATCTCACAGCCATGGCCAAGAGTGCAGTCCAACATCAGACAAGCCTGATTAGCAACAGACGGTTTTAACAAAGAGCCTGAGAGACTGCAGGGAATGCAGTGATTCGCAATGACTGTCAATCAGGGAAGACAGAACATAAGGCACTTATGTAATATGTAAGGAAAGAGATAGATCTTAGAGATTCTCTCGTTCCACATTTTCATAGATTAAACGTGTGCGAGTATTTGTGTGCTAATTGACATGCAACGGACAAGGTACTTAATGATATTTGCTGTAATATCTACACTGTTAAAAAAAATCCCTGTTAATTTACAGTAAACTACTGTGTCAGCTAGATTTGCAAGCACATATCTGTAATTGTACAGCAGACAGTTTATTACTGTGAAAACCATTACAGTAATGTGCCGTAGAAATATAAGCTGCACAGTATAATACTGTAAGGATTTTGGATTGCATTATACTGTTATTTTAGTGTTCCTACTTTTTATCTAAATTATTTAAGCACGTCACATGATAAACTTAAAAAAATCAAGAAGAAATACTAATTTGAGCATTGGAGCTAACTTCTTGATCTTGTTTAACTTCAGTTCATCATGTATTATTGTTTACGACAGTTATGATGTACAAGTAAGCTGGCATAACACAACCTAAACACAAGCACCAATCTTCTGAAAGATGGTAACCACGAAACTCAGAAATACAAACAGAATCTTTTCTACATCTTAAAGACAACTGAACAATAAACACTATCAAGTCTTACATTTTATTCTAAAGCACATAAAATAGCACTTTTTCACAAAAATGTCGCATGCAGAGCATGCTGGGAACTCTAAATTCTCTGCTCTGCTCACGTCACTGACTAAGCAAAAAATACTGAAGTATTCCGTAAAACTGAACGGTAGCTTGCTGTTACTAATTTGCTCGTCAAATTCATTGTCATTTACAGTATTCTTCTGTATGCATGAAAAACAGGAAATTACTGTTCAAAATTCTCCGTATTTTAACAGCAATTTTTTACAGTGTACTTTATTTTATAAAGTTAGATCCCGGTGTTCATAGGTGGCATTATATTGCTTTCCTGTTAGGCGTTCTCTTGAGTCTGCTGTTTCTAATGTTGTAACTGGCTAGCTATGGTCTTTAACATGGTCTGTTTTTCTTTGTTTTAATGCCATTGCCAAGTTTCATGTTCTTTTCAAATGGTTTTCCCTTTCTCTCTTTCTGTCTCTCTCTCTCACAATTTCTCTATCACTTTTCTGCATATGTTCTAAACCAATACCACATGATGCTGAGCTTACAAGCCAACATTGCTTAATACAAACACGGCTAAATTTCAGTTTAAGGCTTTTGGCTTGTTTAGGGAATGCAAGTTTGATGGAAGACCATGTTTTTGTCAACACATCATGCATGAGACATGTTTGGACATTGGGTGAAACAGGACCATGTTGGAGCTTGGAGGGTGAAGTGTACATTCTTGACAAGTGATTGTTTTCTCGCTCTCTTGTAAACTCCTGCCAGTTCGTCCTCTTTATTGTCTTCTTTTCTCCTGTTTTTCCCTTGAGGTATCCGCCCGTCGAGGTTTGTGCCTTTTTTAGTCCAGGCGAGGTAGTCACTGAAGCGGGAGTAATATGAATGCGTTGTGAAAACTTTGTTTCATTAAGTGACTTTTCTGGAAAGAGATGCAGGTGTTGTCATCAAACTCGTTTGAAAGAGTTGCAGTTGACAGATCAAAAGTATTCCCTTTACAGCTGAGGATGTGGTGTACTGCTGAAATGGCATAGAGTCACCACTAGGGAACTAGAAATTTGAGAGCGACAGGCGGCAGGAAAAAGTGTTGAGAGCAAGTGTGCAGTGGTTGTCAAGTGGGACTGTCTTAAAACACCTGATTCTTGTTGCTCTCATCTCATTTTTCTCATGAAATGCCTTCATGATGATTAACAACCAGCTAATACTCCTTCAATTCACTTTCTCCCCTTGTTGCCACATAAACCTTAAAGATGTTTTTGATTCAGATTATGTGTACTGTTTTACACCCAAATTTATGTGACGCAAATTCTTGCTGGCTTTGTTTGTGTAATAAAATACAGGACCTACAAAAAATAAAATGTTCTAGGTAACACTGTAATTGGATAATGTCTGGACATGCTTAGAGCAAAATGTTGGATAAATGTCTCAGTCCGCCAAGTGTCTAGAGAGGCCGAGTATACAGTACATGGACATGGTCTGGTCTCCATTGGCTGCTGCCTGTAATCACACCACTAATCTGGAGCCTATCCAGATATATTACAAGTCAGCTCAAACAGTCCGTCTATGAGATTGCACAGAACACATCCATCAAAACATGTGTCGGTCCAAATCACTGATTGTGGGTGAAATCTGTGGGAGAAAGAGGGAGAGATCAATTTTCAGACAGAACGCCATAGGTGGACAAAGGCAGCTTGTAATTTAAACAAGAGCCCTTGGCTGGTCCATATATCGCAAGCAAAACATGCTTCCCTCGAAACATAAGCAGTCACAATTAGAGTATACGTATACTCCTGAACACATTTTGACAGGTATATATGATGTGACTAACGTGAACCAAATGTATGTAAGTGCACAATCAAATATTGCTCATTTTAGTGATTTTTCAGAGACTGGTTGTGCAGTGACTGTAGTCGTATTTTGAAGTGCTCAGAATTTGGGTGGAGGACTTGCAGGGTAATTCAAAGTTTATGGTTTATTTCAACTTTTAGTGTTTTCGTGTTGGTATACAAAATCTCTGTTCTGCTATTTAGTTTGAACATCACTGTGTCTAATTACTAAAGCTGTTTTCTGTGCACTGGTTAGTCATAAACTGTATCCTTTTGATGTTGGCAGGCTGTTTGTGAGCGGTGAGTCCTGTACATTCAGTATGTTCACGGAATTCCCCTTGAATCCCCCAGTTTGCTGTTAGATCATCCGTCTTTTGCTGCCCAGCTGCAGACCTCAGAGTGTGTGTTGGTCAGATAGTGTGTGCGTGTGTGTTTTTGTGTGGCAAACAGCTGCAATTTGAGTGGCAGTTGCACGTCCCCTTGGGATGTAGCGTTTAGCCAAAATATGCATTGAAGTGGTCCTTCAATTGTGAGTCATGTTTTGTTTTTTGGAGTTTTTGTTTGTGTGTATATGCAGCTGTGCAGATACCAGGCCAGTGTTTCATTGTATATGTGAGTCTTGGAGCACATACCTGCATGTGGGTTTGTGTGCGAGTCGCGCAGCTGTGTCCCGACTTGGCGCCTCCTGCTCGCTCGGGTCAAAACGACCCACCAAAATACTTGTCAGCTTAGCATGGTTGAGTTTGCGTGGGCTTATGTTTGAGTTAGGGGTTTTAAATGTGCCGCTGTGAGTATAAGGTCAGTGTGGATCTTAACACATTTGTTTTGCAAGCATTTTTATGCCTCTTAGTCTCCAGGTGGGTGGGTGTGCCACAAATACAAGGTGTTTAGTGCGGTGCGGTGCCGTGCTCTGAGGGTTGCTTTCTGCTGGCATTCACTCAAAACCTTCACCTTTATGAGCAAGCATCTACTATGTATTTGTCGCTATACATGTATGCCAAATGAAATGAATAAACGTAAATGTAGTAATGTATTTATGAAAATAATGTGTAACCTTTACTTAGTGTAACTTTGGAACGCAATAGGCAGTTATAATGTTGTTTTCTAATATGTAGAAGTTTTGCCAGTACCTCTGCAGCTTACAGACATTATCGTTTGCCCTACCTACACCCTTAGATACATCTACTGTATTCTTTTTTTAAGCATGCATAGAAAAATGACACAGTGGTCTTTTTATTTATCTCCTCCACATACCATTTGTGAAACGTCTTCACTGTTTTTTCCCATCTAATGCAACAGTTTTTGGGTCAAAGAACTCTGGCTGGATTGTGAAGTCCGGATGTGAAGTAGATTTTGCTGGCCCAGATGGCTTATGTATACGCTGGTTATATTCAGGTTGGCTTGAATCCTCAGGGTTCACAGGATGCAGCTGCATTATATTCAATTGTTATGTTGGCCATGGTGACAAATCGATCAGCTTAAGCAACATATGCTTTTGCAACATCACTCTTGAAATGCCAACAAAAGGAAAAAAGAATAAACTATACAAGCTGTTCAAAAATAGCGTTGCTTAAAGAATAAAAGTTTCGATCAAAAAGAAATGCCTCTTTGCTTTAATGGTTTTAAAATATTTTTATGAGAGTTACAGTACAGTAAATGGCAATGCTCTTCTTTTTGCAATTTGTGGATTCACTTATTCTCTACAGTAAAAAAAGTCTGTATAAGCACACAGTTATTTAAGGAGTGTAGAAGGGCGATGTTGTAAATCTGTATGCTGTTAAAATGGGTGGATACTTTACAAAATATTAAGCAATGTTGCCTTTTGGTATTGCTTTTGTAATAGTTAACATGATTTGATAAGACATATTGAGTATTTGGTTGTAGACCACAGAGAATTTAAATAAGACTTATATTTGGCAGGCACATCGACTTGCAGTGCATTCAAGGTGTACATTTTATCTGGAGTTAAAAGCACTGTGCTCTACTAGTTGAGCTACAGAAACAATATGCATATTGGTGCAAACTTAATGGCCTATAAATTTAGTTGTAACAGTTTAATCCAAAATTAAATTTACTGTGTTGACAAAATGTCCTTTATTACAGTGCTTTATCTGTTGTTTTAATAATACATCTTAATTATGATACTGTAGGTTATTTTCTCTCTGTATGCATCGCCTTTAGCAGCTTAAAGACTCTGAGGACTGCTGTCCAACCTTTGCTTCTTGTGACCTGTGTTCTCCAGTGTAGTCTCATACCTGACCTATGATAAGAGAGGAGCCAACCAAAAACAGCGCATGAAATCATGGGAAAGGAAACAGTCCATAAAAATATGATGCAGCCATCCAATTTATGGGGTGTTTAGATTGGATTTTCACTGCTAAATAAAACACAGGATTAAGGGGGAGACAGAAAGTAATAAGACAGTTGATAAAAGGTTTTTTTCATAAAAGTCAGGTCAGCAATAATGGAGTGATACATCTGAGAGCAGGAGTTCAGTCTTGTGTCTTTGTGTACACGCACGCACACTTTTTAAAAATAAACATTATTTACTACCCCCCTGTATAGCATATTGTGCAACCTAATAGTTATGAGAAGAGGAGCGTCTTGCTAGTACATCCACACTTAACAGAAATGTTTTTCTTATTTTGTTGTTGATAAATAAAACCATCAGTGAATCGTGTTTGTAGAATTAACAAACAGCTCGATTTGAACCACAATGAATTTGCACGTATTTACATGTACCTTTTTGCAACTGTATGTGTAATCTATAGCCTACGTGCATCGTCAAAGTGTTTGGATGCGAGTCTTGTGTGCATGTGTTAGGGATGCACTGATATGTAAATTTTGGCCGATAATGATAACCGATAATTCTTTAATATTGGAAGCCTATAACCGATATATTGGCCGATATACAGTATCTACATATTAATATAAAATTCCCTAAGACTGAAACAGAAGGCAAAAAGTGGACAACTGCTTTTATTTGAAAACACTGACTGCCGAAAACAAGGTAACCATTAGTTCTATTTTTGTACCATAGTTAAAGATTCTTTAACCTTCAAACTTTTCTAGTATATCTTTTATTTAATAAACTAATTATAGATGTTCTTCCAGTGCAACCCCAAAAAATGTTCTAAAAAGCCACATGTCTAACATGTCTCAAGATATAATTTACACATTCATAAATACTGTATCTACATACTGTACCTACATCAACAATGTTTTGCTAATAACAGTAAGTGAATAATCATGACAGAAAAACAGTACTGTTCTCAATTTGAACTGTGCAGCGTGCAGCTGAAGAAGTTTAACCAGAGGAAATGATTTATGATTTATCGCCTATAATATATCGCCCTAAATTTTATTATCAACCGATACGATAACATTAAAAATTACCATTTATCGGCCAACACCGATATTGCCGATGATTTATCATGCACCCCTATCATGTGTGGTCCAACATGGAAACATGCATGTGTGTGTGTGTCTGTAAGCGTGTAGGAGAGGTCATAGCAGTGGTTTAAACGCAATCCGTCATCCTCTCATCCAGCCATTTATGTATCACAAAGTTTGGAGATCAAAAGCTGCTGACGCAGCGTGTGGTCTGACTAGTGATGAAGTGCTCAGGTGTAACAAAATGTTTAGCTTTTTCTGTGAGCCTTGTTACAACATAGGCTGTCTGACTTTTTATGTCAAACTTGTGCAAAGCACATAAAACAGGTGACTCATTTTAAAATAGTGTCAGATGTTTTGTTTGCAGTATGTTGTACATGTTTTGGCTTTATGTTCTGAGAAATCTCCAAGACTAATTTCATGAATAACATGAAGCCCTTTGCCAGCATGATGATGTCACTGCCTTGTTGATATTAATGTAGGTTACATTCGCACATGTACACTTGGGTTTTTAATTTTATCATACGTTTGTATGAAACCAAGGTATATGTGTCAGATATAAACAGAAATCAAGTTGTACTTTAGAGCTAGGTGTTTTAATTTGTCAGAAAGTTTATATTGGCATTCAGATTGAAAGGCTGAATGATTACAGTGCAGATCAAATTTGCAAGAATATTCAATATGAAAAACACTGGAGTTTAATTATGTAAAATCTGTTGTTTTACATTCAGATGTACTGTGACCGTACTTCACTCTGTGGTAAACCAAAGCCATTTGTGAGTTACATTATGGAGGAAGGGCGTTTGTCTTGGCAGGCATTGACTAGCTGATGGCATAAACCTAGCTCAGTAAAACCTCTGTTAAAATGAGGTCACTCATGGTGGAAAAGAATACAAATAGTTTTCTACTTTGAGAGACATGCAGTAATGTAGTGTTGATGTCATCTAATGTAACAGAGCTGTCCTCCAGTCACTGGCCATTAAGGACACGGGTGAATTCACTAAAAATGAGTTTCTTTAACCGACAGGGTTGTTTAGTAGCACGTCATCTGTGATGTTTTGCACCCATTCAATTTGAATTTTGGATAGAGCACCTAAGTGTTGCAATAAGTTTTGGAGGATGCAGCACACCATATAGGCTATTGATATGCTTGGACACTCATCTTCATTATCAATTCAATTCAATTTTAATTCTATAGAGGATATATATATATATGTGGATTTTCCAAAGCAGCTTTACAGGTGAAAAACTGAAAAAGTAAAACACAGCACAGTTCGTGGTGTTTATAGAACAAGCATGATCATTCTAGTAAATAATAACTAATAATATGTCATAAATGCAGTCTCCCGGTAAGCAAGCCAGCCAACAATGCCCTGTGGCTAGGAACCCAAACTCCAATGATAAATAAATGGAGAAAAAAAACCTCGGAAGAAACCAGTCTCCTCTGATGTGTCATAGCACTCAGCGGGCCCTCGTTTATCAATCTAACGTGGGAACGAGCGAAGATCCGTGCGCAGAAATCGTCTCACGACGTGTGATTCATCAAACATTCGTATGCTGCCAATCTCATCGTACGAATGATCGTACCTTGTTAAATGTGGCGGCTAAAATCGGTCGTAATTTACATTCAACGCCCCTATAAATTCAGGGTGTAGACTGTAGACGCATCGCCCCTAGATTTTACGACATGGAGAAACGTAATCCAGCCAAAAGAGGAACTTTTCTGATTTAGAAATGAAAGATTAACCTTGGAAAGCGGAATCAAAGGAAATAAAAAAACTGCGGTCAACAGCGTTGGTGTAGTGAACCGAATTCCAGCGGAGGTTTGTATTTTTATTGGATATTTCTGTTTTGTAAATAAGACCGCAAATATTTCATTTTATTATAGTGTTTCACTATTATGAATTTACACTGACAGTATTGTTGTTGCTTTACATTACTTTGGTTGCATAATGCATTTAAATTGAAACAAAATGAATCTGACTTCAGTTTTGAAAAACTTTAAGTTACTTTAATGTGTTAATATAAAAACGAATGTAGATATAAATTACTGACCATTTTTAGGGCATAATTATAGAATAATGTTTATATGTAAATGTTTTATACAGTTTTCATCATTTAGGTGAAGAAAAAATGGTCTGTGGTGGAGGAGACAGATGCATGTTTCAAAGCAGGATAAAGGTTTAAAATCTAATGCTGCTAATCTTGCATTTCAGGCTGCTTAAATCAAGCACACAGTTGTATGTTTGCTTCATTTTCTTTTTCTCTTTCAGATCTGTCAGGGGCAGGACCAGCGGTCTTCAGTCCCCACAAACCGGCCTGGAACCTGCCACACAAAGCCAGGCAACCTCAAGCTGTGACCCAGTGCCTCGACCCAACCTCGAGCTGTGACCCTTCCACCCCATCGAACATCGCACAAATAAATTAAAAAAACATTAAATGCGTTTTGTCTGTTTTCATTAGAATGCATATTTGTCAAACAAAGAAGCTATCATCTTGCAAATAGATAAACTAACCCATTGCATATAAATATATTGATAATGCCGTCTTTGTTCTTGGTTGGGGATGGAATTGCCTGAGCTGGAGCTGGGATGGTCAGATGGTCACTTTGCTCTTGGGTGGTGATGGAGCTGGAATGGTCAGTCAGTCCGCAGCTCGACCTGATTTTGCCAAGTGGTTGATGTCCTCAGGACAACATATTTTGTTGACCTAAGGACAACATTTTTATAAATAAAACCTAAACCCACACCAAACCCCAACCCTTACCATTACTTATCCCCCTAAAATCAGAGGGAAATGATAAGTGAAAAACAATGGTCTAGAAGCACCTAATCCTGGTTGGAAGGTTTAACTTAAAATAAACTAAACTTATTTCTGAAATCTGATTGGTTGATTTAAACGTTGTCCCAGGGTCAACATGATGTTGTCCTAAGGATATCACCACTTGGCAAAAACTGGAGAGCCCAGTCCGCAGGCTCTTGCAGGAGGATGGCACGGAATAGCTGGAGCTGGTGTAATCTCTAGTTAGGGATGGGCATATGACGTTCATCTGGTCCTGGCGTTATCTCTCTCAGGATGGGCATCCCGAGGAGGGCAAAAAGAGAATAATTCGTGTAGCTCTTCATTAATTAATGAATTTATTTAGCATATTATGCATTAAGTGAATGCTTGGCAGAAAAGATGTGTCTTTAATCTAGATTGAAATTGGGAGAGTGTGTCTGACCCTCGAATAGTATCGGGAAGGCTATTCCAGAGTTTAGGTGATCAGATCAGATACTGTCCTGTGAATGAGTGATGTCATGCATGTTTCTGTCTATGTGCCCAGTTTGAATGTTTTCCAGGTGACACCCTGAGATGTCTTGTTTGATTGATTGTGCTGTAAAACGTGCTCCATCTGAAATTACTCAAATCATCTGGAGAAGAGGGATGGAAAGAGTGGAATCGCAATCATCCATCCTTAGGAGTTGACACGGAGGGGGCATGAGAGAATGAGAAGGAAAAGTAGGCCATTCTTTGGTCAGTGAAAGAGAGAGGGATAGAGTGGGGATAGTGAGAGAGGGGGGATGACAGTCTTGCACACTCTGAACAGCTGAGTTCTCCACGCCTCATTCCACTGAGCTAAGTTTCAAGATGTCAAAAATGAGCATAAAATAAAATACGATTTGGAACGAGCATATGAGACTTGTGGGAGCACATGGACAGAGGAATTAATGAGTCTAGAGGGATTGAGACCTGTGTGAAGAGCCCAGCTTTCACATGGAGGCAAGTGACAGGGGGTGATGAACTGCACATGTCTGGAAGAGGTCGATCTTTATTAAATAACCTATAAAGGGGTGTGACTGATATGATGATGATGAGTTTTTAACAGTTTGAAAAAATTATATTGTTTATGTGTGAAAAACTGTATATTTCAATTACATCATGAAACTGAGATTTTTTATTTGTATGTAAGACTATCTGTAATTTTTTTAAGATTAATTTCTTACAGGTTTTTTTTTCATTATAATGGCTAAACAATAATTGTTTAAAAAAAACAGAATAAAAGAAATCTGGACCCTGTCATATATTGTAGCTGGTGAGTCTTTAATGAATGACACATTTCCATTAGGCAGAAAATTCGTAACAGTTCTCAGACTCAAATTTGTGTTTTTCAATAAAGATTCATAAGATGTTCATATTTATTTAATATTATAATTTAAAATGGGATAGATTCAGGGATTGGAGCCACCCATCTGCGACTGAGGACAAGCATATTTATATTTTTTATCTTGCATATATTTGAAGAATGGATGTAATACAATGTGCTCGATACACTCACAACACTCAATACACTTTGTTTTAAAAACCTATTATGATATATAACCGTAACTGTTGGAATAATGCTACTAAGAATCTAATAAGAAGAGAGCAAGCAAGCAACCATTGCCAACAGGACTCCTATCCAGTTCCACTTTGTTAATTACTGGCTTTGCCCACAGCATGTGAAATGTCAGGGATTATAATAGTCAAAGCACTAATTGTTCCATTTTTAAAGTAATCAGTTGCAAAGTTGGACGTGGAAGGTGGCACCTGCTCACAGAGGACCTAACTTTTTTAATAGTTCAGCAGCTCAGTCCTTCTGTCCCAAAGGGCAACTTAAGCCAGATGGACATGCTGACCATGGCTGTAGTATGAGCTAATGAGCTATTATTGTTTGAAATGCTTTTATTTTTTGGTCTTTGGCAGAACCTCACTGCACCACCAACATGTTTCTCCCACAGGGGATGTCCATTTGCAGTGTGTTCAGTATATAAAAGGGGTTTTATTTTCATAGCGTGTTGGTAATTTTGGCCCAGTTAACTATATGGTTACAATATGTTCCACTTGGCACTCTCTAACTTAACACAGGGTAGTCTCAAGTCTCCATTCCAAGCCAGGATAGAATGACACTTCTAAAAGCAAAGAGAAAAGATGCTTTTATAGATAAAGATTTGTCTGATGACGAGAAACAAATGGGTGAGCAAGTTCCTGAATTAATTAATGAATTAACTGATCTCGTGTCCCGTTTCAGGAGAGGAAGGATGTAGGCACATGGAACAAAAACGAGAAGGACCATTATGTCATTCTTAGGAGGAGCTCAGGGACTTCAGATTGTGAAACCAGTATGAGAGACAACCTCTGCGAGGAAAACGGAAGAGTTCTCATACAACCTCATAGTTTGAGTATTTTATCTACATAAATGTTGGAATTATATGCTGTCTGCACTTGAACTGGGACAGCGGTTTCTCTGTGAGCTAGATGTTGCTATAACTCTTGACTGATGATTTTAATTTATTACCGTGAAGTAGTTGGGCAAAAAGAAGAAAGATGATTTCTATGTATGGTCAGATTTACGCTGGATGATATATTGTACTGTTTAATGGTGTTCACGGTACATTTCACGGAGCTGTTGAGGTTCAGCCAGGGCCTTAACCAGGGTTTTAGTGTTCAGAGACAGTTTGTGAGTTGTTGCCATCACAGTATTGTCATGAGTAACAGTTTACCAGTTTACTTAAGCAGTTTTGAGTTATGCCATGCTCAGATTTGCTTAATAGGACTAGGTGTTATAATCCCACTATTTCAGCACAGTTGACTTGCCAAATAGGATATTTCCCATGCCTTATGCATGATAAGGGGAAGCAGTCAAGAATATGAATAGAGGAAAGGGTATCTGAGGTTTCACTGAGTTCATCGGGTAGGCATCTTCTGTGTTTGGGGGATAAATGACTATAGCATACTTACCTTTCCTTGCTATTATCAGAGAGACATCTCATCCCTTTTGGTGAGGTGCTGCTGATAATGCCCTTTGTATGGTTCCCATCAATGCGACACATCAACAGTTGTGCACCTCGGCCTCATTGGGTGTTTCGGCCCTTTATCACAAGACACCCTCAGCCAAGCACGGCCCACCGCAGGTTGATCAGACCTGTATGTGTGTCGCATTGTTACAAGGTTATCTGGCAGCCCATGCTGTGTCCATCCGCCTCAACCACAGCCATTGGCTTCCTCTTTCCGCACCATTGGCCAGTTCTTGATTATCCTCCACTGAACCTGTCCTCAAAATTATATGTTGCCTGTCTATGTGTTTGGTCTTTGAGATTAATGACAAATAATGCTATTAATAAAGTTCTTTCCAAGCTCTGTAAGAGAACTGTATGTTCAAGCCTTTATGTTTGGCAAATGCAACAAGGGAAGTATGCATGCGTGAAAGGAATAGAGAGAGAACGAGAGAAGATGAATGATTTAAGTCAGGATTAATTACAGTGTAGGACATGGTTAAACTAACTGCTTTCCGGCGGTGGGCTGTCTTCTCGTTTGTCAAAGTGATGTTGTGCTTGTCAGGTCATTTATGTTCAATCCCAAGAATGCAGTAGACCTAATGAATATCTTAACCAAGGATGCCCCCCACAGCTATTTCAAGGCCAGCATTTTTAGGGTTCCATTAGCTTAAGTGTTTCATTCGTCCAGAAAAACTTAGAAGATACTTAGTTGAAGATCCAACGTGTCATTTTTTTTAGAGGATCTATTGACAGAAATGCCATATAAAATACATAACTATGTCTTCAGAGGTGTAAAAAGACCTTACATAATGATGGGTTATGTTTAAGGTCCCCTTGTATTGAATTCGTCTACAGTAGCCCTAAACGGACAAACTACTCTACAGAGCGTGTGTCATAAATACTTTAGCAACTGACAACATCTTAGCAATTCACAACCTCACCGCTAGTTTCCTCTAAATTTTATGCACTGGACCTTTAAAGCAGGTATAATACAGTCAACCTAACTTTTAGTATGAGGATCTCAATGAGGGCAACGATATTAAACCTTAAACCTTATTTATAAAACTGGGAATCATACAAGTTTATAAAAGTGAATAGAACGCAAAGTAATGAATTAACATCAGTGTTAGCTACAAGTTGTTTTTTGCCCAGAAGTGTTCAAAATGAAACTTTTTTGGTTAAAAAAAGAACAATTAGATGATGATCAAGTATAAAAAGTCAGTGTTCAAAAATCTCTCCTTACCTTACCCCGATTCGTAACGATAAGCTTGCGATAATGCTTCAAGTTCAGCTGTTAGTTTGGATTTAGCAAGAAATAACATCATTTGACATCAAGTATACATAAAGAAAATAACTCGGCAAGAAATTAGCAATTTTATATGTCAAACAGAGATGGCGATAGAGAGGCAAAGGTTAGTAATTTAAATAAAACATGGAAATGGGATGTATTTAGAGCAATATGTTTTAGGAACATATGTTTGATTTACGCTTTTTTATCACATGGTTGTAAAGCTGCAGACATAATACATTGGGATGAAAGTACAGTCGCAAAATGTATAGCTCAGCACTAAATAAGCTACACTGTTTTGAAACCAATAGAGTTACTGTTACACCCACCGAAAAAATGTAAGTTACTACACAACAACATGCATCAAGCTTTGCTGTAAGCACATCATTTATTATGTTGACATGTTAGACCCATTTTCCACAAAAAATCCTTGAAACATGAAAACACTCTCCCCACCCACATTCATCAAGGTACAGGCTCATGAATTGTACCTTGTGCGGGATTAATGAGGAGCACCTTTTGACCTTTGTGTTGTTGTTCAATAGGAAGTCCTGCTGTTCTGCAGTGTTCACTGGACCTAAAAAGAACCCTTAGCCTTCAGTCTACTCAAAATAAAATATTTGAATCATTCATCACTTGATACACAGCTGAACATATTTTCACGAGAACTCACACAGAACTCCTCCATAGAGCGGATTGTTCTTAGTTTGTTGTCTTTTAACGTAATGGACCTTTTATTTACAGTATAAATGCATTAAAGATTCACCTCTCTGCCCGAAAGTATTTCTGCTTTGGTAAACATCATGTGATTCATCTGTGGTAAACATCCTGGCCAGCTCCTGTGAAATGATGCTTTGAATGATGCATCTTCTGTGAAATGATGCTTTGAAAGCTTTATCTATTGCACATGCACAGTAACACACATACGGAGAGATCGGACCCTTGCTTAGTGTGAAACGCAAGCTTTTCTGATTTCTCCCCATCCAAACAACAACATCATAAATTATAAAGTTCTAACTGACAAAGAACAATCCTCAGGAAACAATCCACAGAGCTTTCCATGAAAGCCATTAGAGAACAGAGACTGGGCAACACATGGTAATATTAAAAACAGTGTTTGTCGAGTTGTTCATTAAATTTTAGATCAGTGTGGGAAATCTAACAATATCTTAGCAATTATATTTTCCATATTTAATTTCATAAAGCACCAGAGTCCATGTACTGTATGTAGTCAACTAAGCACAAGAAAACTTAGAGAAAGATAAGGCCAAAATGAACAGGCTGTAATCATTTATTCACCCTTGTGTCATTCAAACCTGTTTCTTCTGTAGATAACAAAAGAAGATATTGTGAGAAATGTCTCAGTGGTTTTGTGTCCATACAGTGGAAGTCAATGGTGGCCAATGTTATTTGGTTACCAACATTCTTCAAAATATATTTTTTTGTGTTCTGCAGAAGAAAGAAAGTCATATAGGTTTGAAATGACATGACGGTGAGTAAAGGATGAATTTTTTTTTTTTTGAGTGATCTATCCTGTCAGGAAAGAATTAACTTGAGACTTGACTTAAATTTCTATGAACTATCCAAGATATATATGAAATTAATAGAATACAACAAGAGCTACCTGTCTGATTAATTTGTTTTTAGAGGTGAATCGTTCCACAATGCCCATTCACAGAAATCAAATGCCCGTTCCCTTTATAAGCAATGAAGGTGCCTACACTGTAAGCATTGTTGTTTTCTCTAATGGTGGTGCTAACCAGCGTCCCAATTTTCTGCAAGGTCATGATTTTTAAAAGCATCTTGCCATCAAGGGGCAGGATTGCCATTAGATCAACATCTCCTTTTCAAAACTTTTCTCCCTGCAAAGAGCTCGGAAACACAGCCTCTAAAACTTGAAACAGGCATTCCAGAGGGTGAAGGTAATAGCTGGGGGAAAAATCCAAAGGGATAATTCAACATAGAGTCTCAGTGGGTTTAATGTTTCCCATTAATCTGCACACACACAAATAGGAGAGCAAACCAGGTCTTCATCATGGATGACGTCACCTGTTTTCATGTGAAGTGAATACCTTGGTCTGTAGATCTGCCGCATCTTCCCATTTAACATGAAGAAGAACTTTTGAAATGTTATAAGGAAAATGTTGTGCATACTGAAGGCTGACATATTGAAGTCTTCAACTTGATAAACTGCTGCATGAAAGATCCCAAGATGTGTTTATTGTGTTATTTTGGTCTCTGCAAAAATGTTTGTACATTTCTTTTGTATTTAAAAGCATTTTCCGCGTCTAGATGTTGTAATTTGTACTCTAACCAGAAATCCAAATTTTATAAAATGGGTAAATCATATCCGGTTTTGCTTCTGATATTTTTTTTTTATTATTATTTGCTTCTTTATTATTTAACCAAATTATTGGTAAATAAGTATTTTTGGTAAATATGATTTTGCAAAAAGTTCCCACTTCTGCACTGTAAAGCACCAGTTGAAGAGGTTCTGTTTAATGTACTTTTTCATACAGTAGTCAACCTAAACCTAAATAGTACCTCAGGGGTGTTTGTTGTTATGTTGCCTCACTTAACAATAAAATATTTTTTTCAGCTGTTTTGTTTTGTAGATTTGATACTGAGTCAGGAGAAAACAGAGAACAGACTGTCACAATCAAATATACAGGCCCCTTACCTTATTAGACCACAGTAGAAGAATGCAATTGGGAGTTCTGAAATTAAACGAAACAGAGAGAAAGATTATCTTTTATTTTGTTGTAAATTGTATAACAAGTGACTCTATACAAGTAAGGTGTCTATAGGATTTGGGACCTATTAGAAAATAATCACCATCTGAGATGAGTATGTCTTTTGGTGTGGCTAAATAGGCCAAATGTGTCAAGAATGTTTTTGACAGTCTTGAAAGTCACAAAATAATACTTAGAGAAATTTTAAAAAGTAAAAGTATACAATCACAGATGCAGCTTAGCCCAGACAATACCTCACATGGTTCTTTATGTTTTACCCACACTTAAAAAATTGGTGCAGTTTAAAAAAAAAGGTAAGGAGACAATTTTTACCCGATTTAACCCTTAAACATGACTTTTGTTGGAAGTGTATTTAAGCTATTACTTTTAAGTTGAATTAAGGCAGTCAATTTAAAATGTTACACGATGAAGCACATTTTTAGGTAACCTGCCAGAACATTTTTACAGTGCATGTTTATAACCAGTTGGGTCATGTACACGTGCACAAGATGTTTGTAATAACAAAATTTAACCATATTTACAAAATCATACCAATTGGCATCAAAGTTGGTATTGTACTCAGTGGTTGGCAGCTACTTTGGGCTTCTTTGAGGTAATGTTTGTACATCCATCAGTGCTACAACTGGTTGTTTATTAACAATAATGAGTTAAACTAAACTTTGGAAAAACATTTCTTTAGTACTTACCCTTGTGTTTTCAATTTTTTCAAAATTGACTTTGTTCACGATCAGTATGTATGATGTTTCCATGTATTGTGTGTAAAATGACAAAGTGAGACGCATGTGTGGACTACCACATGCTATTGAATTATGTATAGCGAGTGCCACATCTCAAGGTGCTGAGAAGAGAGCACATCCAAACATTTATAGATGACAAATCTGCAAACGGTCAACCTCAACCAACATAAGAAACTTCACAAGACCCGTCTTTCAGCCGTAGTCCGTCTAATTGAAGGTTTCTTTCAAAACAACGAGAAAGAACTTTCAAGACGACAATAAAGCAGACCAAACAAAAATACATCATACACAAAGCGGATATCCATCATGAATAATGAAAGAGTATGCCTGTAACCTTTGTATAAACTGGAATGCTATCCCATGACTTGGAACAGAGACGAGGCCTGCAGTGATGGGGAGGGGGTCTGACACAAATCAAGATGAAGAAACTCTTTTTATCATTCCCCACCCAGGGGTCTGTTTTAGATGGCCACTTACATGTTATTAACACAGCTTATGTTATTGTAAAATATGTTTTATTTGGAGAAAGTGAGTGAATTCTCTGGCCTTCATCCAGTTGTGCCATAAATCTGCGGATATGCTATAGTGAGTTTCTGGAGAACCGGAGAAGAACTGAAACTGAGGGGTTACGATTGTTTTTGCTTTTGTCAATGGGGAGTCAATGCAGGAGAAAGTGAGTAGGTTCAACTAGCAGCCTTATACAGCTTGAATCATTTATTTTTGTATCGTTTAGATTTGTGCTGATACCTAATCTACTATTTTCGTACATAACTCTCCAACGGGTATTAATGTCTCAAAAAGCCTAAGGGCAAATCTGTGTTTGTCAAGTCAGAAACACTTAATAAACTTTGAAAGAAAACTTACCGGAGCATGAGAGCATGCCTCCATCCCTCCCAGTGGTACCCAGCTGTATTCTACCATTTTGTTTGAGAGATGTGTCGCTGAGCTTTTACTCAACCTCAGAGGCGTGGGTTAATTGTCATGGTTTCCTGGCTCACTGGCACACGTCTGGTAATGTGAAGCTCAGGCATCCCACGGTGAGGAATAAAAAGCTTGCATGGCAGTGAGCTCAGTTTTCTCCCATGTTGCACAGCATCTCAAACAGCAGGTGAAAGAGATTTTGTCATTCTGTGGAATGTTCCTTTGATGGGCCTGGGTTTACTTTGTCTTTCCTCTGTGGTGTTAAGACCACATTGTCCATCACCGCTGCGACTTTATGAGCTCCAGACTGAGGAAGAGAACACGGGAAACAGATGCACAATGGACTGAGCTCCGGTTATGTCATAGAGTACAATTCGGAGCAGCTTTGTTTTTGCAACTTTTCCTTCTTGGGTGATGTACATGTTACTGAGGTGCATCCATCCATAATAAAACTCGGCAAGTGGTGAGAAAGACAGTGAAGTTGAAAAAGGTTATGATTATTTTTGACCCCAAATGATTAAACAAAAAAATCTCTCTTGAAAAGGATTAAATTAAATTTGATTAATTCAAGTTACCCCTAGTTGTCTTCAAGTTATTTCTTATTTGATTTCATGTTACATTAAATTTGATATAATTTTGCTGTAAAATGATGTCAAATAAAGTACAATTTAAGTAAATGTTAAGGTAAAATTAAATAAAAAAAGTACCTGTCCCCTTGACCCAATCCCCTCCCATCTCCTTCAGGCCATATCAGCACAGTCACATCTGCACTCACACACATCATCAACACCTCCCTGCTCACCGGCACTTTTCCATCCACATTCAAGCAGGCCCAGATCACGCCCCTACTTAAGAAACCCACATTGGACCCCTCTACTACCGACAGTTACAGACCTGTCTCTCTCCTCCCATTTATTGCAAAAACACATGAAAGGGCAGTTTTCAACCAGGTGTCTTCCTACCTATCCCAGAATAAGCTACTGAATGACAAGCAGTCTGGCTTCAAAACAAACCACTCCACTGAGACTGCACTGCTATCAGTCACAGAAGCACTGCGGCTAGACACAAGGCGGAATCTAAATCCTCGGTCCTGATTCTGCTTGACCTTTCTGCAGCATTTAACACTGTCAATCACCAGATACTGCTAGCAACCCTGTCATCTCTAGGAATCTCAGGCACTCCTGTCCACTGGTTCAAATCCTACCTCTCCGGCAGATCTTTCAGGGTCTCATGGAGGGGCTCGCTGTCCACTGCTCACCGCATGATCACTGGGGTCACTCAGGGATCGGTGCTTGGACAGCTGCTTTTTTCCATCTACACGACATCCTTGGGACCCATCATACGGGCACACGGCTTCTCGTATCACTGTTATGCTGATGACACCCAGATCTACATCTTGTTTCACCCAGACGATACCACTGTAGCAGCTCGCATTACAGCCTGCCTAGAAGACATCTCAGCTTGGATGAAAGAGCATCTCAAGACAGAACTACTAGTGTTTCCGACACACCCCACGATGCAACACGATCTCACCATCCAATTTAGCAATACCACAATCACTCCTTCCAAAAGAGCCAGGAACCTCAGAGTCATATTCGATGAACAGTTTTCCTTCAATGATCACATTGCAAGGACAACGCGGTCATGCCTATATGCCTTATTCAACATTAGAAAGGTTAGACCCTATCTCACTGAGCATGCGGCAGGCCCTGGCAATCTCAAAGTTGGACTACTGCAATGCTCTCTTGCTGGTCTTCCTGCAAAGGCTATCAAATCACTCCAGCTGGTTCAGAATGCAGCAGCACGCCTCGGCTGTCGGAAGAAAAAAAAAAAAAAAAATGCCTAAATGTAAGATGCCCCTCTTCATCTCTCTCCACTGGCTACCGGTTGAAGCCTGTATCAGATTCAAGTCACTAATGCTTGCCTATAGGACTATCAATGGATCTGCACCGGCATACTTTCACACACTCCTACACCCCATCAAGAAGCCTTCGTTCAGCAAACCAGCGGCGTCTTGTATATTGCCTTCTTAAAAGGGAAGCAAATTCTGCTTCACAACTCCTTCCTGGTGGAACATTCTTCCAAACTCAGTCCGAACATTCCAAACATTCAAAAAACTACTTAAAACCCATCTCTTCTGTGAATACTTGACCGACAAATGAAAAAAATTACTAACCCACTCTCTTTCTCTCAACAGGTAGTGGTCTAGCTTTTGTTGAAACTAGCAACTTTGTATTAGCACCTATTGTATTATTGCTCCTGTATGACATATCGCTTATTGCTACCTGAACTCTCTGTAAGTCGCTTTGGATAAAAGCGTCTGCTAAATCTAAATGTAAATGTAAGTAACTTGAAGACAGATTGAAATAAAAAAGTAACTTGAAGATAGATTACAAGTAACTTGAAGTCAATTAAAAAGTAACTTGAAGTCAAATTAAAAGTTAAATTAAATAACATACAAAAAGAATAGGAAATGTTTGTTTTGATTTACATACAGTACATATATATATATATTACTGTACATGACCACAGCTCGTGTGTTGATGTGTGTTGAAAATTTAGCAACCTTTCACAAAGTGTGTATGATTGACTTTTACCACTGTAAAACTGTTTACCTCACTTGGTGTGACAGTAAGCTTTTAATATTTTAATGGAGCCACACACCATAGTCAAATGTGTCAATGCCCTCTGTGTAAATCAGATATTAACCATGCAAAATACTGTTAAAATCTTTAAAATCTTGCAAAAACAGAAAACTAGACAGGATCTGGTTTGAAGCACCACTACATAAGTAATCCTGTTCTTTACGCTCATCGGATTTAAAAGCGCCTCGCGTCAATAGCATGATTGAACACAGGGTCAGGTGTATCCCATGTTGAAGGGGGGTTGTGGTGGGATTTTGAGAGGTCCATTGAGACCTTCTGGAACGTGATACTGCACACCTTTTCCAAGCCTTGCTGTAGTTTAACTCCATGTACTGTACTTGTGAGTCTCAAGGGATAGATTTACCGCCGGTCTGTCAAGGGGTATTACAGTCAAACATTGCTGAAGGTAAACACATTACAGTCATGGGCTCAGATGACTTCATATGTGGTTCTCATTTAATTTGCCTTTACAGAATGTACACTGTACAGACTATGATAGAAACTGTGAATAAATAAGAGACTATACCATTATGGTTTTCTTAAAGGGCCGCAATCCAAGGTGTTTTTCTGAAATGTAAAAATAGTCAGTGGTATCCCCAGAATGTGTCTTTCAAGTTTCAGCTCAAAATACATCACAAATATTTCATTACAAAATGTTGAACATGACCATTTGTGGCTGCAATGGAAAACGCGCCGCACTTGTTTGTGTCTCTTTAAATACAAAGGAGCTTCTGCTCCCCTCCCCATATGCAAAATAGGAGGTAGAGCGCTTACCGAGTACTTTATAGACAAGCAATATAGCGGAAAGCGCAATTACGTCTGTAATGCCCTTTCCAACCAAAACCATACACTAACGCCAATAAAAATCACCTTAATGCCTTGTTCATAGGACAAAAACATAGATAGAACAACATATGCTGACCATTTGCTGTATGAAATGTTGGCCATTGATGATTAATCATGTGCATGCATATTACTAACAGACATAAACACGGATGTAGGCAAAAACATGCATTCAGAGTACTTGTATATGACAGACAGGTATGTAAAGATCAGCAACCAGGTGTTATAACGTTGTGAGTAGCAATTTCTGCGTAACCTCATTGTCTTACAAATGCGCACTCTGTTTCTATCTGCTCTAAGTATTGTCGCACTTAGGACATGCGAGAAAACACTGAACTCACCGAGAAAGACACTGGTATAACTTCCTTTCGTTGTAATGAATAAGCTTTACAGAAATTATGTCGGTCACAAGTCTTCTGAACCGATGGGCGCGATGCGTTTTACCACTAACGTTACGACACAACAGCTGTCTTTGGACCAATGTAAAGTCTCAGAATTAGCCACGAACATGTAAACAACCGCCGCTAACATGCTAAACACATTATTTAAGAAAGGCGATTTAAAAAAGATGTGTAATACTTACTTCTTCCGGAGATAAAGCTTGATCGCGAACAGCTGGTACTGATCCACTCTTGAGAAAATGTTATTTGCGAAACCCATACTATACGGACCCGTGTTGAGACGCCGCGACCCCGGGAGCCGGATATACATTCGGCTTAAGGCGACTGTCGATCCGAAAAAAGTGCTTTTTCCCCAGGACTTTCGATGGGTGAATAACTCCTGCATCCAAGATCGCAGCGGGACGAACCCGGGCTTGTCGGAAAGGTCTCCTCCTTGCCTTCTTTTAAGTTCCATTTTGTTTTTTCTTAGACATTTTTGTCGCTGGCTAGTGGCTACATCTGCTCTAGCCTGAAAATGGCTGACAGCGTGTCTCTGCTGTGACTTTTCATGTTTATCAGTAATGAAAGTATACACATGGTCAATTGATATTTTTATAGAAATACTAATAATGGAGCATAATGCATTTGGGTTTGAAATTGTAGAAAGGTAAGAGAGTGATAACAGATCATTTGTATTGTGACTGACGTCAGCATTTGTTGTATCAAGTCATTTGTGCTTTAACATTATCAGTTTTACAATCTGACCAGTTGAGTGTTTTCTGCTTGGATAATATCCCTATCATCGGGCACAGGTTTCACAGTTTACTTTACTCAAAAGCAGTATGAATTAGACAAGGGCAAAGGTCGGCAAATGGGAACAATAAGACATTTTTTTGGAAGCAGTTGCCTTTTTCATTGCCTACTCCAGCCTGGCCAGGAGTACAGTCAGTTACAAACAAGAAAAGCCCAGACTTAGGTTTGAGGATTAACCAAGTTTTCTGCGACTATAAATTGAGGCTAATTTAATGCCCTGAGGTTTGGAATAAGAAATAATTTTTAGACTTCACAGATATGGTTTTTGAAATCACAAATCAAGTCATTTCCTTCCAGTGCCAGACAACACAGATAAATTGCCGGGTTTTAACAGTGAACACATGGAACACTGTTTATTGTTTTGGGTATAAAATCATGCTTTTACTTCACCCATATAAAGTCAAGTATCAATGTGCTTTGCACCTTCAGGCACCCAGTAGAACCGGAGCGGTCTGTGAGGACTGTTACGGTGTTAATGTGTCTTATATGTTGTATATGTGTTGGAGTGATTATATTGTTGATTTTACAAGTCGCCCTCAACTCTCAGCTTAGTATGTTGAGAGGATATTCAATTATTGGCATTTTTGAAACTCTAATTTAGGTGAACCAAACTTTTCCTGCAGTTGGAGAAACTCTATAAAATATTCAGTTGCCCGATCTGAGTCTGGTCCCATAAGCCATTGCCATTCCAGAGCTACAAGCCTGCAAAATCATTTTTGGGATCCATAGCAGACAGAGATTCTTACAAGACAAATTATCTGAGCTAGGCAGTCCCTAGCACTGTGCTTTCATTGCAGTGCTTCACGTTTGTGTCTCTTTATTTCTCCTTAAGAATTGGAGAATCTTTCATCTGAGACAAATGTGATGAGTGAAATAAAAAATTCTGTCACTGAGAATTCCCAAACCTCTGAGCAGTAAACTATTCCCCCCCGGGTTCAGTCCTTGTATATTTAAACCTCTCTTGTTTGCCCTGTTCTATGTCAAACATCGCTGTAAGTTTCTTTGTTTTCTTGTCCATGGTTTTTGTTACGTCCAATTTCAATGTCAAGTTCACAGTCATTGTTTTGAGATTCTTGTTTTGTTACTTTTTATCTTGATAAAATCTACATTGGGTTTTTCTTTAAATTGCCTGGAGAGGGAACACAAAATATATCAATCTGTTTGCTCTAGGAGTTGCAGCAAGAGTTTCAATACTGCCAGTGTAAATGCCAGCTTGTTCCGGTGGTCCTGGTTATTGGAGTCAGCTATTGATGATTCCAGTGAATGCTTTCCAAACTGCATGCAATCATGGAAAATGCATCACAACCTCTGCTCAGACAAAAGAGCCTCTTCAGCAGCCGAATGAGTACAATACAGTGCGTGAAAAGAAATACAGACCAACTTTTGTTCCAGCAGTCATCAGGCTCAGCTATGCATCCCCCAGCCGGCTAAACAAAATCTGACTAACATAGTAGCTGTGGAAGCAATATTGAATCTTTAGGCCTGAAACTATTTTCATAATGTCATAAACATTAACTAATGGAAAGAGTTGATGCACTTAATAAAAAGCATTAATTATGGATTAGGAAATGCCCTTAGTTATTACTTTAATATTTGTTCATATTGAATTAATTTAGTCATTGGCTTTAACCACTCACGCATAAAGATTCCCTTACAGACATGTGGTTTACAATCTTTTAAAGTTTTAGGCCAGGAATTAATATGGTCAGGCACATAACGTTATTTTACAATCATTCCATAAGACTTTTCTTCAGGCGCTTTCAGACATCCATCACTGAAATACTGGGGATTTAAATACTTAACTGTTCTTCCTTATGAGCAGAAGATCTTTTGATGTATTTCCATCAGATTGGACAGTCATGCCATGTAGAATTAAATTTGGCATGTGTTGAAGGCTGTAAACATAGAACCTGTTTGTGATTATACCACCCATTGGAGATCACACAGCAGGCTATTGTAATCAACATGCATGCTCCTCAGGGGGAACGGGCTTGTAACTATAGCGTTTTACTCCAATGCATTGCCCACAACTAAAGTAATTTTAGAAAATGAAATGTTATATTGGAATTACGTGATGCTTTTTCCAACATGTTTGATTGTATTGTAACAAAGACGTTTGCTTGTTTGACTGTACGGGAGAAGCAAAACAAACATGGGCCTTTTCAATTATACTGCTGAGTTTAATCACAACTGACCAGTAATGTTCCAAAATTGCAAGCGTATGATTTTATTTATTTCTAAATTTCTTTTAGGCATCAAAGATCAAGATGTGGATAGGCATCGAGATCACCAGCTGAACCTGGTTTTACTCCATAGTTGTACCATCCATATGGTCCCTTAAAAGGTAAACAAACCTTGTGATCACTCCTGGTTTCATATTGTTCTATATTAAACTATTTAAATTTACTTAGATATGAAAATGGATATGACTGTTGAAAGGTCGCATGTTTACAGCTCTGTGTCTCCACATGTACAAAGGTTTGTGGTTCCCCATTCAAATGAGTTTTACTGCACAAATGTTTATATTGTATGTACTGTATATGGACTCAGATTAAAGGACCTGAAGAGTGATGTTGCTGAGTGAAGACATCTGATGGATTTACAGATGATGTTGTTTCTCTTCATATTTAAAAACATAGTCTTTTTTATTATTTTAACCATTTGTGCCCCTATAAACAGAGTAAGTCTTAGCATGTATAATATCACAATAATTGCCGGGGTTTTGAAAGTGACACCGTGCATTTCATGGTAGTGGTAGTGTCTCTTAGTAACATCATTGTTTTCGCCGTTGTTGTGATGAATCCTATTGTAATACATTTAGTGAGCAAGTCGGGACACAATGGTGCCTTCAGAGATTTTTTCCGCCAGATATGGCATTGAATTATTTCTCTGTTATTTATAAAGATGGCGGCCAGTGAGGAACATCATGGTGTTTACCAAGTCAATTTAATTTCATGGTGTGGGTTTTATAACATGTGGGTATTTTTGCCTAATAGTAGAACTGATAATGTCAAAATCTCTCTGCCGTGAATTTACTCCCCTGAGGTTTGTGTGGGAGACTAAAATCGGGAGATGAGAACAACATGCTTTTCAAAAGGTTTGCATCGTCTCACAGTTTCACTCTCTCTTTCTGTCTTTCTCTCTCTCTCTCTTGCTCTCTAACACGCACACACACAATCTCTCCATATCTAACCTTAGTTGTTGTTCCCAGGCCCCTGCTGTTATTTTTAAGCTGCTGACTTGCACAAATTTTTTTTAATGTCTGCCATAAAAGATATCTGAAGAAATCTGAACTGGAAAAATAACAGGCTCATCTTGTATTTCATGTTAGATAATATTTGCCATATTTTAATGACTAGTCTATTTTCTTTATCCAAGTTATTTATTGTTTGCTGGTAATTTCTGATTGTGTTACAATAACAATATTGTGTCTTGCTTCATATTTAAGATGTTTACTTTGTGTTTAGTCTTACTGAAGCAATGTACTGACAGTCAAAATCTCTAATGTTATGCTTAAGTCCTGACGATATGGTACAGAGTACTGTACTTTACCATGCCAGTAAAGCTGTGAATCTTAATTTTGAAAACAGTATTTAAATTTTTACTATAGGTTGGTCTCTTTTAAATGCTGCCAATTGTTCATCTTGTTTATTATTGAAAATATATTTTGCCAATAGCATTCAACACCCATGTTGGAAAAGTTGGAAGTTCCATTAACTACTGAATGTTGAATGAAAAGCAGTTGTGAGGTGTTGTTTTGAACAAAATGAAAAATGGCCTGGAGTGATATTTGTCATAAACTATTTTGTCCATTGGTTCAATTGGTCATATTCATATGTATGTGTTTTGAAGTACTCCATGATCATAATAAAAAAACCACAAATATTTAGGAAAAATCTTGAATGACTTTTTCCCCAATACTCTCTAAGCATTTTGTCAACAACTTCAAAGTTTATGGCAATTTCAAATTCTATAATTATACAGTAACTTTCAAACTCAATCAAATTTAAATCATGGGGCATTATTTCAGACTTTCAGATTTCCAGACACGGAGAGTTAAAACATTTACCACAATGTTAACACAAAAAACACAGTTATTTGTTAATGTAAACACAGTACATTTGATTATTTTTAACCCTGAAGTTTTCTTTGCCCACAGAATGTGTAATTGGGGCATCTACCAGCAGGGGCTAGTGGCACAGAATAGCCCAGTTTCCAAATAGGACCTGAGGTTGCAAGGCTGGAACGCCTGTGGTTTTAATGTTTTGATGACAGTTTTGTTGCCAAGCCACTAAAACGTAAGAGAGCCACAAGGAAAGAGGTTTTTGTGACAGCCCAGTTAAGGGAATATAAATAAGCCCTCAGAGCATCGCTGATGTGAGTTTAATGATGCTGAGAACACTAACACACCTTTTCCACAGACCTGGTGGTAACAAATTCAATGCAATCAGGCCCTATTAAGTGCATTTTCATCAGAGGAAAGGGGGTTGCGGATGTAAAACACCTCTCTATATTCACCTGCTTATTCAAAAAATTGGTTTGCAAATCAATAATGAGAAAGAATACCACAAATGCAATATAACCAATGAATCTATCATAATCCATTTTAAACCAAATGTCGATGAGTTTAGGTTAGGATGTGCTTAGTGAAAAATATTTGTAATTGCTATGTTTTGTTTTACATATGCGTGATATCATCACGCAATTACTGAAAAGCATCTGTTCACCAGTGGAGGCAAATGAGGCTGAAGTTGGGAGACGGGTGAGTCTTGCATTAAAGCCAAAATAATATGCATTAGGTGCAGTGGTGGAAAGTAACGAATTCCTTTTTTTGAGGAATTGTACTTTTTTAGTAGTTTTAAAATAGTGTACTTTTACTTGAGTAAATTTTTAGTGCGGTATCGGTACTTTTACTGCGCTATTTTTCCTTAAATTGTCGTCGCCAATTTATATATTTATTTTCATGTGATTGGCTAAGGAGAATAATCAGGTCACGTGACCACGTCCACTCAAATCGCGCATAGAAAACTTGCGTCACACAGATTTCAACACATCTGCCGCCAATTTAGTTTAATCATGGAGGAGGACGAACGTGTGCGGCAGGCAGGGCGCGTATCAAACGGCGGTTTAGCGCACTTGAAAGTCACTGCGGGAAAGTGGTGTCATACGAAGGCTCGTCTGAGATATGGAGAAATATTGAGTTCCTGTATCACTACGTTCACCAAGTTTTATCCAAACGGCTATATCATGAGATAAAATTGTTCATCTCTCTCCGGTCATCAAGTGGTCTGCCCTTATAAATGAGTAGGGAACATATGCGGTAGGAACGCATGAGAAGCAGTTTCACAAACTGTGCATTACCAGTTATTGGAGAGTTCGATCGATTCGCTTAAATAAGACGTCATTAATACATCGAACGAAGCCGCAGGAATTACTTTTATGTTGTCTCTGTCTATATTTTGAACTTTTAAAGACATGAACCATGCAAAACCACGGACCACAACTCCAGGTAAAAATCTTTATTGTTCTACCTAATAATGTCATATATACATCTTGTTTGGTTTGAGGTAGAGTAATTGATCAGCCAGAACGGATATGAATGTTAATGCTAATCCAAATTTAGGTTACAAATGTTCAGCATTTTTTGCATGCAGTATTTGTGGCTCTTATTTATTTATTTATTTCTGCATTGTGGGGCCTAGTAGGCCTACACATGATTGTACAGTGTTGGAAGTGCATAAAGGGTTTTAACTGGAAAACTGAGCTCATAATAGACAGACAGACAGAACAACACATTGAATGGTTATTTTGTCTGAGTTGTCTGGGATGTATTCAGTTATATGCTTTATCAGTAAGGTTAAGATGTGTTTTGTTAAAAGTAGCTATATTCTATATAAATCTCTTTTTTTTCCAGACCCCTACATTAGCGGCCCACCGGGATGGCCAGTCTGCCCCTGAGTACATCATACATTACTATTACCACTGAACAGTAAAGTACGTTACGGGAACTGGTCCCAAACGGGAAGTGAAAACATCGCCTGAACAACAGGTGCTCTTCCTTAACAGTATATTTGATTAAGTTTTTGTTGATAACTGTGACTGTTTGAACAATTAATCAATCTTTGTCAACTGGTTTCAACAAGACTGTAATATTACAGGAAGTCTGTATGATTATATTTTTGAGTGAATACAGTTACAAATCTAATTTATGCTGCTAATAATTAGTCAAAGTTTTTTATTAGATGACATGAAATGCACGAGAAAACTCTTATAAGCAGTATAAATAAAACACATAAAGCACATAAAAGCTTTTAAAAGTGAAAATATGTTTATTAAAGTATGCATGGAGTGCCAAGCCTTTGATACTTTAAACTAATGAAAGAGGAAAAGCTAACCATTTCTTCAGACCTCACGTTAAATCGTTGTTTTAATTATTATAATGCATCTGCATGTTTATGGATGGCAGGTGTTTGCTATTGAAGTGCTCTATATCTGTGCCCGTTTGATTTAAAAGCTGCTCTAGGGTCCTTTGAGTCATTAATACCCTGTTTATTAGTGCTTTATTGGATTTTTGAAAAGCCCAGTTTAAAAAAGCATTAGCGTGAAGGGATAATCACACCTCATGTAAGCAGATATGATTCCTAAAAGAATATACGAAAATTTGGCAATATCGTGTAGCTATTGTGTATTAAAAAGACATCAAAAGTCTATTTAAGCTAAAAACACATAAAATAGTTTATCAAAATCCCTCATCCTTGTCATTATCACATCATTACCTTTGTAATAGTTTGTTAAACTTGTTCCATGTGTCTTTCACTTTATTTTACAAGCTGTAAACAAACAACACTCGGGTACTTTTCCTGCCTGATCCAAGTTATTGTTGTAGACATGCACAATGCCAAATAATAAGGAAAGATTAAAAACAATTTCAACAATTTTCTTAGAAAATAGCATTAGCTTCAGGCTCTGTCAAAAACATGGCAAGCAACCTTTTGATTTCTAGACTAGTCATGTGAATGTATACCTAAAGGTAGGAAGGATTGGTATTTCATGCAGCCTCAGGTGATACACTTTACTTTGATTTCTCCAGGCTTTTGAGTCTGTTTTATAGTTTTTTCTTATTTTGTCTGCATGATTTTATATCAACATTCTTTCCCTGAAACTGGCTAAAAAACCGATATTCATTTGTTGGTTTTTGTTGGGCTTGCTCTTCACTAGGTTGCCTCTATAGCCACGAAAAACAACCCTAAAAAACTAAACAGCTTTAACAAACACATCTCCATGGAGACCCGCATCTTGAATTCTTGAGCGCAAGTCAACACTTCTGCCACTCTTGTTTTTCAGAAGGCATTGTGTTGTGTCATCGCCCCCCAGGTCAATTGGGAAAACTTTCTTATCCATGCACTGCTTGACATCCTGCTTTGAATGACAACCTGCTCCATGAGAAAACAGCACTACTCCCTTAACTCCAAAGGTAGATCGTGTTCTTATCTCCTCTCTCCTCTGTTGACCTAGATTCTCTCCCTTATCCTTGTCAACGCTAAGTGCTCCCTGGTCCCCCCCACCCTGTTTCTCTTCCATCGTATCTTCCCTCTCTCCCACCTGCTTTTCGTCCATGGAGTCTTCCTCCCTACCACCACAACCCACTCTCTCCCATTTAGGAAGCTAGATAGTTCTGATCCTCTCTTGACAGTTCTACCCTGTTACCTCTAGGCCTCTGCGTGAAGTGCAAGTCTTGAGACCCTGCTGATCTCTCCATGTATCAACATCTGCCTACACCCTTCGCTACTGATATATCTGCAGTGAAAACCAAGCACTTTCAAAACAAAATCCAAACTACATCTACCAGTTTCAACTTTTCTCAACCTTCTCCTCTCCCTCTGTCCCCCTCCACCTCCCACCAATACCTCGCTGACTGCTGATAACTTTGCCAACTTCTTCACTGATAAAGTGGAGACCATCAGCAGGCAATTCTTTGCTCAACGCATCCCAGATCTCTCTCTTACCCCTACTATTATCAACTCCCTTCTTCTCTCCCCTCTCTGAGACTGATGTCTCCAAAATTCTCCTTTCCACCCGTCCTAATACCTGTTCCCTCGACCCGATCCCTTCCCACCTCCTACAAACTATCTTTTCGTCTCTACTGTCTCTACTGGCTCAACTCGCACACATTATACACACCTCCATCACTACTGGTACTGTCCCCACCTCATTTAAACAAGCCCACGTAACACCTTTACTCAAGAAACCGACACTCGACCCCTCATTGGTCAGCAACTACAGACTAATCTCACTCCTGCATTTCCTTTCCAAGGCCCTTGAAAGGGTAGTGTTTAACCAACTCGCTACCTATCTCTCACAGCACAACCTTTGGATAGTCAGCAATCCGGCTTCAAGAAAGGACATTCTACGGAGACCGCTCTCCTGTCTGTCGTCAAAAACCTACGGCAGGCAAGGGCTAAATCCTTGTCATCTGTCCTTATTCTGCTTGATCTCTCTGCTGCATTTGACACTGAACCAACAGATCCTGCTGTCCACTCTCTCTAAACTGGTTTGAGTCATATTTCACAGGCAGATCCTTCAAGGTATCCTGGAGAGGCAAGACATCCAGAGCTCACCAGCTGACAACTGGAGTACCTCAGGGATCAGTTCTTGCTCCTCTCCTCTTTTCTATATATACCACCTCCCTGGGACCATTGATTAAGGCACATGTGTTCTCATACCATTTCTATGCAGATGATACACATTTTTATTTTATTATCTTTTCAGCCTGCCTTCTGGACATCTCTTCTTGGATGAAAGGGCATCACCTACAACTCAACCTCTTTAAGACCTAGCTCCTTGTCTTGTAACAAAAAATTGTTAATTCTCTCCTTTGCTTACTCCAGCTTTTATCCTCCTAGTACCGTAGTATGGCCTTGTAAACCAATGGTACTGTTTAGTGTGTTGAAAAAATATTTATATGCTCTCCTACTTGTAAGTTGCTTTGGATAAAAGCATCTGCCAAATGAATAAATGTAATGTTTTAATGTCTTTTGCTGGTGATATTATGTACCTATTCCAGGGCTGTATAAACCTATTGAGAGTTTGGTGAAAACAATGTCAAGAAAGCTGCCCAGCATAAGGTTTTATTAGGCTGTCATCAGTTATGTGGTTTAGGTTTCTTGTAAACAGTTGAAAACAAATACTTTTTATGAGAGGGTGAGCCTTTATGCAGTACTTTGGAAGCATAATAAAACACTCATAGAGGGTGGATAATATTTTTGTACAGCATTCTTACAGTAATGGCTTGAAAAATAGTATGTAGGAAGAATATTCATGCAGTATATGGCAGAGCACATGATTCCTAAATATATAAATTAAGTATACTTCATATGAACTAGATGTTTATTAACAGTCAACAGTTTTTACCTGTATCAGGGACTCATACCCATAAATGTTTGAGTGTTTTTGTGTGAAAGGATGTTTAGCCTACATTGTTTATAGTGTTACAAGGGGTGCTGGTTATGCGCGAACTGTGGTCTAAATTTTACATGTTTGTTTGTTCCTTAGTTTGTGAGACTATAGTAGGTGTTTTTAAATGGATTTAATGGTGTCTGGGGTTACACTGTACATAAACAGCTTTGCAAGGTTTTTTTATTTTAATTATGCTTTAATGAAGTAAGTTGTTGAGGATGTGGTATTGGCGTCAACCTATGTATAAAATGTATTTTTTTCCTACATGCAAAAAGTAGTTATGTCATCTGGCTTACATGCTCTGTGCATATAAATACATGGAACACATAAATCTATTAATTAGCCCATGTCCCCAACCTCGTAATCTTTTTCTCAAGAATGAAAAAAAAATCTAGCTATATCAGCTCTTCCATGTTACCACATTTATATAGTCATCCAGGCACAAACACATTGGGTCAATTAGGGGTAAATTCTGTGTGGATGACTCCATCCCAGTAGGAGACTTACTGGCCAAACATATTGGATTAAGAGCACATGAAGCCACAGCAAAGAAAACATGACAGAAAAAATAAAAGCTTTATAAATGTATTTTACAAAAAAAACCCCTGTCTCTCTTTCTCTTAACAGGTATATTTCTGGCTTTTGTGGAAACTAGTAACTTGGTATTAGTACCTATTGTAGGCTATTATTGCTCCTGTATGACATTTCGCTTTATTGCTCCCTGAACTCTCTGTAAGTCGCGATAAAAGCGTCTGCTAATTTACTAAATGTAATGTAAATGTAGTTCCCTTTCGATACGGTTCACTTCGCATTGTGTTTAGCAAAACATTATGGGAAACTCCTGTTTTATCCAATACAGAACCCTAGTGGATAACGTCTGTGACCAATGGCGTTTGGGGTTGCCATTTTGGGCGGCACAGCTCGCCTATATAAGTCTGGGCCAAACGTCATTCAGTACCATTTTCTCCTTCAGCGCGATAATCTCGCCGCTCTGAAGAAGTCTCACTCTCCGTAGAAACAAGCCTCTCTGACCACTGAAGATTTCCATTCTGAGTGCGTCGTCTGCCATGGACGGACCCTTGCCGAGACCGCTCTCACAGGATCAAGCTGCCATCACCGCGAGCGCCTTTCCCTCGCCGTGCTTCGCGCCTTTCCCTCGCCGTGCTTCGCGCCTTTCCCTCGCCGTGCTTCGCGCCTTTCCCTCGCCGTGCTTCGCGCCTTTCCCTCGCCGTTCGCGCCCTCGCCGTGCTTCGCGCCTTTCCCTCGCCGTGCTTCGCGCCTTTCCCTCGCCGTGCTTCGCGCCTTTCCCTCGCCGTGCTTCGCGCCTTTCCCTCGCCGTGCTTCGCGCCTGGATCACCTTGTTCATTTGTCCCGCTCCATGTGCTCTCCTGCCTATCCCTCTCCAGCAGAAACTGAGAAAGCAGCGGAGCCATGAGAAGAACGCTGCGTGCAGATGAGTCCACGCCAGTTGAGCCCCAGCATGCTCTCTCTCCACCACAACGCTGTGATCCTGTCTGCTTCACCTACAAGAACCTACGCCCCTCCTCCAGTGCCAGGGGCATGTCCTTGCTCTGACTCCGAGCTTGTCAGATTCCTGTCCAAAGCAGTTGCAGAGCTCGGAATCGACTTGTCTTCTCCTATCAAGCCGGAACACAGCCGCCTGGGCGAGTGGTTCCTGCAGCCAGGGTGCTGTCAGCAGCCTCCCCGCCAGAGATCTGCTACCTTCTTCACAGAGGTTCACCAAGAGATCACTAGATTGTGGCGCGGCCCCCACTCTACCCGTGCCCACAGCTCTGTCACCCACACGCTATCCTTGATTGACGGCACTAATGACAAAGGCTTTACGAAGCTCCCACCTCTGGAGGAGTCTTGTGCTGCCGATGGCCAAGCTGTGTGTGGCCCTCCTCTATTCTCCGGTATCCCTGGGATTCTCCCAAAAGGTGGCACCAAACAGACCAAACGCCATTGGTCTGTTATTTTCTCAGATGTTAACCAATAGGCTTCAGTATCTGATAAAACAGGAGTTTTCCCATAGTCTAGTGTTAGAAATCTCAGAGTTTGATTTTAAAGGCTGCTTGTTCTTTCTTGGCACAGAATGACAAAGATTGTGTAGATGTCGTCTGAACTCATGATGACATTGTGTGTTTGTATGTACTGTAAGTCTGTGTGCTTGTGATCATACATATCTACATTCAGATATTCATTCATATTCAACAGTTTGTCAGCTCCTGTGACAAAATTAGAAATGTGGTACTTCAAAATGGGCCAGTGGGTAGTATTTGTATACATTTTTTAACACCTCAATGTACATTGTAAAGGAGGTGTTACTTGCATAGCTCCAGTGCCTTTTGTCTACTGCACTGAGCATCAAATGGACCATTTTAATTTACCTTGTCTGTTGTCTTGATTACATGCCTTTAGTTGTTTTGACTCAGTTTTCTGTCATACTGCCTGTCTGCATTGAATAACCATATATACTGCACAGAGTAAACAAATGTAAAGCTACTGCCCAGCCATCTGGTTTTCACATCAGTAAAAAACATCTGTGAAAATATGACGGGCTGAGCACAGGAAAAGATTTAGTATTTTTACCTGCTTCCAGCATTAAGACTTTATGATCATCTCTGATTGAGAAAACATCAAGGTTTGTAAAAGATAATTCTTAATAATAAAGCACACACTGTAAAGGCATCATTTCACCCTATAGGTTTTTCAACTGCCAGGAGGTGTTTGAGGTGAAAAAACTCACCTGGCATAAAAAGAACACCTGACAGGATCAATGGAAAAGCAATGTGTAGAAATGGCCACACCCATGGCCGCTGCCAGCATTGATAGGACGAATCGACGAATGCCCCTCCACCCTCGATTGCCAGCAATTGCGACATAAGCAGGATCATGTTGTGGGGAAACTTCTGTACCGTATCACCACTGGAGTATCAGCATTCGTGAATATTAGGTCAGTTTCGTTGAGCATTCATGATGATGGTCTATTACACCAGCGTCAGAGAGAACCTCCGATGGGTAGCATCCTGCTGTTGTACTCCATAGTGTACGAGTGAAGGATATTTTGGGGTAGCCAAGACACTCCCTGTGTGGACGGTTCTACCTGGTACAGTCAGTGTCTCTGCATGTTCATCTGTTTCTGTGGCCTGCCTTTACATGCTGCTCTTGTGCTTAAGGAGCTTGTGACATCTGTAGAGTGAGTGTTGGTATTGCTTATACAAAGAAGGCTTTTAGAGCCACAACTGTAACTTGCGACACTAATTGTTGCTTCTGTAAATGTCTCTCCCAAGTTTCTCTTTGTTGTGTTATGTTGGAAAACATGTGTGTTATAGTTATATTCTGTATATCGGGTTGTCATGTAAATTAACAACTTGGTAAAACATATGAAATATTATTTAATATAATGAAAGATGAAGCAAAGGGCATCTGGAGTGTGTTGCAATTCATTGGTTAGTGGTTTAACGGATACTGCATGCATCTCATAGGACTGCAAATATAGACTTTCTTATTTCCTGTTTTTCATATTTTTCTCTTGAGATAAAGTCCCAAGTAATGTGTCTTCTGAGGTTTCAGAGACGTCAAAAAAGTCAGATTTGCCAAGATACAAATATTTGCAGTCAAAAGTCAGATTTCAATGTGAATTTATATTTTCTTTCAGATTATCGGAGGTTCCAAACTCTTTGCTTTATCGCAACCATTACCTGATTGACTGTTTCAGACTTTCCCTTAAATTATTTAGAGAAATACAATGTATTAATGTATAAATGAAACCTATAAAAATCTATTTTAAATATTTTTTTATCTATGAATGATCAACTTCTGAGCAATGCAGTTTTATTTTGGGATACTGTATCGGTCGCCGGTTTGATTCTCAGTGCCGGGGGGTAACAACTGAGGTGCCCTTGAGCCAAAGCACCTTAGCCCCGTTTGCTCCCCGGGTTCCCCGGCTGATGAAAGTCAAAATATTGCATGAAAACAATTGAGTTTGCAGGGAGAGAGGCAGAAATTTATAAGATCAGTATGTCTGTTTCTGGATGTACTGTGCTTTTGGAAATATGTTGAATCACACATTACTGGATGTGCGTCATTTGACACTTTTATTGTGATAAACAATGAACCGAACCACTGGAGATAATGAAGTTCAGTGCTTTTGCTCTCTATTTTGTCTCTTTTCTGTTCTGTCTCTCACTCTGTAAACACTCATCACTGAAGCTTAGAGTCAATATATTAATGAACATGCACAACACACTTTTACTCCACATTTGATCAACCATGACTTTGCTGACTTGGCATTGTGCAAGGACCTCTTCAGTGAAACAAAACAGGCCTTTAATCGCGGATTATGTATGTGTTTGTAAGCATGTTTCCCAGTGTGTGCATTTTTGTTTGGCTGTCTTTCCCCATATCTTTGTGATCCCCAGAGCGTTCATCCTTGCGGTTTTGGCCTTCGGCCTCCCTCTGGCTACATCAAGCTGTGTACATGACTGAGTGTGATATGAACCACATGTTGATTCAAACACACATACTGGAATCAGGGAGGTTAAGTTAAAATGCTTGGACAACAAAACCGATAAGAGCTTTGGTGTTGATAAAAATGACCCTCTGCTCAATTGGAAACCCATTTTTTTCCCATGTTGTTTCTGTGGAAAATGAGAAGACTGTGTTCTGCATTGGACTGGTCCTTGTCCCCAGCTGAAAAGAGCACAATGGATGATGGCTCTCATTAGACAGAATGTAGTCTGCAAGTGATCATACACTGATGTTTCATCATTTCACGAAGTCCATATTTATTCCACTTAATATTAAATCAATTTAACATGTTAGAACATTACATTACATTGTTTCAATGTTTTAAACACAGTATTCTAGTATAATGGCTATTCACCATGCTGTATGCCAACAGACATACTGTACTCTAAAAGGCAATGTTTCACAGAAAATATGACATTTTCAAATATTAGTTCAAGAAACACTTAACATTTCTGGTTAATTTGTTGTGTTCTAGGGAAATGTCCATATTACATCCATGTGGTTTAGCTTTGAGAGATTGCTGTGACACTGTGAGACAGTTGTGGTGGTCACTAGATAATGGAAATCAATCCGCCTGACTGAGCTCAGATCAGTCATAATCTCCTTAATTTGGGCAATGCTGCTGCAAGGCATCTGTTTAGCACTTACAATGCTTTGGTTTTTATTACGCACGCACTCACAGCAACCCCCACCCTACATGTTGAAATGTTCATGTAGACGAATGTTGTTTTCATAGCATCACTGTGATTCTGTTTGTAATAAAATAAAGTGCTTTATTTTTAGTCTTTTATCTATTAATAAGTAATCTGTCATCACTTAGATCACTGACTGATTTCGTAAAATATTTGTCAGTGTCAAGTTTGATACATTATTACATTTCTCATTTGTGTTGTTGCATATTCAGAAATACAAATGTAAAGAGGAAAGTTCTTGGATTAGGATTGAGGGATAAATTGTAGAGGGATGAGATGCTGTCTCCGTGCTCCTTTCCTCCGTAGATTGTTTTGGCTGGATCAGAGAGTGAGTTGCTCTCCCAAGGTCAGATCAATGAGATCACAGTTTTGAAAGCAAATTATTCTCATCTGCACAAATAAGACAACGTGGTACTGCTCGTCATCACTGAGTTAATGCCCAAAAATGGATCGCTATGGACGTATACTTTACTCTGATAAAACATATTTTCTCCCATTTTCTAATGAAGCCAATGTAATATATTTATATATATTTAATAGTTTTTGTAAGATTAAATTCAATCTGTACCATAGTACTTGCCTGGGGTGGATTGTTAAAGGCTTTGTAAAGTTTAGTTATTTATTGTCTGATGTCCAGAATCAAATGTGCCAATTAAGAGAGTGAGTAATGGCCATTTGTCATTCTGACAATGTACATAAAGTCACTCTGATGTTTTGGCCTATAAAGTCTATAATCAATAAACAGAATTTAATAGTGATGTTTTAATAATTGCTGCAAGAACAGTCTGGTAAAGCATATTGCTGCTGTTGATTAATGATTAAGTATCTATTGTCATGTTTACGCTTGGTATTTACGTCCGTATCAGGTAAGGTGACATTTTGATATGAAACTATTTTCTCAATACTTGCATGTTTGCGCATTTAGTACAGTTGTAAAGAAGCATTGTTTCCTAAAGTAGGCTTTGTGAAAGAATCTGATAACAAGTGTCAGCAAAACACAAGTAAACGTTACATTTTCTTTGGTGTGTAGCAGACAACCTTGTGTACAAATGAAATTGCATTCTCATGCTTTTTGTGTAATCAAAACCATCTTGTTCAGTTCCACGTTGGTGGGGTGTACATTAATCCTGGTACCCAAGCAGTGTTTGCCAAAAACAATTACAGTCATACAGTAAATGGCCATTTAGATACAGAGTGGCCACCCGGAGACACATAAGCACAACGGCATATCTCTACTCTAAATCTGTTCTCCGTAAGAAGCAAGATAAAGGTTTAGTATCTTTATCAATTTATCTTCATTTTCCCAACATAGCAGGTTCCAGCACCATCCAATCCACAAACAAATGTTTTGGCTGGATACAACCATTTTTCAGATGACCATGTATCTACTACATCCTCGTAATTGTTTGGTGTTTTATCAAGAATTTTATTGTATATTTGGTGAAACATTATTGTAAACAAGAAATATTTTTTTATTTAGCAGTCTGCACACAAGCACAATTCAGTTAAATTGCTGAATTCTTGTAAGTCCAGCACAGATCTCTTTCAAAGATAGATTGAAAGCAGTCAGAGTAAAACCTTGAGAGTCTGATATCTAGCCGTACATCAGTGAATAGAACGGAGCTTTTATAACTTAACTTATGTGCTTTGGTAGGCAGTATGGTAGGTATAATTTTACTTCTGCCTTATGAATCCTCCGAACTGCAAGTGCCTTTACATTAAATTAAGGAATTAACCCATTTTAAAATGTCAAAAATCGACATCCTTAAAACTGATTTCATTTATATAAAAACATTACATTACAACAGTCTAACAGTAAAATTGCAGCTTTTACATTTTAAAGTCTTACACCATATATTTTATCCAAAGACATTTCAAAACATTTATCTTTGATTAAAACATCTTTAATAATTTAAAACTGTTTATGAAATGAATTGCAACAATTCAAACTTTTAAAAACATGAACAACAGAAATTCTAAATAAAGATCCATTCATTTTATGACACTTCAAGTCCTCCTTAACTGTTCAGAGTATTAAAGCTACTAGTGTTATATATTTTGTTCAGCTGAGTACTTACAATATCTCAAATGTTTTCAACTACTTTTAAATCCTGAGAAAATCGCCATTCTAATTAAACAGTGGACCGGGCCGTTTAGTCACCTGTCAATGGCGTCATATACGCGTTACCGCCTTTACTGACGTAGAAACCGCATGACAATAGTTTCGTGGACAAATGCGGAAATAGTGTTTAGCATCTAGCAAACCTCTAGCTTCTTTCGAGCAGTCTCTTATTTATGGACTACAATTATGCGCAACATTTATAAAACTATTACTTTACCTCTTCTGCTAACATGATTTCTCGTTCCCGTCTGATTGATGTATCAGCGGTACCATGGAGTTGAATACGACATATCCCATCATTCCACGCTTCTAAACAGCGTCATCAAACTACGCGATTGTTGTTGTTTTGATAGAGCGCCCTCTAGCGGCGAATTCTACAAGCTGTACCTTTAATGTAAATAGACCTTAAAAAAGTTTATTCTTGCAGTTAAATGATGAATGTTCGTCTCTTGCAGGTATTCTTCTACTACATTTTGTAATTGTATTTTATTTGGCTATGAAAACTGATTTGTTAATTTTTTTTCCCAAGAACACACATCTGTTGGCTACATGTTCGATCCCACAATCCACCAAAACATAAAACAAGATCATTTTTTTGTCATAAAAAGAGAACAGAGAAATTACAGTGATAAAGGATTTACCATACAGTATTTACTTTCTGACCTTTTTGCACTGCTTTAATTCTTAATTATTTGCATGGCTTAAACAACTATGCTGTTAATCATAGACTAGTCAAATAAAATCAGTTACAAGGACATCTCATTTTGTCAAAACATTGCTTAACTCATCACAGTATGCCTGTGCAGAGTCTGCAAGCGCCAAGAAATTCAGGGCAGGCGTCTTGGCCAACAAGGGACATTCAGAGTTGCAAATTAAAGGGACTGTTTCTCGTTAAAGTCTCAGTTTCCAGAAAGTGTTTTGTTTGTCCATATAGTATATGATTTGTGGTGTTACAATTGCTTTAAATGTATTTGGGTACAAGATTTTAAAACCTCAGTTGAGGATTTATGGTCTATGTGCACTCTATAAGTAATCATCATATTGAGTAAAAAATCGAAAAGTACATATTGTAGAGAACAGATTGAACGCTTGGTTCATGGTTCGTGTTTTGGCCTATGTTATGGATGCCATGTAATGAATCACAACTGAGTTTAATTGTAGATAACTTTTTTCACCTTTCATTATTTTCTCCAGGTGTGCTCGTGTCTCAGAGAGAAAATCCAAAGCTGTTATGGATATAGGAAGATGTTCAAAATCTCATGCCACGTTTGTTTGCCTAAAAAGCTCAGTTTTGGCTTATATTATAATCATAATTGGAGCATGATGCCAAAATATCACAAATATGCTTTATCTTGCAGGCACAAGCAATCTGCACGTACTCATGAGTTACAGAGAGAGGAATGTTTAAAGAATGCATGCTGTTTGTCCAGAATCCTTAATAAGTCACAGTAGTAGGGCTACAAGCATGGTATTAACTACTGAAATAAAAAATGCATGATGCTCTCGACATCCCTTTGTCCGAGATGGACCCACTTGTTAAAAAATTCCAGGGTTCACATTCTTCCACATAATTTTCACTCCACATTTAGGTCAGCGGCATTGTTGAGAAAAACAGCTGCCGTGGAGGATGCTTAGCAACTGCAATAACTTGAAGATGTGGGAGGTGGGCGGGTAGATGGGATGGAATAGATGTGTCAAGATTTGCTGGCGTGGACAACGCACATTTTAAGCACCAGATAAACTCAAGAGACCTTACAGGCTTAGACAAACCTCATTATAATGCACAATTAACCAGTCTCAGGAACGGCAGTCTCTTAATTTTGTCGTTTTAGGTTTCATGCTAGTGTAAGCTAGTCATCAGAGCATTAGGCACTAGGAAAAAAACTCACTACAGGTTAAAAGCGATAATTACTACCTACATTTCCATTGCACTTTACTAGAACGCTAAGGCCCGCTTTCACAGACAAGGATTAAAGCTCGTTTCAGACTAAAATGAATGAGTGACATGTCTTAACTGAATATAACTTGCACAGTAATATCTTAAAATATATCAGTGCCATTGTTTTGTCTCAAGATGCACACCAGTAATGTATTCTTCTAAGGCATTTTTTTAAAAGCAACATAAATATCTTAATTCAACTAAGGGATAGTCCTGGCTTAAACTAAGCCGTGTCTGTGAAAACGGGCCTATATGTTCTAGAGAGTGATATTACTCTCTGAGATTTTAATATCTTTAATTATATATCCCATTAAATGTTAAAGCCTGATAGACTGCTCCATGATCCCTGGCCCAGGCTTTCTGACAAATAACACTGCATTGCTGCGATCTCTGAGCTTATTATAGTCTGGAAAAGTGCACGTGCATTCTTCGCATCGGCAGAGCGCAACGCATCATAATCTGAAAACCACGCCCACCAGGGGGAAACAATCCAACCATCTCCATTGACTTTATTTTGCGGGAAGCTGCCGCCATGTCATTTCTGACTTATAACAAAACACAGAACAATGTTTAAAAACTGCTGTGTGACGAAGTGTACAGGTAACAAGCTTAAAACCCAGAACTACGCTTACAAGCTGGCGACACAAATGTGCGTTTTAGGACACAAATATTGAGCTTAACGTGTCAAATTGTAATTAACTAAAACGATGGCAGGACAAGCTGTTTGAAAGCTGTTAGCTATATTAGTTAATATAGCTTTCTGCTTTATCCACATTCTAAGTTTTGTCAAAATGCGACAGTTTAGAGCTTAGCTTACATGATATAATATATAAAACTGAAATTTGGATATTTTATTTACCAGTGAGAGATAGTGTTTCAGGATCCCGCAATTTACCCATTCTTCCTGCTGATGCTTCACCTCTTATTGCCTGTATCCACTTTTGTCTCCTTAAAGTCTGGCTTTTACGGTTCGGTAGCTTATAAAAACGTAGTTCTGGGTTTTTTTTCGCTTGTTTACTGTACACCTTGTCACACAGCAGCTTTTAGACATTGTTCTGTTTTTTGTTATAAGTCGGAAAATACAAGGAGGCAGCTTCCCACAATAGAAAGTCAATGGAGAGGGTTGCATTGTTTTCCCCTCCAGTGTAGACGTTGCCTAAATAAGTCTCTATAAAGTCTGAATAAAAACAAGACCACACTGTGGATTCATCAGCAAACACTGATTAACACGGATTAAAGAAAATCTAATCCCTTGAGTATTTTAAATTGTATCTATGCAAGACATATTTATCTTGTATGTTCCGAACATTGCATACTAATGATCTCATAAAGATGACACATCAGCAAAGCATATTTTTGTCTAAATTATCTGTTTTTCACATAGCTAAAGAAAGTCTTTATATATAGAGACTTGATTGTCAACAATTCAGATAGAGTAGGCTTCTGAACAGTGAACAGTTAAATGGGTTACAATTGACACATCAGAGCAACTTTTTGGGGTTCTGTGTTTTGTCATGTGATATGTAATTTATATCCACCTGACCTTTCAACTAAACTAATCTCTTTCAGTAGGGTCGCCCAGGCCACAGTGAGTGTTGCTTAAAGCTGACATTGTTATCAATGTTTAGCTTTGAGGAGAGATGTCATGCATAATAGAGCAACTTCTAAGAAGTAAAAACTTCCTCTGGGTTGGTTGAATTACAGACATTTTCATTCAGATTTTTTCAAATTTTGCAAGTTGCTGCATATTGGCTTGTCCATAGTCCAGAATGAGAATAAACAGGGATTTCTGACAGCTGGCGAGAAAGTCACTCATTCCATCCTCGTCTTAAAAAAGAAGTTATGATTTATTATTTCCTAACTGAAAATCTGCAATCGAAATGTTCAAGTAACACTATCAATACCTTAATGTAAAGTTAAATCTTTATGTATAGATATAATGCACACAACTGTACCCACTTCATTTAACATTGCTGTTCATGTTACATGTGGCTAATAAATTGCTGCAGTATTTCTCTGTTCTGTACACATATTACTGTTTATTCAAACCAACCTTCTGCTTCACTTAAGTCTCAAAGTTTTTGTTTTAATAGCTTTGATTAGTGAGGGGACGCTGAAGGAGCGCTTGAGAAGATCCAGATGCTTCTCCCTCCCAGGACTCTCTCACACAGCTTTAAATGGGATGACATGAGCTGGATAGACATGAGGAGTGATAGAGGGAGGGGGTGAGAAAGAGAGAGTATGACTGACTTGACATAAAACTGAATGTGGTGAAAAACAACATAAAGACAATAGGGAAAATCAAGCAAAACCAAGACATGCTATAAAATAACAAACAAAGGAAAGAATGCAGTTATAAATCAAAGCAACATGATATAAATATGATCTTTTTTTTTTTTTGTCCTCAGTAGACAGTCAATTTGAATTTGTTGTTCAGTAAATATAAAATGTCTCATTCAAGCAATAAATCAAGGCAGCTGTCTTTGAACAAAAGTCACTAACATATAATTTTGTGCTACACCGCATTCTGGGAGCTTTCAAAGCCTCAACAAACCAGTAACATTTTCGGTGTAAAATAATTTTTCCAGAAAACTTTGTTATGCTGCTTATGACAGAATTTAAATAAAATATTGTTTTGTGTAATTTTGTTAAAATATAATTTTGTGGTGTATGCATCTCAAAAATCATGAATGTAAGATGTAAATAACCTATTTTTGCACAGTTTCTGAAAAGGTAAAGCCTTAGGCATTGGACAGGCATATGGGTATTGTCAGAAGTGCGTATTTTAAATTTGATGGATACCGTGTTGGACATTGAAAACTTGCAGAGTGGTTTTGAGCAAGGGTGTTATGGTTGTTTCGATCCGGCTCAGATGTTGCAACAACAATGCACAGAGTTAAGTATTTTACATCAATGTGCTTGTCAGTGAATTGGTATCTAGGTTTTTGTCAAATCCATAACATGTCAGCATGCATTAAAACTGCAATGATCTGCTATGTACTTAAGGGTCAAAGGTTGCGGATATGTGTGTTGCGGATCCCCTGCGGACTCTTCAAACAAAAGTTGACAAGTTTCAAGTAACAGCCAGTCCCATGTGAAAGACCCACTCCCTTTGAGGATCTGCTCTGGCCAAGCCAAAGAATAATCTGGTAGTGATTGAGATGATGACATCATCAGAAAGGTTGGAGTTGAAGTGGTGATGTGGTGCGAGAGTGAGATAAAGTAAGAGAGACAGAGTGGGGGTGTATGAGCCTATGTTTGTAAAGAACAGAATCAACAAGAACTGCCAGAAGGTCACGTGACATGGAGGGAAAAAGGGGGTTGGGGGAACCAAATGTGCTTTCTTGTAACACCATGTGCCTTTTGGCAGCTATTGTGGCCCTGTGTGTTACTAGTGCACGGACTGTGTGCTCTTGTGTGGGTTAGATTTCTGTGGAACACCCACATACACTCACTGACACATGTCAAACCGCTAAAAGTACTGAGCCGAACGTGCTCCGATAGAAAATAAACTGAACAATATTACCATCGTTTTTTCTGGCAAAATAATACAAATAATAAATTTCAAAATCACAGATCAAAACAGCAATGACTGACCAAAGCAATAAGCACTGGTCTGAGTCAAAAGTTGTTGCAGAATATTTGAGGTTCAAGTCATAAATTTGTCATAAAAGTAGTAATAAAAAGTTTAAAAGCCCATGCAAATGATGTCATTTTCTGGCTTTGGATTCACCCTTTCTTGTGTTTTGTTCATGTGCTTTTTTGCGAAGCAAATGTTTTTGTGATGTTTTCAGTTTTTTTGGCTTAGTTTGAGTCATTTAAGCTTTAAAGCAACCAATTAAAGCTTATTTTAAGAATCTTCATTGTTATTTCAATTAAATTCACAAAATGTTTTCTGCGTTTTGTTCAGAAATTAACCCAGACACCTGCCCGACCAAGTCTGCACCACAGTACCACAATTTCAACTAGGGTTGCCAACCGTCCTGTATATTGAGCCAGCCTGATTTGTCCCATGAATGACTTCCCATGTCCTGTTTATTGACTGTTCCTCTGATCTAACCAGTGATTGAAGCAGCAGCAGTGATCACGACACTTGAGAATGATTTTACCGACAACTGTCATCTAATCACAGCCCCCTGACGCGCATCAGATTACGTTAAGTAAATGCGGCTTTGTTTCTGAATGAGCAAAGCATGCATCTGTCACTCACATGCAGACAGTCGTTGCACAAAGCAGTGTTGCGGTGTTTACCAACTTTTTTGACAGAAAAGCGCATAGCAACATGAATGTAGTTTGTCTGTACATATGCACATTGTTTGTTACCCAGCAGACACGTAGCCCACTATATTATTTATTTCTGAAAACAGAAACAGAAAATATGTAAATGAGAACAGCTTGATTTGTGCATTTAGTTGTGTTAGAATATTAAAACACTTTACAGTACTGTATGTAACCGTTCAGAGAGTAAACGCAAATACGATATGATGACGCCATGCATATGCTACTTAGCACTGCTGCACAGGTCAAATTTTGTCCCTTATTTCGTATTTTTCCCGTATTGACAAAGTTGGCAACCCTAAACTTAAACCTGCTAGACTTCAAACCTAATGTATGATGCTTATGAACATTAAGATGAGTTAAGGGAGTAGGCTGACTTCAGACCAGGAAATCCTCTAAAGGGGTTCAGCCCTGCTGCCTTCTGTTCTCAAAGTCAAGTTCTAAAGCAGTTCCTTGTGCGTGTGGCTTTTGAAGAGGGTTGATGTGTCACATGCTGGGCTGTTTTGAGCCTGGTGTTGCATCATTCTTACACCCTGTTATTCCCTTTTGTTAAATTCTTAGAGACACTAGATACCCTTTCAAAGCTTGTGCTCTGCCATTAAAAGGTTAGACGTGGATGTGTGTGGTTAGCGTGTGTGTACGCATTGTGTGTTTGTCTTTGGGTCTTGCATAGCCGTTTCCAGCTGGTCAGCCTTTGGAATACGTCATTGCTCTGCTCTCTGGATCACCACATGTAGTTTTAGACTTCCAATGGCAAAACAATGAAACCATACTTGCTTTAAAGTTGGCCTCGGCTGGTCTCTCAACCATCAGATTAACAACCTTGCAGTCATTTACACATAACGGAAAGGAACAGCTCGCACTGTCCCAAACGAAATTAATAATCAGATTTGGGGAAATGGCACCTTTGGAGTGCTTGTTTTAAATTAGTAGTTTTAGAACAGATACATAAGTCATAAAAGGCTGTTCCAGAGTAACTACTCATGTACCAAGTGTGTAACAGACTGTTTTCTGTTATCTTAGAGATGAAGTCCCTTTGACTTTAAAATGATTGTCCATGTCAGACATGATTGACATCTTTGAGGTATGATCTCTTTAAGAAAGAGTCTTTCGTTTGGGTGAATGGTATGAGTTTTGAACAAGCCTGTTTTTCCACAAAGAACCAAAAGTTTCTAAAGTTCTGTTCATTATCATTGTGATAGTCATGTAAAAACGTTTTTCCTGTTTAGTTTGGATTGCTTTCAACTACATGATTGTTTTTAAATTTTCCACAAATACAGAAGATCCTGCAGCAAGTCTAAGATGACAGTATATAGCTATTGATATAGCTAATGACAATTTTGATGTTTTCCAGACAAGACACATGCTCAACAACCTGTCAAAAATATCTATGCTTTCAGATCTGAATATGATTAAATAATCCAAAAAATTGTTTAGGGACTGTTTTGACATACACAGTGCAAACACCCATTCATCCATTCTCCAGATCTGTGCAGGGTCCCGAAAGGTCTAAACCCTGAATAGATGACCAGTCCATCAAAGGACGCTCATAACACCTTAGAGAAATATCTATTTTTAGAGAAAAGTCTGATCAAGCATTGTGACTAATATTTTGCTTCTCAATCTCTTGTTTTCGCAGTGCTTTCTTGGATTGGGTATACAAGATGGAATTTGGTTTCTTATTTTTCTGATTGTAGAACTCTTATGGTCATAAATGTAATCAGTCCTGCAGCCGTGGCCAATCTCGATCCCGGGGCACTTGGCAGAAGATTTTGCACTTTTTATTATTAATGCGTCACGTTCCTTCATCATGTGTGTTCTTTTTTTTTAGGGGCCGTTGGCTTTATTGCTCGCTCTTGGGTTTTTTGGCACTATTCACACAGAATAACAGGAAGCAGATTTGGACAGACAGACGTTTTTATGATCACCAAATTTAAGGCTTTGGCCAAAATGGAAATTCATTTGAAATGACAATTCCCCCACCATGTACCAACGCTTGTGGAAGTTTATGAGTCACAAAAAACAACTTGGGGGAAAAAGAAACTTACTTTGACATTCACATTTATCTCTAAATGTCCAATGCTTATCACTTGGCGGATAGGTCAAGTTAATTTGACACACATACAAGGATTAAGTGTAACACTAGTGTATTTTAGCTGTTTGGAAAGAAAGAATCTGCTTTTGCTGTAAGATGGTCAGCCAAAATCTTTATTCCAGTAAAAGCAAGTTTGGCTGTCTATAAAACACGGCATGGGTGGGGTTCTGTTTCATGTGTCACATTACCAGAGAAACATTTTAAACCTTTACATCACTTTGTCTTGTATGGTCAAATTTTAAGAATTTGGACATTTATTTTGTTGACGATTATTACTGGAGACATTAAACAGTGTTTGTAAATATCTTTTACCTCTAAAAATTCCTTCTCTTTAATTACCCTCAGAATGCCAATTCTCAATCAGTCAAAAGAGTTTAGTCTTAATATGGAAGATGCCAAAACCATTTGATTTGATACGTTGGCTTGATACTTTACAACAGAATATTGAAAGTCATCCCAAAATTACTGTTTATTTGATCTTTAAATTGTGTGAATGGGTGCCAATGATTAGTTAAATACTATTATATTGATCTGCTCTGAAATGATGAGAGAGAAACATAACGGTACTGTAGGCTGGACAAACACAGTTTCTTGGATTCTCTCCTAGTGGCCACATCAGCAAAAAATCTAGTTCAACAGTCTCAGTCATTTTGCAGCCATACATGTCAGTGCTACTGAGAACTCCATGATAAATCTTGTGCCGTTGTCTGGTTCTCTGCATTTTTATGAACTAAAGCGGACTAAGAAAAAAATACAGACACAGGCGTGTGCAAGTGTGTTTTTTTTGTTCTCTGGGTTATAGTTTTAAAATTACAAAAGTTTTTTGTAATGCAAAACTCAACTAACTCATACATTTGACAATAACTGTGATATTAAAAACCAAGATTATTGATACTGTATTTTAGGCTTTCCAGTCGCTCAGTAGAGCATGGCACTAGCAACGGCAAGAGTTCTATCCCAGGTATTCGGAAACAAATGTATAGTACACTGCAATGCGAGTCACTTTGGATAAAAGCTAAATTTACATATATCATAATATTTGTAAACTATTCAGCATCCAGTCAAAATGTTTCTTTAAAGGGACAGTTCACCCCAAAATGAAAATTCTGTTATCATTTACTCACCTGCAAGTTGTTCCAAATCTGTATACATTTCTTTGTTCTGATGAACACAGAGAAAGATATTTGGAAGAATGCTTATAACCAAACAGATCTTGCCCCCATTGACTACCATAGCAGGAAAAAAATACAATGGTTGCCGAAAGGGCCCCAGAGCGTTTTGCTGTCCTACATTCTTCAAAATGTCTTCTTTTGTGTTGAACAGAACAAAAAAATGATAAAGTCATTTTTCCTACAAGTCAATATCTGCGAGATCTGTTTGCGAGCTTTCTAAATTTAAAGTAAATGTTATGCTCACATTACATATGAATGAGGGTGAAAAAGATCGCATTACGCTGTCAGTGTACTGTCTAAACCCCACTGTCATCATAACCTTATAAAAAAACAGATAAAAATACGTAGACATCATGTTATATGCATATATTACAAATGTGTGAGAGAAAAGCGATCACATCACAAGTCAATCGCTCACTACTATGGTGAGTAAACCCTTGAACCGTCTCCTTCAAAGCATGATTTTTTTTTTTTTTTATAGCTTGTATTACGTGGATCTAAAAGCATGAATCAGGCAGTTAAAAAAATATTATAAAGTTATACACTCTACATAAAATAAGCTTTTTTAGGAAGTTATGTAGGATATTTTGCTCATTGATGTATTTAAAATAGTGTTTTTTGTGAAATTGCATTGTTGTACGTGGTATCCAGGCAGCCAACATGCCAACGCTCTCCCTACGTGCTGCTACCTCTGCGCCAACGTAAATATCATGTTAATACAGTTACCGCAAAACTGTTTGGCTACGAAAATCGTGCGTTGAAAATATGATATCGAGACAGCCCTACCCTGTGATGTCACAAATTCACCAGTATCAGGATCGACTATATCTGGAGCTTTTTAAAAATGTGGAGGGTTATATTTGTGATGTAGAAATGCAAGTTGTTTACTGAAATGTGTCATAGTCATTGCACATACTGTATGAAATGGCCTGTAGTACTTTGAAATATATTTTGTATATGTACACAATTTTATATCTGTGCCATATATTCAGTATGCATATTTTGCATATGTGTGTGATGTCAAGGGGTTCAGGGTGTGGATGCAAGAGATTTGGTTGGGTGCGGTTTTAGCCCCTAAACTTTATTCCAGTACCGTTGCGCTGACTCTACATTAGACACCCACACACCAGGCCATGACTCATCCTGCTGGAGCAAAGTCAGTGTGTGTGAGGGGGCCTGCATGAGCATGCACAGTTGGACCCAACATCAAATACATTGACAACTGTTCAGGGTCCAGCTATAAGTTTACTCTGTAGTGCTATGATGTCAGACGTGCAGAGATTCCTTTGTGAGTATGTCCTTATCAACCACAAATCAAAATGCATCAGTGAATTACAGCAAATGCATGCCGCTAGCAGTTGCACATAAATGTAAACATGCACGTAAACACTTGTGTGACCACCTGCAAAATGTTGCTTCTCATCCAATGTTTTATCTGTTTAAAATGGGCCGTAACCTTCATGCTTTCAAATGCACTATAATCCAAAGCCTTTAAATATTACTTCACTTTCTCACACGGTTTCTTGCCCGGAGTTCTGCTTTATGGAACCTGACATTGTGCACCAGAGCATTTTTACATGTGGAACTAATCTACAGGTTATTAATGACTTTAGCAGGTGTGGCAAGGCAGTTCATGCTCCAGTAAGTTCGAGAAGAGATGGACGGAGAGGATTCTCTTTAGCAGCTCCATCAAAGCCTCTCTTGAGTTGTCCAGGACTCTTTTGAGTGAAGTGATTTCCTTCCCTAGAACATATTAAATGTCTCTGATGAAAATTGTCTGATCAACTGCTAAATGCTAAAGAATGTGTATTCTCGTGTTGCTTTTAAGCACTGATGGGTTTGAATCTGGATGCAAAGGAATAATCAGATCATTTATTCTCTGTATAAGTAGGCTTTACACAGTCAACAGGGATTTTCCCAATGTGGCGTTTAATCATGTTTTGCATCTTCAGCACAAGTAGAAACATCTGTGTCAGTATTCTGGCCCTCTGCTTGAATTATTAGCTGTTAAATAAGTAGAATAGAGTCCCCATTTGACCCAGAACACGCACATAACCACACAAAAAAAAGATATATATAATACGTATTGTTATGCATTTAAGAGCACAACTGGCTCTTAAAGAGAATGAGAGATGACACTCTGATTGGTTTATTGCATGTTATGCCCCAAAAAACACCCATTACTCATAAAGAGAATCGGGACAACCTGTTTAGACCATGCGCCCGGGGGCGCCGACCATTTTCCTGTCGTGAAAAGTGGATTTGTACATGCCCTGAGTGCACTTGCGCCCTGCACTTTAGACCATGCGCTAAGATCGTGAAAATAGGGCCCTATGTGTTCAACAGAACAAAAAAAAATCTATATTTTTTTCCTACTATGGCAGTGGATGATGTCCCAGAACTGAAAATTGCTAAAATTCTTCCAAATATCTTTCTTCATTGGAACACAGAAAAGTATACAGGTTTGAAACAAGCTTAGGGTGAGTAAAAGATGACAGATTTTTGGATGAACTATCCCTTTAACTTTCAAAAAACTGAGACTACAAACAGAATCATTTTTTACACTTGTTAAGTCCAACCATATTGTTACCATAATTTGTATTTCTCTTTCTGCTCTCAGTTTGATGAAGAAACACGTCTGGACCAGTATTTTGAAAGCTTCTAAGAATCCTCTAAGACAGCTCTTAATTTAGCTTAAAATCGTATATGTAGGAGTCATAGCTTAAAAGCGATTCAGGACCAATCTGAGAGCAACTCCGAGCAAGTAAAAGACAAAAAGGCGGTGCTGACCCCGTTGCTATGTATGACACAGTCCTTTAAAGACTCATTGGTTTGTTGGCAAAGAAGGAAAAAAGAGCGCTTTTATCGTTGTTAGTTTGAAATTTTATTATTTTCCTGTTTTACTGTACTCACACACACACACACACACACACACTATATATATATATATAATATATATATATATATATATATTTATATATATATTTATATATATTCTTTATTTTTATTTACCATGCTGTTAATGTCATCATATTTGATAGAATACGAACAGTCACACAATAAGTTTTCTGTAAGTGCTGTAATTGTTTGTGTGACACTGTGACAGAACCAAATCATCTCTGCTGCATAGCTGCATTTCTCCAATTGCTAAATGTGTTAATGTAGTGATTACTTCTATTTCTGGCACTATGGCATTTCTGCGCTGTCTTGGAGATGTTAGCGTGTCTCTAATAGGACCGGTCACAAACATGAACCCTGCATGATCTAATGTGTTGTGTCTTATTAACACTGTCATTCAATTTAATTTAATTAGATTTTATTGAGCTTTTGCATTCCATAAAAGTGTTCTGGAAATTGTCATTCATTGCAACATATTTCTTCTCACTTTTCGTGTTTCCATTTTCTCTGCTGCTAAAGAAGTCTCTTAAAAGTCCTCCTCGCTACTCCTAACAATTTTGGACCTTAAGAGCTTTTTTAGAGGTTAGGATGCTTTATGAATTACTTTTTTCTTTAGGATATTTTCTGTTATTTTAAGGTGAAAAGCCCACATTTCTAAGAATTTTCTTTCTTTATTTAAGATTTTCATGAATACAAGCCCTGGTAAGATAGACCCTGCTAGTGTGGTATATTCCAAGTTGGCATGCACATATTTAAACTTTTCCATTATTTAGTTCATGCATTTAAGCTATTTTACATTTGATTAAAAACATGCTTGTTAAATGTAAATGTGAGATAAAGGCTTCAATGCTAGACAAACATGCAACCACAACCCTCTAATTTGCCTTAAAAATGAACTGTAAATCACTGAAACTTAGTTATATCTGTCTTAAGGCTAGGAGATTGGTATGCTCAAACCTTGCTTCCCTATCTATTTCCTTAAGTAAATTAAATATTATGGTGTGCGGATCCAAGTATATTTGCCAAAAAACCCAAAGGGGATTTTTACTCTGAACAACATTGTGCTAGAACATAAAAATTTATTGCTGGAATGAAACTGTATTTTTCCTCCTATTAATTTAAAAGCTTGCGTAGTTGCGCAGCACTTTTGAACCCGTTCTTTGTTTGTATATTTCCAGTTCAGAATGGAACAGCAGAGGTTTGGACCTTATCAATACTGGTAACAACTGTCTCGGGCTCTGGATGCTAGAACTGGCTGTGCTTGTTAGTATGTTTTTTGCATTCCTGTTTGAAGTTTTTAAGAATCAAGTCCCTACACTCATGCAAGTTATAATGCAATGTTTCTTTCGAGTCTTGATGTTCAGCATACTAGGATGTGAATACATATTTTCTCAGTGAACATTCTCTTACCGCAGAACAGTTAAATTCTCATTAAGCCACTAGGGATAACGTCTGGTTTGACCGTTTCTGGGGTGGGCAGAGACTGAAAGACACTGGGGCTACGTCTTGATGTGGCAAACTTTCCACATGTATCAGTGCTTCTGGAAGAGAGACATCGAGACCCTGTTGCAGGAGTCAGATGTAGGATATAGAAGTGATGATGAGAGATATTTGCAAGTGCAGGTACTTCATACCTGTTTGTTTAAACATAAGCGAATGAACTTAAACTATGTGCTTTTAATGACTGAGGAAATGAAAGTACAAAGAAAGAGAAACACATCTCACTCCCTCAAATGCCTAATGGAAATAAGATTGCTGGGATAGCACAAACCAAGATGCCGGTTAATGTGGGATATTTTACAAACCAGCACCGTGTTATGTGGGCTGGAGCTTCTGAGGAGCTGTAAAACTCAAAGCAAGGAAAATTCCATAAATCAGAAAACAAGTTTCAGAGTCATAAACCACTAAATTACACATCAAGAATGTTGTCAGCAGCCACTTATTTTGATTAGTCACAAACCTTTTGACAATTTGCCTTGGCTGAGCTAGTTTAAGTAATTTAGATTCATAACTGCATGCCTACTGTACAGTAGGTAGGACTTTGTCCTGTAGCTGCCCAGAAGTGTTCCATAATTTGTTTATCATACAGGATGCCGTTGTCAGAGACATGAGCTAATAAGCTTTAAAGATTGGGTATCATGCTATGTCATGCATTCTGACTTCTTTACATTGTTAAACGTGCTGGCTTCTCATGCTTAACATGGTCAACTTGTTAAAAAACGAGTTGGACGTATGATGTAGTATTTCTGTACTTGATACAATCCCCCAGCACTCCAACTTGTTTCAGAAAGTTTTTTATAATTCTGGATCCCGGTGTTGTCATTCGGATCCCCATTTTATTGGTCAAAAGCAAGGCGAAGGCGAAAGAGCCCGCCCACGAGCCAACCGACGAGCAAGACCCGCTTACCATCAAGGTCATCTGCGCTGCGTCAAGATGGGCTGCGCTGTGCTGCAGCTCGTTACTCTTGCGATAGTGAAGTTAAGGTGTGTCTGTTTGTTCACGGCATTTCAGTGATGGATGTTACATAAATAGTGGATATAATGCTGGATTTAGAGATCGTTTGAAACTGACAGATGGTGCGATCCCAGTGCTAAAAGATGCCGGACATGAACTGCAAGAGGTAAGTCAAACTAAGTCATACGTCTGTGTTTTGTTAGCAATCAACGTGTACGTGCATAATGTAAAAAACAGTAAGGGATGATGTGTTGCTTGCTCGTGCTATAGTTCCGTTCCACTCTACCCACTACTCCCACCTCTAGCAGCTCATTATTTTTCTGGAAATAATCGTACAGTTGTATATCTCAAACTAAATACTCTTCGAAGATGGGACATATGCAATACTACTGTATAGGCACTCAATATTAATATGAGATTGGCAGAAACTGCCTGTGATATCCAGAAATTCTGGAATTCTCTAAGTACATAGTAAGTGTGTAACTTGATAGAAGCAATTATTCAAATAGCAAGGTGAAGCCAAGATAAGTAAGACACACTTTAATGTAGCTAGCAGGGCACCCAGGTTCACAAGAGTAATAATTTACTAATGGCAGACAGTAATCAGAGGTTACAAACAGAGAGATGAGGTTTTTATAAGCACTGTGATTGGGCTCAGATGTTTCAAATAAAACTGTTTCGCCAACATTTTTCCCAAATCCCCAAGGGGCCTCTTAGCTGTTCCACACTGTAAAATTTAAAATTAATGTTTGAATATTGGTGTTATTATTTTGTGAATTTATTCTGCAGCACAGATTTTGGTCTTTGAACTTCACAGTCTTTCCCAGCCTCGAAGGGATAGTTCACCCAAAAATGAAAAATATGTCATAATTTACTCACCCTCAAGATGTTTCAAACCTGCATACATTTCTTTGTTCCAATGAACACAGAGAAAGATATTTGGAAGAATTTGAGTAATTTTCAGTTCTGGGAACATAGTAGGAAAAAAATATTGTATTTTTTTCTGTTAAACACATAATGACATATTTTGAAGAATTTAGGAAAACAAAGAGTTCTGGGGCTCCTTTGACTACCATTTAATTCTTCCTACTATGGTAGTCAATAATGTACCTGAACTGAAAATAATTAAATTCTTCCAAATATCTTTCTCTGTGTTCATCGGAACAAAGTAATTAATACAGGTATGAAAGGGTGAGTAAATTATGACAGAATTTTCATTTTGGGGTGAACTATCCCTTTAAAGGGGACATAGTTGAGTGAACGTCAACATAATTAAATATTTGATGGAAATCCAGAAATGCTAAGTTTTGAGTTTTGATGGTATTAAAATGGAATTTGCATTGCTATTCACAACTGAATATGTTACAAGTACAATTTCTGAATGCTCCATCTTGTGTTGAAGTTATAAGGACTTGTAGCTGATTCATTTGCAGTTGATGGCAATAATGAAAAAACAAGTTTTGCTTTCTTTCATCGCCATGCATGAGAAGCTAAAGGAGTACCGTACTCCTCTTTTGGCACAAAGGATCTTATAAGAACAGTTAGAACTCATTAGTTGTGTAAATGCTGTTCCCACATTGGCTTCCCGGTCATATTTAAATTATGTTCGCTGTGATTGGGTGGACTGCTTTGGCTCTATGTCTGTTAGCATTTTTGGGAGAGCTTTGCTTGGAGGTAAAGCTGTAAAATTAAGGGCTTTTAATGGTTACAGTGAAGGGTGGGGTGGCTTGAAAGAGGTCACTTGGGTTTAAATCTGGTTTGCTGTGGGTGGTGGGAGAAAAGGGTTCTTTAAGGTTAAACACAGCAGGGTGGGCTCTTTATTAGATTTTTTCTCTCAGCTTTTGGTGAGGAGGTTTTAATTATTTTTTTTCTTTTTTTGTTTAATATCACAGACTAAATGTGACGGAATAACATATAAAACTAATTTCCCATTCCAGTTTATGTCGTATGAAGTGAATTCATAATATACAGCTCAAATATGATGCACTTTAATGCTCAAACTTAAGTAAAACAATAAAACTTCATGCACATTGCTTTTTTCTCTTGGTATTTATGAAAAAATTCTGGAAATTATTTTCTGCACCTCCAGTCCACATATAGACTGCCAAAGTCTTGTCAAGTCAATTAAAATTTGGTGAGATCATCTGAAATGGGCCTGGGCAGGACAACAGGTGCAGTGGTTTTGCGGGATGATGACCAATATTTCATAAAAATATAAAAACAGGAATAGAAGCCTGAATTTGACACACTTGTTGGATGGTGGCATGTATGTCACCTAAAATATATACTTTGATTAACATAGACATCACATGCATCTGAAACAAAAAAATTGTCATAATTAATCAGAACTTCTGCTGATAGTTTCTATAAAATACAACAAATATCAGATACTGCGAACAAAGACTATACATAACAGATCACTTGAGCTTAAATCTAAAATGTCTAAAAGGATACGGATGCTGATGCTGATGTTTAGCCATGTTGTCAGTCATGCTACCAGATATTGTGACCACAACAACAAAGAAAGGATGACATTTGTGACTCCTGTTGAGTTCTCTTTAATAGATTGGAAATGTAGTTGTTCATTGTTTGGGGTGAATTTTTGGTCTCGTCCTGCCTTTGATGAGTCAGTGTTATGGTTCAATAAGAAAGTCATTTATCGTTCCATTGGCCCATCTTAAGGAGACACATGGATCTGTTTATTGCTTGTTTATTTGAATCAGTTTAGAGTTTACCTCACCATGAGGTCTGATGTGAGGATGTGTTCCAACCCGATAGAACTGATAAAGATTTATTCACAGCACAGGGCCAACCTCTCATGTGATGAAGGATGAGTTAACAAGTGATGCTGTTGGCGTTTGCTCTTCGGTGGATCTTGCAAAAGCCACACAAAAACTCTCCCATAGAATAAGTGGCTTGTTGCATGTAAAATGTCTGGAACAAATAAATTCTTGAGCCAAGAAACTCTGGGTAAATACTGAAGAGGCCCAGTGAGTTCATTGACTGAGACCTCCATGATCGCCTGTGTCAGCATCTCTGTACTTAATTAATGGTTGTGGATAGCCTGCCCCTCTGTTTTATGTTTCCATAGCACATCAAAATGGGGGTGAGGGGTGGTCCTTGATGGTTTAAGGTTTCAAGGTTTAACGTTTTCACACGCCAAAAAGCTGAAATATGACATCTGTTCAGGATGTCTTTTTTCCACGTGTATATTTTCAGTCATTTGTTTTAGTGTCAAATGGGAGTTGACGCATAAAATCTCTAGATCGTTCTTGTTTGCTAATGGATTTGATCCTCAACCCCCTTTGGAAATGCTAAGGCTCCTCTAGTTAGACAATTTAAGTGGAATATTTCCTCACCTGAAGATTAGCTTTATTGTCTGTATAGCATGTCATCGCTGTCCTTTTGAAACCCCGGATGTCCAAATTTGCTGTTTTCTAGGAAATGGAAACAACACTGTTCTTTTTACATTATTAAACACTGTGTTGTCATAGGTGACAAGCACTTTTTAATTATTTTTATTGGTAATGTGGTGATGTTATCCACCAGTCTAGTTATCGGTAAGGAAATGGTACGTTCCACGGGTATAAAAGGAGATGGAACTGACATCTATCTAGGCACGTCATACGGGGCCTCAGAAGTGACGTGATGTCCGGTGCGTTGGCTGTATGTTCAGGAGGTAAGAGCTACTGGTGGCATTTTCATTATGAATATTTCATTTAAAAAGGGTATGGAGACTAGTTTAATTTACGGTGTGGCTGAGGAGTAAATGCAGACACGTTGGACGACTGTTTACCTTTGTGGGACTTTAACTTATACGCGTCGAGCGCGTTGGGTGGTGCGAGTCATTATCCGCAGGTGTGTTACTCATTTCGCACGGCCAATGAGAAGATAATTTCCCTCTTGAGTCAAAAGTCTTTTATGTTTCAACAGCGACTCGGAGGGGGCCTGGAGGTGTTGCAGCTGGCTTTATAGGCGCTATTTTGATGTTGTGATCTCTCGTTTGAGCAAGGTAAACTACTATTACCTGCATGTGATAATGGATGCCTGAACCGGAGTGCTTCCGGACGGGTCGGATGATTTCGTTTCTCTTCACGCTGATCTGTTCGACCACTCTTCTGCCGTAAACCGGATCATGTATTTGTTCCAGCTTCGTGTGTAACACTAATCCAGTCAATTGACCATCTCATTTCAGTGAACAAGGACCCTTTTGATGATCAAAAAGGTAGTGCGTTTCCACCCGATGGTGATGCATTTAAAACTAGAAGTGTGGAACGTCTGTTGACCTGAGGATTTGAAGTGGGATAATTACCGTGGCAACGAGTTACGCCTTTGTCACCGTTACTGTATGTTATCGTACCTATTTTTGTTATTTTGTTTTCTTTTGAATTTATTTGTTTGAACCTGTTGTTTCTTTTTGTATGACTCCTTGATGGTCCCTTATAGGGTGGCTCTGTGATGCCAATAGTCTATGGGCACCGGCTAGTGCGGGTTGCCATTAAGGGACGATAATTGGTTTTCCTTAGCAATTAGATCCTCTGTGTATGGTGTGGTACGGTTTGTCGGTCTGCAGTGTTCACAATGGGGATGTTGATGCTGTGTTGTGAGAGAGCATGAGTGGTTGCTGAGTTATTGGATGGGCAGGATGAATTACCCAATTCTGTGTGTGTTTGCGTGAGGGTATACGGTGTTTTATGCTGGATGTATCCCTTTTAACCTCCACATATTTAAGACTAGTTTTGTTTTTTTATATTGAATGTGTTTTGAATAAATTGTATGAAATCTTCCATCGTTGTCTGATACCTGTCTCAGCCACTGCGTATCCGTGTGCTTTTGGTACCTGTGGGTCCCCGGCCCATTTCCAGGGTGGCGTAGTCGCTCCGTTCGCCACAGTAAAATATTTCCAAATCCCGGTGACAAATACAAAGGATGTATAAAAATAAAAGTCATGGAATATAAAGATATACAAGGTTTCAGAAGGACACCAGCGATATTATGTTTGTCACCTGTATCTCTTTTTTTAGTTTTTTCCAAATTTTATATAATCTGTCTCACTCTTTTATTGTCTGTTATAATCCTGTTTTAAGACCTTCACCAGTCGTATAATCCCTGTAAAGAAATGATTAGCTTTGTTAGTGCATGTCCCCAGGCCCAAGTTCATTAAGTCTAGCTGGTTGTTGCCATAAAACTGCTTAGATTTTAAATGAAAACTGCATGATTGTGTTTAAAATGCAGTTTTCCATCTGAGAGAAATTGAGAAAGCAGGAATCCCCCAACTGTGTCAGATTGTAATGAAGCTCGCTCCTGAGGAGAGCTCTGCTGGTAGGGATTTATAGCACAGAGGTATGACTTCATCATCTCTCTCTTATGAACACTTTCCTTAAGATGTACTGCATGGTGAGCAGTGAAGCCAATCCGAGGTCTGGCAGGCCGATCGACATGGCCAGAACCCAGTTGCTCTCTAACCAAGAAAGCGAAGGAATGAGCCGCGGCCCAGAGCTCAAATGAACATATAAAGAAGAACAGAGTATTAGCTCACTTTTCTTTCAGCAAGTCCGTAAACAAATGCAATTTTTTAACCACAGAAACACTGGGCACAGGGACATAAATGTTATGGATATGTGTGGATGACTTAAGGATATTTCTCTTCTGATCTGAAGTCAGCTCTCTGGTGAAATGGTATAATTTGAATGTTTTGGTCTAGTTTCTAGAGTTCTGCGAAATGCCGTCAGTGCTTGGCTCTTTACTCGAGGAGCAGGTGAGATCCAGCTGGAGTCACACCTCATTCACATTCACTTTGTTTACGCTTGTTATTATTCGACCAATTCTCTGATCCTTTATAATCCTGATCCTAATAATTTTGATTCTTTTTTCCTTTCCTTTTTTACCACATAACATGCATCCTGTTTATAATTATAATATTCATCTAATCAGAGATGGAGCATGCGGGCAATAGTGCATAACCTCAATGTGTCACTCATAAAATCAGTTTGGGCCCAAATGTCAACTTAGTTTTACACTGTTAAATATTATAGTGTTAGTTAAATAAAAAACAGTTGTGGTAAAAGACACTTTTAGGTTTTATGATCATTATTACACATACTGTATGCATTATGATCGGCGTGCCGCGTATATGTGCTCTTCAACGGAATAATGGAGCGGGTTGCACACACACGACAGACACTGCCTCCAAGTCTGATCATAAAACCAACACAGACTAACGTACACAATAACAGTTTAAAAAGCGACACCTCATGAGAGCACTCTCAGCAAAGAAAAACAGGGCTACACTAGCAGACAGAGAAACACCAGCGAATAAACTGATTATAATTAATCTTAATATTAAACTAGTAACTTTACAGTGAAGTAAACACATTGTTCTGACCGTAGTAAATGTACCATTTATCTGATAAAAGGTCACTGCTATGCAGAATAACAGCAAATATACACAATATATCAAATTTAAGACTGACCACAGTCAAAATCACTCGTCTCAAAAAAATCTAAGCCACATAAAAGTGCACATCTGCAACCAGAATGAATTGAGGCACGACGGCCTAATAAATCATAAATAACTTTTTTGAAGTCTTATGGCGGTTGGCGAACCAACATCGGGTGCTTCTTCTGCGAAGTATACTCTGGTGCTAGGACTGCTGGTGAACAACCCCCAGATAAGTCTAAAATTAGAAAAAACAAAGCGCGCCGGTGACATGATTGGTCAGTTTTACTGTCATAAAAAAATGATCTCTCCAATTGATTTACTGCGCTGTCAGCAATATGCTAATTGAAGTCCCCCGACATAAGCTCGCGTTCAGAACTGCGCCTGCTCCGTGATCTTGAATTACACTTGTGAGACTTGGAAATCTCACATGGATAGAGTCTGCATCAATCCAGGAAGTCAAACATACATATCTAATATGGAAAATAGGCCGACTTTTATTGAAAATAATATTTTTTTGATTTTAAATATAATTTTTACGATAGTATTACATTTTTAGTTGGTCAAAATGATTGACAGGAAAGCACCTCAAAACATTCTGAAACTTGAATTTTGTTCGATGCATTCTATGAAAAGTCATTTTCATTTTGATCACATTTGTTTTACTCGCTCTCACACACATAAAGACACATACACCTAAATTGTCTTTATTTGTTTTTCCACAGTAAACACGGTTGATATGTTTTGAAAGCTCTCACACTTTTTAATGTAATTGTGGCAAGACCTTCAAAGAACACATAAACAAGACATTTGTGTAATGTAAATGTAAGACATATAGCTGAAGTCAGTTTATTTTCATTTTTTCCATGCTTTTCCTAATACATGTTGTTTTACTAAATAAGCAGCTTTTCTGCATAAATCATCTGAGCAAGTCGAAGGCGGCCATGGCGAAAAAGTCCTCTGATGAGAAGTTGAAATCAATCTTTTAGGTGTATGGTGTTGTTTTATCTAGTTTCACATCCGTTGTACTCTTCTGATGTAGTCCTAGTATTCATCATCTCAGTGCAGCATGAATAGCGTGAATTTGCCTGAATTTACAGAATTTTTGGCAGAACTGTGCCAAATAAATTCTAGGATTAAAACAGACAAATTGATTCACAGTTCGATAATCAGCTGACTTTATAAAGAGTTTTTAAACTGTGAAGTATTGAAAAATGCAAGTGTGTAAGGTTTTTTACATTGCATATCATTTACAAGGAGCTTGGAGAAAGAAAATAATGCTTTACAAATCGCGCTGGTGAGCAAGCCAAGGACAGCTGAGCTGTGTAGGTAGAAGAGGGAGAAAACCTTGGCAGCGCGGGCATTTGACCCAGTCATGGCGGCCCCAGAATTCTGTTACAGGATCTCAGTCCATGTCTGACCTGAGCCAGCAAACACATCTGCCAATGACCCCAAGTCCGTGCCAAAGGCAACAGCTGCTGTCATCCCCCTGAGTCCGCTCTCGTAAACTCTTCTTCCCTTCCTTCAAGTCTGAACTTTCATTTGTCATCTCTGAAATTGAACTCTTTCTCTGGATAAAGACCTTGTTTTTAGACCAGATTTGTGCCAACATCAACTGGATACTCAAGCTCCCCCAATGCCCCTATCATGCCACCGGTTTCTTCCACCCCTTTTGTGTTTCAGTCAGCTCTCGTTTTTTCCTGGTTCCTGTCTTACTGGAATTCTGCCATTTCTTATCTCCCAGTTGCATGGTGCTCAAGTTTCACTCTGATCTGCCGTCTCTCTGTAAAAAATCTTCTGTAATGTATCTGTTTTAATTGTTGGTCAGGTTGCCAAATATTTGTAGAGGAAATAAGGGATGCTTTAGATTTTTGTAGTGTAAATTTTGTAAAGGAAAATAAGACGGGCGTTAGGTTACTCTAAGTTACAATCTCCATTTTATCCACAAACGCCATCTGAGATTTAAGTCAGTTATTAGGGGTCACTTTGCCTGGGTTTTTTACTTTTATTTTGAAGTGTTATCATGTCCCTTGTGCTGGTTTTCCTGTTTCGTGTCGTAATTGTTAGCACCTGTGTTTTGCCTAGCCTGATTAGCGTGTGTATATATAGCCCAGTGTTTGTTCCAGTCCTTTGTCTAGTGTTAAATTTGTTAGATGGTTTTCATGGTGATTTCTGTTTTTGCTCTAATGTTGTTCTTCCCCTCGCCGTTGTCCATCTCATCGTTGTGCCACTTGCTCTTGTATTTGTTGCATTGCAATACTTTACCGACTGTCACTCTTTGATTAAAATGAAACTAACTAAATATTTTTTTTGTAGACTCCATATTAGCAAAGTCTGAGGCTGCAGTATGATGTCATCAATCATCAGGGTGCAATACTTTTGTGGCCATCTTAATAATAGTATCTTTCCTATACTGAAGGTAACAGGCATTCAAGTCCAGCTTTTAAATACCTGAAGAGAAAAAACAGTTTGTCAAAATTACTTCTCAAGTTTGAGAATTTAAGCTCTTAATAGTAAGTCAAATTAGTCAGTGGCCATGTTTTAAAAGGACGTTTAAACAGACCAGCCGAGAGTTAGGGTAGAAAATAAAAAGGTATCAAGGGCAGTGAAGTATTAACTTCTGCTTGGAGAAAGTGTTCATGAGATCACCGACAGTCTGACATCAGAGAGAGCCAATTACAGTCATTTGAGACCAATATGACTTACTGTAAAAGCCATGTCATCTAAACGCGTTGCTCATCCTTGATCTCTTGCAGAGCTCTGATGTATAAGTAACTTCAGAGGAAAAGGAAACATACCCAATAACCTTTAAAATGAATGCAAGTAGGCCCTTTTCACAATGACGTCACTTAACTTCCGGCTTCTCGCAAAGCAGTGTATCATGACATCTGTCTTGCAACAAACAAGAAGAAGAAGAAGAAGAAGAAGAACTTCTGTTTTGCCGTCGTGCTGGAATTTAACAACAGTGACAGAAAAACTGACAGAACACTTCTAGTAATTCTATTACTTATATTAATTCTAGTACTTATCCTAGCACCTTCGCTAACACAAAAAGAAAACAAAACACTTACCCTCATAATCAAACAGGTACTGTTCAACAAAGTATTTGTATCCTTTATCTAGCTTTGATCTTGTCATAAGCAAAAATTTGTCTGCAAGATGTTGTACATCATCTAGTCGTATTTGTGGTAGCTGTGCAAGAGACTTGGTAAACTCCAGTCTGAGGCGCTAGCAGAAGTAACGATACACTGCTTCACGGCAGAACGGAAGATGCGTGACGTCATGTGAAAAGGGCCTATTGTCGCTGACATTGATGTTTAGCAAAACTTTTCTGTCTACCAGTTATAATATGATAGTGATAATATGGACTTCTCAACATTGATAATGCTGCAAAGCTCAAAACCTCTCAAGTTGGATAATTGCTGTTCCCTACAAAGTGTGAAAAGGAACTAAATATTGTTTTTACAGTAAATTTGGTGTAAGCAATATTTTGCGTCTGTGAGGACCCATATTAAAATGAAATGCCATTCTCTTGATACTTGGTTGGATATGTCTCACCACTATATGGGACCTGTTTCACAAGCAAAATGTATTGAGACAAACTAACAGCTTATTTTCATGGTAGTTGTGAAATAAATGAAAACATCAACACAGTGTAAAATGCCAATGCATCACCCTGAAACAAATGCTTTCACATTTCATAGCAGTTTAGAAGAATTGGCTGAAGAAACGGTTTCTTCCTAATTTCACATAGTATAGATTGTGATATTGTGGCACTGCTAATATTATTGGCTCCTGTAGAATAAGTTTAAATGCTTGTCCTAATTCGTAAGTCACTTTGAATAAAAATTGTCAGATGAATGATTGCATTTCACTGTTGGGATGTCTGATGGTTTATGGAAAGTGGTTGTTGTATCTGGTGGTTCTAGTGCCGAATCTCCTGAGTTGGTACATCTCTGCCAAATAATTTGGGTTGTGGTTTTTGTCACGGCCACTCATAGGAAAACAAATTACAGTATCTACCATCGGTTTTACAGAGAACCTCTCCCAACTGTTTCTCATTCTCCTCTCTCTCCAATATAAGATCTTGAAAGAATGAGTTCAAAGGTTTATGGGTCAGTGTTGTATTGGCAAGCCCATACCTGTATTTCCTTTTCTTGTCTGTCCATATGGTCAGAAAGCAGATGGATGGTTATGATGGTGCCTATAGTAAAGGAGATGTAGAATAAAACAGTATTCTCCATCCTTGCCATCCCTCTATAACCTGTTCTTAGAGACAGTAAATGGTGAAGATGCACACATGTCCTTTTCATTTTGCCTTGTTAAACATATACAGTAACACAAATACTTAGTCAGGGCTATCAATGGGTTAAATGCATGTCTTGTATAATCTTGTATAATCTCGCCAGAACAAACTGGGAAACACTCCAATGCAAACACTGCACTACAGATTAAAAAAAAGTTTTCATTATTATTCTGTGTTGTTTTATAGCCCATGCTGGTCTTATTTAGGTCATTTCAAATCACTGTTTTGGCCACTGACATACTGTAACAATGCTTTCTGCTTGATGTAATAACCCCAGTCTGTCTCACTACCCACAATGCACAGCGCTGACACGATTCTCAAAGTTATATACTCCTCAATGATTGAGGTCGGATTGCCTTAAAAGGCCTGAAACGAAGAGCATGCAGCTGTTACATTCTACTGCTTGAAATATTACCTCTTTTTTCCATTATTCTCTCCTATCCCTGTCTCAGGAGTTCACAGATATTTCAGTGTTTTTTTTCCTGCATGCAGACGTCATGTTGTCTGGATAAGGCCATAGAACCAATTTGACACAATTATCAACCATTAAATACAGATAGGATGCAAACTGTACAAAAAAAATATTCTAAATGTTTTATTAGGAATAAATACCTTAAAGCATTGACAAGGAAAATATATATTTATGTATAACAAGACATAATAGGTATTTACATGACTTGTGCACAGCCAGATGGATGTATACATGGTATACAAGCCCATGCAGGACAATGAAATCTTTTGCTGTACAAAAGCGCAAAAGAAAAATATGCATTAAAGTAATACAGAAACCATCTTTTAGATGGACGATATGCTCACTCTGAAGAACCTCAATCACAAATGGAAAATGTTTTGTGTGTTTCAGGGACTGTCTACAAAGAAATAAATCTCGCCTTTAAAGCGCAGGGCGGGACACTGTATAACCGTCTGCCACCAGCCACCAGTTCTTTAAAAATCATTATAATAGCAAAAATAACTTAAAATGGCAACTGTACCAGACAGGGCATGATTATAGCAGCTGCACCTCTGGCTCAGTGGTACAGAAGTGAAGGAGGACATGTTGGTGAACAGCATTACAACAACAGAACAAAAATTTTAAATTGGAAGAGACTGTTTTTGGCAGTATAAAACGTGCCTGACAGCGAGACATATCCTGGCCAGAAAAACAGGGTCTGCTGAGCTAAATAACAGCGTGGACTTTGGGGAGATGAATGGACATGTGAAAAATCTAAAGGCAAAAGGCATACATGCTAACACGCATAATGATAAGACGCAGACCTTGTATACACAAAACTGTCTTCTTGCCGTTTCATTTTAAGGGGCTAATATATCAAAATATGGCAAAAATATTTCTCTGGTCTGCACTTTGTAAAAATGGCACCTCTGAGTTACTGCACATCATATTGCAGTGGTAAAGATGGATCGTTGGATTGCATGAAAGGGCATGATGGAAAATAGCTGTGCTTGGCTGAGACGACTTCCAATCACAATACTAGACCGATGACTTCATTTAACTGCGAGATGTAAAGCATGCTTCCTGCTTCCTCCCTCTACTTGTTGTGAGTTGCAAAAAATGCTAATATTTAGGTCTGTTTGTTGATATGGAGATTGTGCTTGCACTGAAACCTTATGTATGTGAAAGGAGAGAGCTGCTTGCATGTAGTTGGTTTTGAAGTACAGCAAAAGGTGTAACAAACCATAAACTTTACAAATATTAACCCCTGTGGAGGTTCTGAATATAACTAATCGCTCCCCAGATGATTTTCCCAAGACACCATTGCTGCTCTCTGTGCTTTGAAGAGTTGCAGCCAGTTCCATGCAGTACATGGGCATTTTCCGAGCTAGTTTATTATATACCCTGTGGAATGTTTCTGTTAACCCAGATGGAGGACATCAGTGTTTGGGTTGGGCTCCACTGCAAGCATTCATTGAAGGTCACTTCAAACATCAATATCTCACACACAAAAAGTACCTTTACACTTGTGTAAAATTCAATCAAAAGCAATGGATTTGTGCAGTGTGGGATTGTCGTGAACAGCATTGAAAACATGTAAAACTGCAAAATCACATTATGCATATTTTTATGTTGTTTTGGCCATAGTTAAGTAGCACCTGTTGACGTAAATGCCATGCTTATAATTTTGGTCTCATCCGGATGACTTTGAAGTCTTATTCAACAATTTGGCTACAGTTAGAGGTAGAAAACTCTTTGCAATCGTGTTCAAGGCAGTTGAACTGTTGTCTGTCTCATGACTTTTGTTTGCAAGTGTTTGCTACAGTTTTATCTTTCTTTCGTTCAGAAAGCATAAACTATAAAGCCTCTTTTTTGATCTTTCCTCGGTTGAATATTTAATGTGACACAATGTAAGGTCCATTCATGGAGGTAAGGATTATTTACAAGGAGTTAGTGAACAGAAGTCCAGCTCCTGCGGCTTCTTCTTGCCTGTGCATTGCTCCCTGGGCAGCAGTTTTCCTTTACTTGTTGAACAAAGAAGCAAGCGCCGTTTGAAGCCCTTCCCACAGGTCTTGGAGCAGGGGGACCAGTCGCCCACTTCCCACATGGGGCAAGGATCTCCGCATACCCGAATGGTGCTGGGCTTTTGGTCAGGGTCACAGTCAAGCCCAGGCCCACCATCCCCTTTAAGACATTGCATCAGTCTTTTCTGGAGTCCGTTACCACAAGTAACAGAGCACACATCCCACCCTCCAGCCACCCACTTTGCTGGTGACGGAAAGCCTTCTTTGACGTAAAGTGGTGAGATCTTGTCCTTGAGGAGGTCTAGCTCTTTTCCAACTTTATCGATATCTCCCTCTTCCCTAAGGACACTGTTTTCCGCATGTGCCCTTTCATCCTTCTTTTGCACCTTGTTTTCTTTGCTCTCCCGTGGCAGGAAGAAGGAATAGCGAATACGTGGAGGTGTCATCTGGCCCACCGACAACACCTCAATGACCAGGGCCTCACCCAGAGGCTTTACCGCCTGAACAGTCTCAGAGGAACCAACGGTTCCACTGTAGCGGAGCAAGCTGCCTTTTACCAGAATGTCTTTCTCCATGGCGGAAACCACGTAGTTTCCGTTGAGCAAGTACTTGCTCAGGCTGTTCTTCACAGCAAGGTAGTTGTCGTCACTCCGAAGTCCCTTATAGCCACGCTGTCTGATGTCGATGTTAGCGGCTCCCACAGGAAGCATGACCACAAAGTTGTAGCCATGGCTGAGAAAAGAAAGGTCAGAAAAATTATTCAGAATGATTCTTCTTTAGTGTGTAAATAGGACAGTATGTGTCAAAAAAAAACACATTACTTATAAAAAGTATTGGTAACACTTATTTCTCACTATAAAGTAGTTGTTATTAGCATGCCTGTTATTGGCATATTGGCTGTTTATTAGTACTTATAAAGCACATATTCTGCCCAATCCTACCCAAACCTAAACCTAACAACTACCTCACTAACTATTAATGAGCAACAAATTAAGAGCTTTTTTCGGGAAAAGTCGTAGTTAATAGTTTGTTAATAGCGAGAATTGCCCCCTATACAGCATGGTGCACAAAGATCACTCACATGGGCTTAGTGAAAAGGCCTGACACCTTCTTGCAGTTCTTGTTATCTCCTCCACATATACCACACTTGTCAAACTTCTTATTGGATCCCAGTTTTCCATCACAACCTGCCTTAATGCATTTGCCTTGCACACAGACAGATGAGGAGTCAGGAGAACAAGGTGTTCCATCCACAACCTATGAAAAGCAGAGAAAAGCAACCTACAATTTAGCATGTATAAATTATGAAAACCTCAGACCAGATTAAATTTTTTCTTTACTTGGACATGTGAGGTGACAGTGTATAGGATGATGCACTAGTGTCCGGTAATGGTTGATGTGCAGCTATGCCATGAAAACCCATGCCTACGTGAGCAATGACGTTTTGAATAGCGAACCTCTGTAGTGCCCTTGCTATATGGTGACAACATAATGACAAAATAATTATTTCTGGCCAATAACAAACATAGGATAATGTCTAATGATTATGAATAAACAAATCATGTTTTTTATTTGTGATCTATTGTAAATATGGATGTTAATGATGATACACATATACATGATATGTCATATACAGCAAGTACTGTACATCCACGGAAGTCGCTTGGTTTCAGCACAGCTTTCCAATGCGTTTTGATTTTAACCATATCAATATGCGTGTGCAGGGGGTCCAGCGAAAAGCGAAACATGTGAGTCTAGTATGTCTGCTATTAAGATATTTCTGTCCCTTCCCTATCTGTTGACAGCTTGTTTTGGATGATGTGCACCTTCAAATGAACAACAGCACTTTCTGAATTACTGTACAAACTCTGGTATTGTTTTGTTTTTTTAACAACATGGCAGTCTTATAAACATATCTCTGATGTTTTCTGGTGCCATGATGTAACCGTTGCATCTGTGAGGTTTTAGTCATGTTTTAAATTTTGGTAACGGAGACGGAGTCCGAAAACTTTATAGAAAATAAAACAGTATGTATAATACTGCATTTAGTTTGAACTCCCAAAATTGATGCTTAATGTTTTATTATCACATTTTTTTCACTGACCATTTGTTTTTAAAATGAGTTTCGTAACCGTTTAGTGGAAATTGCGTATGAACATTTTTATCGCTCACCTTTGGGGCGAGGACGTAGAAGTAGCCTGTTCCATTTGCCCTGCAGATCAGCTTGCACATATCTTTGGCGGACACGCCAGAATATTTGGGCACCCACACCACAGATGGGGTTAGCCGGTTAGTGTTCAGACTGAAGCCATTATAAGCTTCACACTGCTCCTCACGATAGCTCTTGCCTACAGAAAAAAGTGAGGCAAATGGTCACACATACGATACAAATCAGAACTATATTTCTAAAAATATAACAATGTCTCACAGACGTTATATTTCTGCTACCTGTTGTTAGTGTATAACATTATTAAAAGGGTTTTAATACCTGTGTCAGGGCATGGGGTGAGGTTGCAGGACCGATATTTAACTCTCACTCCCTGGCAGTATTTTCCACCATTAACTGGAACTGGGTTGTCACACTCTCGTTTTGACAGCTGTACACCACCTCCACAAGATCTGGAACAAGTTCCGAAAGGTCCCCATTTACCCCATCTGCCATCCACCTAGGAGAAAGAAAAAGAGAGGTATGTCACTCCCTTGACCTTCACAGTATATTCAGTTTTACCTCTAAACTCCACGTGACCACTACAAATATGTAACTACCTAACTTATGTGCAGAATTGCTAAGCAAAAAGGCAAATAAACCAGTGCAACAGGTCGAGAGAAGTACGTTTAACAGGTTGGCATCCTATGTCAAATCTTTGTTGTGGTCACATGATATTTATCACATTGCAATGTGGACTCATTTAAAAAGGCCACTGTGTTAACAAATTGGTTGTTAAATTCCCTTTTCTGAAACACAGTGCATGTGAAAGTATGACCCCGCTTATAACTAATATTTGGGGATAACCAGTGCATGTGACCTCTTAAACGCTAAAGTGTTCACCTACAGTAAATGCATTACCTTAGTTTTAGGCATTTCTTGTTTCTCTATACATATGCCCCGCAGACAAAGCTGTCCGTCCCCACAGCTGGTCCCATCTGCCCATGGAAAGTGTCTTGTCTGGCACACCAGCTGCCCACGGGTCTTCCCCGTGCACCATAAGCGCTGACACGGTGCCTGCATGAAGGGGCACGGCTTCGAACCAGCTCCGAACGCAAGCTCGCACTGCCGCTCTAGACCGTATGATGCGCCGGGGAGCACGTCTGGCAGAGCTAAAGGTTTCTGAGGTTGATCCAGCAGACAGTCACCTGCAGAGATGACAGGTAATGATAGAACATTATGCTACACATGTATGAAACTTTACAGTTTTGAATAAAAAAACAAGGCACCAAAAGTAATTGGAGACTAAAACTACACTTACAACTACTTAATTTATTCACTGAAAATGTAATTGCATTAGATAACATGTTATTCAAACCAAGTTGCATCTGCAAATAAATGATACAAGAGCTTTCCTCAAAATTAAAACATTTATCCAAACACCGTTTTGCGGTTTTATTGGATGTAAGAAGTTAAAACAGGTGAAGTTCATCACAATAACTATTAACACAATTCATAGTTTCATAAAGTGTCCAAATACTTGTCTTACCTTTTTATTTTTAATGTAGATGTATATTTTGTATCTTGATTCTGATGTTTCATAGAATGCCTGGATATTTTTTCAATTTCTAAATACATTTTTGTGTATACTGTACACCCATAAAACACATTAGTTAACCCAATTAATTTTACCTTTGTGTCCCATTTATTGTTTTTTAATTATCCAAAAATGCATTATTTTATCTACATGCTCCAACCGTTCACTTCTCAAACTAAAAAGTGTTGACATTAAATATTTGCCCTAGATTATGGATATGCACATATGAAAATGTATATATACATATGTCTTGTATATATACATATGCAAAAACCAGAACTGTAAGACTTCACTGTAAAACTCACAAAAACACTTCAGTCCCTGTTACGTCAGCCCCAGTTACGTCAGTCACAGCACTTTTTCAAAAAAGTTTTAGATCACCGAATTGTTGCAAGCTGCTAGCTGACCTTGGGATGCCTGTTTCTTTTAAAAGACACTTTCAGAAAGCATGAACACCGACATGCTAAACCCAGGCTTACCCATCACTGTGAGCACACACACATAAACACATCCCAGCTGTTCCCATGTGGCTTCCTTTGACTTACCGTGTCCACCGTCCAAGTAGTCAGTGATAATGGCAGCACTGCATGGGGACCAGGGACTGGTGCGATTGATTCGGATCAAAGTGGGAGACATCATGTGATTGTCCTCCAGCTTGCCGAACATCTCCTCACACGCCTTAACATTATCATGTGGCATATTGAAGACATGTCCTGTAGAGGAGAAGAGCAGTAGAAAAGATGTAAACAGAGGAGATTGAAAAGAAGAAATGTGATGCGTGTCAGCACTGAATGCTAATGTAAATGAACCATCTCTTGAAATTTTATGCAAATGTAAATTCAGAATTTTAGCCTTTTATTTCACAATTCCAATGGCTTTGGTCACATTTTCCT